>JANRMT010062846.1:14534352-14544946 GCA_026402145.1 Polypterus bichir lapradei | reverse complement strand
TTAAAGTACTGAGACTCAGCCTCGTGTTTTGGGGTGCAAGACAGGAACTTATACCACGACCCCGATCTTTTAGAATTCGCTTCTGTGGCGCCTCACTGCAGCGATATGAGCCTGTTTTTGCCCTGCCCTGGCAACGGACAAACAATCTTCAACAGACGCAGCAATCACGCCTCGGGACGCACTTCAGTGTGACATTCTCGTTGGGTGGGTGAGGGGATCCCAAAAGTGTTCAGAAACCTCACAATATGAAGAAGAAGAAAAGGATGATTCGGCTTGTGACTGATAACTGTGCTGCACACAACATGCTTCCGCATTTAGATAATGTTCGCGTTGAATTCCTCCCACCCAATTGCGCAGCAGTGCTTCAGTCATTGGATCATTGGTACCCTGAAAGGATGTGCTGAGAAACATGCTCGTCAGCATAACTTGTAGACAGGAGAAGATTAAAATTAACGCGAAAGAAGCTATTGAAATGATTGCAGATGCCTGGTATAAGATGAACTTATAGCGCGACCCCAGTCTTTTAGAATTCGCTTCTGTGGCGCCTCACTGCAGCGATACAAGCCTGTTTTTGCCCTGCCCTGGCAACGGACAAACAATCTTCAACAGACGCGGCACTCATGCTTCGGGACGCACTTCAGCGTGACGTTTTCGTTTTCCCAGGATGGGGGATCCCAAAAGTGTTCAGAAATCGGCGGGCCCCCCCCCCAAAACACGTGTGACCAAGCTCCAGGCGCCTCTAAAGACACAAACGCTAATCAGAGTCAATGTCTGATTGGTAAAGGCCTGGGGACCCCTGTGACTGACTTCACAGGCGAGTTTTGATCCCAGCTGTCACTCCGGTTCTGTGATGAGTGGTACAAAGGGGGCTGGAATCAATCGTTATTTTATGTAGGGCTCTTTTAAGGGGGCACTGTCACAATGTACTTCACTCTTATATGACAAGACGTTAGAGGACAGAAATCTGGGTGTGGGACTGAAAGGCAGCCATTCAATCCCCACCATTGACTCCCCTTCTGACATACAAAGCCAGCCAATGCTGCACAATTAGAAACAATGCGTCATCTGTTAAATGTTCTGCGCAGACCGATTTGGGGTAATACTTGGAATGTGAATGCTGGTGGGCATAAGCGTCAAGAGGGTGCTCTGTCATGGCACTAGTGGGTGCTGACATGTTGGATTTTAGAATTGCACAGGGCTCAGCGTCGTGTCTCAGCCAGGATTCCTTCCCTGGCTGGGGTTCAGATTCATGTTTTGTGTCACTTTATTGATGTTGATGATGTGCGTCTTTCTTTATTTTTGTTTTTTTCTATGTATGGTATGTCCCCCTACAGATGGACCTTCAAGTTATGAACTTTCAAAGATGTGAACGTGCATGTCCAATAAATTAGAAATTTTTTAAATGAGTGGAAAATTAAAAATGGCAACGCGAGTTCAGATTTCGCGGCGGTGTGTAAGTTAGTCTGCGGGTCTGGCGCTAGACGGAGCACAAAGCCCCCGTTACTATAGCTTACATTCCCAGCCAGGTGTGTGCATCCTCTACAGGTGGTGGTGCTTTTGGCTGTGTCTCTGTTTAAGTCGACTTATTAACAAGCCCAAGATGTCCGGATGTAAGCGTAAAAACAGCGGTGAAGAAGCACCAGGCGTTGTCTAGCGGTAAGCGACTCTACTGGACTGAGATCAGCTGTTGGAAATTGATGGGAATAAAAAATAACTTTCAGTTGTTTGTTGTTAAAATACACTAGAACTCTATAACAAAAAATCGAAATATCAACTTTTAAAACGACTTTCTTGTGTACTATTCAGCACAAATATGTTTTCGATAGGAGCTGAGGAGAGGTAGGTTAGGTTAGGTTTGCGTATGTAGGGCTACCTGATCGCATAAACAGCAATATCAGCTTAGGGAAAACGTGTGGAAACAAAATGAACTTTTTATTGTTAAAATACACCAGAATTCTGTAACAAAATACAAAGACCAACTTTTTATAGCATTTTCTTATGTACAAATAGCTGGACTTGTTTCTATAGGAGTTGGAGGTTGTGTTCTGTGGGCACCCAGGCTAACAATGCTGGACTTATGGAGGCCTGGGGTCCGCCGTGACTGACTTCACAGGTGAGTTTTGGAGGGGACTTGCAGGATATAAGCTGCCTTGTTATGTTTTTTTTATTTCCCAGTTGATTCTGGGGTTCATCAGGGGTCTGTTCGGCTCCTACTCTGTTCAATGCTGGGTGTTGGGCAAGGTTGTGGGGTTCAGCGGCTGTGAAGTGTCTGTTGGTGAAGAAAGATTCACGGATCTTGACTTGGCTGATTATGCTGTGATCTTCGTGGAGTCAATGGAGGCTCTGATCGGGGCGCTCGAGAGACAGAGTGAGGAGTCTGAGTGTCTGGGCTTGCGAGTGACCTGATAAAAACCAAAGATCCAGGCCTTTAATGACCTCTTGGGCACGGCCATCAGCAGTGTGTCTGTCTGCGGAGAGAATGTCGACCTCGTCGAGAGGTTTACTTACCTCGACAGTGACATTCGTGACTCTGGTGACTTCCTGTGAAGTCAGTAGATGGATTGGGAGGGCATGGGGGGGTCATGAGGTCACTGGTAAGGGGTGTGTGGAGCTCCTGATATCTCTGCAAAAGGACGAAGGTCCAAGTCTTTAGAGTCCTGGTGCTGCTTGCTATATGGTTGTGAGACATGGACGCTATCCAGTGACCTGAGACAAAGACTGGACTCCTTTGGTACTGTGTCTCCCTTGGGTACCGTTGGTTTGACTTTATGTTGCTCATGGAGTCCCGAATGAGGCACATGACCTGCATTGTGAGGGAGCGTCAGTTATGGCACTACAGCCCCCCAGGGTGATCCGGCTCATAAGATCCTCATTGTTGGGAACCCAAGTGGATGGACCAGACCAAGGGGTCGTCCACGTAACACTTGGCTGCGGCAGATAGAGGGTCATTTCCGGAGGGTGGGACTGGCCCGCGTGTCTGCCTGGGGGGTTGCCAACCGGGATCCCGAGTTGTTTTGTCGTGTACCAGTGCATGCTCCCCAACTTGACTTGACTTGTTATGTTCTGTCATCTTGAGGCCGTCCACTTGCCAATCACTGCCAGATCCTGAGGGTCTTATCCACAGTTCCTGGCAGCTCATTGTGAATGTGTCTACAAGTGGTGAGTTCTCCTGTTTTGTTTGTGTTTAATGATTTACTGGATTTTTTAAACAATTTTTTAAACAATTGTTGGGATTTCGTTTTGGGACTCTGTTTGATTTTTGATTTGCTTTTATCAGGCATCATATGCCTTTTGTGCTCTTTGGAGCTTCTCACTGTTACAGAACATTTTTGTTATGAAGAATACATATTTTTATATATAAAGATTGTTGCTTGCCCTGTGTTACTTATCCGGGTTTGACAATTTCACCCTCTAGTGGGCATTTTTGGGACTACAAGCTTTGGAACTCTTCAGCGCTTGGGACTGCTTGGGACGTCTAGTTCATAACACTGAATAATCATGTCTGTCGTCACATGTATATAGTACATTTAAATTCTTACTTACACATCTCTGCAGAACAGGTGACAATAATAAAATACTAACAAAATACACACACACACAAGAAAATCAGTGGCCTGGTCATCAATATTCAACACAAGCAGTATTGTTTTATACGTGACAAGTTATGCTATCTGTCCAAGATGGGCTGAAATCCAAGTAATCAACTGTTACTCATGTGAGAATCAAGGTATATGTTAACCCACCGGGGCATGAGGGGGCGCTGTCACTAACATTCTCTTCTCCTTCTCTCCGTGCAGCTCAGGAAACTGCCCAGTGATGGCACTTAGCCCCGCCCCTTCCAGTTTGTGTGATATAAGAAGCCCGGCTGCCCGGAAGGAGGCGTCTTTTGCAATTAGAGCGACTCGCCAGAGAGAGTTCCAATAATTGGCCCTCAATTCTGCAGCAAACAGCCAAATACTTTTATTGGTATTTTACCCAAAGGGACGCTTGCACAGATGCCAAGAGGCATGTATTTGTTGGTGTGAATTCAGTTAAATGGGTCGACATTAATTCCAAGACCTGTCATACTGGCGCCCAGCCACACAATGTAGACCTCAGCATTAATGTCTACAGTGCACCATCTATTGAAATGCATTTTGTAACGCATGTAGTAATAAAATACATTGTATTTGTCACTTCAACGATTGGCACATCACAAGAACATTGTGAACATGTAGAAATAAAATGCATTGCATTTGTCACTCCACACATAGCATATCAAACATCCATCCAGCCATCCATCCATTATCAAACCCACTATATCCTAACTACAGGGTCGCGGGGGGTCTGCTGGAGCCAATCCCAGCCAGCACAGGGCACAAGGCAGGAAACAAACCCCGGGCAGGGCGCCAGCCCACCACAGGGCACACACACTCACACCAGGGACAATTTATGATCACCAATGCACCTAACCTGCATGTCTTTGGACTGTGGGAGGAAACCCACGCAGATACGGGGAGAACATGCAAAGTCCACACAGGGAGGACCAGGGAAGCGAACCCGGGTCTTCTAACTGCGAGGCAGCAGCGCTACCACTGTGCCACTGTACTGCCCACATCAAACATTTGTAGTAATAAAATGCATTCCATGTTTCATTCCAACAAATGGTGCATCAGAAATATTTGCAGTATTAAAATGCATTGCATTTGACATTCCAGCACATGGCACATCAAACATTTGTAGTAGAAAAACGCATTCCATGTTTCATTCCAACAGATGGTGTATCAGAAATATTTGCAGTATTAAAATGCATTGCAGCACATGGTGCATGACAAACATTTGTTGTACTAAGATCATTGCATTTTTCATTCCAACACATGCCATAGCAAACATTTGTAGTAATAAAATTCATTGCATTTTTCATTCCAACAGATGGTGTATCAAAAACGTTTACAGTAATAAAATGCATAGCTGCAAATGTTGTCATGCCATTTGGTATGGGATTCGTGAAAGCTGTGCTAATCTTTGTGATGCACCATCTGTTGGAGAACATAGACAAAGCAACCAGAGGGACACACAGACTTGTGTCCTTTATTTAAGGTGGGTTGGTTCTTTCCTTGCACCTGATGTTGCCAGGGTTTACTCCGCCGAGCACCCTTCATCAGACTCGATAGTGTTACGTAGCGCTGCTAATAATCTGCACTGAACTGGCAGAGATGGTTCCTGCTGCGAGGAAAGTCTTGGTCCCCCAGACTCTGATCCCTAAACTGTATTAAGCAGGTCAGAGGTTGTTATATTAATCATAGAAAAAGCAGCTAGATGTCTCCTAGAGCAGATAACAGCTGCCAGGTTTTAAAAAACTGCCAAAATGAAACCTGCTCTGAATGGAAAAGTAACAAAGTAAGATAAGAGAAACAAAGGTGTAATAAAGGAGCCACCGTGCGCTCTGTGACCACTCAGAAAGTTAGGACAGACGTAACCGGGTTCTGTCAGCTTGTTTTCTTTCTTGTTGCACAAACAGCACGTGAGAAAGAGGCGGCAGACGAAGAACGCCGGGACGCTGTGATCGTCTTATCAGCCCCGGCCACTGATCAATAAAAAGGAACTCCAGCTTGTCACCGGCTGAACGCCTCAGAGGCCAGCCATGAAAATCAATTTTCCCCCATCTGATTTTCTACAATGCAGGATGTGAATTTTATCAGCTCATCAGCTAAAATCTAATATATTAGATTATAGGAGATCTTGCATGAATGAAAAACACATTCTTTTGCATTTATTTGTTGTAAAAATTATGGCTGCGTAAAAAAAATAATTGACAATAACTCATTATGCAGTACTCATTTTAAGGTGGCTTTTGAAGAAACCAACCAGGACGCATTGGTAAGACTTTTATTAAGGCCAGGTGCCTTTCTTTAACGCTTTGACTTGTCCAGTTCAGGGGTCCTCAGCTCCGGTCTTGGAGGTCTGCAGTGGCTGCAGGTTTTTTGCTTTAACCAAATTTTTATTTAGAACCCATGTATTTACTACTAAAGCAATGTTATTTGGGCTTAGCTTAAGTTGGCTCATCTGTTATGATTCAGAACCTTTAATTGCCTATTTTAGTTTTAAACAGCTGCATTAAGGTTTTAATTGTTAATTAATTGTTAATAATGAGGTGTAAATGACAAAGGAGCCGCCAGCTCTCTAGCTTTATATTTAAACCTGTTTATATGCACTATGAAGTATCTGCGTTAATACAATGTTTTGAAATAAACAAGAGAGAAGGGAAAGACCAAGAGGGACAAATCTGTTCAAATCTGTCCACAAAACGTATGGATAATCTTCTCAGAAAATGGGAAATCTTGGGAGAATGACAGCGCTGAGAAGCCATATAATTAAATTCCAATTTTCATTATCTGCTAGGCCCAGCTTCTAATTACAATACGGGTTCGAATGAAAACCTGCCGACAGTGTGGACCTCCGTGACCGGAGCGGAGTACCCCTGTTCTCGTTCCATTGTGAACTTGAGGTTGTTGTGAGCAGATGTCACAATCGTGGCCTTGCAGGTGTGAGGCTTGCTAAAAGTCCCATAACGGAGGCCAAGATGTTCACTAGCCTGTTGCAGATGTGGCCTCACCCTAGGCAGCCAGCTCCCACCCTCCAAAGGCAGTCCTAGAATAAGGCCCTGACTTTGAAAGGCTTTAAATACAATACAATACAATTTATTTTTGTAGAGCCCAAAACCACACAAGGAGTGCCGCAATGGGCTTTAACAGACCCTACCTCTTGACAGCCCCCCAGCCTTGACTCTCGAAGAACACATGAAAAAACTCCCAAAAAAAAAAACCAGTAGGGAAAAAATGGAAGAAACCTCGGGAAAGGCAATTCAAAGAGAGACCCCTTTCCAGGTAGGTTGGGCGTGCAGTGGGTGTCAAAAGGAAGGGGGTCAATACAATACAATACAATACAAAGAACAGAACAAATCCTCAATACAGTATGAAAATAAAAATTTTAGAAGTACGTAGCAGAATTTAACAGTAGATGATATCAGATAATATGATTTGGATTTGTTTAGAGTCCTGGAGACCTCATCCATCAAGCTGCCTCCCACATTTGGCCATTCCACAGCTGAAACAGTGCTGGGCCAGCCAATCCGATGAAAGGACCCCTCTTTCCCATGATTCCATCAGGGATGACTTTACCTTAGGCAGGCAGAACAACTTGGCAGGTGGGCCGTAGCACCAAGTGCCACATTTGAGTACCAAGAAGAGAAACAGAATAGGTGAGGGTTAGTATCAAATTCTAACTATCATGTTACTTGTTTTAGTGCTAATGACTAACAACAGAGATATGCAGTCTGTACAGTTAATCCGCAGCTCTAGTCGGGGTGTGCTAAACTGAAGTGGTGAGTCTTCAGCAGGGATTTAAAAATTGAGACCGAAGGGGCATCTCTTATTGTAGCAGGCAGACCACTCCACAGTTTTGGGGCCCTGTAACTAAAAGCTCGACCTCCCACTGTTATTTTATTAATCCTTGGAATCCTACGCAGATTGGCATCTTGAGATCTTAATGTGCGCTCAGGTTTGTAACTCATGATAAATTCAGACAAGTAAGCCGGACCTCGGCCGTTTAATGCTTTATATGTTAAAAGGAGGATTTTGAAATCTGCCCTAAACTTAACCGGGAGCCAGTGTAAGGATTTATGAACAACAAAACTAAATGCCCCCAAACCCTGTCAGAGCCAATCTTAGGAAGTTAAAGTGAAAATTCATATAAGTGCTTGCCTAATTCTGTGGTGGGCTGGCGCCCTGCCCGGGGTTTGTTTCCTGCCTTCCGCCCTGTGTTGGCTAGGATTGGCTCCAGCAGACCCCCCGTGACCCTATAATTAGGATATAGCTGGTTGGATAATGGATGGATGGATGTTTGCTTAATTTGCATATAATTTCAGTTTTATAAATATTATGGAAATGTGCCCTTCCTGTTTATATCGTATTCTGAGTTTACTGGAAGTAAGTATTTACGGAAGCTGAGAGAGGACGTGCAATATCGTTATTTTTTTTAATTGTTTCCTCCAGATAACGGAATAATTTTATCGAGATCTCAATAAAACAAAAGAGCTTGTTTTCTTGAAATTATGAAATAATTGTATCTAACGTTTAATGTTTAGCTTATTGAAGCCACGTCCTGTTTGAAATGGCAGAAGAGCAGAACTGTATTGATCAGCGCGTCACATTTTTGTTCAATCAAGGGCTGACGCAGGCTGAAATATGTTTCTGCCTTAGTTTAGAAAATAATAACATTAGTGTCCGTCATTTAAGAAGACGTTAGCAAGGCTTCAGCTGTATAGGCGTCACAATGTAAGCGAGCCTGATGCCAGGAGCAAAAGTTAAGTCTCGTTTTCTCAATAAAATTAGCCTGTTATCTCGAGGAGACAATTAAAAAAAATAACGATATTGCACATCCTCTCTCGGCTTCCATCAGTATTAATAATATTTTAGCCAAAAAGTACAAGCATTTTGCACATTTTGAACGTGTAAATGCATAACGAATATGTGGATTACGTGACCCAAGTTACAGGGGAATTTTTTTTCTTTTTTTCAGTGGATGTTCTTCACATCATTTACTGTTGTCCAGCATTCGTCACTCCCCCTTCTGTTAGAATCTTTGTTATTTACTTTATCCATGAGAACAGGTGATTAAAAGTATTTCCTGGACACTTCTACAAAGTACACGGGGTAAGTAACGTATACAAAATATAATTTCTGGGTGGAGTTTCCTTTTAAGTTTGTCCTGTGTCAGGGATGCCAGGGGCAACGACCCGGCCGGGATGCCGTGAGGGGCCGGATGTGGGTCTGCGCCCACCCTGGATCACGTGGGGGCCACCTTCCTGGTTGCTTTGGGGACCACGGGTTGATGGCATGGAAGCCCCACCCTGCAGGGGCCCGTGGTCACCACCAGGAGGCACCCCAATGCCTTGGGGACCTGTTACCTCAGCACTTCCGCCACACCCGGAAGTGCTGGGGGGAAGAATTAGAAGGACACCCGGAGAGCTGCCGGGAGAACAGCCGGCACTTCCGCCACACTGGGGCGTGGCCAACGGGGGAGTGTCGGGAACCACCTGGAGCTCATCCGGGAGCATATAAAAGGGGCCGTCTCCCTTCATTCAAGGCTGGAGTCGGGTGGAAGAAGGACAAGGCACGTGAGGAGAGTGGAGGCGGCCCGAAGAGAGGCATTTTGTGGCCAGGACTGTGTGTTTGGGGTTTGTTCACTAATTGAACTGGGTCTGAGTGACCATATTATTGTATATATTGTATATAATAAATACGTGTGGTGGTGAAGAACAACATGTCCGCCTGTCTGTGTCCCGGCCGGCTCCACACCTGTTCCAATAAAGCCTCATTCCCCTGAAAGCCGGCCAGCCATGATCCAATTGTTTTTGCCCCAAAAGTTCTTATACTGAAGCAGAATAGATAGAGCTCAGTCGTGGGACCAGGCTACTCTCTGTGATGCATGGGGTCCTGCAAATACCCCCCGGCCATCAGATATCGGAGTGCCTTTTGGTCACGACCGTCTTCTTTTTATTCTTATTGGGATTTTCTCCTGGCTTCTACATTTCCTTCTCCTTATAAGATCCTAGTTGTTTCATCAAATCCCTATGGTTGGCTGCTTGATCTTTCTTTTCCTTCCTTTTCTTTTCTTCTTTTCCCGGGCAGAATTTTAAATAGCCCAGGATTCTCCTTTGGCTGGTAGCTTGTCTTGACCAAATTATGGTGTCTCCTCCCTAAAAGTTAGCTCATTTTCTTGCAGTTTCCAGAACAGGTATGAAAAAGTGTAGACGATATTATTAAACTGGATTGTGTAATAATAATAATAATAATACAGTGAAACCTCGGTTCACGAACGTCTCGGTACACGTAGAAATCGGTTTACGACCAAAAAGTTCGCCAACTTTTGCCTCTGTTCATGACCACACACTCGGTATATGAACAAGCCAGTTTCCCTTTCGGTTTGTACATGTTCAATCTCTCTCTGTGCATTTCCTGTGCAGCGAGCAAGTGAGAGAGAGCGAGAGAGCGCGACACACACACACACAGGCAACGCGAGAGAGAGACGCACACACACACACAGGCAGAGAGAGACGCACACACACACAGGCAGAGAGCGACGCACACACACACACACAGGCAGCGCGAGAGAGAGACGCGCACACACACAGGCAGAGAGTGACGCACACACACACAGGCAGAGAGTGACGCACACACACACACACAGGCAGCGCGAGAGAGAGACGCGCACACACACAGGCAGAGAGCGACGCACACACACACAGGCAGAGAGGGACGCACACATACACACAGGCAGAGAGTGACGCACACACACAGGCAGCGCGAGAGAGAGACGCGCACACACACAGGCAGAGAGCGACGCACACACACACACACAGGCAGAAAGAGACGCACACACACACAGGGAGAGAGGGACGCACACACACTCAGGCAGAGAGCGACGCACACACACACAGGCAGAGAGCGACGCACACACACAGGCACAGGCAGAGAGAGACGCACACACACAGGCAGAGAGCGACGCACACACACACACACAGGCAGAGAGAGACGCACACACACAGGCAGAG
>JANRMT010062846.1:14431855-14443097 GCA_026402145.1 Polypterus bichir lapradei | reverse complement strand
GATAGATAGATAGATAGATAGATAGATAGATAGATAGATAGATAGATAGATAGATAGATAGTGTGGCATCCGGCTGGGGGTGGAGCCCAGCCGGGACGCCCAGGACGACCAGAGGAGGGCTTGGACCTCCTCCAGACCGCAAGGGGGCGACCACCCTGGTTATATTGGGGGCCACGGGTAGAGGGCTTGGAAGCCCAACCCTGTAGGGGCCCATGGCCACCGCCAGGCGGCACCCCGGTGCCTGAACATCCCTGGACCTCAGCACTTCCGCCACACCAGGAAGTGCTGGGGGGAAGAGGAGTAGGGACACCCGAAAGGCTTCCGGGTGCGCAGCCAGCACTTCTGCCACACTGGGGCATGTCTGCGGAGGAATGCCGGGAAGCAGCTGGAGTCTATCCGGGTTCCTATATAAGGGGCCGCCTCCCTTCATTCAGGGGCGGAAGTCGGGTGGAAGAAGGACGGAGCTGGAGAGAGAGGACTGGAGGCAGCCAGGAGAAAGGCAGTTGGACTGTGAGGCCTGGACTTTGGGGGATCGGTGCAAGAGGCACTGGGTTGTACACTAACTAATTTGTAAATATAGTGTAAATAAACGTGTGTTGGGTGCAACAAAAGATGTCCGTCTGTCTGTGTCCAGGGCTCGTTCCACAATAGATAGACAGATAGATAGATAGATAGATTTTAATTTTAGCGTATTAGGCAGGATCGATAGATAAATAGATAGTGTAGTGACTGGCTGGGGTGGTATCCAGCAGGGACACCCAGGAGGAGCGGAGGAGGGCTTACGCCTCCATCAGACCATAAGGGGACAACCGCCCTGGTGGCTTTGGGGAACACGGGAACAGAGATTAGAAGCTCAAGCCCATAGAGGCCCGTCGTCACCACCCGGAAGTGCTGGGGGGAAGAAGACCAGGGACACCCAGAGTGCTTCCAGGTGCACAGCCAGTACTTTCTCCCCGTGTCTGCGTGGGTTTCCTCCCACAGTCCAAAGACATGCAGGTTAGGTGCATTGGCGATTCTAAATTGTCCCGAGTGTGTGCTTGGTGTGTGTGTGTGTGTGGGTGTGTGTGTGTGCCCTGTGGTGGGCTGGCGCCCTGCCCAGGGTTTGTTTCCTGCCTTACACCCTCTGTTGGCTGGTATTGGCTCCAGCGGACCCCCGTGACCCTGTAGTTAGGATATAGCGGGTTGGATAATGGATGGATGGATGGATAGATCTGCCTCTCCCCCTCATTCATTGGTCACCGTTGGCATGTATAATATCATTTTTTTCATCTCTGTTCTGCATTAAAACAGGAGAATAAAAAATGTTCTTGGCCATCACTACAAACATACAAGTAACATGTAAGAAAGTTGAATTTTTTCTGTGGAGTGAAGAGCCGAGTATATTCAAATGAAAATGAGGAAGTTTAATAAAGATCAATATTCGATAATCAGTAAACACAATATTTCTACTTGAATATGAACGCTGAACACATATGTAGTGTGTCCCAGAAATTATCAGTAGATGGGCCTGCAGGGCCGTGCTTTTACTACAATAAAGTTTTCAGACCAGCAGTAAAGTGACCACCAGGTTGCCATAACCTAAATAAAATGGAATTTCCAGAACATATCAGGCTATATTCAGGATTACTTCTTGCTTGTCTATGAGCTTGAGCATCTCGTCTGCTTATTCTTTCTCAGTCTTCATCATTTAATCAGCTTTTGTAACGTGCTTGGCACTCAGCAGATGTCCCTGCTCTTCTTTATCTTTCTTCCTATTACCGTGTTCTGTGTCCCGTAATCAGCTGGGTGATTTGGACGTACCTACCTCCTTGTGATTACTGTAAATTCACAACACTTTCCCTACGTGATCAAACCATGGAGCTCCATCAGCTGGCCTAGACTGTCGCAGTTTCCGTTTCTTGATGCATTTCTACTGGGATTTCCATTGTGTAAAAGAAAAAAAAAAAAAAAAGAAGTGATCTGAGCTCCAAACACGGCACGCTAGGATGTGCTTCTACATGTTCAACAGAGGAGAGGGTGGCTGAGAGAGATTTATTCCGCACTCCTTTTAATTAGATTAAAAGGATGTGCCTCTCCACACTCAGGTGCTTCTTTCTTCTTGCCTTCATTTGTGCTGAGTACTCAATCGCCTAATAGGCCTGCATTTTGGCATCTGCTGTGTTCACTGAGTCTCTAATGATGCCAACTTGCACCAATATTGATCTTAGTTTAAAAGAAAAGTCTCCCCCTAGCCCCCCCATGTCGTTGTATAAAAGAAAAAAATAAATAAAAGATTGCAAAATATTTAAAATGATCTCACTTTGCTTAGTGCCTCCAATTGTAAATGTTGCTATTTCATCTCTCGCCTCCAAGTCTGATATTCTCGGGAGGGGGCACTTGCTTTGTGTGTGCCGGGTTTACTAATAAGTGTATATTACCTTTTTAAATTCATTTACGGTCTGCCCCTGTCATATTTAATGGCTTGCGGAGAGAAATTTTTTTTTCACTTCATAAGAGATAATGGCATTCTGTCAGAAACTGGAGAGCCTGACACATGATAGATTTAGAGCAGTTCTCAGTCTTGTGCTCAATTCGCCGCGCTGCTTGCCTTTATTTTATACTGAGTGCATTTGCACAGAACACGTCCCTCTCGCTCTGGCTGTGTGGACCAGCTGCTCACATATCCCATCGCATCCAAGTGGAGGGAGAGGTGCACAACTCCCAGTGTGGCATTCTGGGGGAAAAGCATGTCAAACGAGTGAAAAAGGAAGTCGAGGGCTTCGTCCCATCTGCCATGGGAGCCACAAAGCAAGGAAGAAAACAAAAAAAAAAAAAGCAGTGAAGCCGAGGCTCATGGGACTGCTTCAGCCGAGTGCTGGGAGTGACTGCACCCTGAGGCCTGTGACGAAATAACTCAGCATTGTGTTTTTAACAATTACAGATCGCTTCGAGGTAAACAGAGAGAAGGGAGAGGGAAACGCAGATGGTGGAGGAGGGGAATGCAACAAGTATAGAAAAGGAAGAAGATGGGAGTCAAAGTAAGAAGGAGAGAAAGGCTTTGAAGAAATGAGCAAGGTGTGACTGGGGATATAATCTGAAGTTCAGCCAGTTCCTGAACTGGTCGGCCGCCAGGTGTGGCCAAAGTCGAAATTACTAGAAATGACCAGCGTACAGTATATGCGACTCTGGCCGGCCATTTCACGAAGTAGCGACAACTCCCTGGGTAAAAATCCGATGCGCTGATGTAAGACTGTCAGCTCGATGTGCGAAGATGCTTACAAGCTTTTGGATGTGAGTTTTCCATTCTGCACGAGAAACTGCTCAAGGCGGGTCTTGTTCAGAAAGCGGACGCCACTTGAGATGGCCCTAACACTAACCCTAAAGTCAATAAAATAGATCTCTGATGTTAAGTCACTACAGTATTTTAGGGCGAAAATGATAACAGAAATGTGAAACCTACTTATATACTGGGGGTTCTCAACCTGGGGGGTGGACACGAAGATGTGAAAAAAAGAAAACAAGAATCGAAAATATGAAAAATACATTGTGGTACATGGCCGGCTGTTCATCCCGGCCAATACCCCCAGGCCGCCAGATGGAGCCCTCCTTGCAGCATGGAAATGCCCCTGAATGCCAGCAGGGAATTATGGACAGTGGACTTTTAATGCACAGCCCTGCTGGATACCATGGGGGCCACCAGGAGTCGCTGCAGGGAGGCCCAGGGACTATTTTCTCTACACCCCGGAAGTACGTCCCAGTCACATGGACAGAAGAAATGACGTGCTTCCGGGATGAAGAAAAGGAGTTTTTACCTGACCCGGAAGCGATAGAAAGTCACATGGACTGAGGGACAAACACTTAACACAATATAAAGGACTCTGGGAAATCCCAGATGGACGAGCTGAGTTGGGAGGCAGGGCGGCTAAGCGTCTGGTAGTGGAGGATTGTGATCATTGGTTATTGTTATTGGAGAATTGTGGAGAGGAGCGTGCTTTTTGCACTTATTTATAATAATAAATATTATTATGGGACTTTTACCTGGTGTCTGACGAGTGGTCTGAGGGTTCAAGGGGTCGAGAGTGACTTCAATCTGTCACAACATCTATTGAAACCATCCATTCATCCATTATCCAACCCGCTATATCCTAACTACAAGGTCACAGGGGTCTGCTCGAGCAAAACCCAGCCAACACAGGGCGCAAGGCAGGAACAAACCCCGGGCAGGGTGCCAGCCCATCACAGGGCACACACACACACACACACACACAGCACACACTAGGGACAATTTAGAATCGCCAATCCACCTAACCTGCATGTCTTTGGACTGTGGGAGGAAACCCACGCAGACACGGGGAGAACATACAAACTCCACACAGGGAGGACCCGGGAAGCAAACCCGGGTCTCCTAACTGCGATGCAGCAGTGCTACCCACTGAGCCACCGTGCCGCCCTCTATTGAAACCAAAACAAATTAATGTAAACTACATTATGATACTAGAAAAATAAATATAGAGTTAAAAGTCGATAAAAATTAAGTAGGTATAATAAAACTTGTAGCGGTGTATCAGCAGCAAAAAATATAGGAATACATTTTATTAGGGTTTCAAAAAAACGTTAGGGGGGGGCGCAATTAAAACTGTTATGAAAACTCGGGTCGCAAATACTTGAAGGTTGAGGGACGCTGTAATATACCCAATCTTAATTATTATGAAAGAACCAAGTGGCGTCCGCTTTCTGAGCAAGAGCCGCCAAGGCTACACTCGATGCAATAATGCACTACTAAGTGCGCAACAGATCGCTGCTCATGCCTTTTTTCATCCGACTTTGGCCGATCGCCCCATGCCATTTCGCAAACTGGCTGGCCAAATCGAGGGAAAGATCGGACATTGGCCGGTCAATTTACAGCGACATTGGCCATTTCCCAGTTTTGCAGGCCACTTCCCGCTTTGGCCGATTTCGGGTTTTGGCCATAACATTGGGGACGGTAGCCAGCCTGGTTGGTATGGGGACCACAGGAACTGAGCATGGAAGCGCAACCCTATAGGGGCCCGTGGTCACCGCCTGAAGAGCCCTGGACGTCAGCACTTCCGCCACACCCGGAAGTGCAGGCGGAAGGATTACCAGGGACACCTGGAGTGCTTCCTGGTGTGGCAGGAAGTGCCTGCGGAAGTTCATCGGGAGGCACCTGGAGCACGTCTGGGTGAACATAAAAGGGGCCGCCTCCCTCCATTTGAAAGCTGCAGTCGGGTGGAAGAGGACGAAGCCTGGAGGAGAGGAGAGGCATTGAAGAAAGAGGCCTGGACTAAGGGTGATTGGTGCGGGGGCACTGGCTTGCGCATGTGCACTTGTAAATAAGTAAATATGAATAAACGTGTGCTTGGGTGTCAACCATCGGTGTCTGCCTGTCTGTGTCCGGGCTGCTTTCCACAACATACTGTATATACAGGAGATTTAGAAAGTCTTCAGACAACTTCACTTTCTGAACACTTTTATTGTGTTGTAGATTTAATTTTAAATGGATACATTTGCCAATTTTGCCCATCAATGTCCACTATTGAGCACGTGATGACAAAGTGAGCGCATTTTTTCAGAAACATTTCCAAATTTATTAAAAATCAAAAACTAAAATCACTTATTCATATCAGTATGCAGACCCTTAATATAGTTCAGCAGCAATTACGGCTTTTAGTCTTCGTGGGTAAAGACTCTGCCAGCTTTGCACACCTGGATTTGGGCAGTTTATCCCATTCTTCCTGGCAGATCCTCTCTGGCTCAGTTAGGTTAGATGGGAAGTGTCTGTAAAGTGCCATCGTCAGGTCTCTCCACAGATGGGGTTTAAGTCTGGGCTTTGCCTGGGCCACTCAAGGATGCTCAGAGACGTGTCCTGAAGTCACTCCAGCGTTGTCTGGGCTGTATGCCTCTGGTCAGTGTCATGCTGAAAGGTGAATGATCACTCCAGACTGAGGTGGCGTGCACTCTGGAGTGGGATTTCTTTAAGGACACTCCTCCTTCCTTCTATTCTGACCAGTCTACCTGTCCCTGCTGCTGCTCCCATCATGCCTCACTGCAGGGATGGTATTAGGCAGGTGATGACTGCCTGGTCTTTGCAGACATAATGATTGGAGTTCTGTCCAAAGAGTTCAGTTTTTGTCTCATCCAGCCAGACAATCATTTTCCTAAAGTTCTCAGCGTCCTTTAACTCTTTGAGGGCTGAATATTATTTTCCAAAACAACGCAATTTTTTTGAAAAGCCCCCACAGTAATGGTTTCACACATAGATCAACATAAAACATCCGTTGCTTCATGCGGTGGCCACCAGTTCTTTGCCTCTTTTGGCTTGAGCCACTCACAGGTAGCGGGCTGGCTGCCAGGCTGTCTTCACGTGGCAGGGGTTTTAGCAGTGCCACACAGTCTGGTTTGACCCCTTGTCACTGGAAGCGGCGGTCCACTCAGGCGAACATTGCCGTAGGCGCGTCAGCTACACAAACCCTATTCAGCACCACAGTCAGCTGGAGATCGATCAGCTCACACTGGTAACTCACATTCGCTTTCGATCGTTGGAAACAACATCGGAGTCGGACAAGTCAGAGTCAGATTCAGCGATAATTTGCAGAACATCATCCATGGAGACATCTCGCCAGATGTCGATGCCATTGTTGCCGTCGTTTAGTCCTCACTACTCACGCAAGCACAGGGAATCTCGGTCAAAGCAACACAATAAAAGTTCCTTTTACCAAACAGAATGGAACAGAAACGTAACAGCGAGGTTTGTCACCGTTTATGGTTCTTTACCACCGTCAACCCCTCCTGTTGACAAAAGTCGATATCCGCCCTGAAAGAGTTAAATGCCTTTTACTCAAGAGTGGCATCCATGTAGCCAACCTACCATGAACGGCCAATTGATGGAAATGTTCTTTCATGTCAGCAGAGGACATCTGAAGATCTGTTATCGTAACCATTGGGTTCTTGCTCATCTCCCCGACTGAAAGTCTTCTTCCCTGCTTACTCAGTTTGGCAAGATGGCCAACTCTAGGTAATACCCTGCTTTCCAACTTCTTCTGTGCTCCTGAGAACACTCAAAACTGTTTGGTCCTCTCGCCCTGATCTGTGCATTGCCACAATTTAATAGTAGAGGACTAATGAGAGTTCATTGGACCTCCTGGCTTGGTGTGACTTCTACACACAGGCACACGTGTGCCTTTCTATTGACTCACTAACACAATGTCTGACTTGTATCTCAGAATGGATGAATAGTAACTTCATCCATCCATCCATCCTCTTCCGCTTATCCGAGGTCGGGTCGCGGGGGTAGCAGCTTAAGGAGAGAAGCCCAGACTTCCCTCTCCCCGCCACTTCTTCCAGCTCTTCCGGGAGAATCCCAAGGCGTTCCCAGGCCAGCCGGGAGACATAGTCCCTCCAGCGTGTCCTGGGTCTTCCCCGGGGCCTCCTCCCGGTTGGACGTGCCCGGAACACCTCACCAGGGAGGCGTCCAGGAGGCATCCTGATCAGATGCCCGAGCCACCTCATCTGACTCCTCTCGATGCGGAGGAGCAGCGGCTCTACTCTGAGTCCCTCCCGGATGACTGAGCTCCTCACCCTATGTTTAAGGGAAAGCCCAGACACCCTGCGGAGGAAACTCATTTCAGCCGCTTGTATTCGCGATCTCGTTCTTTCGGACACTACCCATAGCTCATGACCATAGGTGAGGGTAGGAACGTAGATCGACTGGTAAATTGAGAGCTTTGCCTTACGGCTCAGCTCTTTTTTCACCACGACAGACCAATGCAGAGCCCGCATCACTGCAAATGCCGCACCGATCCGCCTGTCGATCTCACGATCCATTCTTCCCTCACTCGTGAACAAGACCCCGAGATACTTAAACTCCTCCACTTGGGGCAGGATCTCGCCCCCAACCCTGAGAGGGCACTCCACCCTTTTCCGGCTGAGGACCATGGTCTCGGATTTGGAGGTGCTGATTCTCATCCCAGCCACTTCACACTCAGCTGCGAACCGCTCCAGAGAGAGCTGAAGATCACGGCCTGATGAAGCAAACAGGACAACATCATCTGCAAAAAGCAGTGACCCAATCCTGAGTCCACCAAACCGGACCCCTTCAACACCCTGGCTGCGCCTAGAAATTCTGTCCATAAAAGTTATGAATGAATAGTAACTTTCTCAAGTTAAATAAAAAGAAAACTGAAATCTTAGTGATTAGCAATAATGGATACAATGAGGCTATTAGAAATAAACTGGATACATTAGGATTAAAAGTCAAGACGGAGGTAAAAAGCTTAGGGGTAATTGTTGACTGTAATCTGAATTTTAAATCGCATATTAATCAGATCACTAGGACAGCATTTTTTCACTTAAGAAACATAAGTAAAGTTAGACCTCTTATATCACTGAAAGATGCTGAGAAATTAGTTCACGCGTTTGTTTTCAGTCGACTAGATTACTGTAACGCACTCCTCTCAGGACTACCCAAGAAAGACATAAATCGTTTGCAACTAGTGCAGAATGCAGCTGCTAGAATCCTAACTAGGAAAAGAAAATCCGTGCACATTTCTCCAGTTCTGATGTCACTACACTGGTTACCTGTGTCATTCAGGATTGACTTTAAAATTCTGCTTATGGTTTATAAAGCCTTAAATAATCTCGCCCCATCTTACATATCAGAATGTCTGACACCCTATATTCCAAATCGTAACCTCAGATCCTCAAATGAGTGTCTCCTTAGAATTCCAAGAACAAAACTTAAAAGAAGTGGTGAGGCGGCCTTCTGCTGCTATGCACCTAAAATCTGGAATAGCCTGCCAATAGGAATTCGCCAGGCTAATACAGTAGAGCACTTTAAAACACTGCTGAAAACATATTACTTTAACATGGCCTTTCTATAACTTCAATTTAACTTAATTTAACTTAATCCTGATACTCTATATGTTCAATTTCCTCA
Source organism: Polypterus bichir lapradei (assembly GCA_026402145.1). Taxonomy (NCBI): domain Eukaryota; kingdom Metazoa; phylum Chordata; class Cladistia; order Polypteriformes; family Polypteridae; genus Polypterus; species Polypterus bichir. The sequence continues at coordinate 14,434,165 of JANRMT010062846.1, read as the reverse complement.
TAATAACTATTCAGGGTAGCTCTACAATCCGTACTGACCCCTACTCTCTTTTCTGTTTCTTTTTCCGGTTTCTTTGTGGTGGTGGCCTGTGCCACCTCCACCTACTCAAAGCTTCATGATGCTCCAACAATGATGGATGGACTAAAAGGCAGAATTCTACGTGACCATCATCATCAAGCCTTTCCGTGAGAACCCTAAATCCAAAGAGGACTGTTTCATTTATGTTAGGTAGAATGCCCAGAGGGGACTGGGCGGTCTCATGGTCTGGAATCCCTACAGATTTTATTTTTTTTTCTCCAGCCGTCTGGAGTTTTTATTTTGTTTTTTCTGTCCCCCCTGGCCATTGGACCTTACTCTTATTCGATGTTAATTAATGCTGATTTATTTTGTTTTCATATTGTGTTTTTTATTTTTCTATTCTTTATTATGTAAAGCACTTTGAGCTACTGTTTGTATGAAAATGTGCTATATAAATAAATGTTGTTGTTGTTGTTGTTTCTCAGCAACGTCCAGTCAATTCAGTTTGCCACAGGTGGACTCCAACCAAGTTCTGGACACATCTCAAGGAGGATTAAAGCACACGGGAGGCACCCGAGCACAATCTGGAGTGACAGAGCCAAGGTTCTGAATACTTCTATGAATGAGAGATTTCGGTTTTTACAAAGCTTTTCTGCACACATGTTTTCACTTTTTCATTATAGGTTATTGAATTGAGATTGATGGGCAAGCATGGCTAATGTGTCTATTTAAATAAAATCTATCACGCAATAAAGTGCGAAGAAAGTAAAGGGGTCTCAGCACTTTCAGTGTATAGTAAGAAAGACCGCTGGGAAATCAGCATGAAGTGAGGTGATGAGAAATTACAGTAAGGGGCTGCTCATAAATTCCTATCTGTAACAGCGAAAATAAAAGTTTTATAGTGTTAAATACGCTTCACTCATGTTGGATTATTTTGCAGTGTTTGAAATATTTCCCTTGACTTTTTTCTAGTTTCATTAGTATTCAGTTTTCACTTTCTTTCGGTCTGAATTTAAACACGTCATCTAATGTCTGAGCCCCTCTCTGTTGCTACAGACACTTGACTGTGGTGAACGCACGCGTCAATTACTTACATAACAGACAGCAGGTTAATGAAGGGTGAAGAGTTATTTTGGTTCTCTCATCTGAACTTTACCTACACAAACAAAATGAAACAATTTCTGTTGTTAAGAGTTTGAGGTCTCCCATTTTAAGGACTCTCTCGACCACAATTCTAATTTAGTCCTACTGCAACGATTCTCACACAATCCCTTAACCCTTGCTAGTGTTTTTGATTCTGGGTGGTATTTTCAATCTGTGCTACTTGGAATGAAAGAATTAGTCAGTCAGACAGTATCCTAACACAGGGGTCTGCAGGAGCCAATCCCAGCCAGCACAGGGCGCAAGGCAGGAACAAACCCCGGGCAGGGTGCCAGTCCACCGCAGTATAATATTCAGTGATGGCTTTAACAGCGAGAATTGGCTTCTCATTAAGAAACTGGTTGGAGGTTGAAGCCCCAGTTTAGCTGGTCATCTCGTTTCACATCTCATTTCTGTTTGGCTGCCGTTTAATGAAGAAACGAATCAATTCAGAGGACTGAATCCTTAAAACAGGGCTATTAAAATGAAGGGAAAAGGAGTTAATTAGCAGTGCAAAATGGTCACTGATTAGGGAAAGGGTGAGAATGAAAACCAGCAGCCATTGCGGCCCTCCAGGACTGGAGTTGGACACCCCTGGGCTGGAATGTCTTCAAGTGCTGATGCAATGCTGTGCCTTATGGGTCTTTTTTTGACCCAATTCTGAAACCCCTTTTTAGGTGCCCTGGAAGTTCTTTTATATTTATTGACCATCTTGACCTGTAGTACTGATGATCCTAAGTCTTACTGTAGAGCAAATGACATTTAGATGTTTTTTATGGTTTGTGAACAATGAAAGAACTCTAAATGGAGAGTAAAATCCATTAAAATACATCAGTCAGTCATTTTGTAACCCTGAACAGGATCCCATGTGGAGCCGAAGCATAGCCCAGCCAGCATAGGGTGAAAGGCAGTGTGAACCCGGCCCGGACACAGACAGGCGGACATGTTGTTTAAACACCACCACACGTTTATTTACACTATTTACAGTTATATATTCGGTCACAAAGACCCCCACAATGGTCACTCAGACCCCAGTCACGTGCACAAATACCCCAATACAGTCCTGGCCTCACAATGCCTTGTCTTCGGGCCGCCTCCACACTCCTCTCGTGCCTCGTCCTTCTTCCACCCGACTCCAGCCCTGAATGAATG
>JANRMT010062846.1:14420876-14431845 GCA_026402145.1 Polypterus bichir lapradei | reverse complement strand
AAATAATGCATATGTAACAATTCCCATGAAAATAACAATCTCTTTAAATTGTACAGCCGGTAAACCAAACACGGGGGTGGGCGAGCGACGCAAGCAGGGGGCAGCACCCCAGTACTATAATAGTTTAGAGTATATAGGTATTTCAATATATCAGTCAGTCATTTCAGTGTCCAACCCGCTATATCCTAACACAGGGTCTGCTGGAGCCAATCCCAGCCAGCACAGGGCGCAAGGCAGGAACAAACCCCAGGCAGGGCGCCAGCCCACCACAGAGCACAGACACCAAGCACACTCTAGGGACTATTTAGGATGGCCAATGCACCTAACCTGCATGTCTATGGACTGTGGGAGGAAACCCACGCAGACACGGGGAGAACATGCAAACTCCACGCAGGAAGGACCCGGGAAGCGAATGCAGGTCTCCTAACTGCGAGGCAGCAGCGCTACCCACTGCGCCACCATGCCACCCTAAAATAATTAACAAAATATTTTTTCCTTATGAAATGTTCTTGCTGTTCACATTTAAAAGGATGTCAGTCAGTCAGTCAGTCATTATCCAACCCGCTATATCCTAACACAGGGTCACAGGGGTCTGCTGGAGCCATTCCCAGCCAACACAGGGCGCAAGGCAGGAACAAATCCCAGGGCAGGGTGCAAGTCCACCTTAGTTAAAAGGATGTGTAATGAAGAAAGGGGGAATTGCTGTAATCAGAGTGGCATTTGGTTCGCTCTGAATGAAGATATTAATTGGAGGGGCTGCCATCCTGACTGGGGTTGGGGATAAGTAGGCCATAATGAATGGAGGATAGGAATGGAGATACAAGATTGGCTGGGATGGTCCTCAGTTTATATGAACAAATAATGGATGGAAAAAGACAACACCTGAAAGGGAGCCGCCCATCACACTCTCTTAAGAATAATGGTTCCTTAATGGCACTTTACTGGGTTGTGTGGTTTTACATAGAACCCTTGCTTGACAAAGACCCATTTCGTTCTGGAAAGGGTTGAAGGTCCCTAATATGTGGACAAAACAGAAATCTTTAATGTGTAGTTGGCTAACAGTACCTAGCAGGACACAAACTGATCAAGTTTAGCCTGCTGACCATCTCAACAAAGCCATCAACTGTTGTACCCAAAGTGCTTGTTTGACTCCCATTACTGTTAATCACTGATACTGAGTAGTGTGGAGGACAGCTGGGACCCATACCCGGCCGGGACGCCTCTTTGGCACTTGATCCGGGGGAGCAGCCATGGGATGCACAGTACGTCCCCTGAAACACTTGATGGCAGCCCCCCGGGTTGTGTCGGGGCCACAATTATGTTACACCAGAGCTCATCCATGTTGGGCTCCATGGCCACCACCAGGGGGAGCTGCACTGCTTAATAAGCCTGTGTGGGCTGGAAAGCAGCCAAACCCGGACGTGCAGCCTGAATTAGGTTAATTATCACCTGAAGCACTTCCAGATGGGCCACTCCAGAGGTCAGAGTCGGGAGGAGGAGGAGGAGGAGGAGGAGGAGGACAACGCTTGCTGGGAGGAGGAGGAGTGGGGGTGAAGAGTGTGTCTTGTTCTGGTGCTTTGCTTTATTTTGTTTGGTGTACTGCCCGTGGGACACGGAGAACATGAGCCCCACAGGTGAAGAAAAAGAAATCTTTTTGTTTAGTTTTCACGTGCCTCCGTTGTCAGTCTGTGTTGGGTCGGGCGCCTATATAGCGCCTTTCACAGCAGTTTTAGGTTCTCTAATAAACAATTAGCTTCTTTTACTTCTCCTGACAGAGAAGCAAAACGTTGTCTCTGTATTGTTACAGGGTAAGAAGTTACCCCACCCATGCCAACACAGACACACACACACACACACACACACACAATATTCGGTTTCTGCAGGCCAAAATATAGAGACTGAATACCATTTTTTCTTTAAATAAAGAGAAAATATAAATTCTATGTATTTTAAAGCAGACAGCCCCATTTTCTCCACAGTTCAGAGCTGTCAAATCAGCCCCGTGTCTCCTTGCCAATGCAGAAAAGTCCTTTCCAGGAAGGCTAATATGAAGGCTGTTTACTATTATTTGATTTTCTTTCTTTTATTCCCTTTTCTTTTTTATATTCATGAAGCGGGAGGCCATTTCTAGATCATTTTAAATCAAACAGTATATATATAATAATATTTTTTCCTCTTTAGATGAACCTGACTGCAATGTGGTATAGTGGTTAAGCACTTGACTTAAAAATCCACCAGACAGGCGGTTTTAAGCTCCGTGCAACCCTCAGCCGGTGACCTAATTTGCCTATAGATGAACTTTAAAGAGTAATATGTTTAACAGATGCTACTCCAAGTCAAGTCAATTCAAGTGGCTTTATTGTAACAGCATCCACAGGCAGTATTGCAGCCTATCGGTAAGAAATGACCATCCCCAGGACTGCGGTGCAGCAAATACATAACCACAGGACAAGAGCAAGACAAGTAAAGAACTCTACTCTACTCTGCTTGATAGATAGAAGTACATAATAGACAATAAGTTGAAATAAATAGTAATAAATAATAATAACTATTAATAAAAACAACAGTAGTAACAGATGTACTGCATATAAATAAACTGCTCGGAGCACATCTGAGGGCAGGGGCAGCACAGAGTGTCAGGGTCCGTACAGCCAAGGGGTAGCAGCTGCTGTAGAACCTGGCCAAACTGCTTCAGATGCTGTGGTACCGTCTGCCAGGTGGAAATGAGAGAAAGAGTCCATGGGTGAGCGGTCCTTCATCTTTAATGGAGGGTGGAGAGGTCCCAGTGATCTTTTCTGCTGTGTGCACTATCCTTGTAGGACCTTACGGTAAGAGACATTGCAGCTCAGAAAGCAGATGGTGATGCAGCTGGTCAGAACGCTCTCAGTGGTGCCCCTGTAGAATGTAGTGAGAATTGGGGGGAGGTCAGGCTTGCCTTCCTCATTTGCCAAAAGAAGCGCTATTGGACATACCTGTCAAACATTCCATGTGCTTGGGAAAAAAGCAAGTGAACCCTTGGATTTAATAACCGGCTGAATCTCCTTTGGCAGCAGTAACTTCAAACAAGTACTTCTGGGAGCTCTGGGTCAGACCAGGAGGAAATTTGGGCCATTCTTTGTTACCGGACTGCTGCAGGTCAGCCGTTTTCTTAAGATGTCTGGTGTGAGTGGCTCTCTTGAGATCATTCCACAGCATCTCCACTGGGTTTTGGTCTGGACTCTGTCTGGACCACTACAAAAGGTGGGTTTTCTTTTTTTGAAGCCATTAGAAGATTTTTTTTTGAAGTTTAGGGTTATTGTCTTGCTGCATCACCCAACCTCTACAGAGCTTCAGCTGGCAGATAAACACCCTGACATTATCCTGTAGGATGATAATAATAATAATAATAATAATAATAATAATAATAATAATAATAATAATAATAATAATTCTTTACATTTGTGTGCTTTTCTCACTACTCAAAGTGTTGTGGTGAGTGGGGAGCCACCTCAGCCACGTCTAATGTGTATCATCCATGGGTGATGCGATGGCACCCATTTTTCCAGCCAATACGCTCACCACACATGAGCTGTTAGGTGGTGAAGGGGTGAGAGAGAGAGAGAGACAATTAGACAGGAGATGATTAGGGGACCAGAATGACTATGCAATTATGGGCAATTTCGCCAGGACATCGAGATACACCCTACCCTTTACAGAGAACTGTGGTATAGCGGGTCTGCGGCTTCCAATAAGAAAAGGTCGGGTTTTAAATCCGTATAGCCGTGCCGTTCCCCATGGGCGCGATTGCACGACCGCGCCGGGTTAATGAGGTGGTTGGAGCGAGTCGCACCTGCATGTGTGGGTGCGGTCGTTCTCGATGGCCTCATTGGCTTCCCGTGGTGTGTGATTAAGAGGCTGCGCCCACGGAGGCGCGCAGGGGTGTATATATACGGGTCGACACCAGTCAAAAGGGGAGATATGGAAATGGAAGGAAAGGAAAGGAGAGATATGAACAGAGAGAGCGATCGAGGTGAAGAAAAGAAGAGGTTAAAGAACGTGAGAAAGGCAGTCTAAGCAAGAGGATCTGGCCACCTGAAAAGAGGAGACAGAACGAGCTGGGGCACCACTAAGGAGCGTTAAGCTGTTGCACTCTGGGGGCTAGTTCGCCCCACTGAATGTTCGGGTGAGTGGGTTGAGCAAGGAAGGCGTCCTCCCGAGGGATCCGAGGAGCGACTTTGGGTGCGCGAAGAGTGAAAGGAGGAGAGCCGACCTCGGACGGTCTGGCAGTGATGTCCGCAAGGAGGCCAAGACAGAGGTTGGCTGCAGGTGCTCGTGGCTGTAGAGATCTCCGCCGGCTGTGGAAGTAATGGGTGAGCCGGGGAGAAAGAAGGGTGTGCCGAGATTAGGATCATAGACTGCATTTTAACCTCATATTTTAAAGGATTTATTTATTTGATTTTTATCCCCACTGGACACTTGTTTTATGGATTATTTATTGAAACCTGATGCACTGCACTTTGGACACTGATTATTGTTTTAATAAAAGCACTTCTTCACTTTCTGGATATATCATGTGAGATTTGTCCTCATTTGTCAGCTCATCTCGATGACATTACCGACGGTGTTGGGTTTAAGGCTCCCATAAGGACGTTGGGAGCACAAAGAGAACCCGCAGTGTCACAAGGACGCCCAGGAATGTTTTATGACCACAGAGAGTCAAGACCTCGGTGTTACGTCTAATCTGAATGTCACCGCACTGGGGAATTGGAGAGCCACATTTAGATACCTAGATGAACTTGGGAGTTCATTTTACCCTTAATAATGGCAAGCTGCCCAGGCTCTGAATCATGATGCTTCTTCAAACATACTTCATCATTGCAATGATGTTTGCATGTTATGATCAGCTGCATATTCTTCCTGAACAATGGCACCTTTAGTTTTATGATTCCAGAAAATATTTTCCCATTGGCAATGTGGACTGTCAGGATAGACTTTGGCAAACTTCAAAAACGCTTCTTCTTCTTCTTTCAGCTGCTCCTGTTAGGAGTTGCCACAGCGGATCATCTTCTTCCATATCTTTCTGTCCTCGTCATCTTGTTCTGTTACACCCATCACCTGCGTGTCCTCTCTCACCACATCCATAAACCTTCTCTTAGGACTTCCTCTTCCCTAGCAGCTCTATCCTTAGCATCCTTCTCACAATATACCCCTCATCTCTCCTCTGCACATGTCCACACCAACGCAATCTTGCCTCTCTGATTTTTTTCTCCCAACCATCCAATGTGAGCTGACCCTCTAATGTCCTCATTTCTAATCCTGTCCATCCTCATCACACCCAATGAAAATCTTAGCATCTTTAACTCTGCCACCTCCAGCTCTGCCTCCTGTGCCACCGTCTCCAACCCATATGACATAGCTGGTCTCACCACTGTCCTGTAGACCTTCCCTTTCATTCTTCCTGATACCCGTCTGTCACAAATCACTCCTGACTCTTCTCCACCCATTCCATCCTGCCTGCACTCTCTTCTTCACCTCTCTTCCTCACTCTCCATTACTCTGTACTGTTGATCCCAAGTATTTAAACTCATCCACCTTCACCTACTCTACTCCCTCATCCTCACCATTCCACTGACCTCCCTCTCATTCATACACATGTATTCTGTCTTATTCCTACTGACCTTCATTTCTCTCCTCTCTAGAGCATATCTCCACCTCTTCAGGGTCTCCTCAACCTGCTCCCTACTCTCGCCACAGATCACAATGTCATCAGCAAACATCATAGTCCACGGGGACTCCTCTCTAATCTCGTCTGTCAATCTGTCCATCACCATTGCAAATAAGAAAGGCATCAGAACTGATCCCTGATGTAATCCCACCTCCGTCACTCCTACCGCAGACCTCACCACAGTCACACTTCCCTCGTACATATCCTGTACAACTGTTACCTACTTCTCTGCCACTCCCAAATTCTTCATACAATACCACAGCTCCTCTCGAGGCACCGTGTCATAAGCTTTCTCCAGGTCCACAAAGACGCAATGCAACTCCTTCTGGCCTTCTCTAAACTTCTTCATCAACATCCTCAGAGCAAACATCGCATCTGCGGTGCTCTTTCTTGGCATGAAACCACACTGCTGCTCACTAATCATCACCTCACTTCTTAACCGAGCTTCCACTACTCTTTCCCATAACTTCATGCTGTAGCTCATCAATTTTATTCCGCTGTATTTACTACAGCTCTGCACATCCCCCATATTCTTAAATATCGGCACCAGAACACTTCTTCTCCACTCCTCAGGCATCCTCTCACTTTCATGGATTCCATTAAACAATCTGGTTAAAAACTCCACTGCCATCTCTCCTAAACACCTCCATGATTCCACAGGTATGTCATCTGGACCAATGAACTTTCCATTCTTCATCCTCTTTATAGCTGTCCTTACTTCCTCCTTGCTAATCCATTGCATTTCCTGATTCATAGGTTTTCTTCCCACCTCCCAAAGATGTTCATACTGGGTTAATTGAAAACACTAATGAGCCCTATATGAGCGCATGAGAAATGGCCCTATATGAGCGCATGAGAAAATGAGTGTGTCCTGACACCCTACCAAGGACTGGTCCCCACTTTGTGCAGAGGGGGCTTGACAGATACTGGACTGGATAAGTGGATTATTCAGTGGATAGATGGATGTAATACAATTTATGACATAAGTATCTCTGGTCAGGCAGATTCTGGTGTGGTCAGCATGTGTGCAGGACTAGCTGAGAGAAAGATGATCTCCAAGAAACGCTGCATCACAGACTAAGTGTCCATATATGTGGCTGTCTGTGGAAAAGTTCCTTTAGTGCAAATGTAGACTGGTGGCTTGTAATCCCAACATTCTGACCTCAGGTCCCACCTCTGCTGCCTCAGGGAGGATGGCTTCAAGAGAGAGTAGGAACATCAACCCTGAGCGATTCTCCATTGGTAACAGTTGATCAAAGGTCTGCCCACAAACTGGTGCACCCCTCAGCAAAGCTCAGTCTGCAATATGACCACCAGTGCTTCTCAGATGCTAATAGCTCTACCAGTAAAAATCAGCTGCAGTTTACTCTCATGTCTTTCCCGAGTGCTGGCTGGCCCTTGGCTCTCACTCTCACCATAGAGATAAGGGACATGTTTCCTATTCCAGTGCTTCATTATTTCCACACACATGACCTTCATCCTCTATTCACAGCCTCCTAGCGCTGAAAAATAAGACAATAATAAAACTTGCAAACTGAAGATAACTGAATGATCTGCCTTCTATTCATACAGATTCCGTTAATTAGTTTCTGACTTGTTTTCAGCCTCTAATTTATTTCAAAATACGTTCCATTAACTCCATAATTAACAAGAAAATTATTTTCTTTTTTACATTCACCATTTATTTAATAGCACTCTCCACACAAAACTTCAGTAAACAAAAATCTTCTGAAACCTTAGGTCAAATGATAATTAGTTACAAAGTGTTTTAAAGTAGTGGAGCGAGAAGGAAATGTCGGCATAATAAAAATTTCTAATAATAGAAATTTCTTCCAGATAATTAACGTCAAAAATATTATTTGCACATATTGTTTCTCTTACAAATAGCATGTGTTTCCAAACTTGTGAAGGATTCTGTAGATACACTTTGGGTTTCAAGCAAATGAGTGAATAATTTGTTTAATTAGATTCAGGAATTAGCAGTAAACTGACAGGAGCAGAACAATGAGGAGGGAATGAGGAAAACACTTTGGACTGAGCAGACAGGGGAACTGACCAGACATCTGTCAGTTACACTTCAAGTCCGCTCTTAAAAATATTGGTTTTGTAATGGCACTCTACTCGGTTATACGGCTTCCTTGCATATGAATTTGGTTCTTTGGGCTTTGAAAGGATTCCTGACATGTGAAAAAAACAGAAATCTTTAATTTATAGGAGGCAAAACAAATAGATCAAGAAAAAATGTACTGAGCCTCAGTGGTGCCGCTCGAGTTCGTGCCGCTCGGGGCGGTGCTTCAATTTGCCTCCCTCCAACATATCTGAATATGTTAACCTATTTGATTAGAAAATTAATATGACGTATAGAGAAAAAGTAAGCTACATTTTGCATAGATTTATTCATATATATATACTCAGCAAAAAAAGAAACGTCCCTTTTTCAGGACTGTGTATTTCAACAATAATGTTTTAAAAATCCAAATAACTTTACAGATCTTCATTGTAAATTGTTTAAACAATGTTTTCCATGCATGTTCAATTAACCATAATCAATTAATTAACATGCACCTGTGGAATGGTCGTTAAGACCTTAACAGCTTACAGAAAGTAAGCATTTAAGGTCACAGTTCTAAAAACGCAGGACACTATAGAGACTTGTCTACCGACTGTGAAAAACACCCAAAGAAAGATGCCCAGGGTCCCTGCTCATCTGCGTGAACGTGCATTAGGCATGCTGCAGGAAGGCATGAGGACTGCTGATGTGGCTAGGGCAATAAATTGCCATGTCCACACTGTGAGACGCCTAAGACAGCGCTACAGGGAGACAGGAAGGACAGCTGATCATCCTCGCAGTGGAAGACCACGTGTAACAACACCTGCACAGGATCGGTACATCCGAATATCACACCTGCGTGACAGGTACAGGATGGCCACAACAACTGCCCGAGTAACACCAGGAACACACAATCCCTCCATCAGTGCTCAGACTGTCCGCAATAGGCTGAGAGAGGCTGGACTGAGGGCTTGCAGGCCTGTTGTAAGGCAGGTCCTTACCAGACATCACCAGCAACAACGCCGCCTATGGGCACAAACCCACCTTCGCTGGACCAGACAGGAGTGGCAAAAAGTGTGTGAGTTTCTGCATGACAGCAATGTCAGTGTTCTGCCATGGCCAGCGAAGAGCCCAGATCTCAATCCCATTGAGCACATCTGGGACCTGTTGGATCGCAGGGTGAGGGCTAGGGCCATTCCCCCGAGAAATGTCCAGGAACTTGCAGGTGCCTTGGTGGAAGAGTGGGGTAACATCTCACAGCAAGAACTGACAAATCTGGTCCAGTCCATGAGGAGGAGATGCACTGCAGTACTTCAAGCAGCTGGTGGCCACACCAGATACTGACTGGTACGTTTGATTTTGAGCCTCCCTTCATTCAGGGACACATTGTGAAACATTTTTAGTTTATGTCTTATGGTGTTGACTCTTTTAGTGTTCATATAAATATTTACACATTAAGTTTACTGAAAGTAAAAACAGTTGAAAGTCAGAGGACGTTTCTTTTTTTGCTGAGTATAGATAAACAGCAATACATTTTCACATATAATTATTTATAAGCATCAACTAGTGTGGACACTTTTCTATGGTGTCGTTTCTTGTGACTGAAGACAGAGGAGCAGAATTAAAGTTAGAAAATATTCTTTTATTCATACACACCAGGCAAAGGTTAAATGACAGAGAAGCACAGTCCTAGGACACCGCCCTTCATCTGCACCGAGGGGTTGGTGTTCAAGATTTTTTATAGGGTTTCTTGTCTTATGACTTTAGTTACACAAGTATTTCAAAACATTAGCCTTAATCAGCGCTACAAAAACCTAAAGGTGGAGTACATCTGTTAGTTTCCTTAGTTTGGGGCTCGATGAGTCCACACCATGTAGACGCCCAGAAACAAGAAGCAGCACTTGTCACGTACACTATAAGCATGCAGGGTCTGCATGACTCCTACCCCATACACCATAGAACATGCTTTCTGTCACGTACATCAGATTTGTCAAGCACAAGTTATTGACCTGTATTTTTATTTTTCCACACTAGACAAGAATATAGTATAGACGCACTAATAAGCCGTGTGCTAATTATTAGTTTAATATAATTACGCGGTGAGCCACTGTAGTGTACAAGTGATAGGTGGGGATGTTTTCTGCGCAGAGCAAGAACACATTCAGATTGATAACGAAATGAAATTCTAAACTGTAAATTAGTTGTTTATCTTCCTAGAAGTTATTATCGGTGTAATGTTTATGTTTATTTTTGTTATTGCCTCATAAATTTCAACTGCTGTATCTGATGCCGTCACAGAAGGACAGTCAGAAAATTATTTTTGAAGCATTTGTGGGTAAAAATCAGAGAATTTTACTTTTTCCATTTATGAGTGATATTTTTCCAAACCCTGCTGCTTACACGCGAATTGTACTGAGCGTTTTAGCCAATAATGGCGGCCCCAAAATGTGCTGCCCGGGGCGGACCGCCCCCTCCGCCCGCCTCTAGCTACACCACTGCTGAGCCTGTGTCGCTGTATGCAGTAAGAATCCTTCATAATCGGGAACTCATTGGGATTTAACAAATCTGTTATCATTTATTCATAGTTATTTATGGAGCATGCTGTCGATCTAAATAAATAAAGGGTTTTCATGGAACCCTCATGTGGATGGGTCTTTTGGGAACCATATATGATTCACTTATGGCATCACTCTGAAGAACCACTCTGGCACCTTTAATTTTAAGGGTGTTGCGTCGTTTGGAAAGTTAAACTATGGAGAAAATTAAAGACAATATGATGTCCAGTTACACAAACAGAGTAGTCAACTACGCTATGTTAGACTTTACTAAACAGCTGTTACACACACGCGATTAGGAAGCAGCCATCAAGTTCAAAGGTGGTACTTCGCGAGGTAGAGGGTTGGTTACGTGTGCTGATATCTCTTTCTCTTTGCCGACAGAAATAAAGAGGAAAAATAAGAACACTCTTACCTTACCTCCAGGTCCACAAAATGGCTGCAACAACAACACACGCAACTTCTCTGAGGCCATTTCCGGTTTTCCTGTACAGTGACATCACTTTTCCAGCCATCTCTGATGGTATCACTTCCGACGCTACCATATGACGTCATATCCGGCCATCTCTGAGGACATCACTTCCGACGCTACCATATGAAGTCACTTTTCTGACCATCTCTGATGACATCACTTCTGCCGCTACCATATGACGTCACTTT
>JANRMT010062846.1:14410758-14420866 GCA_026402145.1 Polypterus bichir lapradei | reverse complement strand
CCATCTCTGATGACATCACTTCTGCCGCTACCATATGACGTCACTTTTCTGGCCATCTCTGATGACATCACTTCCGATGCTACCATATGACGTCACATCCAGCCATCTCTGGTGACATTACTTCCGACATTACCATATGATGTCACTTTTCTGGCCATCTCTGATGATACCACTTTCAACGCTATCATATGACGTCACTTTCCGTCCATCTCTGATGACATCACTTCCAACGCTACCATATGACGTCACTTCCCAGCCATCTCTGATGATATCACTTCCGACGCTACCATATGATGCCACTTCCGGCCATCTCTGATGACATCACTTCCGACGCTACCATATGATGCCACTTCCGGCCAACTCTGATGACATCACTTCTGACGCTACCATATGACATCACTTCCAGCCATCTCTGATGACATCACTTCTGGGACGGCCGTAATGACATCACTTCCGGCCATTCCAGATGACGTCAGTTCCGCCATGTCATTTCCTTCCTCCATTTTGTATAAAAACGCCTTGAACTAACTGCACAATGTCTTCTGTGATCAATTTTTGATTCAATTGACCGCATTTTCCCATTTTTGTCCATCGGACAATATACGGGGTCATTCCCCAACACTTTCTTGAGTTATTACGAGTGATTATTATATCACACAGTACATGACACCCAGTTACATTTAAGGCTGTGTGGACCGCAGACCTACATGGAAACTGAATAGAAAATAATAGTCAGGTTACCTCAAGCAGTGTGGTGTGGTCATGTGAGCTTTAGAGAAAACTGGAGAGAAAATGACACCACGTTACATCTAAAAACAGAGTGGCCAGCTAAGCTAAGAGTAAAATTGGAGAGAAAATGATTGCCAATTACAGGTCAAAAATATAGGCCTTAACAGAAATAAGGAAACTGGTGCCAAAATGACATCCAGTAAGATTTCAGTCAGACTGGCTAGCTCTGCTTCTGCAGAAAGTATAGAGAAGTGGCCACCCAATTGCACCTCAGGCATCATGGGGAGATTAAGCAACAGAGGGAAACTGGACAGTAAATAACACCCATTTACACCATAAGCAGAGTGACCAGCTACATTATGGCAGAAAATGCCACCCGATTACACCTCCCTCTAAGTCTTTAGTTATACTGCGGGGAAAACCTGAGAAAATGACAAACAGTCATGCCTCACACATACTGGGAATTCAAGAAATTGAGGAGACTGAAAACAAAATGACACTCAGTTAGATTTATGTTGGCCTGGATAAGAAGAAAAAAAAAAAACAATTGAAGTAAAACTTTGGCAGCATGACCAGCTAGGTAACAACAGGAAAGTGAGGAGAGAGTAAGATACAGCTGCACTGAGGTCAAAGTAATCAGCTATTCTATGTGAAAACTGGACAGAAAATGATAGCCGTGTACATCCCAGGTGGTGTGGCCAGATGAGTAATGGTGAAAGCTGGAAAACAAAACTATATTTTGGAGAGCCTGACCAGCTACGCAAGAGTTAAAATTGGAAAGAAAATAACAATCAGTTACGCTTCAAGCTGAGTGGTCAGGTGAACTATGGGAGAAATTGAAGAGAAATTGACAGCAATTTATTCTTCAGCTGGAGTGACCCACTAAACAGCCATGTAAACTGGAAAGAAAAATAATGATCAGTTATACAGGGCCTTCAGAAGGCATGTGGACCCCTTAGGTTTTTTCATATTTTGTTATGTTGCAGCATCATGGTAAAATCATTTAAATGAATTGTTTCCCTCAGCAAACAACATTTAATAACTCAGAATGACAAATCGATTTTAAAAAGGATTGTAAAATCGATTGCAAATTAATTAAAATAAAACAATGAAATATCATTAAAATATTAGGATTAGGGCGGCACGGTGGAGCAGTGGTAGCGCTGCTGCCTTGCAGTTCACTTCCCGCGTCCTCCCTGCGTGGAGTTTGCATGTTCTCCCCGTGTCTGTGTGGGTTTCCTCCGGGCGCTCCGGTTTCCTCCCACAGTCCAAAGACATGCAGGTTAGGTGGATTGGCGATTCTAAATTGGCTCTAGTGTGTGCTTGGTGTGTGGGTGTATATGTGTGTGTCCTGCGGTGGGATTGGTTCCTGCCTTGTGCCCTGTGTTGGCTGGGATTGGCTCCAGCAGACCCCCGTGACCCTGTGTTCGGATTCAGCGGGTTGGAAAATGGATGGATGGATATTAGGATTAGAAATGAGCACATTAGAGGGTCAGCTCAGGTGGGACGGTTGGGAGGCAAAGTCAGAGAGGAGAGATTGAGTTGGTTTGGACATGTGCAGAGAAGAGATGCTGGGTATATTGGGAGAAGGGTGTTAAAGATAGAGCTGCCAGGGAAGAGGAGAAGAGGAAGGGTTTATGGATGTGGTGAGAGAGGACATGCAGCTGGTGGGTGTAACAGAACAAGATGACGAGGACAGAAAGATATGGAAGAAGATGATCTGTTGTGGTGACCCCTAACGGGAGCAGCCAAAAGAAGAAGAAGAAGAATGAAATATCTGATTGACACGTGTATTCAGACCCTTTGCTATGACACTTGAAATGTGGCTCAAGTGCATCCCATTCTATTGATCAGCAACAGGGGAGCCACTCTCACTCTGCGGCTGCCCTTTTCAACACACTTACTCGAGACTGGAGACCTCCCGATCCCTGGCTCCGGTATGGCACTCATCCCAGCCTCGGAGACTTGATTCCCACAACGGCCAGGTCGCCCACGTTGGGGATTCCACCACCAAGCCTCCCGACTTCCGCTGCCTTTCCTCGGCCCTCTGCGGCTCGTTGCTTTCCACAAGTCACTCCCGTTACCTAATCGCTCAGCGGGAGCGACATCCAACTCAAACGCCTGGGTGTAGGCCCAACACCCCAGGTCCTCGCAGCTGCCCGTGAACGCTCGTTCGCGGCTCTCTCTCTCTGACCTGCTTCCTCTCCTGCTCCCGATAACCTCCGTCCTCTCTCCTTTCGTTCGAACCCCCTTCTGACCGACTCGCGCTTCTTTTAAATGACGAGAGGCCATGACAGCTGTAGCATTAGCCACGGGAGCAATCACAGATGTGGGCAGTTCCTCACCTGTGCACTCGGTGAGAAACGGCCACACACCCCGAGCGTCCCGCGGCTCGCCATGGACCAACGCCCCCTCGCTAACTCGCCGCGAAAGCGGGGATTATTTATTTAAAAATGAATGGCCTTTGCTCAGCGAGCTGTGGACCTGCTATACCACAGCATCTTATTCTATTGATCACTGTTGGGATGCTTCTACACCTTCTTCAGAGTCCTCCTGTGGTCAATTCAGTTGTGGATGTGACTAGTAAAGGCACACGCCTGTCTAGAAAATGTCACACTGTTGACAACGTGTTTCACAGCAAAAAACGAGCCTTGAGGTCAAAAGAATTGCCTGAGAGCTTAGAGACAGGATTGTGTTGAGGCACAGCTCTGAAGAAGGCTAGAAAAAAAAAACTTTCTACAGCATTGAGGGATCCTAAGAGCACAATGGCCTCCATAATTCGTAAAAGGAATATGCTGTCACACACAAGCGCTTAGGAGGCAGCCAACAAACCCTAAGGTGAGTGATACTATAAGGGACAAGGGGTTGATTGAATGTACTAACGCCTTTCTCTGTGTATCAACAGGAATAAAATAGACAAATAACTTACAATCCATACATCCGGTTACTCAAAATGGCCTCCATTCCACAATCCCGACTCCATGTCGCTTCCGACTCTCCCGAGATGACGTCACTTCCAACCCTTTCTAATACCATCACTTCCAAACTCCCATGATGACATCACTTCTGTCCCTCTGCTGTGATGTCATTTCCTGTACATCTCATTTCCTGCCACCATTTTGTCTATATAAACCCACTCTATACAATGCTACGCTGTGAAATGCTTATTTTTTAATCAAATTTTGCTATCTTGTAATTCTTTTTGTCTGGACATTATATGGGGTAATTCCCCAACTCTTTATTAGACTATCACAATGTTCAATAAAACTATGATGCTTTCTAGTGTTGGCTGTCCAGCCAAAATGAGCAATCATGGGAGGAGGGCCTTGGTAAGTTTGGCAGCCATGACCCTGATGGTCACTCTGGCTGAGATCTTTGAAGAGAACTTTGTGGGGAGATGGGGTGAACATCCAGAAAGACAATTGCCACTGCAACACTTCACTGATCTGGGCTTTATAGCTGAGTGGCCAGACAACACATTAAAGCAACCTGTAAGGGAACTGACGAGAAAACAAAAGGTGGCAAGTCTGACTCTATGACTCTGGGTCACGAGCCTCACTATTGTGAAGTTTATGGTCAATGTCAACATCCTCCTTCTAACATGTAAACCATGAAAGGGCTTTGGTTGTCTTTACTTAACAGATCTTTATATTGCTTACATTCCATGATATGATTTACAATCAAAAGAAATGTTCAAAGAATAAATACAGCAAGTGTGGGGTGTTAAGCTTTTAGAAAGATCTGCCTGCTAATACCCCACAGATATCGGGCAGAAGACTTGCTGCATTAGTGTAGTGTATCCTTATTAAACATGCTGAGTAGAACATTCATGCCATAGTGGTCCCTTAGTTATTTGTTCAAAAGTGGAGGTTCATCAGTTTCCTTGTACTGTACCCTGCTGTGGAACTTGGTGACAAAGCCACTTATCTGTTCCTGCCATGTGAGATAAGTGACTGAGAACCTTACAAATCATCAGTCTCAGACATAATGGCAAACAGTTCATACCTTTGTGGACATCAGCATGCGTGAACAGAGTTGGACAATCCCTGGAAATGGAAGAGAGGCCAATTGTCTTAGGTCAGTAAAACTGTGTTTGTATTCTGTATACAGTCATATGAAAGTTTGGGAACCCCTCTCCGCCTGCATAATAATTGACTCTCCTTTCAACATAAAAGATAACAGTGGTACGTCTTTCATTTCCTAGGAACATCTGACTACTGGGGTGTTTTCCGAACAAAGATTTTTAGTGACGCAGTATTTAGTTGTATGAAATTAAATCAAATGTAAAAAACTGGCTGTGCAAAAATGTGGGTCCCCTTGTCATTCTGCTGATTTGAATGCCTGTCACTGCTCAATGCTGATTACTTGCAACACCAAATTGGTTGGATGAGCTCGTTAAGCCTTGATCTTCATAGACAGGAGTGTCGAATCACGAGAAACGGTATTTAAGGTGATCCATTGCAAGTTGTGCTTCCCTTTGACTCTCCTCTGAAGAGTAACAGCATGGGATCCTCAAAGCAACTCTCAAAAGATCTGAAAACAAAGATTGTTGAGTCTCCTGGTTTAGGGAAAGGCTACAAAAAGCGATCTCAGAGGTTTAAACGGTCAGTTTCAACTGTAAGGAATGGAATCAGGAAAAGGAAGGCCACAGGCACAGTTGCTGTTAAACCAGCGTTTCTCAACCTTTAAGTATTTGCGACCCAAGTTTTCATAACAGTTTTAATCGTGCCCCCCTAACATTTTTTTTTAAAAGAAGCCCACTAATACCAATTTGTTCTTTTTTAATTAATGATATATCATAGATGCATATTTTATTATGCCTACTTAACTTTTATCGACATTTATCTGACTCTATATTTATTTTTCTAGTATCAGAATGTAGTTTAAGTTAATTCGTTTTGGTTTCATTAGATGTATTTTTCATATTTTTGATTCTTGTTTTCTTTTTTTCACATCTTCGCGCCCCCCTTTTTGTTACTTCGCGCCCCACAGATTGAGAACCACTGTGTTAAACCAACCCGGTCTGACAAGCCAAGAAAAATACAGGAGCGGCATATGCGCAGGATTGTGAGAATGGTTACAGACAACCCACAGATCACCTCCAAAGGCCTGCAAGAACATCTCGCTGCAGATGGTGTATCTGTCCATCGTTCTACAATTCAGCGCAATTTGCACAAAGAACATCAGTATGGCAGGGTGATGAGAAAGAAGCCCTTTCTGCACTCGCGCCACAAACAGAGTCACTTGTTGTGTGCAAATGCTCATTTAGACAAGCCAGATTCATTTTGGAACAAAGTTTGGGCGGATGAGGCAAAAATTGAGTTATTTGCTCATAACAAAAAGCGCTTTACATGGCAGAAGAAGAACACCACAAATTTATCAAATTTGGAGGAGGTTCCATCATGCTGTGGGGCTGTGTGGCTAGTTCAGGGACTGAGGCCCTTGCTAAAGTCAAGGGTCAGATGAATTCAACCAAATATCAACAAATTCTTCAGGATAATGTTCAAGCATCAGTCACAAGGTTAAAGTAACGCAGGTGCTGGATATTCCAACAAGACAATGACCCAAAGCACACTTCGAAATCTACAAAGGCGTTCATGCAGAGGGAGAAGTACAATGTTCTGGAATGGCTGTCACAGTCCCCTGACTTGAATATCATCGAAAATCTACGGGATGATTTGAAGCAGGCTTTACATGCTTGGCAGCCACCAAATTTAACTGAACTGGAGAGATTTTGTATGGAAGAATGGTCAGAAATACCTCCATCCAGAATCCAGACACTCATCACAGGCTATAGGAGGACAGCGTCCAGAGGCTCAAAGGAGCAAAAGAGGCTCAACTAAGTATTGATGTCATATCTCGGTTGAGGTGCCCACATTTATGCACCTGTCTAATTTTGTTATGATGCATATTGCATATTATCTGTTAATGTCACTGCTGAAATACTCCTGTTTCCATAAGGTGTGTCGTATATTAAAAGGAAGTTGCTACTTTGAAAACTCAGCCAATGATAAACAAAAATTCAAAGAATTAAGAGGGGTTCCCAAACTTTGTCATAAGACTATAAGCAACCACGGACCCTCTCAGAGGTTTACTTTCACATGCAATTCTATTAACTGGAGTTTTTGTTTTCCTCTCTTCTGTTGTCATCTTTCCCTGTCTCATCTGCTGTGTTGATGGGAGTTAAAGCATGACTTTGTTCATTTTTCACCAGTGAGTCTGATTTCTGCTTCAGTCTGCTCTTACCTTGATATGTTTGATTATGTAAGAGAATTTTGTAAGGTTATGTACTTTACTTTTACTGCATTTTATTTGCAAATCTGTGTAGGTGTTCTGAGCCTGTACTCTGTCTAACTATAGAAGAGTAAAATGAATTAAATTGCCCATCTTAGATTTGAAAAAGCAGGTTTTGTAAATTCCTTCTAGTCTGACATCAGAAAGACTGCGAGATTCAGTTACGGGGAAACCGGACAGAAATACATTATGGTTATGTGTCATCAAGAGTGACCAGAAGAGCTACAGTGAATACTGGAGAGAAAATATATCATAATTACATGTCATCCAGAGTGACCACCTGAGCTGCAGCAAAAAAAGTGGAGACAAAATTCATTATAGTTACGCGCTGTCCGGAGTGGCCATCTGAGCTACAGAGGAAACTGGAGAGAAAATGTATCTCAGCCACATACTAACCAAAAGGACAAGGTCAGCAAGCCATGTCGTCTTGTGAAGTCCAGTAGCCAGATCGGCTCTCAACAGATCAATGTCTGTGTATTTATCCCACACGAACCTTGCCGTAGATGCATCGGCTGCGCGAAGGCGCTCAACTGGCAGCAGATCCGCTGGCGCGGCATCGGCTGGTGTTTGATCAGCTGATGCCGGCTTCTCACTCTCTTGCTCGATCTCCTGATCACTGTCAATAAAATCCGATTCTGAAAAATCAGAGTCCGACTCCGCGATAATGCGCAAAACATTGTCTGCCGAGTGTTTTCTTTTCTGCACTCGCTTCGCTCCCTCGTCACATGTCGATGCCATCTTGCCATTGTTTACATTTCGCAACTCACGCACACGCTAGGATTAGTTGCCGAGTCAACGAGTCTAGCATTCCTCCAAGCACAGAGGGAATGCCTGTGACGTGACAGTGAGATTTGTCGCCATTAACAGCTGATTATCGCCCTCTATCCCTGGATGTCGACTTTAGTCGACATGCGCCCTTCAACCCCTCCTGTCGACAAAAGTCGACATCCGCCCTAAAAGAGTTAAAGCAATACAGTGGTGAAAATGCCTCCCAGTTACACCTCAGCTTGGTCATCCTCAAGATCTCATATATGCTGTGTAGTAAGGGACACTGAAGAGGAAATCCCACCTAATTACAAGCAGTCCAGAGTGACCAACTCTGCTAATGAAGGCACTGAGAAGGCCCAATTACATTTAGTTCACAGTGACTAGATAAAGATGAAACGTTTCCCAAGGACACCTAGCTCACAGTTGCCAGCTAAGCTACAGTGGAAGCCGAAGAGTAGACGCAGATTCTTAGATGCACTTATTCTGCCCTAAAACAAGTTAGAAAAGCATTCTTGCAGAACACCTCTTGGTCAAGTCTGAAAGTTATCTACATGTGCACAAAAAGCCCCCTTATGCAGACCATACACCACTGTTAGCAGACCAGGTTACAAAATGATTTTGAGCACATGACACTGTTATCCGAGTACCACTTCACATTGTGGTGACAATACTTCACTGTTCTGTCAATCTGCAAGAAAATGGAGATTTCCACCCCCTCACCTCCTTGTAGTGAACGGAGAGCCCTGTGCCAAGTAACACCCACGTGCTGCATGCGCCCATAATCACTTTACTGCCATTTTATGTCCCTCTCACAAAATGCACATATGTATGTATGTATGTGTGTCTGTGTGTGTGTCTGTGTGTGAGAGTAAGTGAGTGTCAACCAGTGGAGCAGCAGCTTGGGCCCCTGGAGGATCCAGGGAAGAGACGTGATCCTTCTGCTGCCTGGATTTTATGCATAAAGGAGCAATTCCACATTTAAGTGTCATCTAATTGAGATGTTATTATTTGCAGAAGAAAAGCCCCGAACAAGCATAAAGAAGATGAAAAATTTCCCTAATCACATTTAGCGGAACGCCGTTGTCATCTTGGCACAGCTTGGAGCAGGGAGAGAAGAGTAGACTTTCTGCTGACTTTTAGCTGTGACGAGCACTAAATTGGTTATGCTTTTTTTATTTTTTTTATTTTATCTCTAGCCTTATACAAACCTCTGGCAGTTGATAGGTATCCATGCAAAACTTTACCAAAATAACATACAAAGTAAAAAGTATGTGAACCCCTAGGAATTCTCTATATTTATGTCTAATTCCCATATAAAACATGGTCGTATCTTCACGTCAGTCACCATAATGAACAGACACAGTCTCCTATAACTAAAGATACGCAGATTTTCAGAGAATTTGTGACTGAAGGTTGAAAAAGTAAGTGAACCCTCAGCTAATGACTTTTTAAAAAGCTCATTGCAGTCCGAATTTTGTACACCTGGAGTCCATTTAATGAAACAAGTTCAGAGGTGCGGCCTTGAATTACTTTGATTGATCACAAACACAATAAAGTTTGAGTCTGAGGTTTGGACAAGAAGCATATCCAGATGGGAATCACGCCTCGCACAAAAGAGCTGTCTGAAGAGCTACGATGGAGAATTGTTCATCTACACTCACCTAAAGGATTATTAGGAACACCTGTTCAATTTTTCATTAATGCAATTATCTAATCAACCAATCACATGGCAGTTGCTTCAATGCATTTAGGGGTGTGGTCCTGGTCAAGACAATCTCCTGAACTCCAAACTGAATGTCAGAATGGGAAAGAAAAGTGAATTAAGCAATTTTGAGCGTGGCATGGTTGTTGGTGCCAGACGGGCCGGTCTGAGTATTTCACAATCTGCTCAGTTACTGGGATTTTCACGCACAACCATTTCTAGGGTTTACAAAGAATGGTGTGAAAAGGGAAAAACATCCAGTATGCGGCAGTCCTGTGGGCGAAAATGCCTTGTTGATGCTAGAGGTCAGAGGAGAATGGGCCGACTGATTCAAGCTGATAGAAGAGCAACTTTGACTGAAATAACCACTCGTTAACAACCGAGGTATGCAGCAAAGCATTTGTGAAGCCACAACACGCACAACCTTGAGGCGGATGGGCTACAACAGCAGAAGACCCCACTGGGTACCACTCATCTCCACTACAAATAGGAAAAAGAGGCTACAATTTGCACGAGCTCACCAAAATTGGACAGTTGAAGACTGGAAAAATGTTGCCTGGTCTGACGAGTCTCGATTTCTGTTGAGACATTCAAATGGTAGAGTCAGAATTTGGC
>JANRMT010062846.1:14379527-14405635 GCA_026402145.1 Polypterus bichir lapradei | reverse complement strand
ATAGATAGATAGATAGATAGATAGATAGATAGATAGATAGATAGATACTTTATTAATCCCAAGGGGTAATTCACATACTCCAGCAGCAGCATACTGATACAGAACAATATTAGATTAAAGAGTGATAACAATGCAGGTATAACAGACAATAACTTTCTATAATGTTAACGTTTACCCCCCGGGTGGAATTGAAGAGTCGCATAGTGTGGGGTCTCCTCAGTCTGTCAGTGGAGCAGGACGGTGACAGCAGTCTGTCGCTGAAGCTGCTCCTCTGTCTGGAGATGATCCTGTTCAGTGGATGCAGTGGATTCTCCATGACTGACAGGAGCCTGCTCAGCGCCCGTCGCTCTGCCACGGATGTCAAACTGTCTAGCTCCTTGCCTACAATAGAGCCTGCCTTCCTCACCAGTTTGTCCAGGCATGAGGTGTCCTTTTTTATGCTGCCTCCCCAGCACACCATCACGTAGAAGAGAGCACTCATCACAAGCGTCTGATAGAACATCTGCAGCATCTTATTGCAGATGTTGAAGGATGCCATAGATCAAAAAATGGGAACATCCACAATGACGTCATCAGCATCAGCACCGGCTCTCCTCAGGGCTGTGTGCTGAGCCCCCTGCTCTTCACGCTGTACACACATGACTGCTCCCCCGCCCACCACAGCGACATCATCGTCAAATTTGCAGACAACACCACTGTGGTGGGGCTCATCTCTGGGGAGGATGAGTCCACCTACAGGGACGAAGTGGAGCGGCTGACAGCGTGGTGCACTGACAACAACCTGCTCCTGAAGACAATTAAGACCAAGGAGCTCGCTGTGGACTTCAGGAAAAAGAAAACGGATATCAAACCACTCTACATCAGAGGGGACTGTGTGGACAGGGTGTCAGACTTCCGCTTCCTGGGAGTCTACATCATGGAAGACCTGTGAACACAGCTGAGCTGGCGAAGAAGGCTCAGCAGAGACTTTATTTCCTGAGAGTCCTTGGGAAAAATAACATCCCCCAAAAACTGCTGGTGTCCTTCTATCACTGCTCTTTCGAGAGTATCCTCGGCTACTACCTCTGTGTGGGGTTTTCCAGCTGCACAACAGAGCAGAGGAAAACACTTCAGCAGATCGTCTGCCCAGCAGATCATCGGCTGCTCTTTACCCTCTCTGGATGAACTGCACAGCTCTCACTGCCTCAGGAAAGCGGAAAACATCTTGAAAGACTCCTCACACCCCGCCTATGACATGTTCCATGTTTAAGAACTAGACTTAAAAGAAGTGGTGAGGCGGACGGCCTTCTGCTCTTATGCACCTAATATCTGGAATAGCCTGCCAATAGGAAGTCTACAAATAGACTGAAAAACAGTTTCTACCCTGTTGCTATTAGGGCACTGAATGCCACCTAATCACCTCCAATGCAGCAGTGCAATAGATGACATCGTGTGCAATAGTGTTCATGTGCAGTTAAGGTCTTATGTTGAATGTTTGTGTTCTACCTTATTTCTTCTTATCCTTTCTTATCCTTTTGTAATTATATTTATTTATATTTTGACCCCGCAGGGATTGCACCTAATTTCGTTGTATTTGTTACAATGACAATAAAGATATTCTGGTGTATACTGTAATGGGTTAGACAATGACCTTTAAACTACAAGGTTGCCAGTTCAATCCCCATGTTAGATATTCTGTGTGGGCCTGAGAAGATCATTTAACCTGCCTTTGCTCAAATTATAATAATTGTCTGAGCAACTGTAAAATATCCTGGTGGAAGTAACATGTGTGATGACCGGCCTCAACCACGAACAGACACCTAGACAGCTATTTCCGAAACACACTCTTTTATTGTGTTTCCCTCCTCCCAGTACAGCACAATGCACCAATCAGTCATAATCCTTATTATTTTCTTCTCCTGCCGCCTCCACTCCTCTCTCGTCAACCTCTGTCACGCTACCTCCCAACTCCGGCTCCCAGAATGGAGTGAGGCAGCCCCTTTTATCCTGTACCCAGATGTGCTCCTGACGAGCTTTCTGCAGCACTTCCGGTTGTGGCAGAAGTGCTGCACAAGCACCCGGAAGCATACCTGGTGTACCTGCCTTCAGGCTCAGCAGCACTTCCTATTGTGGCGGAAGTGCTGCAGTCCATGTTGCCTGGAACGTTTCAGCGTCCCCTGGCACTTACCACATACCACAAAAGTGTGGAGACTCCCAGTTACGATCTTCTGGCTCTCCTGCACAACAAGATGGTAGTCCACTCGTGTCCTGGGGGAGGTATTGGCGCTCTCCCGGTCCTTCCATGTCCCAGGCATCCCGACTGTGCAGCCGTCTATCACACATGAATGAAGTGTCCAAATTATAAATGGAATAAGAAAAGTGGATTCCAGTTGAGTTATTCAACTAAAACTCAGAGACACAGATGGAATCTGATAAAAGTCCACTGAAGTTAGAAATTATTCCTTTATGATGGAGAACTGCACTGAAAAAGGTATAACATTGATGTTGTTCATTCAACGTAAATTTTCTCTTTCAAGCAACTTAAGATTAGTCATTTTGTGTTGTGAGCGGAACCTCATGTCACGAACATCTTGGAACACGTACAAATCGGGTTATGACCAAAAAGTTTGCCAAACTTTTGCATCTGTTCACGACCACACACTCGGGTGACGAACAAGCCAGTTTCCCTTCCGGTTCGTACGCGCCAGTGATTTACGCACGTGTTCATTCTCTTCCTTTACAGTACATTGTTCTCGGTCAGATGTGCATCGCACTGAGGGACTTTACCTCAAAACTGTAATCTCCTCTCCACCCAGCTTCCTGCTCACTTCCTTCATGCCATAACTCGACTCATGCAAGGTTAGTTTTCTTGGTTGTTTATGGTTAGTTTTTGTAAGTTAAGGATTTTTCAAATATTCATTTTTTTCCCTGTGCTTAAAACTCGTTAAAAAAAAGTTGTTTACAGCGTTCGGTGCATAAGACTGTAGCGTGAACTCTTGCAGTGTTAGTTTTCTCTGTTCAAGGTTTTCTCAGTGTTATTCAATGTTTTTACATTTAGTTTACTATTACACTGTGCATTCTATGGTATAATTAACTATTTTTGTGCTTAAAAATCTTTAAAAATATATATTTACATACAGTTTGTACGGTCTGGAATGGATTAATTGTATTTACATACAATCCTATGGGGGAAATTACTTCGGGTCACAACCAAATTGGGTTTCGACCAGAGTTTTGGAACGAATTACGGTCGTGACCCGAGATTTCACTGTATTTGGTTTCAGATCTCAATCAAAGTAAAAAAAATTGTTTGTACCAAAGTAAGTTATGGAGGAGGGAATAAACATAAAAATCCTATTTCAGTTAACCTAATATTTTAGGTTGTTCATGTGCTGTGTGGGAGGGCTGTTTGTATATTCTTCTGGTCGAACTTTCCAGCGTGCTGGCTTTCCAACTGCCAAAAAAGAAGAACACTTTCCTGAGTGGAGTGGACGTGGTTATACACTGAAAATAAAAATGTGATGATTCACACTTAATATTTTCAATCTGAACCAACATAATTCTTTTTAGCTTAATTATCCCATAATTTTTAAGTTGAGGCAAATCATTTAGAGTTATTGAGTGCAATTCACTTGTTTTTTTTACTGAAGTAAATCTATTTTTTAAGTTGTTCTTCTTTTTTGGCAGTTGGAAAGCCATCAAACTGGAAAGTTCGACCGAAAGAATATACAAACGGCCTCCAAACACAGCACATGAACAACCTAAAATATTAGTTAAATGAAATAGGATTTTTACGTTTATTCCCTCCACCATAACTTAATTCGGTACAAACACATTTTTTTACTTTGATTGAGATCTGAAACCAAATATTTCAAGCTGCAACACTAAATGACTAATCTTAAGTTGCTTGAAAGAGAACATTTACGTTGAATGAACAACATCAATGTTATACTTTTTTCGGTGTAGAGGTCTGGTCATTTTCAGCAGGAGACTTTTATAACGGAGGATTTCTGCTAAGTAACCCTGTTTCTCAACTGTTAATTTTAAGTATAAGAACTCATAATAAAACATGCTTTCAAGAAAGCTGTAGAAACGTTTAATATTTTTTTGTTGTATATTTAAGATTTACACTGCCAAATGCTTGTGTATTTGCACTAGAGGTTTAAATAAATGTAAAAAGTACAGCACTGGAATGAGTTATGTTCATAATATTTCTAATAGCATAAAAACAGGTTACGACCAATAAACTATTTTAAATTGTGACAACTTAAAAAATAGATTTACTTCAGTATAAAACAAGTGAATTGCACCCAATCACTCTAAATGATTTGCCTCAACTTAAAAATTGTGGGTTCAATAAGATAAAAAGAATTATATTGGTTCAGATTGAAAATATTAAGTGTGAATCCTTACCTTAATTGTTTTAAGTTGAATGGAGGTTATACCTTTTTCAGTGTACAGATATACAGTATGGAATAACTGAACAAGCATTGTGGTAGATAGTAGTACACTGAGGAACTTTACATCTCAAATTGCTGACATTTTGCAGAGTCAGGTGACAAGGGATTAATGAGCTATGTCTGGCTAAAAAGCACGTTCTCAACAAAATTGTCCTTATGTTGTGATTTTGTAAAATATAAAATAACTAGCAAAATACCCGCGCTTCGCAGCAGAGAATTAGTGTGTGAAAGAAGTTATGAAAAAGAAAAAGGAAACATTTTAAAAATAACATAACTTGACTGTCAACGTAATTGCCGTAGGCTTATTTTAGTATTGAGAGTGAATTTGATGATTGTAAAGAGTTTAATTTATGATTGTAAATGTTGTGTATGAGAAATGCACATTTTAAGGATCTCTTTGTAAACGAGGTTTGCAGTAAGAAGCAGACGCAATCTCGGGGCATGGAAACCACTGGGTACGGGTCGGTGAAATTGTGATCGACGGTGATCACCGGAATAGACATGTTATTCGGGGTAAACTTGCACCCGTTGAGAAAGAAAGTACAAAGGAAGGCAAGAAGCGGTGGAGCAGGGAATGAAAAGCAGAAGTCAGCACCAGGAAGACCTACGTGAGCAAGTAAGGAAGCCCAACAATGACAGCCTTGAATCGGTGGAGTAAACGAAAAGGCAGGAGTCACCAGCAGGAAGACGTGAAGCAAGGCGAACAATGACAGGCTTGAAGCGGTGGAGTAAAGAAGTAGGGAGCAGTGAGCACGACGAACAGCTGAGGAAAGTAAGGAAGAGAGTGAGGAGGCACATGAGTGCAGGATGTTGTTAATGTATATGGGCAGGGAGCCAACCACGTGGTATGTGTGTGGACAGCGGCCATGCGGAAAAAGAAAGGGGGACTGGGGGTGGCCCTTGTGCATCCCTGCTGTGAAATAAGTAATCTGTTAACGGAAATAAGGAATGAAACTGCCAAAAGGAGAGGTCAGTTCCAAAAGTTCCTTATGGCATAATGGTGAGATCCGCCAAAAAGAAGACATTATTTTTGAAAGTTCCTCATGTGGCACGCCGCAAAATAAAACATACTTAACTTTTGTAAGTACAGTGTAAAGGATGAGCATGGGAAATGTGGGCTTCCTACGTATATTGGAAGTCACAGAAATAGTGAGGATTTGTTTCCCCTGTCTATATATACAGTTTATGGGGTACACACCCGTTTCCCCTCCTTGGGTGTTGCAATAGGACATGAAACATCCCTAACTTTTATAAGTACACTGCAAGGAACGAGCATGCGGAATTTCAGCTTCCCACCTAAATGGAAAGTGGGAGAATTAGTGATGAGTCAGTGAGGGCTTTGCCTTTTATATGTAGAGATGCTGAGGTATGATGGAATCTCGAACCATTTTACAATTGAACAAAACTACTTTAAGTGTGTTGGGAACAGCGACCAGGCTCACAACCCTAAAGTTATCAGGTATGGTGGGAACAGTCATCATGGTGACATAATAAAAATCAAAGGCAGTTTGATGAGAACAGCTACAGTTGAGGTTGTAGCCATAAATAAGGATGAACCACCATAATGTTATAACACTAAACTCTAGTGATATTACCAGACAGACATAATGACATCAAACTGTATCTACAGGAGCTATTAAGGTCCGATGGACACAGCTGAAATGGTATCATAGCTGAAAATTGTAGAGATAAGATAAGAACAGTGACTGTGCTGTCACAAATATAAACTGCTAGGCTATAATGGAAACAACCACTATGGTGCAATAAACTACTTAAATGTGTTGGGACCAGTTACTATATTGTCATAGCTATAAACTACTAACACAAAGGGAACGGCTACCACAGAGTTATACAGACAAACTAATCAGGGATGATACTAAGAGCCAGCACAGCCATTATAGCTAAGACCTAATAATGTATAATGGACACAATTTCCATACTGTCATACTGTAGCCATAAATATAACAAAAGAGCAGCTATGGCATCATAGCTCTAAATTCAATGGATATAATGGGGACAGTTACTATGATAAAATGACTGAGATACTATGAAAACAAAGAACATGTAGTCATAATGCTGAATTATAGTGATATGATGAGGGCGCCCACTCTCGTGCCGCAGGTATAAATTAATAGGATAGTACAGAAGTAGTCTTCATGGTATCCTTCCCGTGAATTCGAAAGCTATAATCAGGGCCTCATTGTTGAAACCTGCAGTGAAATGATGAGAGGCATGACGTTAGGTTTATAATTAAAAACTCTTATGGCATAAGGAACAGGGCTAAACTGGTGCCATTGAACCTGTGATGAACCGAGTCATTGCATTCAGCTTATAAAAGATGAGACACCAAGTCGTATGTATCTGAGCTTAAGAAGTTAGGGATATTCGTGGAAATACAAGTTAGTCTGAAGACCTTTTGCAGAAAGTATTTTGACCCTGACTATTTTTTAGTGCCTTGGCTTTAACGTTGTTTTGTTTTGCTCTCCAGGCGCCCTGACCTCTGTCTGATCTAAAACAATAAATCTTCCTGCTCCTTTTGCTCTCTCCTTTTCCTGGTTACATTTTATAAATTTAAATAAAATTATTTCTTGCCTCTTACATTTGGTCATAACAACAGGAAGTATCCTCTGAAAAGGGAACAGGGGAGAGTCCCGAGGCTTTGGAAAACATCTTGCATCACCCCAGTCCCAAAGGTATCACATCCTAGTGAGCTGAATGACATCCGGCCTGTCACCCTGACGTCACATGTGATGAAGACCATGGAGCAGCTGCTGCTTCACCACCTGAGGCCACAGGTCCACCACGCCCTCGACCCTCTGCAGTTCGCATACCAGGAGAAGGTGGGAGCGGAGGATGCCATCATCTATATGCTACACCGATTCCTCTCCCACTTGGACAGAGGCAGTGGTGCAGTAAGAATTATGTTTCTGGATTTCTCTAGCGCCTTCAACACCATCCAACCTCTGCTCCTTAGGGACAAGCTGACTGAGATGGGAGTAGATTCACACCTGGTGGCATGGATCGTGGACTATCTTACAGGCAGACCTCAGTATGTGCGTCTTGGGAACTGCAGGTCTGACATTGTGGTCAGCAACACAGGAGCGCCACAGGGGACTGTACCTTCTCCAGTCCTGTTCAGCTAACATACATCGGACTTCCAATACAACTCGGAGTCCTGCCACGTGCAAAAGTTCACTGACGACACTGCTATTGTGGGCTGCATCAGGAGTGGGCAGGAGGAGGAGTATAGGAACCTAATCAAGGACTTTGTTAAATGGTGTGACTCAAACCACTTACACTTGAACACCAGCAAGACCAAGGAACTGGTGGTGGATTTTAGGAGGCCCAGGCCCCTCATGGACCCCGTGATCATCAGAGGTGACTGTGCAGAGGGTGCAGACATATAAATACCTGGGAGTGCTGCTAGATGATAAATTGGACTGGACTGCCAATACTGATGCTGTGTGTAAGAGAGGACAGAGCCGACTATA
Organism: Polypterus bichir lapradei; assembly: GCA_026402145.1. Classification (NCBI taxonomy): domain Eukaryota; kingdom Metazoa; phylum Chordata; class Cladistia; order Polypteriformes; family Polypteridae; genus Polypterus; species Polypterus bichir. The sequence continues at coordinate 14,397,705 of JANRMT010062846.1, read as the reverse complement.
CTTCCCTAGAAGGCTGGCGTCCTTCAACATCTGCAATAAGATGCTGCCAATGTTCTACCAGACGGTTGTGGCGAGCGCCCTCTTCTACGCGGTGGTGTGCTGGGGAGGCAGCATAAAGAAGAGGGACGCCTCACGCCTGGACAAACTGGTGAGTAAGGCAGGCTCTATTGTAGGCACAGAGCTGGACAGTTTAACATCTGTGGCAGAGCGACGGGCGCTGAGCAGGCTCCTGTCAATCATGGAGAATCCACTGCAGCCACTGAACAGGATCATCTCCAGACGGAGGAGCAGCTTCAGCGACAGACTATCTATCTATCTAAAAGAAACATTTAAAATAATATGCTTGCAATTCTGCCAACATATCAAGTAAGAACACAGGCCATTCAAAGTATGATGAGGATAGCAGTCCAGGGTTAACCTATAAATGATATAATGATGACATTTGTGAATTTCCCCTTGGGATTAATACAGTGTCTATCTATCTATCTATCTATCTATCTATCTATCTATCTATCTATCTAGCTAGCTAGTGCCTTTCACATCTATCTATCTATCTATCTATCTATATATTCATTATGGTGTCAAGTAGGGAAAACACTTTGGTGATACAGATAAAAACTTACCAGGCTTAACAGAAACAGCCACTACAGTCTCATAGCTACTGATTCCAGAAATATGGTACAGAGCATCAGTGTAAGAACTACTTAAGTAAATCATCATAGCTATGAAACAATGAAGTGTCACATGAAGAACACCAAGATTGTTTTTCCTTATTAACTCCAGTGCTATGATGGGATGAGCTACCATGTCCATGTAGATATAGAAGTTGAGGGAATAATGAATGGTCCTGGTGTTGGAGTTCCGCATGTCCAAGATATCACTTAGAGGTTTCTATGATCTGTGACTTTCACAAAGTATTAATGCCCTTGCCGAGTACAACATGTATATGGATTCAGGGTTTTGACATTCAAGATTTCTGAATATTTGGCCATAAATAGTATATCTGGCCTAATAAGAAAGCTCACATTTTGTTCAGGGTGGCACAGTGTTAGTGCTGCTGCTGCCTTGCACTAAGGAGACCTGGGTTCGCTCCCAGGGTCCTCCCTGCGTGGAGTTTGTTCTCCCCGTGTATGCATGGTTTTCCTTCCACAGTCCAAAGACATGCAGGTTAGGTGCATTGGCGATCCTAATTTGTCCCTAGTGTGTGCTTGTGCCCTGTGGTGGATTTGTTCCCGCCTTGGGCCCTGTGCTGACTGGGATTGGCTCCAGCTAACCCTGTGTTAGGATACAGCGGGTTGGGGAATGACTGACTGCCTGACATGGTGACTGTGTCACCATGTGTTTATCCCAACAGGTGCTGCTATCTTAGAGCTTTGGTATTTACCATCTTTCTGGCCAAGGTTCCCAAGAAACCTCTGTGGAGCATTCTCTTAGCGACATCATCAAAGTGTCAACTTAATGGTCTTCCTCAGCCATTTCCTGGTATCCATGTTTGACGGATAAACCCGACTTTCTTGTGCTAAATACTTTATTTTTCTCCTTCTCGGTTTCTGAATCTCTGCTCTTATTTTTTGACTTTGATTCCTAATTGTGGTTTAGACGCTCAATCGTGTTGTCTCCCTTTGCCCATTCTCTGCCTATGTTTCCCCTGGTTATTTTCATTTTTTCTTTTATTTTTCTTATAAGTCAGCACTCAGGTCAAATTAAGGCTAAATATCATGTGTTTGGAAAAGGAGATTGAGATCAGACAATTATGACTTATTGTACAAGTTACTGTATGCCTTGTGCTTTGATTCGCTTGCAGCAGAGCACCTAGTATGGGCAATCTGACTGCAAGCCATCCTACTGCACGCAGGGAAGGTGTTAAAGCAAAGTCAAGGTTAAGAGAGGGTGAAGTTAATAACCGAGACAAGTAAAAGATTTGGCAGCAAAAGTGAACAGAAAACATAATAATGTGACTGGCATCTGTTCCAGCTTCCTGTAGCTTCTTAGTTCAGAAAAAAAAAAATCTGTAAAAAAGGAGCAGATATCTGAAACAAACCTTCAACCCTGGAGCCAATCTGCATCCCGCCTTTTTATATTGAGTTTCTGCTGTGGTCAGGTCATCATGAATTAGAAGCCAGCTGTTTGATTGTCATCATTACCTCTAGTTGCATGACCTTGTCCTTTAAACCAACAATTGCCTGCCTATTTTCTTTTATTTACCAGTTTCTGAGAATAAAGTGCTTTTAGAATAGGAAGCCTTTCTTGTGCCTAATTGATAGCTGAATGTTAATGGTGTGAATGATGTTTAATAAATAGCAGGAGGTTTCACATAATTACAACAAGAGCTTTGCTTTTGTTCAGCGAAATCTCAAAAGGGTATAATGAGAAATGATTTAGGCAGGACTGCCCAAATGAGAAACAAGTCCACTTGGGAATGCTAAAGGAGCTAAAACAGCCCTGCACAGGTTGGCTAATGAGATGAATAAAGGTCACGCAACTATCCAGTCGACTCCCATCTCACCCTCGCACCAGAGCACCTGCAGTAAGAGCTTCGTACCACCAGGGAGCACTAAATCTGCTGAGCAATGACTGTAACTCTACGTTCTGACAGTATTTGTTAAAAACGAACTGCTCTGTAAGTGCTCCTTTTAATAGAGCATTGGGACTGACAGCTTTAAAGACAACACTTTCCTTACTGACATAAATATCACAGTCAGTATTTATGGATACCAGATGGTCGTTTGATGCATGATATTGAAAGGCAGAATATTCAAAACTGTTCACAAGGGACAAGGCCGTTCAACTAATTCATGTGCATTCTGTAAATCAGCGATCTTCTCAGAGTGGGAATTGGGGCGTAAAACTCAAAGTCCCCCTCCCTAACCCTCAAAGTTCTAATAAGAGAATCGATGATGGCCTTCTACCGTGCAACGCAACGTCTGCAGAGTTTCTTCAAACTCACCAAGCCAAGGCTATTTAGGTGAGTGGGAGTAGAATAGTGCAGGCTCATATTAGACCGTCCGTCACGTCACTTTGAGAATGAGGAGGGCTGTCCTTGTCTGTCAAATGGTCCTGTTCAGAAGGTGACTGTTACCCCAACAAGATTCAATCACGATGCCAACTAGAAGACTTCACCCCTTGTGATTATCAAGACGAGGATAAAAAGAAGTCCCCTAAGGAGAGTGATTCATGATGTTTCCCATTCCCAGCTTGAGGCAGATTTACCTTGCACATGAAATACTAATTTATTTTTAACATAAGCAGAAAAGCACTTTATAAAGTGACTAGCTGTACCCACATAGTAATGAAACAGGACAAGCTTTAAAAATCAATAGACGTTGGCACTGTATCTGATCGTGTTCAGCTCTGACGGGAAAGCGTCCCCCACGTGGGGAGAAAAGCACATGGCCGTGATATCTCTGGCAGTGAGCAGCTACCCTCTAAAACACACGTAGCTCTGATCTCTCTCTCAAAAACGTCAAACGTTACTCCTTAACAATCTGTAGATGATAATGTCTGCTGAACAAACAGGTATCGCTAGCTAAGTGGAGGTGAGGTGCACTCCAACAGGTGGCGTGATGTAGACCAACTCAAACAGAGGCTGGCGAGTGAATGAGGAAGGCCCCGCCCCCTCTGTTCTCAGCCCACAGCCACTCTGTTGAATTTGCATAAATACAGGCAGTCCCCGGGGTTACGTACGAGATGGGGACTGTAGGTTTGTACTTAAGTTGAATTAGTATGTACTGTAAGTCGGAACAGGTACATTATTTTAATAAATGCTATTGTTGACCGACTGTAACCAAGTGCTCTGCCAATGAATGATGGAGTTTCACCTCCCTCTGACCTTTTTATTATTTCTACTTTATTTTCCATGGTGATGGTTTTTCTCTTCTTTACTGTATCACCAGCACTTGCATCAGATTTGTGTTTCAGAGACATTCTTGAAGGGTGAAGACAAAAGATTAAGATGAGCTCTTCTGCACAGCGCTGTACATGCTATCACAGCAGGAAGGCACCCGTCGTCAACACGTCTGATGTACTGACAAGAGACAACTTCCTGCTATGTGCGTAACAGTACAAGCAGGCTTGCTATTGAGAATGAATGGGGGCTGCGAGGGGGGGTTCATCACCAGCCCACCTCACAGTCACCTCCACTACAGTATGCTGCATGCAGCGTCCGCCCACCGAGAATGAACACGGTGCGGCCAAAGGCGAGTAGTGAATCGCCCCCATTCAACAGGCAGCCATCCGAGGCACACTACAATGCTACCCACCGTCGCCCCGTTCACCTTCAATGGCCTCCATTCAGCCACAACCGGGTCACCACTTGCAGCCAGCCGCCCACCGAGAACGAACAGGGCAGCCATGTGTGCTGGGTGGGCAGTGAAATGCCCCCCTCCACTTCATCTAGCCTGCATCCAGTCAGGAGCAGTAGCTGTGGTGGCGTAGTGGGCGGGCAGCAAACCGCCCCATCAAGCCTCTGCCCTGCACACGAGCGATAGCTGTGGCCCCGGTGACTATGCACCATGGGTCACCGCTTGCCGCCAGGAGTCGCCTGAGGGACACTACACTGGCCGAGCAGCGAAATCTCCCCCACCCAGCCACCGCTTGCAACATCCCCAGGCCGAAGATGACGGAGCGGCAGTTACTGAGGCACATGCGTCGCAGCTGCGGCCTCGTTTGTAAGTCATAAGTCGGATGTCCGTAACCTGGGGACTACCTGTACATCGGTACCGCAAGCACGATTAGAGAAGTCGCAAAATCAACCGGAAAGTTCAAGCAGATTATAGAAAACAACCAGATCTAAATCCGTTAAGTAACTCGCTCGTGAAAAGCGGACAGACAGACAGAACGCGCTTGGACCACGAAATTTTGAAAACCGTTTAAAAAGAAGTCCCCTAGGGAGAGTCATTCGCGATGTTTCCCACTCCCAGCTTGAGGCAGACTTACCTTGCACATGAAATAATAATTTATTTTTAACATGAGCAGAAAAGCAGTTTATAAAGTGATGAATGATTTATACGTAAGAGCCACAAAAGAAACATTTAAAATAATATGCTTGCAATTTTGCCAGCACATCAAGTAAGAACACAGGCCATGTAGCTAGAAGTCCTTAAATGAAGATTTAATAAAGACAATTTTTTCTTAATACTCACCAAAATGTTGTCAGGGTAATACGGAGAGGTCACAAACAGACAATAAAAACATAATCAACACAGAGATCACAAGAAGTAATCACACATTATTCAAATCAACGGGCTTACTGCTCCATTTTAATTCCCCTTGTTTTATTTTTCATGTATTCTGTGTGTGCGTGTCACGTTGTGTGCTGAAAATTATAATTTACCTGTGAGCTACAAATCATATTTTAATTTTCTTGTAATTAATGCGGCCGCCTCTTGACTGTGTTCAGGTTCAAGCCTTTTCAAAATGATTTAACTCACGAGGGAATGTGGATCTCCTTGTCAAAAAAAGCGGCAAGTCGTTCGTTTTAATTTTTTATTTTTGAGTCACCCCGCGACTGCTGTAAATTACATCTGAGTTATTAATTCAGCCACAGTATTGAATTTTCCAATGAAAATCTTTAGGAAGAGTAACATGGGGAATGAGGACACGGAACATTGCAAAGCCGATGCAGAAATATTCTGTCAATTTAAGTGAGAAACAACATTTTCTCCTTGCATGACACAGATGGATCAATTTTTTCAGAGCTGCAGATCTCGTTAAACACCTTTCAGTAGCAAGCTATCAAAGGTCTAAATGATCATAATATTTAGATGTGGGACTGATTTAATGACACGTTACCAGTCACCTATAAAGCAATGAAAGGGCAAATTATTTCTGAGTCATCAGGCACGCAACCTCCCTGCATCTGGGTGTAATATATTCATAATATGGGGCCAAAGTCACCCTCTGTATTCCTCAGCATTATTTACATAATGTAATGTACCAGCGTCATTCATCAACTGGCCCAACAGTGCACACCTCCTTTCCTCAAAGCTCTGCGCACATCTTAATCCTACCTTCATATTTTGCCATTTCTAATCATTTGTAATCACGCTAAACATCCCAATAATTCATTTCATTCCGTTCCACTACCAGTGCCGCCTGGTGTTTTGCATCACATTTTACACTACTGTGACGATGCGGGTTCTGCTCCATGCTCGCAACTGGCTTCTGGGGAGCTCTTGAACCCGACACCGTCGGTAATGTCACCGATGAGCTAGACAGTGAAGACATTGTGGAAGCTGGCCCGGACACAGACAGGCGGACACGTTAAAGTCACCCAACACACGTGTATTCATAAGTGCCATATTTACAAAAGTGCTCACAACAACTCCCAAAGTCCTGGCCACAACACAGTGTCTCACGTCTTCAGGCCGCCTCCTTGCCTCCTCCACCAAGCTCTGTCCTTCTACACTCCCGACTCCAGCCATTGTCTGAAGGGCCTTTTATATGCACCCGGATGTGCTCCAGGTGTCCTCCAGTGACCTTCCGCTGTCACACCCCTGTGTGGCGGAAGCACCGGCTGTGTACCCGGAAGCACTCCGGGTGTCCCTGATCCTCTTCCACCCAGGACTTCCGGGTGTAGCGGAAGTGCTGAGGTCCAGGGCTCTCTAGGCACAGGGGCGCCCCCTGGCGATGGCCCCCAAAGGAATCAGGGTGGTCGCCCCCACGTGGTCTGAGGTGAGCATAAGCCCTCTTCCGGTCTTTCTAGGTGTCCCATCCAGGTCGCCACCCCAGGCATCTCCGACAACATCAACAACGAAGCAAGGGGATGGTGCAAAAAGTGCAAAGTGCTTTTATTAAAAACAAAACCAAAAGCAGTGCCCAAATAAATAAGTGCAGTGTCTCAAATAAATAATCCATTAAAACAGGTGAACTGTGGAGGTTAAAATCCAATAAATAAATCCTTTTTAAAATGAGGTTAAAACAATGGCTAGAAGCAGTCTTGTCTTAAAACTCCGGTGCTTTCTTCTTCCTACTGGCGGCTGCCCTGCTTCTCCCATACGGGCCCCACAACAGGGGAGTCGCCCTACCAGCAAATGCAACTCCCTTCTATTCTGGTCCGGTAGCCTTCCGATCCCCGGCTACTTAAGGCTCCAGCCGGACCGAGACTTGGGTTCCCTCCCCAGCGGCCAGGGCGCTCACGCTGGGGCTCAACACGCCCAAAGCCTCCTCGACTGCCACTCCCTTCAATGGCAAGTCATCTCCTCTCCTCCAAACTGCTCAGATGGAGCGACTGCTCCCCCAGGGAGTTGGCCAAACACTCCTCCGGAGCTCTCCTAGCAGCTACATTCAACCTTCAATGAGCCTGCTCTCGCTCTCACTCGCTCACGCACCGGCTTTCTCCTTCCTGCCGCCTTCTTCTCCCTTAACCTCCATTTCCGTTCTTTCCTTTTTTTTTCTCTCTCCCCCATCCGCCTCGCACTTCTACTATATACTATGGGGACGTGGATCAGGTGTGGCGATTAGCAGCTCCCGGCATCAATTACGAATGTGGACGATCCCTCACCTGTGCTTTTAAGCGAGGACCGCCCGCATCAGAAGCTCCCGGGAACCGCTCCGCCGCGAGTATGCCGATTATCTATTAAAACTGGTCTTTTCAATTAGAGCCGTGGACCCGCTATACCACAAGTACATTCTCATATATCCCTCTCCACAAATCACAACATCATCCCTCACTTCCCTCTAAACACACACGGTCTTCATCGTCCACTGATTCAAATGTCCCTATATGAACATGTCGTAGATTTGCTCTCCATTTTCTCCACCACTGTGCTCTACCCATGCCAATATAATTTTATTAGAAAACTAGAACATTAGAACAATCTTGACAAAATCAAGCCAGTTCACATCTCATCACCACCAAACACAATCCCAACTCTACATATCCTAGAATCATTTTTCACATCCTCCAAAAATATCTTCCATGTGCCCATATGATCCCTTTGAAGTCTCTTACCATTCCTCACCACTTGCCAAAGGATCATGTTCCTCACTTACAGCAATTATGATTTACAGTACTGGAATAAGCTGGGACAGAGATGCGCATTTTCCTTATAACCTTTTTTGCTTTTTCCTCCCACGTTCCCAAAGAGATGCAGTTATGGTTCATTGACAGTTCTATACTGGGATGTGAACGTGTTTGTGTCCTGTAATGGACTGGTGCCCCATCCACAGTTATCCCCAGCCTTGAGACCAGTGCTGCCAGGTAGGACTCCAGTCCTCCATGACCCTGAATTGTGTAACAGGTTTAAAAGCAGGTGAACTGAACACTTCACATTATAGGCCAAGATGTGCTCAGTTGGTCCAAGAGGGCTGTAATGACTGTAGGTTTTTGTTCCAACTTAATTTCTTAATCAGAACTATTGCTGTTAAAATATTTATTTGCTCATGCAACATTTCTTATGCTTCATTTAGGTTGTCATCTGTCAGTCAGTCATCTTCCAACCTGCTATATCCTAACATAGGGTCACAGGGGTCTGCTGGAGCCAATCCCAGCCAGTACAGGGCGCAAGGCAGGAAACAAACCCAGGGTGCCAGCCCACCTACAGGGCACACACACACACACACCAAGCACACACTAGGGACAATTTAGGATTGCCAATGCACCTAACCTGCATGTCTCTGGACTGTGAGAGAAAACCGGAGCACCCACAGGGTGCAAACTCCACGCAAGGAGGACCGGGGAAGCGAACCCAGGTCTCCTTACTGTGAGGCAGCAGCGCTACCACTGCACCACCGTGCCACCCCATTTCAGTTGTCTTGCTTGGTAATATGCTGTATGTACCTTCAGCTTTCGCTGCTACAAAACTTTGTGCATGCTGATGACGATATCCTCATCCCCGTGTACTTGTGCTGCCTGATGGGAGTTGTAGTCCCTCATCTGTGTTGTTTTTTAGTTGCACCCTAACCCATATACCTCCTTTTCCCTCAATGACGGCACAATACATGCAACATTGTAAAAACTGGTTCAGCCATTTTTGTGCAATTAACAAACAAACAGACAGACAAACTCACAGACATCCAAAAGTTAACCGTTTACCAATTTATTTATATAGATATTGCTTTTTAATGCATTTATATTAATGATGCTTTGCATTATGATGTTCTCTTGTGCTTTAAAGAATTACTTTGTTGCTTTCAACAGTATTATAAATCTCATATTTTAGTCATAATGAACACTTCTGTTTTTATCATTTACTATTTTATTCAGGTAAGGAGCTTGAGAAACAGAAGCCAATGTCAATGGCGATTGGGTGCAAGGACAGAACTTCTTGCTGTGTCACCCTAAGTTCTAATGGCTGCAGTCAGGCTCCATGCCTTGTTATTTCTTCCTCTCATTTCATTTCAGTTGTCTTGCTTTTTAATATTCTCCCACCTTAACTTTTTTATTCAGTCTTAAACAGCTGCATTCACTATTTTTAATGGTTCCTTATTAGCAATAAAATACAAGTGTCAAAGGAAGCAGCAGTTCTCCCTCTAACTTGTTTCCATTTACACTTGTGTGCATTCATCATGGACTATCCAGTTTAATAAATTGGTTTGGGAAGGAAACAGAGGAGATAAAAGTCAAGGACCGAGATTTGCTTTAGGCTACAAATAATTTGGATGATATCCTTGGAAAAAATAAAAATCTAAGAGATCAAAAGGACTTGACAGGGCTGAATGAAAATACTAACAGGTCATAACATTAAATAAGATCAGTTATCAGCAAGGACTGGTTTCTCATTGAGCAATCGGGGCGGAACAAAAACCTGCAGCCACTTTGGTTTTCCAGGCCTTTATAGACCCCTGTTATAGGCAGTAAGTTCTTCACAGGTAAAGTCTGGCAAAACAAAGCATGTTCTATTCTTACCTCAGGCACAACCCTGGATGCCACATAATCAGATACAGTGGACCCTTGACTTACGAACTCAATTCATTCGCGAGGGCTGGTTGTAACTCAAGTTGGTTGTAAGTCAAGACTATTTTTCCCATAAGAAATAATGGAAATACCCATAATGCGTTCCGAACCTCCCACTGCAACACTTACTTAACCTTTTCATAATAAAAAAGGGTTGCATAATGTGCATAATTTACCAAAACACCAATAATTTTTCTAATGTACTAACCAAAAAGTTATAAAACGTGCCTAGCCTACCAGAAACAACAATTTCATACTGTACTCACCATTTAATTTAACATCTTTGAGCTGCAGGAAGGGAGGAGGAGGAGGAGAATGAAACGGAAGGTGGTTATTGTTTAGAAGGAGCCTCCTTATGCAAATGTTTTCTTTGTAAAATTATCGAGATGGTGGATTTCGACATGCTGTACATACCGTATTTATTTCCCAAAAATTAGCATTAGAAAATCAGGTGCGCGTCATACACGAGGAAACTTCTTCTGCTTGTGCTCGCTCACGCACTCACGCTCTCTCTCGCTCGCTTGTTCGCCCACTCGTGCTCTCTCTCTCGCTCGCTTGTTTGCCCACTCGCGCTCTCTCACTCTCTCTCTCTAAACGCTTCCTATACAATCACAATGCGCATCATACACGGGGCAAAACTTTTTTCGCAATTTTTTTTGTAAAAATTAGGGTGCGCATCTTACACGAGGGTGCATGGTACATGAGTAAATACGGTATTAGCGGGATCAGTCACATGAACACCACTCTCATATTTCCGCACAATTTCCTTCTTCGTTTCGATTGTGATCGCTTTCTTTACCTTCGTTACCTTCTCTTCCTTCCTTAGCAATTATGCGTCTTGCTTGCCATGGTCTTAGTGAATTATATATATAGATAAATCACTGCACTGACCGAAATTACGTCCACAAACACATGTATCTGGGCTCCGACCGACGCTTACGAACGCTCTCAGCTGTTTGTTTACAATCGCACAAGCGGATACACGTGACCGCATTCGGGTCGTAACGCAAGATGTTGGTCGTAAATCAAAACAAAAATTTTGGTCGTAAATCAAGTTGTTCGTATGTCAGGCCGGTCGTATGTCAAGGGAAAAGGTTATAGGAAATCAGAGGAGCAAAGGCCCACCATTGAAGACCCCACTTGTTCTCTTGTGGTTGTAACAATATGCTAACCAATACAAATCCAGTTTATTCATAACTTTTCACAGAAGGGAGATGTTGGGAACATGCACTGATAGGGCACACTGCCTCATCCACCATCCGACAAGCCACCAGGATCCCAGACTAGGACCTGAGTACAGTTGTACAACAGGCGACACCTCAGCACCACACTAATTTGAATGGAACAAAAGAGTGGGAGGTTTCTTTACAGTGGCTGGAGTGCCAATCCTGCTACCAACCTAACAGGTTTTCCCTGCAAGTTGGAAGACCTGCTTGAAGGACTGGATGCAGGTTAACATCATACCCAGGACGGACCAATTGCAGGTTAAGAGACTTGCTCAAGGGCCCAACGGAGTGGAATCACTTCTGCCAGCGTTTCTCAACCTTTAAGTATTTGCGACCCGAGTTTTCATAACAGTTTTAATCGCGCCCCCTAACGTTTATTTGAAACCCTAATAAAATTTATATCTATATTTTTTGCTGCCGATACACCACTACAAGTTTTATTATACGTACTTAACTTTTATCGACATTTATCTAACTCTATACTTATTTTTCTAGTATCAGAATGTAGTTTAAGTTTATTTGTTTTGGTTTCAATAGATGTATTTTTCATATTTTCAATTCTTGTTTTCTTTTTTTCACATCTTCGTGCCCCCTTTTTTGTTACTCCAGGTTGAGAACTGCCAACTTCTGCCATTTATGGGATTTGAACCGGTAACCTTCCGAATGCCAGTACAGATTCCTAGCCCCAGAGCCATCACTTTTATAGAAGGTGAAAGTAAAAACTGCTTTACCCTTGAATGATTTATTCAAAATCCATCCATCCCTGTTTCAAACATGAACATATCCTCAGTAGGGCTGCATTGAAACTGAAGCTTAACCCAGCAAGTATAGGGTGCAGGGCAGGAACAATCACTGGAGAGGGTGCCAGTCCATTGCAGGGCAAAGACATATCCACACATGCACACATACAGTAGATATATACATACACTAGGGCCAGGTTAGTATCACCAATCCACATTTATTTGTAAGTCCCTTTGGATGAAAGTGTCAGATAAATAAATGAGTGTACAAATCTAAATGCAGAGTTTCAGTGCTGCTGTGACTAAACTGCCTATTTGTTTGATTCAAACCCAGGAAGCTAGCTACAGTAACTGAGGCCACAGCATTAACACCATTCTATTTTGTCACTCATGGTTATCCGTGTTATTTTTGTTGCAGTTGCTGCTGCTTTTACAGTTAATATGCTGTCTCCTATCAGTCAGTCAGTCATTTTCCAACACGCTATATCCTAACACGGTATCACAGGGGTCTGCTGGAGCCAATCCCAGCCAGCACAGGGCACCAGCCCACCGAAGGGCGCACACACACACACACACCAAGGACACACTAGGGGCAATTTAGGATCGCCAATAAAGCTAACCTGCATGTCTTTGGACTGTGGGAGGAAACCCACGCAGACACAGGGAGAACATGCAAACTCCATGCAGGGAGGACCCGGGAAGCGAACCCTGGTCTCCTAAGTGCGAGGCAGCAGTGCTACCACTGCGCCACCATGCCACCAAGTCTCCTATTGAAATTTTTTACAAATGTTCTTAATTGTGTCATAATTAATGATGCTTATGATATACTTTGTATTGTATGCATAATTATTAATAAGACTGTTACTAATACGTGATTATTAATGTTGATGCTACTGCAAAAGATATGTTTGAAATTTTATTTATAGTTGTTTTAGCTTGATAAATGCGGTTATCACTTTTTGGCATTATTATTCTTGTTGTGTTTATTATTAATGAAGCTATTTTAAACCAAGGATTATTTTTGTCTCTATTAAACAAAAGCCAGCTTGACACACAAAGAAAATTGTTCTTAATAAATTGTAGCACCCTCTTGCTTTTCACAGTATTATTTTTTCTCTCTTCAGTAATACTGTTGTGGTTAAATCTGTTTTACTTTCCATAAAGACTCTGATTCCTGGAGGTTTATTTTCTCCCAAATTTGCATCACACTGGATTTTTTATTTTCCTCTCCTGTTGGCACCTGATCTTTAGCATATTCTAATGACTGTAAATTACTAATCCTGTTATTAATTAGTATTTCTGTGTTAATTGATCATTTTGTGTGAGCTCTCTGAACAAACCCATTGTGAAGAGCTCTAAATTGGTTGTACTGCACGTTATTGTTCATTACTGAAGCGTTCATTCATTCACTTTCTAACCCACTTATTTAATTCAGGGTTGGGGGGCGTAGTGTGATGTAGCTGCCTACCCTGACAGCAATGGGTGTAAGTGGGCACCAGAACAGCTACATTAGAATTCACAGAAAAATGTGACAAAAACCACGGTGGGCTGGCGCCCTGCCCGGGGTTTATTTCCTGCCTTACGCCCTGTGTTGGCTAGGATTGGCTCCAGCAGACCCCTGTGACCCTGTAGTTAGGATATAGCAGGTTGGAAAATGGATGGATGGATGGGATGTGACAAAAATGCAACCTCACAGGAAGATTTGATTAATTATGAAATTTATCATAAAAAAATAAAACACACCCAGGATTAGGGAGTTGCTAACCAGTGGGCCACCCTTCTAAGACTGCAAGCTGTTTAGGCCCTGCGCCAACTGTCCCATAGCAGGATTTTCCCTTCATCGTCGAGATGAAGTTTTGATGTTGGCACATTTTACTGCCTGCGGTGGGCTAGCACCCTGCCCGGGATTTGTTCCTGCCTTGTGCCCTGTGTTGGCTGGGATTGGCTCTAGCAGACCCCCGTGACCCTGTAGTTAGGATAGAGCGGGTTGGAAAATGACTGACTGACATTTTACTGCTTTGTTTTTTTCACTCTGCTCTCATTTTAGGTAAATTGTTAAATCTGTCACTGCCACTTCTGCAATATTTCAGCTATTGAAAATGCAATTATTTAATAATCTTACCAGCATTATAGTTTGTGTGTTTATTTTTATTAGCAAAAGTACCCAACATTGCCTGGGTATACATAAACAGGGGAAAATGTATTTGGGACACTTATCATGGCCAAATACACCCCAGAAACACAAAAGACACACTGTAAGGCACGGGTGTCGAACTCCAGTCCTGTGGGCCGCAATGGGTGCAGGTTAGGGTTAGGGTTGTAACCAGGTTAGGGTTCTAGGGTTCTAATTGTAACCATCTTCTTCTTTAGTGACCAGTTCTGGCTTCATATTAACTTTTTTGCCTTTGTTTTAATTAGCTTGACTCAGGTCCCTTTGTTTTTTTCTTTTTCCTTAATTAGCAGCCAAACAATTGTGAGACACAAAACAAGCCGCCACATGACCAGCTCAATATAAAGAAAGGTGAGGGTCTCGCTAAGGCTTATCTGTTCAGGTCACCAAAACATTTTGATGGTGTTCTTAGAGAAAACAGAAAATCAACAGTTTTGGAAATGTCCGCTGTGGCAGAATGAGAGCAGCACAAAGCCATGGAATTAAATAACGGGTTTAATTAACAGCAAGAATTGGCTTCTCATTAAGAAACTGGTTGGAGTTTGAAATCCCAGTTTAGCTGGTCATCTGTCGGCTCGTTTCACATCTCATTTCTGTGTGGCTGTCATTTAATGAAGAAAGGATTAAATTCAGAGGACCGAATCCTTAAAAACCGGGCTATTAAAATGAAGGAAAAATAAGTTAATTAGCCGTGAAAACTGGTCACTGATTAGGAAAAGGGTGAGAATGAAAACCTGCAGCCATTGCGGTCCTCCAGGCCCGGAGTTCGACACCCCTGCTCTAAGACAAAAGATGTAATCCTATCAGGCAATGAAAAATTAATATTTAGAAGAAAATGCTATATGTACTTTTAGCTTTGGCTGCTACAAAACTTGCATGTGCATGCTGATGACGATATCCTCATGTACTTGTGCTGCCTGATGGGAGTTGTAGTCCCTCCTCTGTGTTGTTTTTTAGTTGCACCCTAATCCATATATAGTCGACCCTCAATATATGACCGGCCTGACATGCGAATAACTTGGTTTACGACCAAAATTTTTGTTTTGAATTACAACCAACATCTTGCATTATGACCCGAATGCGGTCACGTGTATCTGCTTGTGCGACTGTAAACAAACAGCCGAGAACATTCGTATGCATCAGTCAGAGCCCAGATACATGTGTTTGTGGACGTAATTTCGGTCAGTGCAGTGATTTATATAATTTATTTCGATAACTGCTAAGAAAGGAAGAGAAGATAACGAAGGTAAAGAAAGCAATCACGATTGAAATGAAGAAGGAAATTGTGCGGAAAAATGAGAGTGACGTTCATGTGACTGATCTCACTAATATGTATAGCATGTCGAAATCCACCATCTCGACAATTTTACAAAGAAAAGATTTGTATAAGGAAGCTCCTTCCAAACAATAACCACCTTCCATTTCATTGTCCTCCTGCTCCCCTTCCTGCAAGCCAAAGATGTCAACTTAAATGGTGAGTACAGTATGAAATTTTGTTTCTGGTAGGCTAGGCACTTTTTATAACTTTTTGGTTAGTACACTAGAAAAATTATTGGTGTTTTTGACCAATTATGCACATTATACAACCCTTTTTTATTATGAAAAGGTTAAGTAAGTGTTGATGTCGGAGGGTATTTCCATTATTTCTTATGGGAAAAATAGTCTTGACTTACAACCAACTTGAGTTACAACCAGCCCTCGTGAACGAATTGAGTTCGTAAATCAAGGGTCCACTGTAACTCCTTTTCCCTCGATGACGGCACAGTACATGCAAAATCGTAAAAACTGGTTCAGCCATTTTTGTGTAATTAACAAACAAATAGACAGACACACTCACAGACATCCAAAGTTTTCATTATAAGAAATTATTTGTTTTCTTTGAGAATCAAAAAGCATGTAATGGATGAATAACTAGCACTGCATCAATTCACCAGTTATCTGTTGTGACAGATAGGGGGCGCTATCGCTCCCTTGAACCCCTATCCAAGACTCCAGACACCAGGTAAAAGTCCAAAAGTTGACTTTATTTCTACACAACTGTGCACAAAGCACCCTCCTCTCCACTATACTCATCCAAATCACAATAATACACAATAATAAACAATCCTCCACTCCCAGACGCGTTGCCCTTCTACCACCCAGCTCAGCTTGCCGTCTGGGAGCTCCCACACTCCTTTTATAGTTCGTGACCCGGAAGTGCTTCTGAACCCTCAGTCCATGTGACTTCTTAGCACTTCCGGGTCAGATCAAAACTCTTCTTTTTCTTCACCCCGGAAGCACGTCATTCCCCTTGTCCATATGACTCGGACGTACTTCCGGGGCGTAGGGCAAATGATAGTCATTGCTCCTCCCTGCAGCTCCATCTAGCGGCCCCTGGGGTATCCTGCAGGGCTGTGTATGAAAACTCCATTGTCCAAGATTCCCTGCTGGTCTTCGGGGCACCTCCATGCTGCAGGGAGGGCTCCATCTGGCGGCCTGGGGGTATTGGCTGGGATGACAAGCCGGCCATAGACCACACTGTATAGGTTCTGAGCTTATCATGGTGGTTTTGTTTTGCCAGTTTACCATTTTATTTATATAGAAATTGCTTTTTAATGCATTTATATTAACTATGCTTTGTATTATGATGTTCTCTTTAGTGCTTTAAAGAATTACTTGAGAAACAGAAGCCAATGTCAATGGCGATTGGGTGCAAGGACAGAACTTCTTGCTGTGTCACCCTGAGTTCTAATGGCTGCAGTCAGGCTCCTTGCTTTGCAATTTTTTTCCTTTCAAATATCATCCTGCGAAGTCTTTTCAATGCCAGCACACACTGGGCAGTGTGCAGAGGTTCATTTCTGGAGAAGGACATAAAAGCCAGACAAGGACTTCATTGAGATGTAAGCAGTATATATTTTCTTCATTTAATATATCGCCTGCCATTGGACTGGCCGATGAAGGGAGATTACTTGTCAGGTGAAATAGCTTCTGTACTTGTTGACAGCTTCTGTACCAAAAGCTCACTTGATTACTGCCAGAGGAACTGTATTTTATTAACTTTTCTTCTTCAGGCAGGTCCTCTCTGTACGTTCATTAGCAGTACAGAAATATACCTTTTTTCTCAGATTCATATTTCCTCGCTCTGGGCTTGCAGAACTGATGTTAAGGGGTGGCACAGGTGCACACAGATGGTGGCATCTCTCACCTCCAAATCTTCATCATTCACGACGGTGCACTGGAAAGCAGGAATTGCTGCAAACAAATAGAATCTTAATTTAAACGCGGAAGCTCTGTCCTGTATGTTGTACTACCAAAAGCCATTCCATTTTTCATCCACTAAATTTGATCCTCTGCCACTCTTCAGAATTCCATCAACATTTTAATATTTGCTTCCAAGAAGGAATTCATTTTCAGGTCTCAAAATATTATGTATTCCTAGTTTCTACTGCTGCGATGACAATTTTCAAGGAAAGGTGGAAGAGCTCCACGGGAAGGCCATCTCTCTGTGCACCTTCCAGCCCTGCTTATGTGATTAATATGCAGCAGTTTCTGCTATTTGATTTATACATATGCAGTATAAAATTTGCAGGTGACACAAAAATTTCACTTGAGGAGGTCCTTATGCGTGTTTGCTTTACCCCACATGAGTTTTCTCTTTGCAATTTCCAACAAATCAGAACAGCTTAGCTGCTCCCAGTGCCCTATTATGGCTTAATGATCTCCTCAGCAACAGACTGGCACTTTCAGTAACTTTTGCCTAGATTCAGTCTGTTAACAACAGAAAAATAAATGTCGCAAATAGACCCCAACATTTCATTGACAGGGTACCTGGGGTTCCCAATGATGAAATGCCATTTTGCAATGTATGTAATAGCTTTATGGATAGTTATAGTAGATAGTTATCAATGAGACTAGAACTAAAACTCACCTCTTCTTCTAATATGGCCATGGACACACTTTAAGAAAGCAGACAATCTCTGTCAAAGATTAATGAATAGCTCCTCTTTCTCCAGATGGAAACGGTGATGCAAAACCTAAAAAACTGTTAATTTAATAATGCTATATTTATTATTCATTATCATGTAACTCTGCAGCTGGAGGTGTTAATATATACCTGTTTGACAATATATATATATATATATATATATATATATATATATATATATAT
>JANRMT010062846.1:14351758-14379127 GCA_026402145.1 Polypterus bichir lapradei | reverse complement strand
TATATATATATATATATATATATATATATATATATATATATATATACCTGTATATATTGTGATGTATGGCTGGCTGTTCATCCCGGCCAATACCCTTATGCCGCCAGGTGGAGCCCTCCCTGCAGCATTGAGGTGCTCTGAAGATCAGCAGGGCATTATGGACATTGGAGTTTTTATTCACAGCCCTGCTGGATACCATGGAGGCCGCCAGGAGTCGCTGCAGGGAGGCCCAGAGACTATTTGCCTTACGCCCAGGAAGTACGTCATAGTCACATGGACAAAGAGAACGATGTGCTTCCTGGGTGAAGAAAAAAGGATTTTATCTGACCCGGAAGTGTTCCAGGTCACATGGACAGAGAGGGTGAAATGCTTCCGGGTCGAGGAGTATAAAGGACTGTGGGAAATCCCAGACGGACGAGCTGAGTTGGGAGGCAGGGTGGCTCTGGGAGAGGAGGATTGTTATTGTGATTTGTTTATTGGAGAATTGTGGAGAGGAGCGTGCTTTGTGCACATTATTATTATAATAAATAATAATTGTACTTTTTATCTGGCGTCTGACGAGTGGTCTAAGGGTACAAGGGTGCAAGCAAACCCCAATCTGTCACAATATATATATATATACTGTACATATATATATATATATATATATATATATATATATATATATATATACAGTGCATCCGGAAAGTATTTACAGCGCATCACTTTTTCCACATTTTGTTATTTTACAACCTTATTCCAAAATGGATTCAATTCATTTTTTTCCTCAGAATTCTACACACAACACCCCATAATGACAACGTGAAAAAAGTTTACTTGAGGTTTTTGCAAATTTATTAAAAATAAAAGAAATTGAGAAAGCACATGTACATAAGTATTCACAAAATTGAGCTGAGGTGCATCCTGTTTCCCCTGATCATCCTTGAGATGTTTCTGCAGCCTAATTGGAGTCCATCTGTGGTAAATTCAGTTGATTGGACATGATTTGGAAAGGCACACACCAGTCTATATAAGGTCCCACAGTTGACAGTTCATGTCAGAGCACAAACCAAGCATGAAGTCAAAGGAATTGTCTGTGGACCTCCGGGACAGGATTGTCTTGAGGCACAAATCTAGGGAAGGTTACAGAAAAAATTCTGTTGCTTTGAAGGTCCCAATGACCACAGTGGCCTCCATCATCCGTAAGTGGAAGAAGTTCAAAACCACCAGGACTCTTCCTAGAGCTGGCCGGAAATCTAAACTGAGCGATCGGGGGAGAAGGGCCTTAGTCAGGGAGGTGACCAAGAACTCTCTGGTCACACTGTCAGAGCTCCAGAGGTCCTCTGTGGAGAGAGGAGAACCTTCCAGAAGGACAACCATCTCTGCAGCAATCCACCAATCAGGCCTGTATGGTAGAGTGGCCAGACAGAAGCCACTCCTTAGTAAAAGGCACATGGCAGCCCACCTGGAGTTTGCCAAAAGGCACCTGAAGGACTCTCAGATCATGAGAAACAAAATTCTCTGGTCTGATGAGACAAAGATTGAACTCTTTGGTGTGAATGCCAGGTGTCACGTTTAGAGGAAACCAGGCACCGCTCATCACCAGGCCAATACCATCCCTACAGTGAAGCATGGTGGTGGCAGCATCATGCTGTGGGGATGTTGTTCAGCGGCAGGAACTGGGAGACTAGTCAGGATAAAGGGAAAGATGACTGCAGCAATGTACAGAGACATCCTGGATGAAAACCTGCTCCAGAGCGCTCTTGACCTCAGACTGGGGCAACTGTTCATCTTTCAGCAGGACAACGACCCCTAAGCACACAGCCAAGATATCAAAGGAGTGGCTTCAGGACAACTCTGTGAATGTCCTTGAGTGGCCCAGCCAGAGCCCAGACTTGAATCCGATTGAACATCTCTGGAGAGATCTTAAAATGGCTGTGCACCGACGCTTCCCATCCAACCTGATGGAGCTTGAGAGGTGCTGCAAAGAGGAATGGGCAAAACTGGCCAAGGATAGGTGTGCCAAGCTTGTGGCATCATATTCGAAAAGACTTGAGGCTGTAATTGCTGCCAAAGGTGCATCGACAAAGTATTGAGCAAAGGCTGTGAATACTTATGTACATGTGCTTTCTCAGTTTTTTATTTTTAATAAATTTGCAAAAACCTCAAGTAAACTTTTTTCACGTTGTCATTATGGGGTGTTGTGTGTAGAATTCTGAGGAAAAAAATGAATTTAATCCATTTTGGAATAAGGCTGTAACATAACAAAATGTGAAAAAAGTGATGCACTGTGAATACTTTCCGGATGCACTGTATATACACACCTCAATCCCCCAAAAGTGTAGACCAAGTGACACTCAAAGCAGGATTCAATACTGAGACATTCATGGCAGGTAAACTTAACATTTCCTGTATTGATACAGATGGACAGGGATACAAAGCAACCAATAAGATTGCTTTTACATTTTTGCGACCTTAACCAATATATATTTCTAAGGACCGCACAACTGTTATATGTGGATTGAAATCAAAGAGGTTGTTTACCTTGCTTTTGTTAGGAAATGACCCTGGCAACCAGATTCTCCTTGAAACAACTGGCTGACAGAAGGGGAAAGGGGGTGTTGTCAGGTAATGGTCATAGTTTTTGTTTGTGAATAACAGAGGGGTTAGTTGGCTTATAGTAATTCATAGGTGTTGCATTTTCTTCATTTTCTTTGTGTGTCAGGAAGCACTACCGGGGCTCCTTTATACCAACAGTAATACGACTACATGATGCCTCACTGTGACTGTGACTCCGACACCCAAGCCAGAACTTTCTCTTTCCTTTCATCTTCTTGGTTTATAGTCATTCTGGTGTGTGTTCAGAGCAAAGTGTGTGGGTGTGCATATTTATTTAAAGAGCTTATGAAAAAAGCTACATTTCCCCGAGGAACAAATTAAAGTTCTATCTATCTATTACCTATTACAGGTTGACATTCAAAAATCCGGCCATCGATAATCCGGTTTCTTCAGATTTCCGGCTCGGATTTCGGATTTACCGCGTTGGCACGCCACTGTGTTTTTGGAGGCGCCGTTTATGTTTTGATGGCGCTGTAGTCGATAATCAGTTGTTGGGTCTTGCTTGCATCTCCTAACAGGCATTCCTGCTCATTCCTTCTCATTTTATCATTTATTTGCTGCTGTATAGCCCCATTAACGATTCAGCAAAGAAAAGAGGTGGCGTAAAATGTAAACATTGTGCGTTGTCGATCGCAGAGTAAGTGAAAGTGCTAAAAAAAACTTGATAGCGGCGTGACTGTGCAAACCATTTCTGAAACATACGACACTGGCTCTTCAACGGTGTATGGTATTAAAAAACAGAAAGAGAAACTGTTAAAGTTCTTTTCTGACAGTGGATCAAAAAAGCGAATGTTTGTAAGGAAGTCAATGACAGAGGGAAAAAGTTCAGAACTGAACCAAGTTCTCATAGCCTGGTTTAATCTTCGTGTAAATGAAGGTGTGGAAATTTCTGTTGATTTATTGAAGAAACAAGCCAAAGTGGTTCATGAAGAGCTAGGATTGCAACACAAGTGTGAATATTCAGAAGGCTGGCTGTATCGTTTCAAATGACGACATGGCTTACAGTTTCGTGCGGTGTGTGGAAAAAAATGTTCGGCAGACAAAGATGCGGCTAGTGCATATGTGGATGAATTTGCAAAGCACTATGAGAGATACTCGAGCTCCCAGAGCACCGAGTCTGACGTGTGGTACAGAAAGTCGAGCTGCAGATGAGGATCTGAGTGAGCGAGAGGAGTGTCAGTCTGTAGGAGATCAGTGAGGTTGTGGAGAGCTTTAAATGTTAAAAGCAGGATTTAGTATTGTATTCTGTAGTTAACAGGGAGCCAGTGAAGTTGAGAGAGAATCTGCGTGATATGTTCAGTGGATTTAGAACAGCAGGTTATTATCCTGGCAGCGGAATTTTGAAGAAGTTGTAAGCGATGGATACGTTTTTGTGGGATGCCAGATAGAATAGCATTACAGTAATCTATACGTGAGGTGACTCGGGCATTAACCGATACTTCAGTACTGTGTTGTGTAAGAACAGGACGTCTAGAAATGTTTTGGAGATGGAAGAAGGCAGCCAGAGAAATGTTACTTATATGGGAGGAATTATTTAATAATAATTATTATTATTTAATAATTGCTATTATTAGTGTATACATGGATATAAATAATTGCATATAAACGATTCACTAAAATCCCCTGTATGTAAACGATACTGTTTTAAACGTTATTGTTTTTTCATCAGAAAACCCGGTTTCCATGTCTACCTGTATTAGTTTAAATGGCACTTTTGCCACTCGCAATATGGCGGACGCGCTGACGTATTGTGTCGACTGGACAACACAGTGAATGCGGCGTCTATCTATATATGTCTATGCTGCGGGTACCCAGAGATGTAAGTTGCTTGTTATTGGGAACAGTTTACATCCGAGGACCTTCAAGAGTATGACACAGTTTCCCGTGCATTACCATTCCAACAAGAAGGGGTGGGTTACCACTGATATTACATTGGATTGATTTCAAAAATGTTTTGTTCCTGATTCTGTAGAACTGTTTAATTTAGTTGGTGAACATTAAAATTTCATTTGCTTTTCATTTAGTGTTTAATTTTCTTTCTTTAAAGGATTGTACATGTAGTAATTTTCTGTTAAATATATATAGCATATATAACCATCCAAAATCTGGCATTTTCGAAATTTCCAGCACTCCTCAGGTCCGGAATTTGCTGGATTTTTGAATGTCAACCTGTAGTAAACAATGGGGAAGGGGAGGCAAACCAACTTAAAGAACACAAACCACAGACATGATTTAAAAAAAAAAAAAGTATGTAGCAAAACTTAGAAGTAGAGATAGAGAGAGAGAAAGAGAAAGAAAGCCCACTGCCACATCACTAGGAATTTTCCGTTAGCTCAACTGGTGAAGGCAGTTGTGCTCTGAACCTTAAATCCAATGGCCCGAATTCTCAACCAGCAGCTAAGAGTGAGGATGTGCAACTGAGCAGGTTTGTGAGACGCTGCCCAAGCAGATTTCATGCTGGTGACTTTTGGGAGTTATTCCAGGATTTGCTGACACGGTGAGGGCAAGTGTAGCAAGGGAGGCTGTTGTGAGCAAATGGCATGGCTCGTAGCAAAGGATTCATTTTAAGACAAAGGATCAGCAAATTAAAGAAGAAAAAGATGTGAGAGTAAGTTTAGTTAATTAAAAAAAAATCAGGGATCTCAGTTAGGAAGTTGAAAGTTTTAAACACAAAGGCAAAATTCAAAAGTTGAAAAACCAACCAAAAGGTCTTCAATGCCTAATAATCCTTCCTGAAAACCATGAACTCACCACAAAGTGAATGTCAGCGATACCATGACACCGTCCTAAATGTCATTGATAATTGTGATGTCCAGTGCAGAGCTGCTGGTGAATATGACTTGCAACGAATGTCACTAGCAACAATAAATCGGCTATGGGTGCTTGGCAAATTCAAACTGTTGCTTCAATGATGTTGCCAACAAAATTCTTAGAATTAATCCATCCATTTTCCAACCCACTGAATCCAAACACAGGGTCACGGGGGTCTGCTGGAGCCAATCCCAGCCAACACAGGGCAGGAAACAATCCCAGGCAGGGTGCCAACCCACCGCAGGACACACACAAACACACCAGGGCCAATTTAGAATTGGCCAATACACCTAACCTGCATGTCTTTGGACTGTGGGAGGAAACCAGAGCGCCCGGAGGAAACCCACGCAGAAAACATGCAAACACCACGCAGGGAGGACCCGGGAAGCGAACCCGGGTCTCCTAACTGCGAGGCAGCAGTGCTACCACTGCGCCACCATGCCACCCTCTTAGGATTAATAACAATGTGAAATCAGTCATTATCCAACCCACTATATCCTAACACAGAGTTACAGGGTCTGCTGGAGCCAATCCCAGTCAACACAGGGTTCAAGGCAGGAACAAATCCCTGGGCAAGGCGCCAGCCCAGTGCAGGGCACACACACACACACACCACACACACACTAGGGACAATTTAGGATCGCCAATGCACCTAACCCACATGTCTTTGGACTGTGGGAGGAAACCCACACAGACACGTGGAGAAGATGCAAACTCCACGCAGGGAGGACCCGGGAAGCATACCCAGGTCTCTTTACTGCGAGGCAGCAGTGCTACCACTGTGCCACCGTGCCGCCCCACAATGTGAAATATTCTATTAAAATGGAAAATAACCTGCATCCTGGTTAGAAACATCCTACCAAACATACACAGTTTGCACAAAATGGTGGAGTCCATAACAAACAATAATGACACTGTGGTAGGATGTGAAATAATTTTAACAGTAAGAAAAGCTCTGTAGGTGAAAGTAAATGTTAGATTTGATTTCTCCTCAAACCTCATGGCAAAATGTGACAAAAATAGCTTGAAAGAAACCCCCCCAGTGTTCAGGCTGTGCCACAACTGGGTCAGAGAAGAAGAGATCTACTTCCTGCAGACGCTGGTTCAAACTGAACACTGACTTCCAATGGCAGGGCCAAACTCTCCTGAGGGATGTTCTTCCATTCTCAGGGCAGAAATGGTCGGCAGGTTAGAGAATGTGTATCACCCCTTTCCAAAATTCTGTGTTGTCATTTAGAAACGCAGACAATAGTCTGTGTTTTTGCCTGTGGTCAACTTTCCTCAGTGTTTTCAACCAACAGAAACAAATACTTTTGAAAACTCTCCAGAGTCATATACTGCACTTCAGAAAACACTGGCTAGCATTTCAGAATGGAAATGCAGACTCTAATTAGACTCTGATTGGTCTGTGATTATTATGTGGCCCTTCTCTTATTGGTTCCTGCTCATAAAAATGTCTTTTTACTCGATTGGTTTGCCGTTCACGGAAGAAAATCATATTCCAAAAAAATGGGCATAGAAGTGTTGCTTCCCATGGCACTTGTTGTGTTGCTATTCTGTATGAATCCAAATTGTGTTTTGTGCAATTTGAATGCAGCACACACTTCCAAAAGACATTTTAAATAATTTATTGATTTCTATACTTATACAATATCCCCAGCGGCATTACCACTGCTTCAAAAGTTTTTCTGCCAAGGCACTCTTGCCAAGTGTAGACAAACATCTACATGACGTGTGTTTTTGGTCAGTTCATTGTAGATGGAGATACTTTCATAAATGATGTGAAAACTAGTATAAACGGAGATCAGTCTGGTTTAAAAACACCATTTTTAAATGAAAATATAGGAGTGTGAAGGAAGTCTTAGTCTTCTCCCATCTCCCTGTAAGGTACTCACCTGCTTGACGGTGATTAGTGATTAAGCAGTGACTGAACAATGTGATACGTGCCTAAGTTACCCGAATGCCATCCATCCATTATCCAACCCGCTATATCCTAACTACAGGGTCACAGGGGTTTGCTGGAGCCAATCCCAGCCAACACAGGGCGCAAGGCAGGAAACAAACCCTGGGCAGGGTGCCAGCCCACACACACCAAGCACAATTTAGGATCGCCAATGCACCTAACCTGCATGTCTTTGGACTGTGGGAGGAAACCCCACGCAGACACGGGGAGAACATGCAAACTCCACGCAGGGAGGACCCAGGAAGTGAACCCAGGTCTCCTTATTGTGAGGCAGTAGTGCTACCCACTGCGCCACCCTGCCACCCATTACCTGAATGAGAATTTTAAAATATAGGACAAACAAATGTTTTAAGAATATGTCCGGGTACAAATACTGAAATAGAGGTCCTAGAAAATACAGAACACCTGGTCACCCTATCTATGATCAACTCCCAAAAACAGTTTTCTTATCACAACTTAAACCTTTGAAACCATGACGGCACTGAAGATCTGTGAAGAAGAATCAAGCATAAGCTTGTTCTATTCTGTAAAACCCAACATTCCAAGCCCCCATTACAATGTGGTACTACCAAGAAATACCCAAACAGAAAACTACAGTCCTTTGAAAAACACTGTCCTCACTTTAGTTGATTTTCCATTCTTTTTTTCTTCCACCAAAGGCCACAAAACACTGATTTCACCCGTATAAAAGAGCATGAACGATCTGTTAAGCTCGGCAAATGCTTCATGCCTATTGATCAGCATGTATCTCAGCTGATTTCCCAGACTGTTACCCTTTGTTGTAGAAAGCTGCCTTTTCTGTCCCTTGTGCTTTGTCTTAGTTGCCTCAAGAACTTTTCACTCTTTTGCTCTCAATGCCTGAGTCTCAAAGCAATACGCAGAGCTCATTCATTTTAATGGCAGGGAAAACAGAAAAAGCAAAAAGGCTTTTGAGTAGATATGATCAGGTAAAGGTCTGAAAATTGCATTTTTAAGATGAAATACGTTATCAGATGATTAATAAAGTTCCAATATGCTACTGGCAATGCATGTTAAAAGAGGCTGACAACATATAGTGTAGTGCAACAAAGTCAAATGGCAAAAGGTTAAATGCTCTTAGGTGAAGTCCATCTATTGTATTCAGATTTCAATGAAAAAAAATTCATTGTCATTTTGGTGTTTCATTTTCAAATTCATTTTTAGATGTTCATTAGAAAAAACAATAGTTGTTTCCTTATAGCATACTTCCAAAGTAGTGCCATGAGAAGAATTTAGAAGTCAGTCAGTCTGTCATTTTCCAACAAGCAATATCCTAACACAGGGGTCTGCTGAAGCCAATCCCAGGAACAAATTCCAGGCAGGGTGCCCACCCACCAGGGACAATTTAGGATCGCCAATGCACGTCTTTGGGAGGAAACCCACATAGACACGGGGAGAACATACAAACCCCACGCAGGGAGGACCCAGGAAGGGAACCCAGGTCCCCTTACTGCAAGGCAGCAGCGCTACCCACTGCGCCACCCGAATTTAGAGGTGTAATCACCCATTCGTTTTCTAGAAATCTAATGCATTTCAGAATTTTGGGGACCTGGTGCCATTTCCTGGATTGTGTGCCATTACATCGCAGGCCATGCTCATGCTCAGACCCACATTTGCAGGGGGAGTATAGAGTTGCCAATTTACTAAACACACAAGTTTTTGGGATGGTGGAGACAAATTAGAGAATCCTATGAAAGTCCAAGCAGCTACTCGGTGAACATGCAAACTTCACAAAGTCTGACCAGACTGGTATTCATAAAACACAATCAAGTATTTCTTAAATCAGTAAACACACAAATATGTCCATACTGCATACACTTTTCTGCATAATTTGGGGAACTGCCTTTGAAATTCAATGTATTCCCAGGTCCTGCTTTTCCCTTAATTAAACTCCCGCAAAGGACATCGCTGGGCAAGCAATCAAAATTTTTTTGTACTTTCCAGTTTCTTAAAAAAAAGGCTTAGCCAGCCATATGTGAGAAATTGGACTTCTCTATCAGATTCATTCTTCAGGAAATTGTCATTTTTGTGTATACCCATTCAAAAGTGATACTGGATCCCTACTCTGCATGCCATCAACTTGTGCACACACTGTGCTAGATTCTGTATTCTAGTACGAATTTCCGCAGTAGCACAATAATTTACAAATGACACTTTAGTGACACGACGGAATTGTTCTTGTCAAATCCAACTCTCCATTCTCCCTACATCTCTCTGCATCTCCTGGATCACAAAGAGCAGATACTCAAAGTAGGTAAACTTAACATTCTAGACATCATGGCTTTATTGATCATTAACTAGCAAATGGTGGCTGTGGAGATTTATGTGCTGAAAGAGTTCACTTGTACAAAGGCTTTTAAAACAGGACAAGCCCACTGTGCTAATTGGTGGTCAAGTGATTTGCATTTGTCCTGGGCCTTTAAGTCAATAATGTGTGTCCCATTTCTAGTAATTAAGACATTATTTGTTTTCTTTGAGAATTAGAAAGCATGTAATGGATGAATAACTAGGACTCCATCAATCCACCAGTTATCTGTGTAGGTTCCGAGCTTATCATGCTGGTTTTGTTTGGCCAGTTCTTGTGGTTGTTAGAGTGGTAGCGATTTTTAGGATTTTAAAAAAAGAGTAAGTGTTAAGCAGGTGCAGGTCTAGTATATGTTGAATCTACCAAATCAATTCGGCAGTACCTTGATGGTTGGCCAGAATTCCACAAGAAAGCTCTGATAATCATCAGCAGACCAACCTTTCATATTTGTATTTTTGTCGGGTTGTTTTGCACTAACCTATGGCAATGTTATTTTACTTGCAATTTTTGTCCAAAAAGTTGAACGCTGTGTGTGCATGCTGCCTTCTACATAATATAAGAATATTTTAACTTGGCGTTTACACTCTTTTGGGCATATTCAGCCTTAACATTTGCAATGTGCCATCTATTGGAATGTGTTTTGCAAAGCACTGCGGGTCTGAACAAACATTAACACTGCTGTTGAGACTCCAACTCCATATGCCATATAATTGAGACAACCGTCAAGCCGACATAATAACTTATTTTATTTAAATATTTATATATATATATATATATATAAAAGGTGGCACAGAGGTAGGACTTCTGCCTTGCAGTTAGGAGACCCAGGTTCGCTTCCCGTGTCCTCCTTGCGTGGAGTTTGCATGTTCTCCCCGTGTCTGCGTGGGTTTCCTCCAGGTACTCCGGTTTCTACCCACAGCCCAAAGACATGCAGGTTAGATGCAATGGCAATTCTAAATTGTCCTTAGTGTGTGTATATGTGTGCACCCTCCGGTGGGCTGGCGCTCTGCCTGGGGTTTGTTTCCTGCCTTGTGCCCAGTGTTGACTGGGATTGGCTCCAGCAGATCCCTGTAACCCTGTAGTTAGGATATAGCGGGTTGGATAATGGATATTATATATATATATATATATTGTCACACACGCGCGAATAGGAGACCGCGGACAAACTTTAACATGCTTTGGAAGACGTTCGCTGGCAGGGAGTGGCGGGGTACTAACCTTTCTCCTTTGCTTTCTTCCAGGAAAAAAGACGCTCCGCCACCATAAGCCTCATTCCCGCAGTACACTACTTCTGCCCTTCCTCCGCCATCTTTCTTGACGTCATCAGTCCCATCCTCCCTCACGGTTCCTTCCCAGCATTCCTCCACTTCCGGCTCCTCCCTTATAAAATGGCCGCCGACGTCTTGCATGGCGTCGCGCATATGAACATTTATTGTTTATATATTTTGACCCAAGTTATTTTTGTTGTGACTGCAATATACGGGGCCGGAAACCCCAAACCTTTTTGCTATTTCCTTGTGTCTTTTTACTATATATATATATATATATATATATATATATTGTAAGCCACTAGCGTGCATACTGCCATCCTAAGCCCCAACACAGACAGGCAGGACAAAGGTTAAATTCAACACCCGTGTCTATTTATAATTAAAAGTGCACAAACCACCAACACCACACCAATATATAGTCCATTCCCTTCCTCGCTGCCAGTCCATCCGCCTCCACTCTTCCTCAGGCTTTGTCCACTCCTTCCTCCCGACTCTGGCCCCTCAATGGAGTGAAGTGGTTCCTCTTATTCAGGTCTTGGGAGTGTTCCAGGTGGCTCATTACTGTTACCTGGAATCACTCCCAGGTGCGCTGGAGGTCCCCTACCGGGCTCTGCAGCTTCCCCTGGCGGCCCCCACGGAACCCAACAGGGCTTCACCAAACTCCAGTTCCCGACATGCCCTGCAGGAATCTGTGGTGCCCACAGCCGCCCAGGAGGGCTGCCCTCTAGTGTCCCTCCCAGGGGAGGTATTGCCTCATCAATGCCCTCTCCCCTGGTCCTTCCACTCTGCTGGCGTCCCGGCCAGGTAGTGGTTGTTGCCGCCCATCACTATATATACATACACACACACACACACGAAAAAGATGATAGAGGAAGTACTCATCTCATACAAGTCCGTTAAACATACTGGTGAGCTGTCTTCATTAATGTAGTAAAATGAAAGACTAAGAAAAAAACATGTACAGTAAATAAATAGATAATGTACTAACAGCTATAAAGAGGGCACGCTAGCTTCCCAGAACACGAGTTTGTGACCATCATTCACTATCCCTCTCTCTGATATAGTAATGGGTTTTATTGGTGATTAGTACTTCCTCTTTTTTTATTCTGTCATTTTTTTAATTTCCTTTCTGTCTCTTTAAGATATCGTTTATTAGGTTACAGTGTCAGTTTTATACACCACATGTAGGAATGAAGAATGCAATGCATGTTATGTACATGTGACGAATGCTGTCAAATGGGCATGTCAAGAATGATACCACTGACTGAGCGATGTTGCAGGTATTATGGAGTGCATTACATTTTGCTGAATTCACTTAAATTAAGGGATGCTTCTGCACTTAGATTTAAGCTCAACAACTAGATTAAGTGTGGATTGGGCCAACTAGTCTTTTATATCAGTGGTGCACTGACATGATGCTGAACTGGCAGCTCTCAGGGTTAGCAATGAGATTCAGAACATACGCTAATGTGATTCTAACTAGGACAAAAACTACAACGGTAACAAATTCTTGTTATTAAATATAACAAATAAACATATTCTGACAATAATCACAAACATTAAATGAAACAGTTCTTCATTAAAATCTTGACAGTTGACCATAATCCCGTTTTCCTCTCAAGTCCTCAAAAATATGTGTGTTAGATGATTCTAAACTGGCGCCATTTATGTGCATGAGTGGATACTGCCAGAAATGCGACTGGTACCATGTCCATGGCTGGTTCTTACCTGATGCTGACAGGATAGACTCCAGCCTCCCACTACCCTGAAAGAGACTAATGCCACATTATGTTGCTTTTCTTATACATTAATCAATAAATCGCCAAAGCAGAATTTGGTTTTGGTTATTATTGTACTGTAAATCTGGAGATTTACACTCCACATGGAGAAAGTAGGTCTGCTGTGACTGTTCATCACTGTTGAGACCAACAGGAACTGTCATGTTACTCCTCTCAGACAGTTTTAGGAGAGTGGCAGAGATCTTGTTATTATTTTAAGGCCAGTTCAGAATGATCATTAGACACAGCAAACATTTGTAAACTATGAACAGAAATTGATAATAAATGTTTGCAAAGCAGCCCAAACTCAAACTGGACTACAAAATTAATCAAAGCCTGGATCCAAAACTGTTTTTTGGCTGAAGACCTGCTGTACAATGTAAGTTTCTGATGAAGTGTTCCCTTCATGTTAAATAGTCTTTGGACACTGCGTTAACAGTGCATTCATTAGAAAATTAGAAATATGGGACACTCTTAAAATCTCTCTCTATATTACTATATATATAAATTTATACATGCCCCCCTATTCACCCAGACCAACATATTATATAAAAGTACAGACGTAAGTTAAAAACATAAAGCAACGATTTTAATGGGTTATGAGGAAAACAAAAGTAAAATCCTTTGAGAATTATTTACTGAAAGTGCAATTACTTACACCACAGTTTGCTTCAAAACAGCTTCTGCCTTGTTTGATAAATGTCCATTCGCTGGAATATTCATCACGAAATTTACACTTACGTTTTGGCATCCTGGGATGGATGGATGGATTAGTTTTTAAGTTAGAAAAAAAGTGGGCCATGGCAAGTAGTAACAACCCACTTTGTTGACAGTCACTGTATGTTGCATTGCTGATACAGAACTGCACAGCAGCACGGCTGGAGAGCAAATCGGTAAGAGTGTCGCTGTCCTCAGCCAGCCATAGCAACTGAACAAGCTGCAAACAGGCAGCAAACACTCGTTTCCTCGTTACATTTAGTTTATTTTCATCAAGAGAATCTGAGAAAAGAAAGTATAATTACTTATAAAGTTACAACTAAGTACTGTAAGAAGGTAGTACAAACATATTGTTATTACGAAATTCGAAAATGAACTAAATACGGGACATTTGGGTGTCCCTGAAAGGTCAATACGGGACAGGGGACAAAATTATCAAATATGGGACATGTCCCGTATTTAAGGGACTTCTGGCAAACCTACATGAATCATATGCTTAGCAAGCACATACATCATAATGACCAGACACATAAAATGGTGGCATGCATGAAAACTAGGAACACAAAAGGGTATTGCCACAACCAACAAATACAGAAAATGGCAACACCCATGAAAGAAGTAATCTACAAAATGGTGCAGATGATGAAGTCCCCATCATTGCAGCAAATTTACAAACTAAATACAAAAACTACACATCATTGATACAATCTTGACAATCACACATCAACACAATTCTGTTACTATGTGCATAATTTCATCAAAGATGATCCCAGTCCCAGGCAGACGTTGGTGCAAAAAAGGTGCCAATTTGGGTTGGCTTGCCAGTGTTTAAGGGGGCAATTCAAGAATTTAGTTACGTTAAACAATTTATAAAATGAAAAAACAGAAATTCACTGTTAAAAATGATAGAAAAAAATAAACAAATAATTTTTATTTTTTACAGAGACATTTATATATTTATATAAACATAGAAGGGATGATTTAATTTATGATTTTACAACCGGCTTGGGTTTTTCTACTTAGAAATCGTTTTTACCATTAAAATAATATGAATTGTAACAATGATTATAAAATTTTGCAATATAACAAAAATATAACATGACCAAAATATTACAGAAAAAGCTGTCATTAAAGTTATTTTATATTTATGAATATCACGTCTCTTATTATATGTTTTCAAAACTGTATTTGCTCTATTTGCATATTACTTCATATTATTTTTTTTTTTTACAGTTTCTTAGTGATTTCTATTGTCAGTGTTTCAACTTAAGGGGCGGAGTGGTGGCTCTGAGGCTAAAGATCTGTGATGGTATCCTGAAGGTTGCTGGTTCAAATCCCTGTCACTGTCAAAAGAGATCCTACTCTGCTGGGCCCTTGAGCAAGGCCCTTAACCTTCAATTGCGCCAGGGGCGCTGTACAATGGCTGACCCTGCACTCTGACCCCCAAAGTGTATGCGAAAAACTAAGTAATTTCCTTTGGGATTAATAAAGTATAATAAATAAATAAAAAGTCCTTTCCCTCTTTTGTTTCCATGTTCTTTGGAAGCTCGTTTAGACCAAATTAATGACATTATGGGCTTCCTCCATGTGAGTAGGAGTTCACTTTTTGAATAGGTAAGAATAAGGTATATGTTACAGTGGAGGACATCATGATTTTAGAGAGGCCTAGGTGGGGCATGGCCAAAAAAAGGTTGGGAACCACTGATGTAGACACAATACTCTAAATGGCTGGAACTACGACAACAGTTCAGCAAAACTGCAGGTGCACAAATGTGTGGCCCCAGTGACTTGAATGTAAACCCCTTAACCTCTCTAAACAGGTTCATCTTCCACTCACTGTTAGAGGATTTCGTCCAGCTTCATGGGCGACCGGCCTCTCTTCTGCAGTATATTCCATGGTGAACTCAGTTTATTTATACATGGAGCTATTTTTTCCAAATCACAGAAACACTTTCCATCTTGAGGTAGGTTATGTATTTGCTACTGCACTGACTTTTCCAATTCTGAATTCTGTCAAACAAATAACATGAAAGGAATATTTTATGTAAAATACACAAAGAAACTGTTTCTAATTATGTTTTTAGCATCTTCTTTCCTTTATTATGCATTATGGGTTTGAAATGACTATGCCTGTGATTTTTACATGAGGTGTAGTCACTGCAATATGGGCTATATAAAATAAAAGAACGGCTGAATGACAGAGGAATTCTTCATCTGATGGATATTAAAAATAAAAATTCTAGCTGCAGAGAAAGAGTAGGCAGTATAAATAAATATTTATTACAGGAGTGTAGTGTACCATATGAAGAAAGTCCCAATAGACTAGAAGAAGCATGCAAACTGCATCTTGACATCCAGTAGTATTTCCTTCTGATAGAATTGAGAGATAATGGCTTGTTTTGCACTCTCACCTCTACCCATGTCAAACAAGAAATAGCAAATTCATAAATAAACAATAGAAGGAAACATTTTAGAAGTCTCAAAAATGCATTTTCAGCAAAATATGATTTCTGTTACTATAAAATATATGTGGATGGTTCAGAATTAATAAATTCAATGACTGACCTTTCTGCTTTTGGTCATCATTTGGTAAAATGATCTTTGTCTTGCCTCCCCGTCCTTTCTTTTATAATAGAGATTGACAATTCTATCCTCCAGTTTATACATCTGAAAGCATACCTCTCATTTATTGGCTGCTGTATCTTCAAAGGTGCAACGTTTGTCATATTTCGAAATTCTTTTAGCGGTCAGAAGCCGGCTTTGTAAATCAGGTAGTTGCATTCCTTCGGGGCACAAAACTCCGTTATTTGTCTTCATTTTGTTGACATTAACTCGCTTGTTATAAACTTCCTCCCCATGTTGTGTATACACATGTGGAGAAGATAAGAAGATAGCGGGATTGTAATGTCATAATAAGGTTGATATTTCAGCTGTTTCACTCCTCGCCCACGGCTGCCACCAGAAGAAGCCTAATAGTATTACCATCAGGGGGGAAAAGCAACATCTCGATGCAGCTCCTCTTCGTAAACTGAATGTTTTGAAGAGAAATGGGTATTAAATGTGCAGGACCCATCTCACTCTTCAGAACCAACAGAAAGCAGTATGGACTAGTATTTGTGGGAGTGGGTTTTAAAGCACATGACTGCCCATTCAGTCCTTGCCCCCATCTCACTGTGTTACCCAAAGTAACTCACTTAACATGACAGTGCTCCAGTTATAAAAAAAATGCATCCATGAGCAAACACACTTTAGCTTTGTGCTTCTAAGGCACGGGTGTCAAACTCCAGTCCTGGAGGGCCGCAGTGGCTGCAGATTTTCATTCTAACCATCTTCTTCATTTGTGACCAATTCTGGCTGCAAATTAACTTCTTTGCCTTTGTTTTAATTAACTTGACTCAGGCCCCTTAGTGGTTTCTTTTTCCTTAATTAGCAGCCAAACAATAATGAGACGGGCGGCACGGTGCCGCAGTGGTAGCGCTGCTGCCTCGCAGTAAGGAGACCTGGGATCGCTTCCCGGGTCCACCCTGCGTGGAGTTTGCATGTTCTCCCCGTGTCTGTGTGGGTTTCCTCCCACAGTCCAATGACATGCAGTTTAAGTACATTGGTGATCCTAATTTGTCCCTAATGTGTGCTTGGTGTGTGTGTGTGTGTGCCCTGTAGTGGGCTGGCGCCCTGCCTGGGGTTTGTCATGCCTTGAGCCCTGGGATTTGCTCCAGCAGACCCCGTGACCCTGTGTTAGCATATAGCAGGTTGGAAAATGACTGACTGACTGATAATAAGGAGACACAAAACAAGCCACCACATGACCAGCTCACCTGTGCCCATCACACAAAATCTGAAAATAAAGAAAGGCTGATTTGCTCAGGTCACCAAAACATTGTGACGGTGTTCTTAGAAAAATCAATAGTTTTGCAAATGTCTGCTGTGGCCGAATGAGAGCAGCAACAAGCCATGGAATTAAATAATGGGTTTAATTCACAGCAAGAATTGGCTTCTCATTAAGAAACTGGTTGGAGTTTGAAATCCCAGTTTAGCTGGTCATCTGTCAGCTCGTTTCACATCGGATTTTTGTGTGGCTGTCATTTAATAAAGAAAGGATTGAATTCAGAGGACTGAATCCTTAAAAACCGGGCTATTAAAATAAAGGAAAAAGAAATTAATTAGCAGTGGAAACTGGTCACTGATTAGGAAAAGGGTAAGAATGAAAACCTGCAGCCATTGCGGCCCTCCAAGCCCGGAGTTCGACACCCCTGTTCTAAAGTGCTTTGGAAAGTGTTCAATAAAGAAAATCCCTAAATACACAATATGAATGTTTTTTTGCCGTTCAGTGTAGTCAATAAACATTTGGCCAAATATCCACAAAGATACTGATTTAATGTCCCCCTTCGAGGCATTGTGTGGTCCTTAGAAATTCATTAGTGCTCCAAGTGTAAAGTAATTGAAGACAATTCTTCTAAATCGTACATATCATCTTGTGAGTTCACGGTAGATTCTAGCAGCATAACATTTCTTAAACACAATAAATTCTTTTTCAGGGTCACAATGGGACAGCTTATCTTGGCAGCAAAAGGTACCAGAGAGGAACTAACTCTGGACATGGCACCAGTCCATCACAACACCCACTAAATACCCACACCAACACAACACAGTTTGGGATCACCAATTAACCTAACCCAGGGGTGGGCAATGTCAGTCAGTCCTGGAGAGCCACAGTGGCTACAGGTTTTCATTCCAACCCAATTGCTTAATTAGAAACCAATCCTTTCCAATCTCAGGCCTTATTTAATTTTATGGCTTGTTATTCTGCAATGTAAGGTTCTTATATTGTAGATATTTTTCCTTTCCAAGGATATCATCAAAATGATTTAAAGCCTAAAACAGATAATTTTCAGTCTGTCACATTTTCTATTACATGTTTTAATAAATCAGACAGTGCATGATGAACACACAGAGATGTAAATCGAAACAAGCTAGATGGTGAACTGCTGACTGGTTTATCATTTACATCTTATTGCTAATAAGGAGCCATTAAAACAGTGAATGCAGCTGTTTAAGATTGAAATAAGCAATTAAGGGTGAGGAACCTTAGCAAGTGAGACCACTAAAATGAAGCATCAAAACGTTACTTAAGCAGTAATTGACTTCTCATTAAGAAATAGGGTTGGAACAAAAACCTGCAGCCACTGCGGCTCTCCAGGACTGACATTGCCCACCCCTGACCTAACCTATACGACATGGGGGCAGGATTCAGGCTGTTGGGGTAGGGCAGTGCTTCCCAAACTCAGTCCTGGGGACCCACTGTGGCTGCAGGTTTTTGTTCCAACCAGCTTCTGTTTTTAATTAAGTGATCTGTTATTTCCCAAGTTCTGTGTTTTGGGAACAATATAGAAATTAGAAAACTAAGTCTGGTTTTAGAGGGTAGCTGCTGATTGCCCAGAGAAATCACAGCCCGGTGTTTTTCTCCCTACGCGGGGAACGCTTTCCCGTCAGAGATGAACACGATCAAATACAGTGCCGACGTTTAACGATGGAGCGTACCTGCCTTCTGCTTGGCCAGAATTACATTTTTTTAATTCATTTTTAAAGTTTCACTACTACTACTCCTTATGGGCAGCTGGGTTTCTTATATCGCACAAGGCGGAAGGGGCGGGGCTAAGGGACATCAATGGGTGTGTTTTTTTGGGGTTTTTTTTTTTGTCAGTGCTGCAAGGAGAGAAGGAGAAGAGAATGCTAGTGACAGCGCCCCCTCTCGTCCTCGAGGGTGTTATCACATACCTCCATCGAGCCCCTGAGGACAATGGTTGTCTATTAGGTCATCTGATGAATTATCCATCGTCCAACCCGCTGAATCCAAACACAGGGTCACGGGGGTCTGCTGGAGCTAATCCCAGCCAACACAGGGCACAAGGCTGGAACTAATCCCGGGCAGGGTGCCAACCCACCGCAGCTGATGAATTACGTTTTGTTAATTTTGCTGATTCGTTACAAAGCCTTATCAGATCTGAATCGCTTGCAAAATTAATGCCAACACTTAAACAAAACAAAAAAATCACATATTAGCCAAAAATCAGAACCGAGAATCAAAGTCCCTTTCACCTGCAGCCTGAATGCAGCCACAAATGGACTCAGGCGCAGTTGGTACGGACTTTTCAATTCATTTTTGCCATTGTGACTTTTCTCTAGCATCGCTCCAAGACCCCCTAATTTAGCCCCCCTCAGAGCCCACTAGGATGCCAGGTTTGGTTGCCACCTCTTTTTGACCCTGTCCAAGTCACTCAAGCAGTTATATGGGAATAATGTAATTTTTTCCTTTTTAACAAATATTTTCATCTTAATTTTCATCTTACTTTTCCAGGTGTTCTAATTGTTTAATTAACCCAATATTTATTAATTAGTAACGCTAAAGTGGTTTCAGCCTTTCACGTTTCAGTGTTGCTTGCCAGCGTGTCTGCTCTGCTCGTTTTTAATTGTCATTAATAAGACAGAACGAAGGGGGAAAACTGCACAGAGAAAGGGCAAAATATAATGAAATCAAAAGAGAGTTAAGCATTTAAATCTATAACAAAAGCAAAAATATTTCTATATGTCTTATAAATGTACAAATCATGCTGCTGTGCTTTTCTGAATGTAGAATAAGAAGAAAAAAATTACCAGCTAATTAAAAGAGATCAGTGCTATCAGGCGTTGTCACTGATTAGGAATCTGGTTGGAACAAAAACCTGCAGTCACAGGGGGTCCCCCAGGACCAATTTTGGGTAGGGGGGTTTAGCACATGTAAGTGTTTGCCATCATTGTTATTTTCAAGTAGTGATTAAATATTGTATTGTAAAAATATTCACAGCTTTTAATGAATTATATCATTAATTTTAGCAAGATGATGTATCATATTGCTTGGCCATTATTTGTATATGTCAGAGCAATAAAGAATACTTAACCTGAATTAAGCTTAAAAGAATTAAAAGAATCTCTCCTATTTATTATCATATTGAACTGCAGTGTCAGAAAGAAAGAAACATGGTCTCATAAGAAAAATACATTGAGTAAAATGGCCTCACATACAAACACTGCCACATCTCTTTCAGAGATGTGATCTGATGAAGAGAGAACTCCGATAAACTGAAAATCCAAAGCTTCTAACT
Source organism: Polypterus bichir lapradei (assembly GCA_026402145.1). Classification (NCBI taxonomy): domain Eukaryota; kingdom Metazoa; phylum Chordata; class Cladistia; order Polypteriformes; family Polypteridae; genus Polypterus; species Polypterus bichir. The sequence continues at coordinate 14,358,527 of JANRMT010062846.1, read as the reverse complement.
TAACTCAAGCAGCACTTACTAAGCTTCAAAATTAAATAAGTAAAAGGAAAAATTGAATAACTGAATTAAATGAAATGTGCATTGGTTACAGTATATAACTATACATATCTGGCAGAGAGGTTTCCTTAATTTACACTTTGCTCAGAGTAATGATATAAAGTAAAAATAGAGCTACTGTATTTCACTCAAAAATTGAATTAGCTGGGTTTTTTCTCGATCAGATTATATTTATCTTTAAAGGCAAAACAATGAATTAAATGGTGTTATAAGTGAGCCTTTTAATTTGACATCCATTCCTCCATTCATTTTTACTCTTATGTCTTCTTGTTCATGTTAAAAGGTCCTCGATTCTACTCTGTTAACACAGTATATAATATTTACAATAATCTGAGCAAATAATGGCAAGTAATATTAATATGAGTAATACTCATTTTCTAAATCAGGTTATTGTATTGCAAGATCATGGGGGGAACCAAAGCCAACAACCATATTCACCTGTAACTGTGGCCTCATGTATAAAACATGCTTACACTTGGAAATGTGAGTAAGCCATTTCTTATATAAAAGTTAGGAGTTATAAAACACAAACTTGGCATCAAAATTGCCTTAACGTTACAGCAAAATTTGACCCTCCTAATTCCTACGCAGACTTCCTTATTGTTGTTATTTTAGAGACTCCAAGCAACAGAACGGGCGGCATGGTGGCGCAGTTGGTAGCGCTGCTGCCTCGCAGTTAGGAAACCCGTGTTCATTTCCCGGATCCACCCTGCGTGGAGTTTGCATGTTCTCCCCGTGTCTGTGTGGGTTTCCTACCACAGTCCAAAGACATGCAGGTTAGGTGCATTGGCGATCCGAAATTGTCCCTACTGTGTACTTGGTGTGTTAATTAATGTTGACTTATTTTATTTTTTTACTGTGTCTTTTATTTTTCTATTCTTTATTTTGTAAAGCACTTTGAGCTACATTTTTTTGTATGAAAATGTGCTATATAAATAAATGTTGTTGTTGTTGCCCTGTGGTGGGCTGGCACCCTGCCCGGGGTTTGTTCCTGCCTTGTGCCCTGTGTTGGCTGGGATTGGCTCCAGCAGACCCCCATGACCCTGTGTTAGGATATAGCAGATTAGAAGATGACTGACTGACAAGCAACAGAATAATGAACTGAACAGAAAATGTCATTTCATTGTGCAGTTCAATGATGCATCTGTCAAATTCTGATATTCTAGAACCAATTGTGTCAAAGTTAATTGACATATTAAAAGCCAGAAGTCTGCATGACCATCATCATCAAGTCTGTCCGTGAGAACCCTAAATACAAAGAGGACGGTTTCATTTATGTTAGGTAGAATGCCCAGAGGGGACTGGGCGGTCTCGTGGCCTGGAACCCCTGCAGATTTTATTTTTTTCTCCAGCCGTCTGGAGTTTTTTTTTTTTTTGTTTTTTCTGTCCACCCTGGCCATCATCCTTACTCTGTTTCTATGTTAACTAATGTTGTCTTATTTTTTTCTTATTTTGTCTTTTATTTTTTTCTTCATTATGTAAAGCACTTTGAGCTACTTTTTTGTATGAAAATGTGCTATATAAATAAATGTTGTCGTTGTTGTTGTTATATTCCCTCAATACAGCTGTCTTCCATGTGGGTAATAATCCCTAATGCATATGTTTAAAATGAACTGTCTTTGTGTGTAGCCTATCTATTTTGTCTATAAAAAGGGTGTGCTGTATGTTGTACAACATAACTGGCAATGGCAGCATTACCAAGAAGCCAATCATCACACACAGCATGACCCCGAAGTCTGCTTCCCACACTACTATTTGATAAAATAAAGGAATCATGGGCTCAGCTGAGCCATCTTGCAAAAACATTAAACAGACATATTTGAGCATCACATATTAGTTGTATATTAAATGAATGAAAGTGCTTTCTATTTACAAAAGCAAATGAATTCTTTATTGCAATGTGTATGGAGTCAACTGTGCCGATTACAGTAGGAAAATCAGTAATCAATACGCTTAGCCTTTTGATCCCAGTTTGTTCACTCTGACCATAAGAAAATTGTATATATCTGGGAAGCATCATCTTAATTATACCATCTCTTAAAGTTGGCCTGACACCGCTCACGGATGACTGTGAGATTCCTGACCAGTCAGCCAGTTTGCTGTAAAATACTCGACGGTTGTTAAAATTAGTAAGAAAACTGGGATTGTGTGATGGTCTCTGTAATGTAAGCTCGAATTCAGCACACAACTCCAGGAAGTTATAATCAGCTAATAACCCTGCCATCGTTAATAGCCAAAAAATCATAGCGATCCTTGCTTAGAGTAACATCAGCGATATCCTCAAAAAGAGTTAAAGCTGCCATTGCCAGTTATGACAGACATCATACAGCACAACATATATAAGGCTTCAATCAGGTGATTCTGGGTACCTTCTCAGAGCCTGGTCTCTCACAACCACCCTTCAACCTGTACACACTACAAGAGAAGACATATAATGAAAGGCACTCCTGCACACATTCAGTGATAGAAAAGAACATGTTGCCCCATGGTTTGTAGTGCAGACGTCACTCGGGAACACTTTGAGTGTAAGCAAAGTTCTAGTATGGAATCTAAGCAAGCAAGCCCTGGTCAATTTAGAGTCCAAGTCATCCTACACTGCACATTATTCATTTATGGAGTGAGAAAAGAAACCAGTGTATAGAGGAAACTCATTCATCTAAAATGAATGGAAAGAACTCCACATAAACAGGGTATGGGGCAATTAAAATAATACCATTAGAAATGTGAGCCACCCAACATGACCAACAGTAGATTTATATAAATCCTAAAGTCATGTCAGTCATTATCCAACTCGCTATATCCTAACACAGGGTCAAGGGGTTCTGCTGGAGCCAATCCCAGCCAACACAGGGCGCAAGGCAGGAACAAACCCCGGGCAGGGCGCCAGCCCACCGCAGGGCACATGCACACACATACCCACACACCAAGCACACAGTAGGGACAATTTAGGATCACCAATGCACCTAATCTGCATGTCTTTGGACTGTGAGAGGAAACCCACGCAGACACGGGGAGAACATGCAAACTCCACGCAGGGAGGACCCGGGAAGCAGCAGCAGCGCTACCACTGTGCCACCCTAAATCCTAAACTATCCTTGAAAATGAACAGGATAAGTGTGTTCAGTCAGTAAATTGTTGGATGTGCTTCTTTTTAATAATTCCATCCATTTTCAAAACTATCTAAATCAAAATCATTTACAGTATAAAAGAACTTGAAGTCATGATTTCAAGCAACAACGCACTGTCATAGCAACTAGACAGTGGCAGTGCCCATGAAAGCCATAGACACCAAATTATGATGAATTATTTCTCTAAAATAACAATATAAACTATTAATAAACACATCAAATTATGATGAATTATTTCTCTAAAACAACAATATAAACTATTAATAAAACATAATGGCTTCTGACACAAACAAACATGAAAAAGCAACTAATGATAATTTGAATAGCTACCATATGGACATGAACAGCCAACCCAGCTGTCCTAAGCTAACTCTAAACTGAAACAGTTTCTTTAAATAATTATTAGTCTTACAAAGTTTAAATAAGAGCTAGTAATAATTATGAAAAAGCCCAACTGAGAAATTGTGTTTTAGCATCTTTTTTTTCAGTAGTGGAAGATTTCAAATTCTAATTTTTGGTACATAAAAATAGCTGCCTCTCCAGTCTATTTATACTTCATTCTTCTTACATGGAGAAGTAGCAGTTGAGAACATTTAAAGAATGGAGAAAATGATAGGGCTATAAAAAGGGACAGACATTGCAAAAAATATAAAGGAACTTGTACTCTGCAATTATGGATATATTAAAATCAACCCTAAGCAAAACTGGAAGTCAGTGAGGTGAAGATAAAACTGATGTTACCTGCTCACATACTCACTTTTGTCCGATGCATTTTGAGTAAGCTGTGTGTGCCTTTCTATGGCAATTCTGTTAAAAGTGCTTTTACAGTAATCTAGTCGTCTAAAAACAAATGCAGGTGTCATCTTCTCAGCGTCCTGCAGGGAGTCGAACTTGCACTGTATTTCTCAAATGCAACAGTCCTGTCTTTGTAACCCAGGGAATGTGGAATTTGAAGTTTAATTTCGGAATCAATATATACCTAAATTCTTTACTTCCACTTGCAGTTTTATCTGTAAAAGTAGAGGTTCAAGTGTTTGCAATAGGTCCATGTTTTTTCCTCTATGTCCAATAAGTATAATTCTGATATTTCTCGGTTACGTTTACTGCTCATCCACTCTGTCATGCTAGATGGGTCATAAGAGCATCTTGCACAATTGTGTTACCAACCCCAAACCCCCCGGCCTGCGCTACGTGCCAGCCACTTTGCATCTCTGCTGCTCGTGTTGTGAAGAGAGAGGCTGAACACACCCCAAAGAGACGCGGTCGCTCCTCTGAAATCCCCTCTTAAACGGTGATACAATGGGAAACAAATAGTTTTTTTTTTACCTCCTCTTTGCTCGATCAGCTGCTGGCTTGCTGCTGCTGACGTGCCACGTGATCTGCATCTCGTGCGGTGCTTCGAACATTTAAAAGCCTGTGCAGCAGCTGTCCTATTCTTTGTCTTTTATTTCCGGCCCCGGGTGTGGTTAAATCTCTTGGCACAAAGTTTTGTCTCGTGGGATGCGAGTTCTTGATATTTTTTAGTTTATAATTTAAAAAACGGAATAAGAATCTGAAAATCTAACAACATCACATTAAAGTTCAATACATTCTGAAAAGAATGATACCAAACATATATGTATAGGTTTTAAAATAAGCCTGATTTAAAGCGTGACAAAAAAGTCACATAAAATCGTTGCACAAAATTGTTGCACTTTTAGGCTTAGGACTTTATATAGAGAGAGTAGATCATTCCAAGCCTAACATGTGTAATGAGAATATTAATGGACCAAGGATAGATACTTGGTGGCACACCATCCTTTCTATCTTTTAATTGATAGTCATCTAAGATTACAAAGAATCTTGCCTCATTTATGTATTGCTAAAACCAACTTCTAGGTAGAAATCGCCTTAAAATAAATAACATACCCAAATGGAAATAATTATACCTATATTTTAATAGGGCTATTAATTATTTTAAAATAATTTAAAGTGGGAAAAAGAAATGAACACATGTGCCCAAAGAGGCAATACATAAATACGAATTTGAGTAAAATGTTTTCTGCAGTGGGAGTTAAAACAGAAAATATAAATAGATATATTTATGTAGGTAGATCAGCACACATCTGCTTATCTCTGCATGTCTGACAGAGATAAATTTAAGCAGACCCATGACAAACCCATTATTATTAGCATGTTACGCCTGATATCTAACTGTTTACTGCTTGAGAAAATTAAGTTACTGGTACTTAGGAATGGACACCATTCTGTATTAACAGTTTAAGCAGTGCACTGTGTTTTGAATTAAACATGAATGTAACAATAATGGGATGCAAGTCATGAACCACACTACAGGAATTATGCCTGCCAACAGAAGAAACTATTGCCATTATATTCATTGGAGTATTTTGGGTTATAATTGACTGGTATCTTGGTTGCATCCATTTAACTGTTTCTGGATTACTTGTTTATCCAGTATAAGGCCGTGGGGAGGCAGACCCTGTTCTGGCAGCAACGGGTGCAAAGTAATAAGCAGCTTGAGCAGGACACTACTTCATCTCAGGATACATGCTCACAAATACAATAGATCAATTTAGTCTTTCCAAATAGCCTTGTTGCACATCTTTGTAGAGTTTGAAGAATCCCAAATCCCAGCAGGAAACTGGCATTAACACTAGAAGAACATGGAGTATGTACCCAGGTGACATCCTAGGCAGGAATCTAACTGGAGCACAGAGGCTTTGAGAAAGCAACACTACCTTCTGCACCACTCTGTCACAGTAGCCAAAAACCTCATGGTTATTGTAGTTGTTCACATGTAGGCCACATGGTGGCACACAAGGTATTAAGAGTCTTTACCAATTCCAGACGAAACACCTTGGGATTACAGTAGGAATAAAGTCACCACAAAGGAAGAACATAGAGCCTTAAATCTTAGATTCTGATCGCTAAATCCCCCATCCCCTGTCATCAGCTTTAAAGTAATTCTGGATATATGGCTTAAACTTTAAGTTCCATATCTCATGTGCTGTCAAAAATAACTTTCTTATCTACCAAACACTGCCATGTTCCCACCTTACCTCATGATGTTTTTGGCTAGATTACTGCAGATTTTCTGTTCTGTTAACAGAGTTCAGTGGAATAAAACGCTACTACCACAGTGATGACTTGGCCTGGACGCTATGACCATATACTGTAATTGCTTCTCTGGCTTGATTGAAATGGGTTTCATTTAAAATTTAGCAATAATGAGATTGCTTTCAAGACATGATAATGTTTCTTCACTTTTAAGGAATGTGACTTTATCATGATGCACTGCAAAATTGCCTGTGTTAAATTAACACTTACACAGTATACCTGGAAACAGAGAGAGAGAGAGAGAGGTTAGGAGCTCACACTGAAACAGCGCACTGCCACCCCCACCACATGACAAACCAACTCAGGATCCCAGATTAGGACCCAAGAGCAGCCATGCAATGGGTGACACCTCCGCACTACACAAGTTCAGATGGAGTGGAACAGTGTGAGTTTTTTTTAGACAGATAGATAGATAGATAGATAGATAGATAGATAGATAGATAGATAGATAGATAGATAGATAGATA
>JANRMT010062846.1:14302371-14351748 GCA_026402145.1 Polypterus bichir lapradei | reverse complement strand
ATAGATAGATAGATAGATAGATAGATAGATAGATAGATAGATAGATACTTTATTAATCCCAAGGGGAAATTCACATAATCCAGCAGCAGCATACTGATACAAAAAACAATATTAAATTAAAGAGTAAAATAATTGCAGGTTAAACAGACAATAACTTTGTATAATGTTAACGTTTACCAAGCCAGGGTGTAATTGAAGAGTCGCATAGTGTGGGGTCTCCTCAGTCTGTCAGCGGAGCAGGGCGGTGACAGCAGTCTGTCGCTGAAGCTGCTCCTCTGTCTGGAGATGATCCTGTTCAGTGGCTGCAGTGGATTCTCCATGATTGACAGGAGTCTGCTCAGCGCCCCTCACTCTGCCACGGATGTTAAACTGTCCAGCTTCATTCCTACAATAGAGCCTGCCTTCCTCACAAGTTTGTCCAGGTGTGAGGTGTCCTTCATCTTTGTGCTGCCTCCCCAGCACACCACCGCGTAGAAGATGGCGCTTGCCACAACCGTCTGATAGAACATCTGCAGCATCTTATTGCAAATGTTGAAGGACGCCAGCCTTCTAAGGAAGTATAGTCGGCTCTGACCTTTCTTACACAGAGCATCAGTATTGGCAGTCCAGTCCAATTTATCATCCAGCTGCACTCCCAGGTATTTATATGTCTGCACCCTCTGCACACAGTCACCTCTGATGATCATGGGGTCCATGAGGGGCCTGGGCCTCCTAAAATCCACCACCAGTTCCTTGGTCTTGCTGGTGTTCAGGTGTAAGTGGTTTGAGTCGCACCAGTTAACAAAGTCCTTGATTAGCTTCCTATGCTCCTCCTCCTGCCCACTCCTGCTGCAGCCCACGGTAGCAGTGTCGTCAGTGAACTTTTTCACGTGGCAGGACTCCGAATCGTATTGGAAGTCTGATGTATATAGGCTGAACAGGACCGGAGAAAGTACAGTCCCCTGTGGCGCTCCTGTGTTGCTGACCACAACCTGCAGTTCCAGAGACGCACATACTGAGGTCTGTCAGTAAGACCATTATTTATGGTGACTGGAGTGCCAATTCTGCCACCAACCCCCAGATTTTTCCCTGCAGGTTGGAGGGATGGATGCAGATCAATGTCATACCCAGGACGGACCTGGAAACACTCCTCCCATGAATATATTTTAGGGGTTACTTTATTTGGCATTTGGTACACTATCACTATAAGATTTACTTCAACATTGATGTCTTTTCTGTGTCGGTGGCAAACTGGTCTAAGACAAGAAGTGGAGGTCTAGACAATAAGTAATCTAAAATAAGATCCCCATGATCTATTTTTATACTGTATTGAGGATTTGTTCTGTGTATTGTATTGTACTGACCCCCTTCCTTTTGACACCCACTGCACGCCCAGTCTACCTGGAAAGGGGTCTCCCTTTGAACTGCCTTTCCCGAGGTTTCTTCCATTTTTTCCCTACAAGGGTTTTTTTTTGGGAGTTTTTCATTGTCTTCTTAGAGAGTCAAGACTGGGGGGCTGTCAAGAGGCAGGGCATGTTAAAGCCCATTGCGGCACTTCTTGTGTGATTTTGGGCTATACAAATGTAAATTGTATTGTATGATGGCACTCACTAATTGTAAACAAACATTATGCCAAACAGGGGTACTAGGATCCACATCTGGAGTCCATGGTTGGTGTTTTCTTTGAGAATGGTTGAACTAAGTAGCTTGGTTGTGCTCAGTTAAGGAAGTCACATGGAGCCTTGTTGTAAGATCATGTGCCTGCAAAATGAAGGGTGGGAGCGGACAGACTAATCTGCTCTAAACTCTGCTATTAGAAATGGAGGCGTACATACGTTTTTTGGTGCAAAAGTAAAGAACTTGTGCAGGAGGTAGAGAAATGCCAGCAAGATCTACAGGTAGTCCTATTCAACTGTATGCATAGAAATGGCCCTGGAAGCAGATGTTTTGATCAACAATGGCCTCTCCTTTACTTAAGATTACTCTACAGATGAGCTCCCAAGTGGATGGGTAATAGTAGTCCTAATAGTTCACAGCAATAGTAGTGGTAGTAGTACTGTCACATGTATAGACTATGCTGAAATTCTTACTTGTACATTTAACAAACCTGTAACACATCATCACTTTGTGGTACCATGATAAACAAGAATGTATTAAAATACAGAATTTCATTTTATTTAATAGAAAGCACAAATCAGCTTACCTGGTGTACTCCTTACCCCAGTTCCATACCACTTTAGATTAGATTAATTGAATATGAAGCAGCAGCACCTCGGAAGAGTAGTGTAATGGAAATGTGCTGAAAATAATAATGAAGAAGTGCAAGCCTTTCTGCCTCTGCTAGGAAGAAAGCTAAACCTACAGAGCAAACATCAGGTGAGGGGACAGAATATAAAAAAGGAATTAAGTAATACAGATCATGCTTCACTCCTTACTATTATAGCTTTCTAAAGAACAAATTAATTTTTTAGATGCTTTAAACAACTCATAAGAAGATCAATGACAACCATTTCTGGAAGGATAGACCTACTTTCACATTTCATTTCTGTAACTTGTACTGAATTGATAAAAATAGAATTGATAAAAAATAAACATAAGAATGTCATAACATAATATATCCTTCTATCCATTCTCATACCTGCTTATTCAGTACAGTGTTGGAAGCAGCTGGAGTCTATCCTATCAACACCAGGTACAAGATGGGAACCGTCTTAGGGCACAATTTCACACACACTCAAAACACAGGTGAGTTGAACATTACTAGATTACTTAACCTGGATATCTTTGAGATGTAGGTGGCTGATTCCTACATTCCTATATCCCAAACCCCCAAAAAGGTAAATAATATATGGTTGGGGCTTCCACTAATAGGCATTCACCTCAATTTAAAACGAGAGCCTAATGGCTGTACAGTCCTACTTGGAGACTTGTTGTGAATGACTAGTAGGAAAGACTTTCCCTTATCTGAATCTAAATGATGTTCTGGAATTGTGTTTCTGTGCTATGCAGGCATCTTCCTTTGTATCATGTTCACACACAAAGCTACCAAAACACATTTTGCCAAAGGGCAATGAGCAGCTTCTTATTTGTGCATGCTCTGTACACCTGGGTAAACAGAGGCACTGAGATATCAAATTGATCACCACTTGGTTATACAGTAAGTTAGCTCACCAGAATCTTCAAACCAGTAGCAAAATGTCCTTGAAATGGTCAACAGATGTATCTGCTTGGGATAAGTTGAGTTCTTATCTCTGAGAAAGCTTGAGAGACATGGGTTTTGAATAAACTAAGGTGAAGACTTCAGTAGTGGAGGCAGTTGTGATGAGCTCTGGTCAGAAGATGGCAACATCCTTAAGAAATATTGGTAGATTCCAATGCTGAGGGATTATTACTCAGTTTAAAAAATCACACATCATTCCATACAAATAAATCAATTTTTACAAACATAAGATCGAAAACAAATCAACCCCTACCCCTGAGAAAGAGAGCTAAGCCAGCAGAGTAAGACTTAAAGCTAGTAAAAATAAGTAAATACCTGTAGATGAATTAATAAGTGAATAATGATAAATGGAGAAATCCTCAGTGCTTTAAAAGCTTATTCTAAAATGTTATTAAACAGATCCTGCCAGGTTCTGAAAAAGTTCTGCACAGAGCCTCTAAGTGAGAATTAGATTTTTTCCAGTTTCAAATAGTTTATAACATCAGTTTCCCACTGACTTAGAATAGGAGAGTTAGGATTCTTCCAGTTGAGCAAGATAAGTCTACATGCCAATAGTGAAGTAAAGGCCGTTACAGTTTGTTTGTTCTTCTCCACTTTAAGCCCATCTGGGAGCCCACCAAACACAGCTGTTTGGGGGTTTAGGAGGGATTGTGACACCAAGGCTGGCATTTGAAGATTTTGGTCCAGAATGATGTTAATTTGGTGCAAATCCAGAACATGTGGCCCAGTGAGGCTGGAACTTGATTGCAATGTTCGCAGGCTGGATATTGCCCTGGAAACATTTTAGACAGCTTTAGTCGAGACAGATGTGCTCAATATATAATTTTGAGTTGAATAATTGTATGCACATATGGAGCTTGAGTGGATTCTCTGCATTGCTACTTTCTACTCCTTTTCTGAAATGTTGAGTGAGAGATCATTTTCCCACTGTCCTCTTGGATCTTTAAAATGGAGGGACTGTAAAATGGTTTTATATATTACAGAAATGCTGTCTGAGTCCTCACGACTGATCAGTATTTTTTCCGGCATAGAAGTTGATGGGAGGTGAGGAAAATTGGGCAGGTTCTGTTTAACAAAGTTTCTGATTTGAAGGTAGTGAAAGAAATGTGTTGCTGGGAAGTTAAATTTGGAATGTAATTGTTCGTAGGATGCAAAGACATTGTCAATGTACAGATCTCTAACTGATTTAATCCCAAATGTTTTCCAGACATTAAAAGCTGCATATGTTTGAGAGGGTGGAAAAAGGTGGTTCTCATGCAGAGGTGCCACAGTTAAAAGCTTCTTTATCTTAAAAATAAAAGATGCCTTCTGTGCAATGTTAATAGTACAACCTCTAGATCTGACTGAGAGGCCCTGGCAGGCTACAAAAATGGCAACTGTGGCAATGCCCAAAGTTAGGGCTTGTGTAGGGAAGGAGTTTGGTTAGTGGACCTGACGCTTCCCCATTTGCTATTAGAATATGATGTCCTTTGGCTTCATCTGACTGAACTCAGCCACACACTAAGGGGTTCATAGCTAAGTGTAAAGCAATTAAGATGAGAATAGGCACTTCCATTGAAGGCAGTAATTTCCACTCTGCTGAAATGCCCCGGAGCCGTGAACTCCACAGTAAGGAACTGTTGGTACTTACTATGGGCCTTGCTTTCGTTAATAATGTGTCTGACATGTAGTTGTGCATTGTTAAAATCTTGGAACATGCTCTGAAGTCTCTACTATTGTTTGTATCTTCAATATGAAGCATAGGGTTTACAGTGTATTGCATGGTGAGTTTAAATTGTAGTGTGATTGATAAAGAGAATTATATACAGCAATCTGCTGTTGTTATTACTTATTGATTTAGTATTATGCAGATTGCTTTTTGATGAGATGGTTTGGTGTAATTTCATGTTCCAGCCCCTGTAGCTATCTCCATTGTTTTGCTTGTAAATGAAACTTGGGGGAAACGTGATTCCTATTATTCAGATATAACAGCTGAGATGGGGTACTTGCAGGAGAGATATACATATTTGTTATATATTGAAGCTAATCTGATCTGGAGAGACCTTCATTTGAATTTATTGGTTTCAACTGGCCTAATTTATTTACATCATGTATATGACCTTAATTGGTTATGGGATGTAAATTTACCAGTATATAAAAACCTCAGGCAGACTGAGACATTATACTCCCTAAGAAGTGCCATGATGATCGTTAGACTATACAATGCTTATTATATAAGTACCCTGGACAAGAATCTTATTAAAACTGTCAGTTTGTAAAGTGTTTTGACCCTCAGTCCCTGAACACATCAGTTTAAGTGACAGCATGGGATATTTCCGAGATGGACATTTCTAACTGTGTTCCCCATTTACAACTTTTTTTTTTTTTGCTATGAAGTCTCTTTAATAGGTTGCATCCCCAAAGTGATGAGAAGAATATGGGCTCAGGTCAGAAGCTACAGCAGCTGAAATACATTATATGGAGGAATAAATAAGTGTAGTGTGATTAACTCTTTGAGGGCTGAATATTTTTTCCAAAAAACATTGGTTCACTCAGAAATCAACATAATATGTCTGTTGCTGCACACTGTGGCTGCCAGTGTGCCAAGAATGTGCAGCAGGTTTGCTGTCGGGCTGTCTTCGCGTGGCTGGGGCAGCAGCGGTCACGGTCGTAGTGCATTACAATCTGGTTTCCACCTCTTATGATTGTTAAGTGGCAGTCCTCCCTGGCAAACATTGTCAGTACCACGAATAGCTGGGGACCAATCAGCTGAAGCTGGAACCTCACATTTGTTTTCGATCATTTGTATCAAAAACTGAGTCTGACAAGTCATAGTCCAGTTCAGAGATAATAGGTCTAAACATCGTCCACGGAGTATTTTGCTGTACGCATTCACTTTGATCTCTCGCCAGATATCAGTGCCATTTCTGCCGTTGTGTGCGCCTTACTACTCACGAGAGCGCAGGGAATCTCGGTCAGACCAATGAATCTAACTTTCCTTCTAGCAACGAGAGTCCAACTAAAACGTAACAGTTGGTTTTGTCACAGTTTACAGTTGATTACCATCGTCAACTCCTCCTTTTGACAAAAGTCGACATCAGCCCTGAAAAAGTTAATAAAGAGAACTATATAAAGCAGTCTGCTGTATCTATTAGTTAATGATCTGGGTTTATTGTACACTAAAACAAGGTCAATTGATTGGTCATTTTTGGAACTGTATGATGATTTGAGTTATGGCTATTCATTTTGTAAGAGATTGTCACAGCTGGCCAGGATTCTTGTCCTGCCAGGACGCTTGTTCATTCTATGTACAGGGTGAGCAAGCCTGGTCAGGACAGTACCTCTGCCGGAACGCTAGATGGCAGTCCCCCTGGGTTGCATCGGGGTCGCTGGCATGGGATTTTGGAACTCAAGCTGCAGTGGTTCCTGAGCCCATGTGGGCGGGTTTTCCACCACACCCGGAAGTTCAGCCGGAAATGGGTCAGCAAACACCTGGAGCACTTCTGGGTGGGCTATAAAGGAGCAAACAGCCACCACTCCGAGAGCCAGTATGGGAAGGAGGGAAACAAAGGAGTGGAGAAGAAAAGAAGAAGAAGAAGTATTGTGGTGATTGTGTTTGGTGCTTATTGGGACTGTGTTGGGCCTGTGGGAACAGGGAAGGCATTGCCCACAGGCGAAGAAAAATAAAAAATGTATTTATTTTATAAGTATGCCTCCCGTGTCTGTCTGTGATGGGTCAGGCGCTGGTTTAGCGCTATTGTTACAACAGCTGCATCATTTGTAATCCCACTGAAGGCCCAGGTATAATACTCTTGGATTGTCACTGATGTACAATATTCTTAACCTGAATTTCTGTCATTCAAAATAAAAATATATGTGTATACTTAAATTATATTTATCAGGTTGTGGAAATAGTCCTTTCAATTGTCGTTAAGACTCTTGGTAATAACCTAAATGTAACATTAACTATAAATTGCTTGTTTGGTTTCAGGACATCTCGTGTAATACAACCTTATTCTGGCCTTCTCATTTTCCCAAAGATTCATTTGATATATTGTTGTTAATATATTTTGTCATAATACACTAAAAATGCAACCAAACAAACTAAATACTAATAGATTCCAACAATAATCAGTCGTAGGACTAGTGAATTGCTAGGCAGCCCTAACCATTAACTCACCGTACTGTCTGTTCCTGGTTTTGAAGATGAGGGAAACCTTTGCCTGGCTGTATGCTGCAAGAAAAAGGAAATTCATCAAAATTCATTGAAAGAAGTAAATCATCACAAGAAAATATGACAAGAAAAAAAAAATAGGAATGAAAAGAAAAAAAAAAGCCAGATGACTCTTGGGCAAATAAATAGTGACGTTGAAAAGAGCCAAGGAGTGAAAAGAGAGATGTTTCATAGACACATACAAGGTCAAATCACTGAATGAGGTAAGCAGTCCAGTGCCTAATAAAATAAAAATAAATTAACAATCCATCCAATTACTACCAACTGCTTCACTGTGCTTCACTTCCCCTAACAAATTTAAAAGCATGCCATAAAACCAGCACTTCTTTTTATTTGTAACAGTACTGCCAGGCAAAGTGGCACAGTGACAAGTTAAAATCTCACTCTGAATTTACTGTATGACTCAATAACTTGCCTGTGCTCATTCTGTGAGACGGTCTTTACTTAAAACTGCATTGGTTATATAAAATAAACTGCAATATGACAATACTGATGGTGAAAGGTGTTACAAAAATAAAGGCCGTCTGATATACTATGTCCTACACTTTTAGTTTATGGAAGAAGCAGCTCAAATATCCAAATTGAAAATGAATAAAATTATCAAAAATACTAACAAATGGCCTCAGAAAGCATATATCCGGAAAAAAGGAGATTTATTTAAACACAGGAGTATGAGAAGCTTCTGACAACACCGATATTTATGGCTCATTAAATGGCCTCAACCTCATAAGCATTGATCAATCTGAAATAATTGCCTTTGAATTCCAATAACATGTTTTCAAGTGCAGTATCGATGACATGTTGTCATAACATAGTCTTTGTTAGAAGGCTTAAAAGCTGCTTTTCTTTGGAGTGTGCAATTATTCATCCAAATGCACTAAAAATTGTGCTTTGTTCTCTGATGCCAAGAAAACAGCACACTTAATGTATGTCATGATTTCTACAAAGGTTCAAGTCCATCCATTCAGATTTATGATGTGCTCCTGACTAATTCATTTTTTTGACCTGGGGACCAATTAGGAACAAACATTAATACAGTATGCTATATTTTTAAAATGCTCAGTATGAAAGGTGATAGGGAAAATAATGCCTGCTTTGTTTTGATTTATTGTTTCACAATGCAGTGTACCATTTTGAAACATACAATTTGTTTTTAGATATTCCTTTTTACATTTTCACGAGTGATGGGCTCATCATATAATGCAAAACCAGCTTAATCAGTCTGTAAAGACAAATATGTGTAAAGGATGAAAGTCACAAATGTACAGAACATGTTAAAAGCCTGTGCAATGAGAAAAGGAAACAAAACTTCCAGTATTACACGTAAAAAAAAACTTGCAATAGCAATACAAATGGAAATAATAATAATATTCTTCAAGTACAGTTATTCTTGAGTTACCAAAACCATTTATAAAATTATACATCAACCCAACCATTTTTGAAACCACATTATACTGTCTTTATATATAATATGCTACCGTGGCTGTCCATTTGTCTGTCCAGGATTTTAAATCACCCGTAGTTCGCAAACCGTTTAAATTATTGACCTGAAATATGGTACACATATACTATGTGACGTCAACTATCCTTTTTTATGGTGATGATTGACCTACAAGGTTATTCCTCTTTTTATTTTTACGTTCTTGTAGAATCAATTCTCAGCAGCAGGGCAGCCATGCGGCACATGTGTACGGGCACCGTTTTCATTCCTACCACCTTCGCCATCACTTCCCCTACCTCTTCATGTCTTAAATCATTCTTGAGGCAGATTGAAGATTTAAGTTCCATCTTAAGTGAAAAATTAAGGAAAACGTACTAAGTAATTGCAACACAAAAACTAACTTAATCAGTTTTAACGCAAAAAGATGCCGGCGACAGAAGAGAAGAAGCGGGCCGCTAGCTTGGAGAAAAGAAGAGCTGCTCAGGAAGCAGCAAGCGCATCAGCCTCTGAGCAAACAAATGATAAACGTACAGAGAAAGAGGATGAAAACTAGGAATGCTCAAGTCAAGTGTATTCACTGCACGTTAAAGTGCAGTGCGCCGTTACTGGTCTTTATATATAACACGCTACCATGGCTGTTCATTTGTCTGTCCAGGATTTTAAATCTCTTGTTGCTCACAAACTGTTTGACCTATTGACCTGAAATTTGGTACACGTGATGTCTACCATCCGCTTTCGGGGTGATGATTGACCTTCAAGGTTATTCTTCTTTTTATTTTATGTTATTGTAGAATCAACTCTCAGCAGCAGGGCAGCTGTGCAACTGTGCGGTGTGTGTGTACGGGCGCTGTTCTCATTCCCTACCACCTTCGCCGTCACTTCCCCTACCTCTTCCTATCTTAAGTCATTCTTGAGGCAGACTTAAGTGAAAAATTAAAGAAAATGTACTAAGTAATTGCAAGACAAACATTGACTTAATCAGTTTTAATACGAAAAGATGCCGACAAATGAAGAGAAGAAGCGGGCCGCTAGGTTGGAGAAAATAAGAGCTGCTCAGGAAGCAGCAAGCACATCAACCTCTGAGCAAAAGAATGATAAAAGTACAGAGAAAGAAAGAGGATGAAAACTAGGAATGCTCAAGTCAAGTGTATTCCCTGCACATTATTGTGCAGTGCGCTATTACTGGTAATAATAATAATTACATTTTTTATAGCACTTTTCTTAACCTACTCAAATTATTTTTAATAGAAATTATGGTGCCACTTCAGTCACCACCAATGTGCAACATTGGAAGTCATTCTTGTTCCAGTATACTCATCAAACATTAGCTATTCAGTGATGAAAAGGTGACAGAGATAGTCAATTAGAATCAGGGGGTGATTAGGTATCTAGAACGACCAGGCCGTGGTGGGCAATTTACTCAGGATGTTGGGAAACACCCTACTCTGTTTCAAAGGCGCCTAAAGATCTTTTATGACCATAGAGATTCAGGACTTTGCTTTAACGTCTCATCCTTAGGATGGCACCATTTTTACAGCACAGCTTTCCCACCACTTCACTTGGGCATTGGGATCCATGCATAGACCACGGGGTAAGTGCCCCCTAACCAGCACCTCTTCAAGCAACAACCCAAGCTTTATCTTGTCAGTCTCCCATCCAAGTACTGGCCTGGCCCAAACACACTTACCTTTCAAATAGGTTTCCTGATCTGAAGTACAGGTGGTACGGGTGCTGTATTGTTAGGGTGAGGTAAGAGTTCTGTAATGGCAAGGAGCCTCTTAGATAGTTCAATAGAAAGTAGCATAAACCCTCTTCAAAAACTAATAATGATAATTACACATTATATATATATATATATATATATATATATAAGTTCAGGTGGTATGGCTTCTGGCGATGATGAATGAGAAGCTACTGTGAACTGGGACCCAGATACACACAGACGGACATCGTTGTTACTCCCAACACACTGTTTATTTACAACTATGTACAAGTTTTTGTGCACTCACGAACCCCAGTGCCTCCAGCACCAATTCCCCCAATGTCCAGGCCACACAGTTCCCATGCCTTTCTCCTGGCCGCCTTTAGTCCTCCCTCCAGCTCCGTCCTCTTCCACCCGACTTCTGCCACTGACTGGAGGGAGGCGGCCCCTTATATGGGAACCTGGATGGGCTCCAGCTGCTTCCTGGCAATCTCCTGCGGACACACCCCCGTGTGGCGGAAGTGCCGGCTGCGCACTCGGAAGCCCTTCGGGTGTCCCCTGTCTTCTTCCCCCCAGCACTTCCTGGTGTGGTGGAAGTGCTGGGCTCCAGACTTCTACAGGCACCGGGGCGCCGCCTGGCAGTGGCCACGGGTCCCTACAGGGCTGGGCTTCCAAGCCCTTTACCCGAGGCCCCCAACATAACCAGGACGGACGCCCCCTCGCGGTCTGGAGGAGGCACAAGTCCTCCTCCGGTCCTCCTGGGCGTCCCGGCCGGGCTCCAGCCCCGGCCAGGGACCACACTACACAGTGTTTATGACAGCACTGAGAGAAAGGCATTGACAAATTCAGAATGGAAGACCCCATTTCTCACTGGGCACACTGATGCTCACATTCAGCAGGCTTAACTGTTTAATGAACTAATAGTGAGGGAGACAAGGTAATATGTTACATTTCCACTACTTTCAACTGTTAACTTGACTTTAATACAAACAGAGAGACAGGAATAATCACTCAAAAAAAGAAAAGAAAGACTTGCCAGCCACACACAAGTCTGCTTTGAACAAACACCAGAATACTTCTAAATATTCCTTTTTCTGTCCTCCCTCATTTCCTCTTACTGCCACAGTTTTGTCATCTGTCCTCCTTTTTAAATCACTGTCATTGTCTTGTGCTTAGCTCTAAGCTCAGTTTTTTACCTTTAAATCTTACCTGGGGTTCACTTCCCGGATTATCATGTAAACACTTGTGATATGAGTGCCAGTGCTTCAAAACAATGTGGCCATCATGCCAGAGCATTTACTGGTGGCTTTTTGCATTCCTGTACCACTGATATTCACTTAAATGGACAGATAAACCGGACTAATTCTGTTTAATTACTCACAACTAAACACTCCTGAAAAGTCATCCATTATGCCACAGTAAATTCTGGGATGCTTGAGTTTAACGGTTGACTGCTGAGCCCTTGAAGCTGTCTCTTTGTAACGTCTATTGTAATCTTGTAAGCATTTTTCTCCTTATAATGTTTAATACATCCAATGTCTCAAGCTCTGGGATATTAAATATAATCCATGGCACAACTGTCCCCTGAAAATCAGACCAATTAATAGGAATCTACTATTCCTGGCCTGAGGCCCAAATCATAGTGTGTCCTTTTTTGGAAATGTGCCATTCACACCATTTGACAGGTTCCTCCTTTCTTTGGTTTGACCTCTCTCTCTCTGTCATGGCTGGGTTTTGTCCTCTTCTGAGTCAGAAAGCAGCTGTTTCAGTTCTAGTTACACCTTTTGGACATGCCACTCTTACCACATTCCTGTCTTAAAAACCATGTAATGTTGTTTTGCAAATCAGTATTTTTGACTGCTTTTAAGAAATTGACTAAATAGGAAAATGTGCACAGCATACATGTAGCCGGGTCCATTCAGTCAGTCATTATCCAACCCACTATATCCTAACACAGGGTCACTGAAGCCAATCCCAGCCAGCACAGGGTGCAAGGCAGGAACAAATCCCAGGCAGGGTGCCAGCCCACCATAGGACACACACTAGGGACAATTTACGATAGCCAGTACACCTAACCTGCATGTCTTTGGACTGTGGGAGGAAACCCACGCAGACACGGGGAGAACATGCAAACTCCACACAGGGAGGACCCGGGAAGCGAACCCAGGTCTCCTAAGTGCGAGGCAGCAGCGCTACCACTGCGCCACCGTGCCACCCGTCTTATTATTGTTTGGCTGCTAATTAAGGAAAAAGAAACCACTAAAGGGCCTGAGTCAAGTTAATTAAAGCAAAGGCAAAGAAGTTAATTTGCAGCCAGAACAGGTCCAAAAATGTTGATATTTCCTTCAGTTAAAGTGACTTTCTTAACGCTGATCTGGTTGCCAATATTACTTTTTTTAATAAATACAATTTACAAAGCTGAAACCTTGTACATTTATTTAGTTAGCTGATGGTGATGCTTTTATGTAAAGAGACTTAAAGATCAAAAGTGCCTGGAACAACTGTTACCAGATTCCGAAAGCACATTGAGTTAAATGACTTTGCTCAGTCTGCAATGAGCAGAGGACTGGCATAACCAAGCAGTTTATAGGCCTTCTCCTTAACCATTATACTACATTGATTTTCTTGTAATAAAAAAGCAAAAGGTGGTTAAGTGATTTAATGGTATTTTGAGTCAGGCTTTGAAATGAAACAAGGACAATGGATGATTTCAAACATTTTAACTTCTAGCTGAATCAAAAGCCTATATGAAGCATACCAGAAGGGTGTGAAGCAGCTGGGTTCAGGGGCAGGCAAAGAGTCAGTGGCTGAGCTGAGATTTGTACTTGGGACCATCTGGTTAAAACATATGTCCCTAACTGCTTGGAAACAAGGGCTCATTGAACAGATTAATTAATCAATCAATCAGGCTTCTTTCAAAGTGTCCATCTACTATGCGTATTTAAATCAGCTAATTCCAGTAAAATACAAAAATCCAGTACAAATTATAGATATCAGTGGGGTGTTTGTTGCATAAATGCTGCAAAGGTCTACTTTTAACTAGGTAAACACCTGCTCCCTAAACTACCTAATGCAGCTATAATACAATTACACAGTACTTCACAATAAGACACTTGGCAGCATTAGGGGTTAGGAAGAAGCAACTAAAATGTGATATATGGGGGGAGGGTGTCATTAATCCCCAATTAACCTTCTGGAAGCACCAAAAGCCTGAAATTGTAGGGGGTTCTTGAAAATACATTTTAAAAGCATGTTATGGTAAATCATTTGCAAGTGATTTTGGCCTCCTTTAATCAAGTGCACATTACTGGGTTTGCAAGTAGCAGTTCACAGACAACTCTTCATAGGTGGGCCAGGAAGACAACAGTCTTCAGTCTTTGGGGGATTTATAGGCTAGGTATGGTGACAAACCTGAGAAACAGCAACCTATCTGACAGAATAGGAACGCTCATCCTTTGACCTGCCTGTAGAGGATTTGAGAGAAAAAGAACCCAACACAGCAGTTAATGGTCTCAGTGATGCTGAAGAGAGTGATGGAGGATAGCAGAAAGTATCCCGAGATACTGGCAGTGTTCATATTGTAGGGGAACACTGCTTTACCATTAAAGTGCCTTCAATGGTTTTAACTAGAGCTGCAGTACCAGTCTGTGACAGATTGTTGAAATGGTTCACAGCTTGCAATTGCCTTAGTCCACATCATGCAATAGCCAGTTTAATGATACACACACAGAATCTAAGCAAGTATGTCTCATCAAAAGACTGTTCTGAATGATGCTAGTCAGAAATGCAAAGTGGTGCCACTTTTCTTTTCAGATTGCCTATCTATGTCTGATGTGATTCTTCTGCTTACTGTCAGATATGCAAATTAGAACTGATAGCATTCTCCACAGGTCATCTATTACATAACTCACAGTACCAGAGTAAGATTTCAGTGATGAGCCAACACTGGAGCACTAACAGGACTCCCTGATCCACTCACGCACACATAACCACATGGGGCATAGTTAGAAGTCTAATCTCTATTTTTGTGGGTTTGTGGGGAAAACCCAAACAGACATATGAATACTGTTGTTAGAAAATGTAAGTCAAATGTGACTTTAGTCGGGAAGAATCTTAATAGTACAAAGGGGAAGGATTTTGTGGTTCTGTAGTCACTTGACCAGTTGATTTTTTTCTGCACGCTGTCTGCAGGAAATGGAAACAGAGTATCATACCTGCCTCTAGCTCAGCCTCTTCTACAGTTAAGACTTAAAAGACCATCACAACCAACTAACAACTAGTGAAGGCCCTTACAATTAACTTTACTGATTTGATTCTTTGAATATCCTGTTTAAGTGAATTACAATTATACATGATCAAGCAGTAGGGATTGTGTACAGAAATATCTTTGCCAAATATGGACTGGTGCCTCCCAGATCAAAATAGGAGACACCACAAAGGGTGGTGGAAAATGAGAGCTATAATCCTCTCTCAACTGTGCTGAACTTCAACACAGAAACAGATAACGAGACATTGTTTTAATGGATAAGGAACAAAGAATGGCGGTGGGAATTCATACACCTTTTCAAAAGATAGCAATCTTTGGAAAAAAAGAAATATGAAAAACCTGAAGAAATACCAAGGGCTGAGAAAGGAACTAGAGAGGATGTGGAAGGTTAAAGTTAAAGTGGTTCCAGTGGCAGTTGGAGCACTCAGGGCTGAGAGGCCCAAATTGAGAGAATGGCTACAACAGATACCAGGAGCAACATAACACATCTCTGTACAGAGGAGTGCAGTAACTAGGAACAGCTAAGATACTCAGCAGAACCCTCAAGCTCTCAGGCCTCTGATTGACTATCCGAGATTGTGGAAAGAAAGACAAAAAGAAAAAAACAACAACCAAGGATGGGTGAGAATAAGGTAATAATTAAAATGTATCCATTCACTGAGCAGATTATTATGAAAACCTGTACACCTGCATATCCATGTAATTATCTAATCAGCCAATGATATGGCAGAAGCACAATACATAAAATCATACAGACACAGGCCTGGAGCTTCAGTCAATGTTCACATCAAACTCCAGAATGGAGAAAACGTGATCTCCGTGATTTCGACTGTGCCATGATTTTTGGTGCTGGTATGATATTTCCGTAGCTGCTGATCTCATGCAGAGTGGTCACTAGAGTTTACTCATAATGGTGTGAAAGAAAATACATTTAAAACAAAACATCCAGTGAGCAATAGTTTTGTGGACAGAAATGTTTTTTTGATGGCAGAGGACTAAGGAGAATGGCCAGACTAGCTTTTTCTGAAATAAAGGCTACGATAACTCAGACAAACTTTCTGCACAACCATGGTGAGCAGAAAAACTCTCAGAGCACACAACACATGAGGTACATGGGCCAGAAAAGCAGAAGACCACGTCGAGTTCCACCCTTGTCAGCCAACAACAGAAAGCTGAGGCTGCAGTGGGCACAGGCTCACCAAAACTGGACAGCTGAAGACTAGAAGAATGTAGCTTGGTGTGATGAATCAATTTCTGCTGAAGGCACACAGATGGTAGGGTCAAAATTTGGTGTCATGCACCCAACCTGCTTTGTGTCAACAGTCCAGGCTGCTGCTGATGGTGTAATGGTGTGGGGAATGTTTTCTCGTCAAACTATACTAATCAATCATTGCCTGAATGCCACAGTCTTTCCAAGTACTGTTGCTAATCATTTGCATCCCTTTATGGCTACAATTTATCTATCTCCTAATTTCTACTGTGAGCATTATAATGTGCCAAGTCACAAAACAAAAGTTGTATCAAACTTGTTTCATGAATATAAAAATGAGTTCAGTGTTCTTCAGTGGTCTACCCAGTCACTGGATCTGGATTCAATGGAACAGCTTTGGGATGTGGTAGAACTACATGAATGTGAAACTGACAAATCTGCAGAAGTTGCATGATGTAATCATGTCAGTATGGACCAGAATCTCCATACCATAAAAACTGATGCTCAGAAGGAGGCCCTACACAGTAGTAGTATAATGTTCCTAATAATCTTCATGAGTGTGGGTTGTCACACCCCTACAGGAACTCAACCAAAACCCACTTCATGTAACCTCCTGTAAGCTGAAGAATCTGAAACACCCAGAGTGCTGCCCCTTCTTTCTTCTCCACTTCAAACACTGTCCGTATGACTCCCAAAAAAGAAGGATTTGTTTCTGAAGTGCCTATCACCGATACCGATGTCAAATGATGACCAGAAAGAGCATAAAGGTGGCCAAGAACAGTCTGAATTTTTAGCTTCTTGCTTCTTTAGCCAGATGGTTAATAAATGAGGAAACCAATTGGTGCCCAAAAACATTTCAAGCTTTGTCAACTCTACCTTTTGCCCTTAGCTTATACACCTGAACACCAGTAAGACCAAGGAACTGGTGGTGGCTTTTAGGAGGCCCAGGCCCCTCATGGACCCCGTGATCATCAGAGGAGACTGTGTGCAGAGGGTACAGACCTATAAATACCTAGGAGTGCAGCTGGATGACAAATTGGACTGGACTGCCAATACTAATGCTCTATGCAAGAGAGGACAGAGCCAACTATACTTTCTTAGAAGGTTGGCGTCCTTCAACATCTGCAAAAAGATGCTACAGATGTTCTACCAGACGGTTGTGGCGAGTGCCCTCTTCTACGCGGTGGTGTGCTGGGGAGGCAGCATAAAGATGAAGGACGCCTCACGCCTGGACAAACTTGTTAAGAAGGCAGGCTCTATTGTAGGAGTAAAGTCGGACAGTTTAACATCTTTAGCAGAGCGACGGGCATTAAGCAAACTCCTGTCAATCATGAAGAATCCACTGCATCCACTGAACAGTGTCATCTCCAGGCAGAGGAGCAGCTTCAGTGACAAACTTTTGTCACTGTCTTGCTCCACTGACAGACTGAGAAGATCGTTTCTCCCCGACACTATGTGACTCTTCAATTCAACCCAGGGGAGTAAATGCTAACATTAAGCAAAGTTACTGTCTGCTTTTACATGCATTTTTATTACTATTTAATATTGTTTTTTGTATCAGTATACTGCTGCTGGATTACGTGAATTTCTCCTTGGGATTAATAAAGTATCTATCTGTCTATCTAGCTTTACATTGTTCAGACACAGCACAGACCACCACCCGGCATAGGATTAAGAACAAGATGTTATGTGTTTGAAACACCTTGAATCAAGTAAATTATACTCAAATCCTAGTTAGTTCTGGGTGTGTAGCTAAAGACTGAATGCATAGGCACTCTGTTAAGATTATTAAGGGTTTTGTGTCCCATGTCCTGGATAAGTTGCCCACCATGGGCTTGTCCGTTCTGGGTCCTAATCATCTCCTGCCCCTTAGTGGCTAAGTACTTCTCTCACCCCTTCACCTCTTAATAAATGGTGTGTGGTGACCATATTGGCACATAAATGGCTGCCTTTGCACCATCCAGGTGGTTGAAGTGGTCCACCCACAGTCTATGTAAAGCCCTTTGAGTAGGTTAGAAAAGCGCAGCCATGCCCCATGCACTTCTGTACAGGTCATTCACCTGAAGCTAAGCCTGTTTAGACCCCGCCAGTACTTAGCTGGGAAACCAACTAGGCAAAGCTTGGGTTGATGCTGGAAGAGGTGTTGGTGAGGCCAGCAGGGGGTGGCTACCCTGTAGACTGAATGTGGATCCCAATGCCCCAGTGCAGTGACGGGGGGACACTATACTGTAAAAAATGTTGCCGTCCTTCAGATGAAACGTAAAGCCGTGGTCCTGACTCTCTGTGGTCATAAAAGATCCTTTGTAAAGAGCAGGGGTTTATCACAATGTCCTGGCTAAACTGCTCACAATGGCCTGGTCACTCTAGCTCCCTAAACATCCCCCTGTCTCTAATTGACTTTCTCTCTCTCACCCCATCACAACCTAACAGCTCATGTGTGGCGGCTGCCGTCCCATCATCAAGGTGGATGCTATACATTTTGTGATGGCTGAAGTGGCTCCCCACTCAGTGAAGCACTTTGATTAGTGAAAAAAGCGCTATATAAATGTAAAGAATTATTATTATTAACCAGTAACGGGCGCACTGCATGATGTGTAGGGAATACACTTGACTTGAGCATTCCCGGTTTTCATACTCTTTCTCTGTACATTTGCTCAGAGGTTGATGCGCTTGCTGCTTCCTGAGCAGCTCTTCTCCACCCTAGCGGTCCACTTCTTCTCTTCTTTTGTCGGCATCTTTTCGCATTAAAACTGATTAAGTCAGTGTTTGTGTTGCAATTACTTAGTACGTTTTCCTTAATTTTTCACTAGTCTTCAATTTGCCTCAAGGATGAGTTAAGATATAAAGCGATAGGGGAAGTAACGGCGAAGGTGGTAGGGATGTAAACGGCGCCCGTACGCATGCGCTGCACGGCCGCCCTGCAGGCCGCTGCCGGGATTCTACAATAAAATAAAATAAAAATAAAAAGAGGAATAACCTTGGATGTCAGTCATCATATTATTATATAAGAAGAAGATAACTCATGCCAAGCTGTGGCGCACTGTGCATTTTTCTTTCCCCATACAAGTTAATTCCTTCTTGGTCTCCTTTCTTCATCCGTTCAGGGCCTGGCACAATTCGCACAGACACACCGATACGGAGTGTGACGATGTGTGAGGAGCCTGGACGGGCAGCCTCAGCAGAATGGAGCGTCTCGTAGTTCTACTGCGCAGCCCCGCCCTCTTCAGGCTACCCCGCTTTACTCCACACGCTTCTGATTGGCTTAAAAAGGGCGCGCGAAGATAAGTCGGGTGGTTTGCCCGTCGGACCGCCTCATAGTTAGTGACAACAACGACTGGAAATGTGCAGCAGGTAAAAAAAAAAAAATAAAGTTGTCATTTTGGCGACATATAACACCCTCCCAATTGTCTAGCCACATTCTCGTCGTTTACAGGCACGGTTTCAGTATAACTAGCTCGCGTACAGGCACTCAAAAAGTGAATAGGCTCTCGCATAGCACGCAGGCATACAGCCGAGCGCACGTACACCGGCACGCCACGTTAAACACTCCTTCGCGCTGCGCTCCCCGCCGCTTTTCTCTCTCCTCTCACGCTTTAAAGGTAGGATGCTGCTCAGCGCTCCGAGTACCTCAGCTGTCGGCGTTCCCTGTGGCAACACCCCCGTCGGGCATCGTTTACTGGTGGGGCGCTGGCCATTCCGGTCCGTTAAACCGTGGAGTTCAAAGGGCCGGCGCCCTTCCGCGAGACCCGTTTCACTTAAATTTGGGCAGCCGTCGCGGTAATTGTTTTTCCAGTTTTAAGTCTATATTGACTCGTTCGCCAGTGTTTTATTTAAGTGTAGTGCTCATTACTCTCGCGGGGTGGCGCCAAGTCCCACCTCTACTCGCCGTGCTTGCTTTTTATTCCTCATTTGCGGGATGTGCTTTTACTGGGAAAGCAGTCTGTTAGAGATCCTCCTCACTGAGCGCACACAGTAATACGTTATTTTCTAGTCCCCCCCCCCCCTCAGTCATTTTTCTTCTACTGTATTGTCTTTTTAGCTTTAAACTTTTGTTTGTCTTTTTTTTTTACAGTTGGACCCGAAGGTTTGACGTAACCCAGCGATTTGTGAGTCCACGAAACGGGGGGAAAAACGCCGGCGGTCGTCACAGCCGTACGGGGGAAAAACAGGATTCGGGGCATAGAGAAAGAGAGAGGATTTAAATCTGCACTTCGGAGGACTGGATCTGAACCTAAGAAACAGAAGAACGCGGCATGCTGGAAATTCTCATAATGTAGGATGTTGCAAAAAATACCCGAAAGGAAAAGAAAGTGACTAAAACTAACTTTGGAAACTGGATTTGTACACGCGCCTTCTTTTTGAGGAGTTCTCATTGAGGCTGCTGGAACAAAAGACGCTTTGGTTTGAGACTACCGTTCTTTTTACCTTGGGATTACAAGTACGACAGATGATCCTGGCATATTATTAATGTGAACTTCAGTTTTGAAAGCCTTGGGAAGCGGCGCTGATTGCAACTCTCCGTTTGGATTGTATGCCGAAGTGGCGCTCAACACGTGCATCAGCCGTATCCAGGTTCGCTAGCTCATGTAAACAGAAATCTGAATCCGAATTTTGACAAGGTATGTCGCAAATTATGTTTCACTAACAGAACAGTTATTTTTACCTTTCTTTTGTCTGGATGCAAGGAGAGGAATGCTGCGCAGGGGTTTTTAGACAACACGCCGCGCCTCCGAAGCGCTCGCTGTTTTAGCTCCGTTATCTGCTATCATTCCCAGCGACTGGAGCCTAACAACCTGCATGCACCAAACGCACAGAGCCTCCGGGAATGATGCATAGCTCAAGCTGAGGATCCCAGAGCAAGGGATTTGGCATTGGGAAGGAGGATTCCCAAGGGCACCCCCTTTCACGACTGACAGATCCCCTTCAAACTCCGGCCCGGACCTGGGGCAGAAGCAACATGTACGTGGTACAGCGGTCGCACACCCTGTCATACTGCCACCGGATCTGGACCCGGTTTGGGGAGGGTGTAGGGATCCTGTTTCTGTCTTTGCTCGTTTACTGCACCCGAGCACAAGGTAGGCGAGCCGCCGGTTTTGGGTCTGAGCGATCGCGGCGTGGAGCACTCTGGCGGCCCCGTCTCCTGCTTTTGCTTTCATTGTGTTGGGAAGAAAACCAGTGTAGGCAGCGTTTTTGAGCGTGTCTATGGGATTATCCACCGGTTTATATTATGATTCTTACCTTTTTAGCTACTTGTTTAATTTATTGTAAATATGTATTGCAGATTTTGTATATTTCCTAATTATTACCATGCACAGAACAGTTCTGCCATGCGTAAAGCAACATTTAATTTTTATCGTAACAAGTTGAATGTTAATTTTGATTAATATACTTAGCGGGCAATATGCATCGAATTATTGGCGAATCTGTTTATGAATATGAGTTCAATTATATGGCAATTGGTAGGTTTCAAATTTCTTTTGATCTGCTTGCGGTTTAGAGTTGAATGTATTTTGAATTTGCAGGATAAGCAAGCACTACACAGCAAAGTCTCCAGTGTTAAATTAACTCTTACGGTGTTAACGTAACTATTAGAAGTGTATATGTGGAAAGTACAGCTTCAGGTGTTAAATTAACACTGCTGATTTTGCTCTGTTGATCATTTGAGCCACAAAGGTGCTAAACCTCCCGAATCCAACGGATCTCTGTGTGTCCAGCATAAGCACCTATTGGCTAATACCTATTGCAAGGATTCTTTAATTTTTCTTGTGCTAACTGGCCGATATAATGTTACCTTTACTAGGGACAGGTTTATAAGTGTGTACTACTTTTGTGATCGATCGACTCCAAACTAAATTTTACCTTTAATTAATCATTTAGCCGATTAATTTTTATCTTGGAACTACTTTATCCTTGTTTCAATTGATTTATAGTGTTCATATTTATTGTTTGAATTAATAACTGTCAGATCGTTGCCTTTGATTAAAAGCTTATGTTTTTAAATAATCAATAATTGGAATGCTCTTGTAATGAACTGTTCTTTTTTTTGCAGTTGGATTGCCACATGTGTTAAGATTTACTGCGCTAATGTGTTATGGTCAATGCATCAGTCCTTCAGTTTGACAGTATGAGCATGCATTCCATTAAAATGAAGTGTTGGTCTAGTCCGTGTTATTAAATTCTCACGTTTCTGATTTATAAAACTAAATCTCATAAGCAGGGGAGTTTGACAATGAAGTGCAAGCTTTTTGATAAAGTTGGTGAGGGGCATTTATTACTAAGCAAAGAGAGGGTTAAGCTGTTTCATTTAGCTGTCTTGATTCTAGTTTGTTTGCATTTTTCAAGTGCTACTCAGTTTAAGGATGGTTTTTGAAGGGTTCATTCCCAGTAGTTTTCCTCATAATCCCTTGTACAGTAATCTGAAATTTTCACATTGCTGTCTTTCCATGAGGATGGTAATTTGAACCAAATGAACAAGGATATGTGTTAAAGGTCATGTTGTACACATTAATTACAGGACTTATTTACAAGAGAAATTGATTTTGCAGTTTTACATAAAAATAACTACTTAGATTAATGTTGTATATGCGGAAGGCAAGAGAAAATGTTTATAAAAATGCATATTAGTAAATGGCACAGAACGTTGATTAATAAATACAAGATATTAAGCTATTTGTACCATATATGACAAATGTCCTTGGAACATATACACGTGTGTATATTTTACTTGTATGTACAGTATTGTGTGTATGAATATATAAATCTACTGTATAGAGAATGTGTGTGTTTGTCAGATGTAGTTCTATACTATATGATAGCCATTCATTGGTGACTCCTTTTGTAATGAAAGACAGTAAAATAGCACTTAACTTCATCACTATCAGTAAATTCAAGATCATTTAATGGAGCAGCTTTCCTTTTAATATGTATGATATTCTGGCACCCTGCTTTCATCACATGAACCTCAGCTATATCTTGGTCCTCTGTGACACTGCCATTTGTGCCACATATACCTCTTTTCTGTTCCAAATGCACTATCTTTGGCATCATATTCACACTTGACTTCAGTAATTGGGGCATATTCTAGACACCCCTTCACCCACCCTGGTACTGCTGTAAATGGCAATTGACAAAATTTATTGGGTACAATTAATCACTTAAACTGAGTAAGATTCTCTCCTAACCTCTAGTCTCCTGTAATGGTGCATGTACTGTATGCTGTGTTCTCCGTGGAATCATACTGAAAAAACTGTTTTCTACACAATTTACTCTTTAATTAACAATATTTCTATTTTTCTTACTGACAGTATATTGATCCCAGCATTGCATTAGTAAGTGAACTGCGAAATGATTAATTATTTATGAGTATAGCTCTTTTCCTGAACAGTAACTTTTTTTTTTTTTTTATCCTATCAAATCTTTTTATTTAAGAGTGGGGAATATTTTTATACAGTATTTTTATTAATGTGATAATGCTTTATGTGACATGCATTTAAAATATGAGAGACTGATCTACACGTGCTCATGGTTAATATATAAATGCAAATCCCATTGTGTTTGTTTCTGTCATTTCTACTGGGGATTGTTTTCAGTGCCATGCTGAGAGTTTGATGAATTCTCCTGGAACCATTTCAAATCCCTAAAGCATAATTCATTGGATTTGCGATAAACATTTTTTAACTAGGGTTGCTTAAAACGTTGTTTGCAGATTCCATTCAAGTGGTCTGGGTCCCAGGTCACTTCTTAGAAGGGGTGATGTAATCCATATTGAGCCAGTTCTTAATAATTCATTTCTGTGGCATAAAACATATGGTAGATAACAGGTATTCACTTGCTTTGGGTGCTACTTTATTGGAATTGATTACTTCTTAATACACTGAGCCCTATCCATGTCTTCTAAGTTTATTAATAAACTCAAGAGGTCTCCTGAGATTAAGCTTTTAACCATTCAGACAGAAAAGCAATTGCAAGTCTTTTCTGTGTTGTAATAAAATCCAGGGCACTGTAGGTCATTCCTGAGGTACACTTGTTTCAGCCTGCCTTTACAAAACCCGCTTTAAACAATTTTGCTGGATTTCTTTTTCTGAGTGAACGTAAGCTCTGCCGTCTTTGATAAACACACTGTAGTTCTTGTTATAATGGCACCTAAATTACAGATTAGGTAAAAAGCCATTGTTTGTGCCAGAGCATTGAGAGGTGATATTAAGGGTTTCATGTCACTCATATATACAGTTTTCTTCAGCTGTACACCTGCTTGGTATCTCTTGCATCTGTTTGGTAGGGTGCTCTGCATATCAGTGGGGGGTGCTCTTGGTATTGGGAGGCTTTGCAGTGGAGCAGAAGTCCTTTTTGCTCTTCTATATATAGACATTTTAAAGATTTTGTTTTTTTTTTTGCTTCAATTAGTTTTACTTTATTAGCATTTCAAAACTGTGGATTATTTGTAAAACATATTTTTACTATTTTTAATTTGTTGTAATTTTTAATGCTTTTTTTATTTTTCACACTAGTTGCTTCATTTGGTAACATTTTTTTTAATGCTTCTAAAGTATGTAGCTCATGATATACTTGACTTAATGAATGTAATTACATTAAGCATAACTGAT
The DNA here is from genome assembly GCA_026402145.1 of Polypterus bichir lapradei. NCBI lineage: Eukaryota > Metazoa > Chordata > Cladistia > Polypteriformes > Polypteridae > Polypterus > Polypterus bichir. Next base: position 14,327,113 of record JANRMT010062846.1, on the reverse strand, counting down.
ATTTTACTTGGCACTGTTATGCCTGCCCTTATGCATGTATCTATGCTCCTGTGATTTGGTAGTCAATTTAGATAAAAAACTAGCAGTAAATGTATACAGTATGTGCAATTAAAGAATGACAGCATTTGTGCTGTGTTTATGCAGTAGTTGTATTTCCTGTATTGTGTGTACACCTCTGGCAAGGCAAATTGGTTGTTTTAGGTACGATTTGGCGGTGCCTCTTCTAGTTCGAAAAAAATCCAAGTCTACAAACACATCATAAGAAAATTTTGGGTTTGGTTATAATTTCACTTTCATAATATTTTACTGCAAGTACATTTATTACAAATGCATGATAGCTTGCAATTATATTTGCGTTAAAACATTATAGCAACATATCTACTGGTAGTAGTTGGACATAACTGTGTGCAATACTGATTTAATGAGACACAAATAGACTGAAATGCTAATAAACAGTATAATACTTTAGCTTTCACTAAATTTGCTGTATACATCGCCATTTTGGATTTACGTCATTATTTGAAGTCGGGCAAACTCCTGGCTTAACAGACAGTCTTGAATTTTCAGGTTGGAAATCCAACTTAAAGGGGCATTACAGTTGAAAATTCCAACTAGGAACTTGGGCATTCTGACTTTCCACTTCAAATGGAATTCAGTAGAAGCTTGGGTTGCTGTTGGAAGCTGTGTTGGTGAGACCAGTGGGGTTGCCCTTGCCCAGTGGTCTTGAGTAGTGACGAGGACGCTGTGCTGTGGAAGTGGTGCCATCCTTTGGATGAGGCGTAGAGTCTGGTGAGCATGATGGTGCAGTGGTGGCTTCCGGCCCTTTGTCCAGGAGAATGCAGCACATTATATAAATGTAAAGAATTATTATTAAATGACATGCCTGTTCTTTTGAAGTTCTAACTGGCTTCTACTGATTGACTTTACCATCCATATGGAACAATATGTGATTGTGGCACAGCACTTAGTTTGATATTGCATTCATATATTTAGTCTGTTAAAATATATTTTTGGTAGATTTGCTGGTCTGTCTAAACCACAAGTGTGTGATTTTAATAAAGAACATCAAGTGAAGCATTATCAATTATTCTTAAGTGTTTCGATTTTTTTTTCTTTATACTGCACCATCTGTGAATGACTTATTGTGGTGCATGTTGGTTTAACCAAGTGCTATTTGGTAAGCAGTATTGCATGTCTGAATATCTGAATCATCTATTTCAAAATGTATTCTTCTTTTATAAAAGTTTATTTTGTTCATTCACTATTTGCTTCTGATTTTAATGGCTTCACCTTGTGCATCTTTTAAGTTGTTTGTGTGTGGTGTGTTTTTTTTTTATTTATTTATTTATTTTTTATTTTTAAAACGTATGTTTCTCATTTCTTGCTGTATATTAAGGTATTTCTCTAGGTCAGAGTTTTTTGCCTTTTTTTCAAGCTCACACACATTTCATCACAATCTGGAAAACCCAATTGATGAACTGCTGCTACTACACTGATCCAAAGTGGGCTACATGTTTCACTTGGTGATCAGGTACCATCTCATTAGTCTGAGATCCACGTGTGAACAGATGAGCCACTTTAAGTTAATTGGCTGCATTTTTTAATTTGGTGCATGGCATTTTCATCAAAATAACGTTCCTTCAAGAAATCTAAAGAGCAGAATAATGTAGCAGGTATATAGTGCCCCGAGTACATATTACACCTGATATTGGCCATTTAAAGATAGTGTAGTAGTGTGAGGAATATACAAAGTCAACAAGCGAGCAGATCACATGACATGGTAAAATAATTTAATTTAGATTTGTGTTCTCGGCAATCAAATGTATGTTTGGGTGGGTCTGAAGGTCTATAGTGCTGTATCCTAAAAACACGGTTTCATAGCATGATTAGTGTACATGCATCTCTTTAGAAGTCGGAGGTAACATGTCAGGTATTGCCTATGGCTATCATCTTGCTGACCCCCAACATTACTCTCCATGAGTTGCTTTTTCCAAAATGGTTGTATTTCAGAAATTTTAACTACAGTTAGTGACAGAACCTCCACAACCGTCAAGTAACAATAGTGCATCAATCAATGCCCTATTTACATCCCTTGAATTAGAATCTGCTGATGAAATCTGTTGAGTTGTCTCACAAGCTTATTTAGGCTACGTTTTTAACTTCATGATATTGTAAAGTACTGTTAAATAGCAAGCATATACTGTAGTCTACTAATGCATGTACTGTAATTACATTCTAGTATTGCTGTTACTGTATTTTTGAATATAACATATTGGTATAAATTATCTACTAAACACAAATGTAATAACTGATTTGTGTTTTTTAAAACTACTTCAATGTTGCAGCTTTTTTGCAGTTAAAGTCCCTAAGTACACTTGAATCTAAGGCCATGCATACATTTTTCTCTGGTCAATGGTATATCTGCTTACCTCGTTTCTTTGCCTTTGATTTTTCCTTGAGTGTTTGGATTTTCTAATGTTGTCCATCTGGATGGGGTAGATTTACGAATAAACAAAACAAGTAAAAAATATAGGGCCTCACAGTTTGAAGGCACCGCTCAGAATTTCAGATTTTGTTTTCATTTCTTACAGTATTTCTTGCATTTTTAAAAAGTTTAATGGAACACCTCTTCCACTTGGATTTGTTGTGCATCTTGGTGGTAGTCTTGTCAATTAACACCTCTATAGCTTAGGGTCTCACCCTGTTTAAACCTGGCCCTGTATCTAAATCTTTCTTTCCCATACAGTTGGCCAGGTTTAGAAGGGGGTGGAGTTTTTTCCACCTGAGGAATAATGAACTCACAAGGCAGTTACTTAGAATTATGGTGTAGTCCTTTACACCCTGTAAGTTAACATGAAATAGAACTTTCTTAGCTGTATCTGTACAACAGTAACTTAGGAAATAGTCTTACTGCTAGCTGTTAGCTTAGTTCACAAATAGAGCATTGGCATACAGTTTTCTGACTGTGCTACACTTAATTTGACTGAATTACCAAACGTAGAGAGGAATGAAACAAGATAATTATGTCTTGAACAAAATTGCTTTAAACAAGAACTTTGTAATATCAATATTTCTATTTTTGTGCGAACTGTTATGATTTTAATTTTACTAAAACTTTTAAAATGAAGATACATGGATTGTGGAATTAATTGAGCACGCATCACACTATTGCCTGAACCGCTCTATGAAGTAAACTAAAAGCTGCAGAATTTTGGTAATTTTGGACAAACGCAGCTACGAGCAGAGAACGCACACATTATTTTTTTTTTTTTGGACCTTTGTAAATTGATACTCAGTCTGATGATTGTAGGGCAGGAACAGCATGCTAATTAGCATACTACGCCTGCAGAAATCTGTAATTACATTTCACTTGCACAGAACTTTTAATTGTAAAACTGGAAGTGGGTGTAATTGTGGAATATGTTACATCTCAAGCAGGCTAACCTAATGTCAGCATTTGGGTATGGTATAAAAACATTCTGGGGGTTCAATGCAAGAAAGAGGATGGTATCAATTAAAAGAAGCCAGAGGAACAATTCTTAAATTAGGCAGTGGGTCTGGATAAATCCCCTACCATGATGTTGAAGATTCCTGTTGGTTGCTGTGAGAGTATTTATGTGGTCGAGGTGGAGGTGAAGTGCATCAGGAATAGTAAACTAAACTCACATTTTTCTGAGGTCTTCAGAAGTGAGGAAGTGGGACTACTAAGGAGGTACTGAAGGGATTTAGAAATTTTTGGGGGGAGAAGTACTGCTTAGGTTAAATAGGCTGAAATCAAACAAATCTCCAGGACCAGATAATATTTGCCCTCAAGTTCAAGGAGGTTAGTGAGTACATATATAAATCCTTGCCACATATTTTTAGGGAAGTCATTGTGTACTGGGGAAATTCTGAAGGGCTGGGAAATGGAAAATACTATCTCACTATATTAAAAGGGTGACTGGGCAAATCCAAGGAAGTATAGGCCAAGTAAGACTTAAAGTGCATCACATGAAAATTAATGGAAGGAATTATTAAAGATAAGATTGAGCAACACATGGCAAGAACAGGCGTTATACCAAAGTCAGCATGGGTTCAGAAGAGGGAGGTCATGTTTTACTAAAATGCTGTAATTCTATAAGTAAGCAACAAAACGGTATGATCAAAGTGGAGCATATAATATTGTTTATCTTGAATTTCAGAAAGCATTTTATAAGGTGGTACATGAGAGGTTGGACATCAAGCTAAAAGAAATTGGAGTTCAGGGTGATGTTTGTAGATGGATACATAATTGTCTCAGACACAGGAATTGGAGGCTTATGGTGCGTGGAACCTTATCAGAATTGGCTGAGGTTAAAATTGGTGCCCTGCAGGGGTCAGGGCTCGGGAGATGCTATTTCCAAATATATAAATTATTTGGATAGGAATATAAGTGACAAGCTGGTTAAGTTTGCAGATGATACCAAGATAATATGGAATCCATTGAAACATTACAGAGGGACTTGGACAGCATTATAGGCTTGGGCAGTTTTGTGGCAGATGAAATCTAATGTCAGTAAATGTAAAGTACTGCATGTAGGAAGTAAAAAGGTTTCAATATACAATGAGAGGTCTGAAAATCAAAAGAACACCTTATGAGAAGCATTTAGGAGTCGTAGTGGACTCTATACTATCAACTTCCAGACCATTTTCAGAAGCCAATCTGAAGGTTGCCGGTTGGAATCCCATAAATGCCAAAAGGGACTCTGCTCTGTTGGGCCCTTGAGCAAGGCCCTCAACCTGCAATTGCTGAGCGCTTTGTGTAGTGAGAAAAGCGCTATATAAATGCAAAGAATTATTATTAAGCCATTAAGCAGTCTAACAGAATGTGAAGTTATATAACATGCTGTGTAGTGTACAAATCCAAAGAGGTTCTGCTCAAGCTTTATAATGCACTGGTGACACCTCCATCTGGAGTACTGTGTGCAGTTTTGCTCTCCAGGCTACATAAAGGACAAAGCAGCACTAGAAAAGGTCAAGATTATTTGGTCATGTAAACCCTTACAGTTAAGGATTTTCTAGTGTTAAAATGTCTGTTGCACTCTGTTCGCTTCACATGTTTCCCGCAGCCACAGGTAGAAAATAGTAGAAGTGTCCACAAAGATCTTTTTCCTAAGGCAAGTGCTCAGGCAATCATATTATTCCTTCTGTTTGAAATAATCTGTCTCAATATTTCATGAATAGATATTTGTTGATGAGTGGAATGTACATTGTTAACCTCGGCAGCACAATCTCTGCAGCAGTAGGGTAATACATTGAAATTAATGTGTAATGTAGTCAGGTTACTTTATAAAGTAACAAGTAACTAATGCAGTAATTACTCTGTGGAAGTAAAAATCTTGCAATATTATTATACAGGCTGCACTGGGTTAAGGTAAGAAACAAATATACCGATACACGGCTCTTTTGCCAGGCTCTGTCACACAGCCAAGCAGGAGAGTGTGCCACATGTAATCAGATAACAGAAACCTATTAATGAACTAATTTTAGTTTTAATCCAGCTATTCACTGTGGATATGTTAAAACTGTGTGACCAGGAAGCACAGTGGCCAGTCTTTGTATCGCTTGTCTTCGGTTGCTCCAGGTTGGGGATTTAAAAATGGCATTGATGTTATTTATTTAAGAGTACATGAATAACTAAATGTATTTATAAAGCACAAGAATTTTTTTTTTTTTTGCCGTTTTCTCTGGTCAGTTTCATGAAAGTTCATATATGTGCGTAGAATTTAATAACAAATGCTGGCCAATCAAATCTGCAGTTTTCCATACAAAAGCAAAAGTAGTAATAGTAACACACTGTTTACACATTACATTTATATAATGAGACAAGTAACTATATAACATATTTAGTTACTTTTTATGTAAGTCATGAGTAGTGAAGCTAATTTACTTTTAAATGTAGCATTCCTCATATTGGCTCCATGCTTATTTTCTTATGCGCAGAGGATGCGATGAGGATGTTTACGTTTGAAAAGAAGCTCGGGTGGTAACCCCCCTAAATAAATGCACAGAGCACACCTGCAGTATAATGAGGCCCTTCCTCCCAGGGCTGTTCAAGAAGAGGCAAATGAAGATGACAAACTAAAATAAAACAATTAGAAGATAAAACAACAAACAAATTCGTGTGTGAGCGTCAGTAGACTTTGTGCCCTAGGGACCAAGTTACCCGAACTATTCTCTAACATTTCAGTAAATATTTACTACCCTGATGCTGATCTTCTGATCATAAAATAGGTTGTTATGATAGCAATTAGTGAGAAGTATTCATAATTAATTGCAAAATTATGCTGTTTGAGGGTTCCTTTAGAGTGCCTTTTTCTCTTGCATGATTTGGCTCAAAAACTAATCGGCACATTGTCCTCTTAAAAAAGGCTTAAGTTTCGAGTTTGGTATTTTTCTGTCCAGCCATTTTAGCTCTAGACTGTCCTGGAGAAACACACACACACACACACGTTATCTAGATATCGATGTTTTCAGTATCTTGGGACCCTAAAATGTGGAGATCAACATTTTTGATGAATCTAAAGCTTTCCTTCCTCCCCAGTAGACGAGATAATGGTGAGGATGGTGCGAAATAAAAATATCACTAAAAAAAGAAACTACTCGTTGAATAGCCAATACAAAATAAATAAAAATAATGAATTTGTACAAATATATCAAACAAATAACAATAGTTAAATCTGAAGTCAGGGATGGAGATCTGTCAAAACCATGACATATTAAAATCAAACTTTTCCAAAAAAGTTTAATGTTTTAATCAATGGACATGTTGACAGATGAGAGCTTAGAATAGATCTTTCACAAACTTTCAAAATGATGATGTGTCAAATAAAATTCTTAAATCTGCTTAACTCAGTTTAGGGACACAGGCTGCTGGAGCTTAATTCAGCAGTATTGGGTGAATAACAGGAAGCAACCCATTACATTCTTTCAAAATGACATTTGAAAAAATAAATGAATAAAAAAAAATCAATTTTGTGTTTATGACTTGGCTGTCTCAAGTGACAGAAGAATGTAACACTTTTTTTTTTTAATTGCCCTATTCACTCACCATATGAGAAATCTTCTGTTAACTTTCAGTGACAGAAGACACACACAGGGTGACTTTATGGCTAAATGTAGCTTTAAGTGCTTTCTCAATGAAATTTTAACTTGAAGGAAAATTCCTGGAAATTTCAATGACATTGATGGACACCAAAAAATTTTAAATCGATGGACTTTGAGTACTTATGTTGCCTCTTAAATGGTATGTGTTATTGTAGCATAGGTCAATTACTGTAAACACGGTTTTCTTTTTTTTAACCAGATGTTTTTGGAAGTTGCAGCAGCTGTCTAAATATATTGGTGTATTTACATTACACGGTTAAATTGGCAATAGTTAACACTGGAAGGTGTATACGGCACATTTATATTTTGACCCAATTTTCTTTTAAGAGTTAATTTTAAAAATGGGGATTTAGGTGTAAACTATGAATTTGTTGTGGTAATTCCATTGTATTGCCATTGGCCAAGTGTGAATATGGCCTTCACTTTATAGAGTACCAGGGGGCTCGCTTTGATTGCCAACCCCCCCGGCCTGCGCTGCTCACCAGCCACTTCGCCTCTGTGCCACTCACGTTGTGAAGAGGGGGCTTTAACGCACCCCAAGGAGACACAGTTGCTCCTCCAAAACCCCCTCTTAAATGGTGATACAATGGGAAACAAATCGTTTTTTTTAACCTCCTCTTTGCTCGATCAGCTGCTGGCTTGCTGCTGCTGCCATGCTGTGTGATCTGCATCTCACATGGCACTTCGAACATTTAAATGCCTGTACAGCAGCTGTCCTACTCTTTCTTTTATTTCTGGCCCCAGGCATAGTTAACTCTCTTGGCATAAAGTCTTATCTTGCAGGACTGGAGTTCTTGATATTTTTTTAGTTTATAATTTAAAAAAGGAATAAGAATCTGAAAATCTAACGTCGTCACATTAAAGGTCGATAAATTCTGAAAAGAATGATACCAAACATATATATGTAGGTTTTAAAATAAGCCCGATTTAAAGTGTGACAAAAAAGTGACATAAAAAGTCACATAAAATCGTTACACTTTTAGGCTTATGATTTCATATATTGTGGACGCGGCCCGGACACAGACAGGCGGACATGTTGTTCATCACCACCACACGTTTATTTACACTATTATATACAGAATAAAGTCCTGCCTCCACCCGACTCCAGCCTCGAATGAAGGGAGACGGCCCCTTTTATTTCATCCCGGATGAGCTCCAGGTGTTTCCCAGCATTCCTCCCTGGACACGCCCCAGTGTGGCGGAAGTGCCGGCTGTTCTCCCGGAAGCTCTCCGGGTGTCCCTGTTCCTCTCCCCCCCCCCCCCCCCCCCCCCCACCCCAGCACTTCCTGGTGTGGCGGAAGTGATGAGGTCCAGGGTCCCCAAGGCATTGGGGCGCCCCCTGGCGGTGACCACGGGTCCCTACAGGGTTGGGCTTCCATGCCCTCTACCCGTGGCCCCCAAAGTAACCAGGATGGCGGCCCCCACGTGATCCAGGGCGTGCATAGACCCTCTTCCGGTCCCTCAAGGCGTCCCGGCCAGGCCGTTGCCCCTGGCATCCCTGACAAGTATATATGTGTAATGTGTGTGTATATATGTATGTGTGTGTGTGTGTATATATATATATATATATATATACACACACCATGGTAGTGCAGTTTTTAGCAATGATGTCTAAATGCTCCCAAGTCTTGGGTTCAAATGTTAGCCACTACAATTTTTAAGTCAAATTTGCATATTCACTCTTATAAGCATGAACATTTTATTCAAGTGCACAGATTTCCTTTCAAATGTCAAATAGGTTAAGTTAATTATCAACTCTAAACAGGTCGTCTGATTATGTGTTCTTTTACTGTTCATAAGTTTGCAGTATGGAAAGTAGCACATCCTCCTCAGTGTATATGTTTGGTGTTCCCAATGCAGTACCACTTCTAATAATTCTAACAGCCAGGCTTCAGGGCTAGAAAAGTGATTAGCAGTTGTGGTTGTTTTTTGAGAGTCGTGTTTCTGGACATCGCAAGGCTGTTGCTTATTGGAAAAGACCACAGTGTAAAGCAGTGCTGACCTGATGAGCTGCGACAGCTCCGCACTTAACTTGCAGCCTCATTAGAGCAAAAAGAGGGTAATGGAAAACACAGTACTGTATGTCTTTATTGTCATTATTACAAAAGATAAAATGGCAGGACAGCTTATTTGTCACAATTGCCAAGGCAAAACAAGTCTTTGACCAGTGACAGGGTGACACCAGGCTGCTTTTTTATTTCCTGACAATAATTTATTTGATATCAAACACTGGCTGGTTATGAGAAAAAAAACAGCATTTGACCAATCAGAAAATATGATCTTCTGCAAGCACAGTCTGAAGTCTTGATTTTGAATGTTTTTTTAAAAAAAAAAAAAAAAAAAAGATGTTTGCTGCATCAGACTGCATAATGTGTTTTCTTTCAGGCATCCACCAGACAGGTAAATTTGAAATGACATAGAAAGAATTGCATTGCGCAGGCAGGTAAATATGAGATGACATTGAAACAATTACTTTGCTAATTTAAGGAAGAAATTACAATCTGTTGTTTAAGCTGCCCTAAAAGAAGGTGACAGATGTGTCTCTGGAGATAAAACATTACTGTCAGCAAAAACAGCTTGTAAAAAGAGTACCATTATTCTCATGGTTTAGTGTGGGTGGGGCAGTCTGTAGAGGATGGGTCAGTCAGTGTGTCATTATTTTTAAAATATAAACAAAAAAAGGTAATCAATTTAATCCTCTGCTTGTGAAGCAGCCTCTGCAGGTTTTGGATTTTGTTTGTCATATGCAGTCATGCATTCATTTATTTTCATAAACCTGCTTTTTTTAATTACGGAGTCCTGTTTAGTGGGGCGAACCAGGCACTTGTATAGGAACCAGTCCCAGTTTAGATGCCAGTGTGGGGTACACAATCCTACATGCCAATTTGGGGTTTGCAGACAGGCTGACAAATGTATCCATTGGTCTTGGGAGTATAATGTATCCAGAGAAACTCCATTTATGCTTTGGCAGTGTAAGCAGGGTCCCCAGTTGGAATTAAATTCAGTTTGATTTTTTTTATTACCACTCTTCCACTTATGAGCCTAGAAAGCTACTGTATAAAGTAATTACAGACTACATAATTTAAACAAAACTAAATCTTCAGGATTATAGGGAAGTTGGAACCTGTCCTGGCAGCACTAAATACAAGGCAGTAAGCGGCACTGGACAAGGTGCTAGTCCATTGCAGGGTTCAATGACATACACCCACATTCACACTCACAGAGGGGCCAGTTTTGTAATTTTTGTGTGCATATGGTGCTGGTGTTTGTCTGTCATAGTATTTCTGTATTTCCTGAGCTTCTGTAAAAGCAAAAGTGTCCCTTGGGGCAAATTAAATATCTATCTATCTAAATCCAGTGCCTTCTCTCTTTCTCTGTCTCTTTCTCAAATTTTGTGAAACATAAGAACTCAACATAAACCAAAACATAATGTTGAAACATAAGCAAATAAATCTAACTCTAAAATCCACCTGTCTTAGGCCAGTCTCATTCCATAGACAAACATTTTTATTTTCTTTTTAAATTAAGACTTTGTTTCAGTGTAAGTTTACATTGTGGTAATGCACAGGCTACACTGTCAGATCTCACTGGTACCAACTTACCTTGCCTACAGATCTTTTAAATTAACATTAGGGAAAATTATGCCTATCACAATTCTGGCTTCACCTCAAAGCATGGACCTCTTAGAGGCAAAGATAAAATTGGAAGATTTGTTCTGTATATCATAGTTGTACTCTTATATGATCATGTGTCATCCTAAACTATCATAAAAGGGCAGCCAAATCAGTGGTAAATATTCTCTCAAAAAATTCTGAATTTTTACAATTTTTTTTTTTTTTGCTTTTTTTTTTTTTTCGGGGAAAGGGGCTGTACAGGCTTTGGGGAAGTTCTGGCATTAATTGGTGAATTAGGAAGATGACCATTGAGGTTATGTCAGTGTGTTTTTATGAGTGACAGTATTGTACAGTGGTTGCATGTAGTTTAGAACATCCAGTCCCAAAGGTAAGTAAAACGACATACTGTTCCACTTGCACCTGACTTTTAAATTGAGAAAGAGGCAGACAGTAAGACTAAAAATTGATTCCCCTAACTGATGTCCCTCCAAGAAGACATGCTAATTTTATACTGTTTATCTTGTAGTATAATGCTGTCTCTCAAATGATTGTTGCTTGTTAAAGAATTTGTATCCAGTTCCAAATTCATGTGGATTTACTCTTTTCAAAGCCTTCATGAAACTGGTTGTCAGTTATATTTTTGACAGGACTGAGTCATAGATGATGTCAATTTTGGCAAAGTGTAGCTTGAATACAATTATAGAAAACATAAGGTGAAATGCATTCAGTGACCTCTGCATCCTTTGTGATGCTAAGCATGTTGTGTGCTGTTTGTTTGCCAGCATGTGCTTTGCTTTATAAGCCTTATGTAATTTTACATCCAACTACAAGCCATTTTGTATCTTAGGCCAAGCTGAGGCAGTAGGGTATATTTGGGGCTTGCCAGAATTTAGAACCCAAAAAAGCAACATGTTAAGACCTTCTCATAAAACATTGTGCCATGTTGCCATATTTTAGCATAAGTATTGAAAACTCATAGTCAGAAGTTTAGTTCTGAAACTACAGTTGTTATCAGTGTAAAGATGATTTATAATCATGTAGAAAATAATAGATATTACACAAATATTAAATTAAAATCAGCTGACATGTTATTCTTAAGTTCATATAAGGATGTACTGCAACACTCCTGTCATTGTTATGTATGTAATTTTTGTAATTTCTTGTGATGAACAAAATATAAGAGATTCCTTTTTTATTTTGAAATATTTACGCAGTATTGTGGGCCTTTGTAAGAATAATCTGCATAGACTAAATAATCTTTTCAAAACACTGCACCTAAATTGCATACAGCAGAATCCCACTTTAAATAAGAGAATGTTTGTTTGACCTTCATTGCCTACGTCTCAGATGAGAGACCATTTTATTAACTTTATTCTATTTGCCAAGTTTTCATCTGGATGTCGCACAAGCGTCATACGTCCAGCATTGGAGCGTAGTTATAAACTGACTTGTCTGAAAAATGTTTCTATTAACCCTGGGGTTTGTGTGTCTTTTTTTCCTTTTTGGGAAAGCTGCTGGCCATGCATGCTTCTTTTCACACATTAACACATTTGTAGACTGCTGTACAGATGCTGCCATCTGAATTACATTTTTACCTGACTTCTGCGGGATGGCAGACACCAACTGTGCATTTCAAATTTGACAAAAGATGCACAAATGTGGCAGGCTATCAAATGTCTACTTCTCCGGTGAAGCAGTCTGGTCCACACTTACCTTTCTCTTATATTTCTGTAGCCAGGACTACTATATTGGCATGACAGGCAGTATATCTGTTCATTAATATGTACTATAACCCTGAAACTCCATTTTATTTGCCAATTTCTTTCTTTTAGGAGCAGGTACTATAATTCATTATGTTAACTTGCTCAGGTTTTATTATTTTGGATTCTGAGATACAAGTACACATTTTCTCTCTATTTAATGGTATAAGCATATGAAACAACACAAAAAATGTATTTAATTAAAATTAAGGTGCAAAAATAATGGTAAGACAATTAAAGAGCAAAGATTCAGCCCCTGAATTAGTGTTTGCTATAAAATGGAGTTAGAAGCAGATTGCTTCAGTGTGTATACGCAAGAAACAAGTTACCTGAACTGTTTTATAACATTTCAGCAATTGTTTACCACTCTGATGCTAACCTTTCTGATCATTAAATAGGTCATTACGATAGCAATTGACAAGAAGAATTCATAATTAATTGCGGAATGACAGTATATGAGGGTTCCCCTAGAGTGCCTCTTTGTCTTGCACGATTTTGCTCAAAAACTAATCAGCACATCGTCATCTCATAATAGGCTTAAGGGCTGAGTTTGGAATTTTTCCATCCAGCCGTTTTAGCTCTAGACCCTCCTCAAGAAACTGACACACAGACACACACATCGAGATACTGAAGTTTTTGGTATCGGGAAAAGCATTGTGATTTGTCAAAAACCGGAGATCGAAATCTTTGACGAATCTAAAGCTTTTGCTCCCAGAGAGAAAATTGGTTAGGGTGGGGGAGGGTGCAGAACAAAAAAGAGCCAAATTAGCTCAGAAAAATACATTTAAAACATTAGAAACACGATATTTTTACATTTTAGCTTATGTAAGAGCCATTTGTTAGTTCGATTATGTTAAATTGATATATGTATGTTTCTAGTTATGTTAATGTTTTGTCTGTATATTAGGACATAGTTAATGGAAGATTCTATTATAACCTCAACAAACTGACTTGTAAATGGAATATTCTAATTGTTTCTTGTCAGTTTGACTAGAGACCAGTTCAGTCTATGATCCACCTTACAGTTGGTAAGGCATGGGGGTGCAAAGTTTCAAATTGTACTGAACTTACTGAAGTGAAGCCTGTGTACGGTCACCATAGAAAAGTAACATATCTTTTAAGTATTGAACTTCAGTTAAGTTTAACATAAAAAGCTAAGACTTTAATGAGCAGAGAAGAAACCCATTTTCTGTCTTATATTTATGTGGTGAATTTTTTTTCTTTTCTTGATTTTTTTTTTTTTTTTTTTTTTTTTGAATTTGAAAATGAACTTTATTGGACTGTGGAATTTCTTTTGCTAAGCATTGACTGATGCTGGATCCTACCTTGCAAACTCAATAGCTTTGATTTTTGTAAACCTTGAAGAGATGCAGCTACACTTTACATACATGATGAATGCTCAGCATCAAAGATGCAACATTTCTGTTTTCCTTGGTCAGGATTATCCTTTGGGAATCATCATTCTAAGCTTTTCTTTAAATATTCTTCTTTTTGTTCTTCTCTTTTTCTTCTGGGTTAAATGCATCCCACTTTTGGTTCTCATTGCTAAGCTCATCTGTTTACTATCCTTGTGAAGATTTTTTTTTTTTTTTTTTTTTGTGCTTTGCTGCATTTATACATAGCAAATGAAGTCACTAGAGTAAGTAAGTACATTGGAAAGTTAAATTACTTGTTCAGGGTCATATGTAGAGTCAGGGCTGAAAACAAGCAAGACAGCCTTGCAGCTTACAGTCCAATACTGAAAGCCACATTGCCTCAAGATGAGAATTCCAAATTGTGAGTGCTTCCTCCACCATTTAACGATTCCAGTTAAACAGCGAGTCATGTACTTGAGTACAATGGTGAAAATATATGCAACATGTAATCCAGAGAGCACTTCTTTACACAGTGTGTCATGAGAATATTAAACTTTCAAAACATGTAATCATTTGATTTAGCCAATAAAAGGTGTCATTTTGCCTGACTTCTCATTAAATCATGTAATTGGATTGGCAACCTTGATAACAATTAATGATTTATGTACTCTAGCTAGATGAGATTTTGAGACAACCAAGGTATTATTTATTGCAAGATAAGTGGTGCTGTCGAACTGTTCCCCACACAGAAAATAATCTTACAGAGACTTTAAGTTCCAATAATAATAGGCTTTCTGAAGAAAATAATAAGGAGGGCTGAGAATGAAGATGTAATATTGTGTATGTGGAGTAGCAATAGTTTGTTTCCTCATGAGGTTTAACTATTCAATAGAATTCATTTTTATTTATTTATTTTTTTTAAAATAAACAAATCAATATTTCAGAAGACAGTCTTATTGGCCACTCCTGCTACCACCATACCTCACTATAGCCATAGTGCATTTGAGTATATAAGCAGTATGAGAGATGCACCATTCTTACACAGTGCTTTGCATTTTTTGCTAAAAGGTTTAGTTATGGTCACATTTAACCACAAAACCTTTACTACAGAATTATTTGGTTGTTGCTTGCTGGGCTTTTCAGATAGGCCTTAAGATGAATCTTTAAATGGCTTCTTTGCTGCCAGGTTGCAGTAAAGCCAATGCTGGGGGAAGCTTGCAAACTTGCTGACTGATCTGTCATTAGACAATGCCAATCTACTGAACTCTGAAGATCTTTCGAGGTTTGTGTTGCAGGTCTTGTTGCTGTTTAGATGTTGAGCTTTTAACAGGTGTGCTTTCCAAGATGATGTCTGTTGTGTGTGATGATTCTATTTTTTATTTATGAGCCAAAAGTGTCCAGAGAGAGATTAGACATTTTGATTTAATTATGTGTCATTCTCCTAATCTCTGCATTTACTGTGTGTCTGACAAGATCAAAATGTTATTTAGTCTCTGTGACCAGTGGCAGGACTATTTCTTTCACATGTGTAAACTCAGAACTATCCAAGCACAGGGGTCTGAATACTTGCACAGGCAGCACATTTCTGTTTTTGATTTTTGAATCCTTCTGCTTATAAAACTTGTCTTTAATTTTGTTTTATTGAGTAGGATAGATTACATTTACACTTCTTAAATTTTAATACACTTATGTGCAAACCCCTATAGCTGTGTTTATCAAGAATTTCCAAAATACAGGTAGTTGAAAATTCAGCTACTAGAAAGTCTCAAGCAATTAGTATGACTTGTGTATAAACATTCCACAGTCCAAGGGGCTTTGTTTAAAAGTATTGTTGAAATTAAAAGCAAACAGTTCACACACAAAAGAAAAAGTTGATAATACACACAAATAAAAATTTCTTGTTTTTGATGTTTTGTTTCAGTCTTAAATATCTTGGTTACATTTCTTAAAGTTTCTATATATTATTGCATACACCATGAGACCTGTGTTTTTAACATATGTGCATACAGTCAGAAACTATATTCCTTCTTACCTTTTTGACAGTTCATGTTTTATATATCTACAGTAAGTACAATATGAGATCATTCTGTTGTCTAAATACAGGAATACAGCAAAGCATAAAGACTATAACATTATCGTGTTGGCTTATAGTGGGTAAAACAGTCTTCCATTATTTATGTAGCTATTGTGAAACATGCATTCCATTCAAGTTAAGCAAAAACGGATGTAAATTTGCAATTAATGTCAACATAACAGGTTTGACTGTTAGACCCCACACAAGGCTCATGATCCCAAGATACAGTCAACAGAACACAATAGAAATGTCAGCTTCTGAGTATAACTAAAGAACCTCAAACCCAATTTAAGAAGATTCTGCAAAAATCGCCAATACCATCCAGCAATGAGTGTAACAATGATTTAGCATGTCATCTGAAGTAGGTGCACTCTAAGAACCCATGTTATAGCACTGCAGTACTATAGTATATCCAGTGCTAATTCCAGTAATGCATACATCCTCAGTTGTACAGAGACATCATTAAAATGTTATTCATATCACTTCTTCTAATTTCTGAATTAAAGAACAAAATTATGTCTTTGCCAGCTACAGTGTTTGTTACATAGTATTAGCTAAAGGGCTATTGACCAGTGTCTGGCCTGGGGTGGATTTCCGACGCTAGTGCTAATCCAAGTTGTTTCTGAGTTGGTAAACATTGTAGTAGGCAGATTTAGGATAGTGATATGCAGCTTATAATAAACTCAGTTGTGAAATATGTCATATTTTTGGCATGTGCTTTTATTTTCTTTCTCTTTTATAGCTATCCTGAAGAGAGTCAATCCACAGCTTGGAGTTGATTTTCCCCATTCATTTCACACCACATATACAGTAAGGTGATTGCCAAATATCTTCAGATGATGGCATCTCTGGCAGTGTTTTCAACCTGGCAGACCAACATGATGTTGTCTTAGTTACAGTTCACTTAACACCACACTTCAATAGAAAAAACTGGCAGCTTTTATTTAATTAGTCTGTGGTAGCTGTGTTTTCACCAAGCATGTCTGTGGGTATTCAATGTTATCTTGGCTGTGAAGGGTGGGATGCAGAGACAGGTATCAGTGTGCGGTGCGATCAGGCCACCTTCTATTCTTTGCAGACTATGGTACTTAGCTGACTATATTTCTCTGAGTTTCCAGCTTGCTTTTTTAGTTTCATTTTCTAAAAAATTCAATCATATTTGTTGTTGTCTTTGTTTAAAAAAAAAAAAAAAAAAAAAAAAAAAAAAAAATCTTAAGACACCACCATACTATACAAAAATTGCAAGTATAGTAAACTAAACATCCAGCAACATAATGCTAAAACATGTGGAAAATGATATGCATATATTTAAAATTTACTTTTTTTATTCAAATATTTTAATGTTTTTATAATTTCTGTGTAAGTTTTAACCTGTTTTATTTTTTTGTTGTATTTCATTTCTGTCTCTTACTGGATGCAACTGAGAAGGCAAATTTTAATGTTATATTGTATAAACATGACTAAATAAAAACCTTGAAACTTTGTTGTTCATATTCCATCTGTTCTTGATCAGTCACATTCTGGAAATGGATCACTACAAAGGTACATAGTGACTATTTTAGGCTGAATATAATAATAAAAAAAAATGTCCTGTAGTTGTTGACAAAACATTCACTCCAAGGCATGCCATGTTACTGTGTGTGCCAGAAGAAACTAAAAATGGGAAAGAATTAATAATGGCCAGTGAATCATATTACTAGAATTAATTTAATTAAAAAGCAATAAGAGAAGTCTCTTTAACAAAGGTACTTTAAATGCTGAGCCGTATGAGACTTCAAGTATTGGTAAGGTAGATCATTCCAGGATTAGGGTGCTCCATAGCTAAAGGATCTGCCTTCTATACTATTTATATTTATTCTTGGAATTTCAAAACTGCGTCCATGGAGCACAATGTATGCCTGACAGTATAAGCACCAATGCATTCTTTAAGTTAAGTAGGTGCTAAACCATTCATGATTTTATATATGGGAGAAGGATTATTTTAATTTTGTCTTTAAACCAAATAAAAGTAAGTGAAGGATTTGGAAAACTAGAATTACATGGTCTTACTTCTTAGTTTTTTTTACAATCCTGATGCCACTTTACACGATTTACAAGTGACTTATGTGGTTTAACATTTCACTGTTAAATCTGAAAGTATGCTTTCACATTTATTTTCTTTTGTTATAGAAACTTGGGGAAGGAGGACATACATTTTTGGGATAGTCTGTCCATAATTGTGTTAGTTTTCTAAGTTCTTTTGGACTTCTAATTTAGCTTGTATGTACCAGGGTGTATGTGACATTGCCTGAACGTAAAGTATAACAATTTGTTATGCCTCATCAGACATGCCAGGTTTCTCTAGAGGAGGATGTTTAAAAACTAATGCTATCGCACAACCTGTTCTCATCTCTTGTCAGTCTTTCATTAACCCTTTCACACTCTGCCCCAATTAATTTTTGTAGTCCCCAGGTCTCTACTTCTTATACAGGGGATAACTCTCTATTGAACAAACAAAAAAGGTTTACACAATTGGTAAGCCAATTACACGTAGTTTACAGTGTCTGTGAAATTAAAAATAATGACTTTGCATTTGTTACACTATTGCAACTATGTTTTCAAATCCATTAACCTTCCATTCTTTTTGTTTTTCACTGGTGCAGTGCTTACTAGGACTTATAAAGTGTAAAGTGGATTATAAAAGTAACATCTTTTTAGCTTAAGTGTATAAATGCTTGAGGGATGCCCTGGAGAGGTTATGAGTGTCGCACTTTGGATTGATTGTTATGGTCCTGCATAGAATGTAATTTTTTTTAACAAGTAGGGGTAAAGTCAGTGAAGATAATCTGCACTAAACCCATAAGCAGACCCCAGAGCAACTTCCTGCATTCTGTCCTCAAGGAAGAACATTAGTATCTGGAAACCAAGAACAAAATGATCTATAGATGGGAGGGCAAAAAATCGGCAGAAGCATCATTAAGATGGACTGGACAAGCATTACAGAATGAATAAAATGCTGAAACTGAGTGCAATACCAGTGCACACCTTAAAAGATCTTTTTGTTTTAAAATTGTTTTCAAGCTTTTGTGCAAAATCATCTATTTTTATCTGGCTTCTTAAAAGTTAAATTTTTTTATGCCTATAACATTTTAGCTATTAAGAATAGAGACTGTGAAATTCTATTAACACAATGGGAACTGAAAATGCCCAGAAAGTTGAAACAAAAAGCTTCCAAAAAGATACTGGTCGCAGAACTAGATGACTCTACAAAACCAGCAGAGTTATAATTAGGCTGTTTTGATGGCCTCAAATGCTTCATTAACTCTCTTTCTCTCTCTTCCCCCTTTTTCCTGTGCTCTTAAAACACATTGTCTTGCAACTCTGGCACAGGATTGGCATATGCCTTTGAGCTGGAGTCCCGCTGCTTGACTGTCTCTGTGTTAGTGGCTGCCTAGGCCATCTCCTCCTTGAATACTGAGCATCTCTTTTCTGGTGTGAAGTAAAGGGCAGAGGAGATGCAGCCACCTGCAGTGTCTAGGCTTTCAAAGACAGAGCAGTTCCAGGTGCCGAGTTAGCAGGGTGCCAATCAACGGCCTTGAGAGCGCCAAGGTGAGCTGAATGCCCACAAAGCTTAGAGCAGCTTTGCCGGCTGGCATGTGTTCTTAATACAGAGAGGTTAACAACCCTGGAGCAACTTTATGAAAAGAAACTGCTGCTGGCCGCCCTTTACACTGTCTAATCTGAGTGTGTCTTTCCACTTTGTTTTGCTACTCCACTGTGCTTCCCGAAACAGTGTGTGAAACCAGTCTTGTAGTCTGATGATTATTGGAGTGGTAGTGTTTTCCATATTGTAATCCAAGTAAAGGGCAAACTTATTAAATGTATTTAAAATATTTCAAATTTCAATATTTTTATTATTTGAAAGGAAGTGATAGTAGTGGGAAATGTGTTATGAAAATGTAAAGATTATTATTTTTATCATTTTGATTATTAAGAGATGCTGGTGAAGCAGGATGAGCATCTTTAGAAGAGTCCTCAGATTTGTCATGCAATCAGGGTTAAGAATTTGTACATATTACAGAAAGGCAAAATAAAAAGGCCGATTATGATGAAAACCACAGAAAACTAGATGTTTGAAAAATACTAGTCAGTACAGAATTGACTTGAGTGAGTGGCCAGGTAGGAGAAAGTGCTCGCTTAAATATACTAAAATCAAGGATTAGACTATAGTTACTGCGGTGGCAGTGCTGTGAAGTATGGTGAGGGCTGAGTGAGTGAGAGGCCTCTGCTGATTTCACCAGGAAGTACTTTCCTTTGCATTGCTTACATCCTGTCCCTGGGTGAGCAGTTAATTGAGTTCTCCTTTAGCGTTAGCTTTTTGAAGGTGCTTGTTCCAAGCTGAGCACGGCAGTTACCACAGTGGAAGTGTCCCACCTGGGATGGATTGTGGTTTGATGCTATGACAACACATTATAGTTACTTTTTCAAATAGCAGTATTTGTGATTGACAGAAGAAATTGTGGTTAAAGAGCTTGCAAGATGTGACATTAATTAATCATAATTTTGCCAGGCTTTTCTGTTGGTGTCAAAAATCTATAGTTCTTGCAGAGACGTTACTTTTTTCCATTTGCAAATTATCATTTTATGTCATCCTTATACCTGTTCTAGCATGCATCCTTTCTTTGGAAGTGACTGAGATATTTTACTATAGATTATTACAGTGTGTCTGTGGTTTTCTTCTAATATAATTTGTCCATGGAAATAATGTCTGTGCCACCACAGTTGAAAAATATTAATTTATATTCTTGTTGTGCATCTTATTTTGAATTTCAGGTTTGTTAACTTTATGGACTACTGAGAACAATTAAAGATCCAGTGATTTAATAATCCAATCATGTTTGTCACAATGTTTTTTTTTTTTGTTTTTTTTTTTAAAAAGTACCTCAGTTTGTGAATTTTTGAGCCCAGGATGTTGAACTCAGTAGTAGCTCATCTCACTCCTATATTTTTCTTCTCTAAGTCACTGGTATTGTTCTTGAACAATAGGATAGTACTGGCACTTTTTTTTACCTTGAGGCTTTCACTTTATTGTTGTTTTGCCCTTGTAATATCTGGAAATTATTTATAGTTTTTTTTTTTTTTGAATTTTGGCTTTTAGTTGCTGCTTTTTCCAGTTAATATGTTCAGCCTACAAGTTGAATATGTTGGTTATTGATATAGCCTTACCTGACTTCTTTTTCCAATTTTGAACCATACAGTTTCCAAGTTTTCAGTTTGGATAGATGTTCCTTGAGTATTGTGCACTAAAATGTTTCTGAGTATAAGCAAATATCTGTACAGTTGCAAAACCTTTTTATTTTTTAAAGTATTACTGACTGCAAACCGCTTGCAGTGATTATTATACTGCCTTGGTGCTCTTGGGTGAGCTTAGCCACTCATGCGTGAACATGTTTCTCTTTTAAACAATGCATTTAATTTGAACGCCTTCTCCAACTAATGTGTTGGTTGTTCTATTACATTCACTTACCTCTGTTCATTTATTTTTTTAAGTTTCATCAACAGTATTATTAGAGTTTATCAAAGTTACAAGTCAGGCAAGAGTTCAGAATGTGCTGTTAAAACTGTGCCTTCAATTGTAATGACTTCAGCAGGTTTGTTAGATCACATACACTCTGTTCTAGTATTTAATTCTGTGAAAGTATTAATTCATGAATTTTTATGATTATGTCTTTTTATTTCCTAAAGAGGAGTCCTGCATAATGGGTGTATCTTATAAGCAAGACAAGATGTAAAAATTATTCTGGTGCTATCAGAGAAGAATTTTCTTCCTGGCAAGTCATGTTTTCTTTCAAGCCTCTGCACAATATTTCTGAAACCACTTCTTCAAAAGTTTAAATGTGAATAAGGTCAGTGCCAATGTGTATGAACTCTGCTACGGCCCTGTTAAGTCTTTCCCTCTTCTTTAGAGTTGTGATCATATATTCTTTGACTGGTAAAAATGTCTTCAGCAGTCAACAGGCTAGCTTGCCACTGTTTTTGTTCTATTTCTGTCTAATGTGATCTGTGAAATGAAAAAGGAGGACTAATAACGTACATTGGAATCTAGACAGTGTGAAATTATTGCTTCTTAATCTTTGTAAAATAAGTAATTAAGCTAGTGTGTGCAATATATAAATTCGAGGGTTAAAAAAATGTAAATAATATTTAATTAAAAATGTGCAATGCATATACTACATTAGGAGTTAAAACTATTTCTTATGGTATTTTGCATCACACTTTACACAATTCTGCTGATTAGGCTTGAACTCCTTTGTGTCTGTTCATTAAATGAGCCTTTGGGAAAGTGGTCTTTGTGAGCTTACACTGTGTGAAAATGCTGCAGTTCTTAAACTATCAAGCTACATTAATCCAAGCTGTTTTGTTTCTACTGTAAATATCATTTCACACCTGTTGGGTTTTGAACTTGGCTCAATTCAATGCATTGTCTCCTTTAGTGAGATGAGCCTTATAATACCATTTGCAAACAGACGCTGTAATATCTGCAGTTTCACCTTTTTCCTTTGCCCTACATCCAAAGTACTGTCATATCTCACTTTAATAGCCATATTTCTCAACAAGCTGATGATGACTAGTGTTTTCTGTTGTGTTGTTATGAGTTTCTGAATTAACAAAATGTTAAAACCACAAACTCGCGTAACTTCATTTTCTTCTAGTTATATGCAGCATAGCATGGAGTAAAATGATACACCTGCTTCTTGTTCTCCTTAAAGACGTGGTTGACACTTTTTAATAAATTAAAAGTAAAACAAATTCAAGTACTTTATCATGCAGTAACCCTACTGGATTTTGCAATATGTTAGTATAGTACTGTCTTAAAAACTTGATACTGCGGTACTATTTATTATAAGTATGTTGCACAACATTATTGTCCCGTAAACTAAGATATAGGAATCCAACATTAATTATTCAATATGCAAAGTATAGCCTACAGGACTTTTGTCCCAGCAGGTCTATGCATAGTGCCGGGTCTTGGGCAGAGCTTTTTCTTTGTCATTGACCTGATAAACAAACTGCCTCCTCATTGCATCTAGGCCCCTTTATAATTATAAGCAAGCTTAGCTAGAAACAGTGGATCTATCATCTTCTTGGAGACCCCAGGGTTTAAGCCATATTCCAGTAATTTTCCAGTTTCCATTCATTGATGTGTCTTGAGCCTGTGGTTTTTGGTGTCTATGCAAAGGTTTGTTCTAGCTGTAGGAATTCCACTGTTCCATCAGGACTATATATAAAATACAGTACATCAGTTATGAAAACGATCTATCTACCAATAAACTTTCCTAACCAGTTTATTTTGATGAAGAACATTTTCATTCAGTGTTACTGTACTTGTCTCACTCCAAATAGACGTTTTAAAAATGAAGTTGTTTTAAGAGATCAGTTGACTTTATCATACTTTAAATGGCTCTCTTGTTTCTTAAACCTTTGTATCAATTGAAAAACAAGTTTATTTTTAATTTTACATAATTCTAACTTTTATAATATTAATTAA
This sequence comes from Polypterus bichir lapradei, assembly GCA_026402145.1. Taxonomy (NCBI): domain Eukaryota; kingdom Metazoa; phylum Chordata; class Cladistia; order Polypteriformes; family Polypteridae; genus Polypterus; species Polypterus bichir. The sequence continues at coordinate 14,303,657 of JANRMT010062846.1, read as the reverse complement.
CCTTATAGCCTCACATTTACATTAAAGATTATCAATAATTTAAGCTATGTATTCATCTAAGGTAGAAGAACCTTTCACTCAGTTCTTCCCTACCACAAAGTCTCTCTAAGCAGGTTACAAGTGATGCACTTTTTATTCATTTGAACTAAAATCATTTTTAATTTGAATCCATGAATGTAATTAAAAGTTGCAGAGCTGTGCTTCATGTGTTGGGTGCATTGAAAAGCAACTGAAGAGCACATTTCTGCCAACTAATTAAGAAATCATATTGTTAATAATTGGTTCTCTGACACAGTTACATCCAAAGAATTCATAATTGAATTACATCATTTTAATGAAGAAGGAAATAGCAAAGAAATATAAAGAAAAGATAATTTCTATGATTAAGTGTAAAATAATAAAATATGAATGATTTTCTAAAGCTGCTGCGTCTCTCTATGCATGACATACAAAAAAAAAAACAAACATTAACGCCTTTGTGATGCCAGTTGTTTAGCTTTAGCTGCCATATTCACTATTGCTTCTGCTTAAGTTGTTTGAACCTGGCACTCTTTAGCTTATATAGTGTATTTTAGAACAAGCATAATAAGATTTAAGTGTTTTAAAATGCAGTAAAATACAAAGTATTCCTAAATGACAAGATACTGAAAGAAACTTTTCATAAGTTCCAGAGAATGGCTAAGGGGTGGGTTTTGATGGTGGAGGAGTTCAGCTGCAATTCAGTCCATGGCAGGATTTGTTAAATTTTAATTTTAAGGTTTACTGAAGCCTAATATTTTTATACAGCCATTTTCAATTTTTGTGTTTCTAGCACCAGCCACTTGCCTTCAATTCATTCCATGTGTTAAGTGCAGCACTGTAGGTGTGTTTTAAATATTATTTTTTTGGAAGCTTGTTTAAAGGTGAGAGCAGGGCTTCCTTATGTGTTGTGATTTGTTTAGTGCAATTTTTACTCACGGTGGAGGTTGCTGCATTTTTTATGTTGTGTGACATTTTTGAGGACAACTAGGTTGTTGGGTTGATACAGACCTATGCAGTGTTTTTTTTATTTTATTTATTTTGTGCCAAAGCAGTTAAAAAAAAAAAAAAAAAAAGTTTTGTGCATAGATCTTGTGCCACAATAAAACTTGAAGGACGGGAAATAATTATTGAGTATTCTCTAATGTTTAATGACTTGGATTTTTCTTGCGCTACCCATTTGCTATTATTCCTGTACATTTAGCTGATGCTTTTTAACAAGGCAATTTTTAATGAGAAGTTGTGTTACAACTGTTTACAGGTATATG
>JANRMT010062846.1:14200692-14302361 GCA_026402145.1 Polypterus bichir lapradei | reverse complement strand
TAGTTATAGAATGTTCTTTTAGAGTAAATTGAATGGATGGACGAACTCCTGCTTTCATTTAATCAGTTTCTTACCATGTGTATTGCAGTAAAGGGATGCAGGGAGCCAGACGTTGTGCCACCAGCACTGAGTACAGACTGTGAGTTTTTACCTGTCAGTAGAAATATGTGAGCAGTTGTTAAATACTGTACTAGTATATCACTTTGATGCTCAATACAGAAAGAAACAACAAAGTTTATTGTACTACTGTAAGGCCTGCACTTTTTTTTGTTTGGTCTAGACTAGCGTATCCACATTTCAAATGATTTTCCTTCCCAGAGCAGATGGATCTTTGTTAGAATAAGTGAAGTAACAGCTTTCTGAAAAAATGATTTGCTGTATGTATCATGTCAAATAGTATATGTGATGGATCAAATCAAGATCTGACCATGTTTTGTCTGACGTGTTAGCTGAAGCATAGTTATGGTTTAAAACTGTTGCAAAGTATAAAGACCAGACGTTTGTATTACCTTTCAAATGTATGTCAGATGTTCTTGGAATTTTGGCATTATTTCATTTGAACAATAATGGGCTTGTCTGGGGTTCATTTTACTCAATCACAGGTAATGAATCCTTTCATCCGTTTTAATGCAGTTGATTAGAAATGTAAATTTGTTGTATATGTAATTGAGTGTATAATACAATGTAGGGTGGATAGTGTAGTATACCAGCACTGGGAAAACATCTAGAAAACCCAAATTATAAAACTGTATGGTACCAGCATTTGTTTTTTTTTTTTTTTTTTTTTTGATACCGGAATTAAATATCAGCTTTCCTTTCGACCCCACCCAAACTTCCCTTAATACTTGCTTTTGCAGTTGTGGAGAAACATCCATTTTGTAGATTTAAAAAATGAAACTACACGCTTCAACGCAATCCAACCCCCAACCCCCACCACGGTTCGCTGTGAACTGGACTTCCCGAGAGACTTATTGCGTCGATGTGAGTTTGACTTTACAGGAGGCAACAGCCCTTTATTGCTTTAACGTGATCATGGCTTCATAGCTATCAAGAAGGAAGTATCACATAGTGTGGTATGATGGCAGTGTGCACCAGGGAGAAGAGCAATAGCAATTATGCAACACATGAGGGAGGCAGGAGTAAGACTGTGGGTTTTAGAGTTATGTTATTTGCTTTAGAAGTGTTTTGATGCTGGCACAGGGGTCTGAAAGCTGGTGTACCACCAATCCAACTCTACTACAGTGACTGCATTGAAGTTCAGTCCATAGCTGGCTCCTACCATATGCCTGTTACTGATGATATGGAATCTTCTGACTGTTCTGCAGTGCTTTCCAAGTTGTGCATGTTATATAGTACCTAATGTATTCAATAATTTGATTTCTCATTCATTCTTTTATGGTTTTTCAGACAAATTTTACTTTACAGCATATAAAGATGTCTTCAAATAAAATGATTCTTCCATGACTTTCTTTGTCTGCACTAGGAGGATAAATGACTCATTCTGGGTCACACATCAAGAAGTCAATCGGGAACTTTGTACTTTACGGTCCAGTTCATTACCTTCTAAGCTACATGAGTTGCACTAAAGAAAGCCTTTGAGTGATCAAACTTAGGTGTATCTTTACCATGCAGGGACTGTGCTAGAACACATGGGCTTTATGATTTTTTTTTTTTTTTTTCTTTTTATATATATATATATATAAGAATTACAAGAGCATTAAAATGAAAAATGTGAAGTTATGCTGGGGTGTGTCTGATTTCCTCTATAATTCATTATTCATGATGACATTTCCAGGTGTTGCACAGACTCTGTGTTTCACTGTACTTATCTTATATTGATTTAACTTCTATTTTTGTTAATATGATCACCTATAGTAGTATTTGTGTTTTTCATTTTTGTATACTGATTCCCTTGGAAGATATAGTGTAACATAAAGGTTGTTTAATAATGGTGTTTCAGCTCTTGCCTTTGTGGTGTGCTTGTTCTGTGGAAATTACATGTCACTTGCTGCCCTGAAAACAGACACATGCACATGCCTCAGTAGTCATACAAATTTCCTTAGAGAGTCCTTTTGTTTTTGTCTACAGACATGCTACCAGGTTGAGCGGCATTTTTTTTTGCTGCCTCAGCATGCGTGTTTTATATGATGGACTGAGGTGTCATACTGACTGGATTCCTGCATTGTATACTTTCAAATGAACTAAACTCTGGCTCTCACAATCCTGACCTGAAAAGGGGAATTAAATAAAGGTAGATGGCTAGATTATCAATAATGATTGCATATCCTCTCTTACATCTGAAATTCCACCAAAAGCACTACTGTATATAGAGTATAACTCTCATAATAGGCCCCATGTCTGGATTAAGACGGACTGGGTTTGCATTTTATGATACAGATCACAAGATTAGAAATGGACCAAAATGTTAAGAGCATAAGTTGCAAGGTATTCTGTGTGTGAGCAACACATGGATGATTTGATGTTTTTGATATCTGATCAGAGTCCTGTAAGTTCAGTTTTGAAGCCCTTCTCTGGCTCCAGGTATGTAGAGACTTTAACAGTAGCATGAGTCACGCAAAATGAAAATTTAAGATGCTGGGTCAGAGCTTCAGTAGCATGTAATTTACCTTTCTTACTGTAGCTTACATCACCCTCATTACTGTCATTTAAGTGCCTTAAAAACTTATCAAACTACAAGAAATTCCCTAAAGAAGGCAAGAAATTAAAAATGAGTACATTGATTTGTAAATCTGCTAAATATTTATTAACATATGTTTACATTACATTGCATTTGCATTACACTGTGAGCAAAAGGAGACACACTTGCAGAGTGGGCCCAAATACAAATACTGCCAATGAAGGATAGTAAATAAGAGGTTTTATTATACAAAAAAGAATAATTAAAACAAGAATACTAAGTAATTAAGGATGAAGAATAAAATAGTGAGTAACACAGTAAACCTAAAATCTCTTTGGGTCTTCGTATACAAAGTTCAAGGACTTCAGAAATACCATGACTGATCAATTTTCCCACCTAAGCAGTACCTTTACTTTTCCCTTCCTGCTCACTCTTTCTGTGCCATTTCTTCCTTCAGTCATTCAAGCCAACTGTAAAACTCCTAACTCCAAGTTCAGTGGCCTTAGGCTGGAATAAGATTTTAGGGGCTGTGGTTAGGAAACGTATGTGGGGCACATCCATAGATCACTTAGAGCAACCAAAATCGCCTTGGGAATTTCTGGAGTTACAGAAAGTCCAGTTATAGGAAATCTTGTGTCACACAAATAATACACTTTGGGGTTCTTCATTGCCCTCCATTCATATTCATGTTCCTGGAGTATTTAACTACTGCGCACTATCCATTATATTGGGGCATTGTGTGCTTTGTTAGTATCATTATTATCTACTGATACTTCATCATTATCAGGGCATCTTACATCCTTAATCCTGCTCAGCATTACCTTATTTTGCCTGCATTTGAGCTTCCTATCAGCCTTCCATCACAATATACTCCATGTTTTTTCTATTTTGTGTTATCAGTATTATACTTATGAATGTATCTACAGTGATGCAGGTTTAAAAATAAATTGAATACCTAGTCTGCCCACATATTGTATGTACTGCAGGTGTGTGTGTGTTTGTCTCAGGTAGAGTCCTGATTCCATCAAATATAATCAAAGGCTCTGTGGTAGCCTGTGGTACAAGGCAGATGGAAAAGAGTAGAGCAGGATTGCTCATTAGTCTGTGCATGTATGTTTTGCTGTACACCAAGAGACTTGAGCCCTGTTTTCTTTTGCCATAAAATGAACACAAATTTCTTTAGTACGAAGGCTGTGGCGATTAGGCTCAGACACCAGGTTGTCAGCATACATATGAGGCAAATTAATCATGCGAATTCAGGATGAGTTAAAGGTTTTGGCAGGAAGTCATGCATTACTTCATATATAATTACATTTTAATTAAGGACACTTGAAGCGTTACCTTAAAATCTAATTAAAAATAAAAAGAAAACGGAATTATTGAAGGATTATGTTTATTTAGCACAGCTCTGAATCCATATGAATAAGATTCCCTGTGTTTAAACCTTCTGTTTTTATCAGACTGTTATTATCAAACACAAGTGTGATTGTAGGGAATAAAGCAGAGTTCCATGTGTGCGTATAAATAGACAGTAGGTTCAGTTTTCTTAGGTCTTATTCTTTTTTTTTTTTTTTTTTTTATGCAAATTTTACACGGATCAAAGGTGGCGCTTATTTCCTTTAGATACAGGAAGAAAATCCTCCAGTTGTAAAATGAATTAAGCCCTGCCAGTTTCCAGTGCCAAAAAAGAACATGTGCTATGGGAATTGAATCTGCTGGTCTTGGCTTCGAACAAGACTGATGTAGTCAGGGTGTGGGCTATCTGGATGAGAAGATATGAATTTCACAAACTGGCACTTAATCATGGCTGCTGGGTCATAAACAGAGAAAAAGTGGTATAATTATTATCTGTATGTTTTTTTACTTTGAATTTTCTTCAGATGTTGCAATTTGATTTCTTTTTTGCACTGTTGATTATGATTCAAATTCACCAACAAGTGGTAGTCAATTTAGAATTCATTCTGATTCCCTCTACTCAGCTTGTCCCTTGAGCAAGGCCCTTAGCCTGCAATTGCTGAGCGCTTTGAGTAATGAGAAAAGCGCTATATAAATGCAAAGAATTAATTAAATAAACTGCACTGCACTGGAATTTATAGTTGAAGGACTAGACTGGCATTTTTTTTGTATATTCTAATTGCTCCTGTTATTTGACTGAAATGCTACTGTGCATCAGTCAGTCATATGTTCAGTTTCTTCAGTACCTGCAACAAGAAAGCGCTTTATAAATCCTTACGCCATTAAAATTATTTTAAGTAAAAGTTATTTATGAGTCGGTTATGTTTATAGCTATTAGGTGAAGTTTATACTTGAGGCCAAGCTGGTAGACACATTTGTCACCTAAAGAACTAAACCATACTACCGACATGCTTGCACTTTATTCCACATTAATAAGACCTCATTTGAGGATCTCTTGTTGACATTTCTGAGGCTGTTTCCAATCCAAATTGACAAGTCTTCTTTGCACACTTGGTTGATTCGCTATTCATTGTGTATTGGCATGCCCTCAGCTTTACTCTTTCAATTGTAATGCACACTGCTTATGGTATTTCAAGAATGTCGCACAAAATGAACATTTGCCAAATGAGGGCAGAAGACAAAATAAGCAGGAGGGTTTGGAGCAGGATACCCTACTCAAATTTGAGGAATTAATGACTAACTGGTCCCAGAACACAGGATAGTTTCAGGTAACCACGGAAACCGCAAAAGCTACCATTTCCTTTAATTTTTCAGTTTTTGTTCATAATAACCCATTTCAAAAGGTGTGCTGATGTAAATATTGACCAATCAATGATTTACTGAACTCTGGAGTAATTTTATGATTTCATTTTTTTTTTTTTTTTTTTTTTTTTTTGGAAAAATGCAATATTGTGTGTTAGGCTCCGAAACCATTAAGGTTACCCTGTACATTTGGTGGGATCATAAAGCAAAGTGACCTCTTGCATTTATATCTATCTATCTGTAATACAATTTGTTGAAGTTTGAAATAAAAGGAAAGAAACTTTCCTCAGTACTTGATTTTGAGAGTCGGACACTGAAGGTCAATAAACTAGAAAGCCCTCCTGAACTGCAAAACAAAAACATTTGTTTGGACAGAGAACCCCCTACTGTCTTGTCTCAGTTTCCATTAAAAGTCTTACAGATAGTATAATCGATGATTTTCTTTTAGGATAACTGCAAATGTACATTGTGCAATATTGACATCTGATATAAAAGCCAACATAAATGTCTGGATCATCCACACTCTTGTTTTATTTGGAAATTGTATAATTTATTAGACAAAGCATAAGTTAAAAACCATTAGTTTAATCAATGTACAGTATATATAATCCAAAGTTCACTGACTGATGGACTCACTCTCTCACCAATAAAAAGGACTTTTTCTCGTTTAGATAAAAAGCTGAAATTTTACAGGATTGTACATCTAGGCTAGTAGATATCTGCTATGAGAGAATGTTTTCTTATATTAAAATTTAATGATTAACCCCCCCAAACAGAAAAACTACATACCCCAAAATCTTAAAAATGCCTTGATGAATTTGATTGAAATTTGGTGACGTTATTAAAAAAAAAATAAAATTATCTGACACATTTTTTTTATTTTGCTAAATTGTCGATATTCATTAATTTTATGCTAACTTGCATGCTCCGTACAGCGCTAACAGAGGCTTTATGCAAACAAGACACAGCAAAAGCAATCGACATCAGCACTTACTAATAGGGTGGACTGAAGACGGGGGAAAAAAACTTGGTGTCTTGAAAATGAAAAAATAAGTAATAACGCTTGGCATCTACAGTCAGATATGACATCGAAAGAGAAAGTTCGACAAAGCTCAATGGTTAGCAAGCACGCTATAAAACTGCAGTGGGTATGCCAGCTGATTTGGCTTTGAGTGCTAGTATTGCTTCATTCGTTAGAAGCAAAAAAGGCAGCAAGAGAGTGTCTTTGCCAGATCTGCGCTAGAAATAGAGGTGGATGTGGCATCTTTGGATCCAAGACAAGATGCATAAGAAAGCATAAGTTTAAAATTAATAGGCCCACCACAAGCTACTCCATTGTAATGTACATTCTCATCTATGGATTTTGAAAAGGGGCCCTCACCCTGCCTTCTAAGATCACTTACATTTACATGTGTATCTGTTTACTTGAATAGTTTTACTTGCTGGGGCTGGATCAGCCACAGAAGAAGCACACTTTTAAACAGCTCAAAAATATACCCATAGAGAATCGGCTGCACTCAATTTGCCTGCAAGTCATATACTGCTTTACAGCCAGCTTATGTAACCATTATTTTGTTCTCTGTCCTATGTAGACCACCTAAGACTCCGCTCCTGCCACCCTTCAAATGAACACTTCTGAGGAAGACAGCTTTCAGTTCTTTTAATTTGAAGAACCTGCTGATGAAGCAAAACGACTAAGAAGTTGTCAAGTTTGCTTTGTGTTTGAATAAAGCTTCAGTACTGAATAAAGCTGCAATACTGTTTCTTCAAGTGCCAGAATAAAAGACTCTTGCGCAGTTCTCTCCTGGTTGTCTTTTTGTGGAACTTGGAGAGCCAAATGCAATGTATGAGGTGTGACACAAAAATAACCGGATTGGTAAAAAAGAAATATTTAATGATGAATGACAGCATTCTAAACATTGTCACCTTCTATATACTCCCCCTCCCGATCTCTACACTGCTCCATACGTATCTTCCATTGATTGAAACAGTGCTGGAAGTCTTCTTGCTTGAGGCTTTTCAACATGCTTGCCGTTTCTGTCTTCACTTCATCCATTGAAAAAAAAATGTGTTCACAGGATATACCTAGCTGGTTGGCGGTTTGAGAGGGTGAGAAGGAGGGGATATAGTTCTATGATTCACATTCGGCCGACCTCCAGACAGTTTTCCTGGAAAGCCCCAAGCCCAATCTGGGTATTTTTGTGTCTCACCTTGTATGCGTTTGTATCTGTGGACTTTAAAGGAGGACCCCCAAGCATTTAAGAAGCCGCAAACCATAATACTGACAATTATTTTATTCTACTTCAAACACTGGAGAAAACAACCCCAAAACTTAAAACATTCAGTTTATTCCATGGGCAGACTAAATGTGCAGCCTATAAACGTCATTACTGTTTATACTAAGTTAAAGTAAAATTAAATTCATTGTTAGCACTTTGTCTGCCTTTGGCTATGGCAGAAAAATAAAATAAAAGCTTGAACATACAACTGCCAAAAAACACAAAAAGAAATACTTGAGTGAATGATGTAAACAAGTGAAAATCGTAAACATCTAATAATATGCTCAAATTTCACATTATTCCTAACTGATTACCAATTTCAAATCAAAAGAATACACTTTTTCTGTAAAATTAGGTTTTGCAATGACCATCAACAAAACTCATGTCAGTAGGAAAAGTGGAAATTGACCTAATGTGGGAATGTTTTACGAATGTGTACTTATATATAACCTAGGTCACCAATTGGCAGACGGCAGTTCAGGTCTGGCACCAGAAGATGTTCTGTACGAACTCAGACCTATTATTATATTTTGACAGTTTCCATTTTAAGATGCACAACTTTTCTCACATTATGGTAGTTTTTTCTTTTTTCTTTACTTTTTGTCTTTTTTGGTAGTCAATTAATGTACACTGGAAACGCACAGACCAGTTGTGTGCTTTGTAACTCATCCCATGTGACACTACTCGGCCAACCAAATTGTTTTATTCTGAACAATTTTGCAAGTTGTGTGAATAGGTGTGTGCATGTGACAATACACAGAAAAACACACTAAGCCAGCCAGAAGGAGACAGAAACACAGATGTCCGAAGAAGTGAGTTTGGCAAACAGACACTCTAAAATGAGGAAAATAGGCAGAGTAAACAGAACTTTAAATCCAGAATGGACAGACTCTTGTATGTTCATACTTCCACAGGGAGTTAAATGCCAGTTTTCCTTGTATGCTCTGAGACCATGGCTATAATTAAAAGTGGCAATGTGAAGCATCACTATGAGACAAAGCACCAATCTTTTGAGCAACCATACTCGACAATTCAGAACTGAGGGCACAGAAAATACATGATCTAAGAGCCCAATATGATCAATCCACCAGAATCTCGACCCAATCAATCACTGCCTAATAATGTGCCAATAAATGTTACCTTAAAGTTGCATAGATTTGGGGTCAACATAATAAACTTTTTACTGACTCAGGAATTGTTGCTTTACTGGAGGGAACACAAAAACAAGTTATGTGAAAGGATCAATCAAATTCTCCTGTCAGCATCAACAGCCATAAGAAAAACCAGAAATATTAACCCAGGATGTGCTAGAATAGGGATGAAGCAATTCACAAGGCACCATGTGTAGGCTTAGCTGTAAATGAGTCAACTGATGTGTCTGACAATGCTCAGCTGTTAGTTTATTAAACATTATTCAACATGGAAAATAGAGTTCTGTGAAGACCTGCTGGGTGTTGCATCCCTTCATACCAGTACCAGTGGATAGAATATCTACTTGGCCATAAAAATGATTTTAATAAAGAGGGGAATGGAAACAAAACAAGTGTTTCAATAACCACAGATGAAGCCCCTGCCATGAATAGGGAGAGAGAGGGGAGCTGTGGCAAGATTGACAGAGGACAATCCTGAGCTCATCTCTTGCAATTGCATGTTTCATCAAACAGTAGTCATGTGATCTACCCTGACAGACGAGTGTGCTGAGGTGATGAACACAATGATGAGAATGAAATGTTCTCGGGGCATCATCTTCCCATCAGCATCGCATGGTCAGGGAATTCCTCGAAGAGGAGGATGCAAATGCTGATGATCTGCTGCTGCACAGCAGTATAGGATCACCGAGCAAAGCCAAACTGTTGGAGCACTTTTGGTCCATCTTAATGGAAATTGCAGCTTTCTTGGCACAGCCAGAAGCAACGTAATTTTCTCATTTTTTGGAAGATGAGAAGATAATGGATATTGTGGCTTTTTTGATATCACTTCACACCTGTGTGAAATGAATTTAAAGCTAGAGGGCAAGGACAATTCAGTTTGTGACCTGATGGCAGCTGACTGTTTCTTCCAGAGGAAACATGAGGTGTTTAAGGAAGACCTGCAGAGAGACTGTGCACACTTCTCATCAGTGAAGGAAAAGGTTCAGGGTGAGAGAGATGGATCTGCTTTTGTTGACTTTATTGACAAGCTGATGGTAAACTTCAAACATTTTGACGGCTTTAGCTTTGGACAGCAGCTCACACTGTTAATTCAGAACCCATTTCTTATCACAGATGTCACCAGGTTCTCAAAGGAAGTCGCACCACACTTAAAGTGGGCAAAGGCTGGGTCTCTGCAGATGCAACAGATCGATCTCCAAGCAGACATGGTCATGAAAGAGCAGTTTGGAGGAACTAACCCTGCCATTTTCTGGTTCCATATGGTCTTAGAAATAGCATTCCCAGGTCTGGGGAAAGTGGCCCTGTACATTTTGACCATGTTTGGCTCCACATACAAGTGTGGGGCAGTTTTCTCTACTATGTACATTATTAAAAGTAAATATCACTCCAGGATCACAGATGAACACCTACACCTACCTGAATGGCCATTCCAGTTCTGATTTAAAATCCTTGATGCCCATGGTAGAGCCTACTTCTCTCACTGAACTAGAGAAAGTGGGATGGGGAAAGTGGGAAACAAAGAGAAAAGGTTTTAAAGCAGTTTAGCTCTTAATATTTGTTGAGATTGTTTATATGTGAAATGTAGTTAAGAAAGAAGAAAAGGGGAAACTCAAACTACACCTTTTTATTTTTTCTAAGCACTTTAAGATGCCTTTTTCAAAAGCTCTTTATTTTTAAATGCAAACTTTGTTACTTGAAATAAGAAAATAATATTAATTATATTACAGTACCCTCCAGTTCAATATGTAAATTGGTAATGATGAAATACAATTGAATTGTACTTTATTTTATTTGACAGTCAGTTGTTGATTACATACAGGTGTTGAAACAACTACTCCGATACTTCAGAATATATGGGACTGAATCATAATGCATGTTAGGCATTATGATGCTCTGGACCTTTGCTTATGGAAATTTTCTCGAACTGGAACTCTGAATTTTAATTGAAGACTCTTGGTATATAGCATATTCAAGAATAAGGAGCTCCATTGATCTAATAATATAATTACTTATTTGGCTGGTGTATTTATCAAAGGTGACTTACAGCATTTGATCGGTTACATTTTGTTTTGTGTTTCCAATTGGAGTACATGAAGGTGACGTGACATTCATGGTCACACAGTGTCAATAGTGAGATTTGAACCCACAACCTCAGGGTTTGAAGTCCTAAATCAAAGCACTACTGACTACACCGCACCACCTGCTAATATTAGTCTTTGATTTATTAAAAAAAAAAAAAAAAAAACTACAATTATTGTATGCATAAATGCACTTGGTCATATAGTACTTCTGATAGATTTTATTAAGTGATGGCACTATTACAAAGGTCTATTGAAATTTCCCAGGTGAAGCCAGGTAACATGCCAAGGACAGAGAGAGAAATTCCTATCGATGACCAGTGGAATCTCATGCACAGCATTCTGGTCAGAACAAGCATTCTTGACTTGATGTAATTTGGATTCCCCTTGAAACAGTAGCCCTCTTACAGCTGGTTCTGTAAGATGTTTTCCTGTTACAGGTGGGTTGTAATGAGTGGGGTGTAGTCTACACCAGATATGCATTTTTTTTTTTTTTTTTCTTTGACAGGATGACCAGGTAAGTGGCTATGTTTTCTGAAAACTCAAAGTGATTGTGCAAAAAAAACTGCTCATAAAGCCCAGAGAAAATGTGGAGTGCATTATAAATGATAGTGCTATTAATGGAAACAGAATTGAATTTTGCAAAAGCAGAGCTTGGGTTTGCTGTGGTTAATTGTTATTAGAGAGCTGTCAATAAAAGCAGCAGAATCAATATTTGGTTGCAATGGGAATTGATTGCTTCTGCTTTTGTGAGGCCTTTGATGAATTGTAAAAGATGCGTTCATTTCTACACAGATGCTTTTGCCAACAACAACAACAACAACATTTATTTATATAGCACATTTTCATACAAAAAGTAGCTCAAAGTGCTTTACATACTGAAGAAAAGAAAAATAAAAGACAAAATAAGAAAAATATAAGACAACATTACTTAACATAGAAAAGAAGTAAGGTCCGATGGCTAGGGTGGACAGAAAAAACAGAAAAAAAACTCCAGACGGCTGGAGAAAAAAAATAAAATCTGCAGGGGTTTCAGGCCACGAGACCGCCCAGTCCCCTCTGGGCATTCTACCTAACATAAATGAAATAGTCCTCTTTGTAGTTAGGGTTCTCACGGAGTCACTTGATGTTGATGGTCATACAGACTTCTGGCTTTTAATCTATCCATCATTGTTGGAACATCACGGTGCTTTGAGTAGATGGTGGTGGTGCAAGCCACCACCAAAAGGATACCGGAAAAGGAAACCGAAGAGAGTAGGGGTTAGTACAGATTTTAGAGCCACCATGAATAGTTATTATAATGAGTTGGAGATATAGAGTATCAGGATTTTGATTGTGAAATTATGAGAAAGCCATGTTAAAATAATTTTTTAAAGTGCTCCACTGTATCAGCCTAGCGAATTCCTATTGGCAGACTATTCCAGATTTTGGGTGCATAACAGCAGAAGGCCGCCTCACCACTTTTAAGTTTTGTTCTCGGAATTCTAAGGAGATACTCCTTTGAGGATCTGAGGTTACGATTTGCAATATAAGGTGTCAGACATTCCGATATATAAGATGGGGCGAGATTATTTAAGGCTTTATAAACCATAAGCAGAATTTTAGAGTCAATCCTGAATGACACAGGTAACCAGTGTAGCGACATCAAAACTGGAGAAATGTGCATGGATTTTCTTTTCCTAGTTAGGATTCTAGCAGCTGCATTCTGCACTTGTTGCAAACGATTTGTCTTTTTTGGGTAGTCCTGAGAGGAGTGCGTTACAGTAATCTAGTCAACTGAAAACAAACGCGTGAACTAATTTCTCAGCCTCTTTCAGTGATATAAGAGGTCTAACTTTAGCTATGTTTCTTAAGTGAAAAAATGCTGTCCTAGTGATCTGATTAATATGCGATTTAAAATTCAGATTACAGTCAACAAATAACCCTTAGCTTTTTACCTCCGTCTTGACTTTTAATCCTAATGTATCCAGTTTTTTTTCTTATAGCCTCATTGTATCCATTATTGCCAATCACTAAGATTTCAGTTTTCTCTTTAACTTGAGAAAGTTACTATTCATCCATTCTGACAAGACATAGAAGCCTAGTTGCTCTCAGTCCTGAATGTGAAGGCACGCTGTTTTCCTGTTAGAAAAGATCAGTTTTGTTTTATCATCAGTACCATGTAGCCAATACACTCAGCAAAGAAAAATAATTCATTTGTAGCTGATTGTGAGCTATAGTAAATCCTGACTATTGCAAGATTATGTAGTCAGCAGCTTGTCAGATTATCCTACTGCTTTGATAGTAAGTGGAGATTGGAGTCAAGATACAAATAAAGGAATAAAGGAATTCACATTTTCTGCTTTCTTTCGACTGTAATGTAATCAAAGTTCAAATTAGTAAAGAATATGCACTGAAAGACAGAAGATGCAAGGATATGCTTTTGTATGTGTTACATCTTAGAAATTCCATCCTAGGTTTGAGTTGAGCAGGGAGTGGTGCTGCAAACTGTTCTTTGAGTGAAAGGAGGGAAGAACTTCGGAAGAGAAATATTAGATCTGATTTAGAAGTGTTGGAGTAGTAGCTAGTGACTGAATAAAATGAGAATTTATAGATTAGATTTGCAGCATTTAGCGCATACCAGATGACCTTTGTTCCATCTTTGCCTGTAGTCTTGAATGGTAAGTAGTGGGGCATCAAATTATACGTTTGAATGCCCATATTTAAAAATATGTAAATATTTGAAAATATTCACAAGTAGGTTAAAGTTTTAAGTGCTGCTACTTGTACATTTGTACTGTATTTAATGTGCCTTTGCATGCTTCATTATTTTTGCTTTCTTATTTACAATGCATCACTTGGAGCAGTTATGACTGATGCATTGATGTCATTTTAACTAAAGGGATTGCTCATCCGGTTCGACCACTTTTATCTTAAAGAAAACTTTTTCACTCCTAAAAACGTGCTGTTCGTCAACTTGGAAAAATAAAGACAAATAAATCCTAACCTTTTAAGAATCTTTAAATATGCTTCCTATTTCTTACTACAGTCATTTTGCTTATAATATTGATTTTTATATTGTTTAATTAGCTCAAGGTATATTGTTAAGATCTCCGGATGTAGATAGTTTACTTATTTTCACAGGGGTTATCAGCTGAGGAGAAACTTCTTCAATGGTCTGCTTGAACTAGTGTGTGTGTCTGCCATATTCCTAAAGTGGTTAGCTGCTGAGGGGCAGTACCTCCATTGAAAAATGGCACATTGAGTGGACACCTGCTTTGGTGATTGTCACAGGTGTAGCTTAACCATTTTGTCAGCTTATGCTGAGGTAATAAGTCTCTTTGCTTAAAGCAACTGTCCATGTGCAGATACGGCTGTACACACTGTACTATATCAATTTCCACAACAGTACAAAGACAACCAAGTTATGAAATCTTAAAAAAAAAAAAAAAAAAAAAAAAAATGTATGAATGCTTTCTGTATAGCAGAGCAGTATTGGATCCCTGTAGGATGGGCAGAGCTGGCAGTGGCCTGCTCATGCTGGCCAGCTTTGTATGTCCTTTGTGGTTTTGGGTGGAACTTTTTCTGAGTCTGGTAGCAGTGTATCATTGGCTATTTTTAGTTGGCTATTTTTAAGCAAAGGCGGACAAAGAAAGGCAAGAGAGAATCTTGAGTTAAAATCCAAATTTTTTGGAAATCTAAATTCAGTTTATGATATTGCCAGGTTACTAGGCCCTCCTGTGTGCTGGGCAACATTACATTTTCTTTCATGTTTTACATACCATATGTCCTACGGTATACTAGTGGAAGCCAACTTACGTTAACCAAAAATCCAGAAACTCTCACACAGCCAGATATGAACTCTTTGGAGCTATTCACCACTTATCAGTTTAGATCTGTCAGCTGGTACCATTATAATTCCACCTGAGCTCAGAGAGAGCTGTCAGCTTGAGCCACTGTATTGATTGGCCTTGAGCTAACAGATTGACAGGTTGATGGGTGCACTCTCTGGTTGCGGCTTCAAATGAGATAGTGATTACCAAGGAGGATGGCCTGTCAGGCTTTACTGGGGAAAATGGGGTTTGATGAAGACCTGGCAGCACAGAAGTTTTTAGAAATGCAGTAGTAACCTGGGTGCCTTATGGAAATTACTGAGTAAAATATGAAGTACTTATCCTTCTTTTATTATGCAATCTGAACATGTTAAATATAAAAAAGACTACAATTAAGCAGAGGAACAATGCATTATTCAGCATTACTGTTTGAAAATGTTTAGAACCCTCAAATTACTAGGTAAAATTTGGAACAACTGACTCTTGTATCACATCTAATTTGTATCATTGTTTCTTTATACAATAAGTCCCCTCTTTCACCATATCCAACATACAAACCTTAATGTACCACTTTACCTTAGTGAACTTCCTGTGAAGCCTACATTTCTATATTTGTACAGCTGAAGCAAAAGAAGGTTAAGTAATTTGATGATCTTACAGTGAGTCTTAGTGGCAGGTTTCAAGTTCAACTAGCAACCTGCTGCTTTAAAGAATGCCATTCATTTTGTGTGAGGGTCTGCGGTCTACAACGTCTCCTAGTGAGTTAGGGACAGATCAGACCTCAACACATTCCATTACTATAAGTGTGTCTCTGAGCCATTAGGTAAACGTTTGAAATTGGAGGTCCCTGGTTTGCCCATTGTCTCAGAATGGGTTCTTAAGTGGATGTTCATGCTTTCTTTCTTAGTAATGACGACTTTGAAACATGTTATTAAACATATTTTTAATTTTTAAGAAAAAAACACGTTACAGATGGTTTCATCATTTTTCAAAGAATTTGTAGGCAAGAGTATATCAATGCTTGGGTTTTTTTTTTTTTTTTGGTAAATCACCTGCTTATCTCCTTGTTAAGCTCACTCAGACAAGCTTTTCCTCCCTGGTGGCTTCATTCCACTTTGTATTATGTGGTTTCTTTTGTAAATTTGAGAGGACATTAGATTTTAAAGCGTCTATAAATAATTTAGCAGAGAGACAAAACACCCTGTGTCAATAATTGCACTCCCCTAGAATTCATTGAAGGCAATCATGGAATGAAAGACGAGACGAGATTGAAAGATGCTGGCGCATCATAGCTGCATTCAACATGTTAACGGCCATCTTCCATTCTAAATGAAAGTGGAGCCAGGGTGCGAAAGAGTTGTTCAGTTGCACTACCCTTTTTTTTTTTTTTTTCCTTAAAATACCGATGAGCTCTGTAGCTGAGAGTTAAATGTTATGTGTCACATGAATACAGGATGTGGTTTTTCCACTCTGAGTGTCACACTTTTCATAAGTTTTCTTTTTATGTGAAAACTGCATGAGTAAATTCTTAGCCTACTGTATATCTAAGTTTAGGATTAGCAAAGTTAGGATTGCTCTATGTGAGCATAAAAAAAAAAAAAACCTTGAGGTAGGGTGAAAAATAATATATATAGGTTAAGGGTAGCACTAGTGCTTATGCGCATTTGGCTCAGATGCTAATACTAGTCTTGGAAGCATTTGTATTGAAATTTTAAAATTTGTACATGTGATAAGGTGCATTCATTTGTTCATTCATAGAATTTTGGTGTCGTCTATTACATATTTTAGTGGTGTGGTCTGTCAGACATTGAGTCGCCACATTGGTACAACCTGCCAGTGTTTCTCCACTCTACATACTCTGTCCCCAAAGCTTACTCAAGATTAGAAAACCTGACAATGTAACTTCCTAGGCATACAGTGTTATCATTTAACACAGTTTAATTACAGGATCACTGATAAGCACATTTTTTCCCCTGAATTATGAAGAATCCACTGCCAAGGTTAGGCTTGGTTGTTGTCCTTGCTAGGCAAGGGGAAAGGTGTGATTTCTTTAATCATGTCATTTTATTAAACCCGGTGCACTGCCCACACATTTTCTCCTGAAGGTATAATAACAATATAAAGCTAATTCGCTTTTAATTCTTTGAGCAGCTTTGAAGATCATTGCTCTTCAAAGCACATCAGAGCTTCATAGGTGGAAGTGAAAACAGCTCATATTGCAAGCAAATACAAAAACAATTTAAAAAGTGATTAGATTGAAAAGTGAATGGCACTGAAACCCTTGATTCAGTATCTTTATGATTAGTATTTTACATCTGTCTTCTGTTGTTAACGTAAAAAATTTTGGTTTAAAGTGAAAGGTGCTTTAAGAAATGTGTGTATTTTAATAAATTCAATTTTTTTTGGCCTTTTACATTTATCATCTAATGTTGGCACCCCTACCTAGCTTTCCATTTATCTGTCTTGGAATTATAAAGGAGGCCACAGTATTTGGAAAGCATGCATTGCTTAGTGTGAGCACAGCTGTGTGATATACAGTGTATTATTGAGTACTTGCTGGCTGCACTAGCGGCTGCAGCACACTAATTTCAGCCTGACCAGGTAAGCAATAAAGACAGAAAATGAGATCATTTCTGCCCTAAGGCTTATCTTTCACTTTACCTGATAAAAGTACATCCCATGTGCCAGTTTTTCTGAGAGAAACTTTGAAAGCAGCTAAATAATTAACTGTTTCATTGATCTTTTCCCACAGTATCCAGGTTGGACAACTAACTCATCAGGACAGATACAGATTTCCATCAGGATTTCCTCTCTTTTCTCCCCCATATTTAGTTCTCTTTCTTTTGAGCTTTATTATTGAAGTTCTGGTCTTTACCTCCCAGATGAGATGGGCTCTAGTGTATCTGAGATCCTGCCTCAACAGATAAGTCAGTGTCCTATCTTCATTTCCATTACACCATCGCATGTAATGAACCATGGGGAAAACTCTCAAACTCATGCTTGTGTTAGACTGCTTAGTTCATAGTTAAGCATGTAACTGCTGATCACACACACCAAGATTGTAGGGCACAGTCTGATATGCAGTATTACTGTATATTCAGGGTACCCATGTGTTCTGCAATTTAGGCTGACAAATCAACATGGAATATGCCACACCAGCCTCATATTAAATTATGAAATGGGAGAACTGCAACATTCCTAGCTGCTGTTTGGTCAATTAACTTGATAGATTGATTGATAAAGGTCTTACTGGGTCCTATGCAAAAAATATGAACGCTTGAAATCCTGCCCATCCACAAAGCGACAGTAACTTCTCTCTTCTAAATATTGTCCCTTGCTTCTAGCTGACCGAGTTAATTTGATTTGTAATGGAGTGCAATTTAATTGTTTTGTCACAATCAACGTTCACCTGAAATGGTTTGTCCATAATTTTTTTTAGATTTCATAACAATACTGATGTTTACATAAACGCATATGCAGCATTTGCTGGGAAAAATGTTCCTAACATGGACAACACTAATGTTTCTTAATTTATTAAGTTCACACTATAATACAAGTCGGCAACTGTTCTCAATCTTTCAGTCTCAAAAGGCACACTTTTTTTTATCCAATGCTGTAATCTCCTTCAACTTTTAATGCCACTTGGTTGTTAATTTTCTTGTGATGCTTTTTTTGTAAAACAACCACAGGTCCTTTTAAGATTGTGAATCTTTAATTGAACCCATCTTTTTAAAAAGCAACTTTGTACTTTCTTTGCCTGTGGGCATGCTATTGGAGGGAGCGTAGACTGATTTTACTCCTGCAGCGTTGCCAACCTTTTTTACACAGAACAAGCTACAAGCTGTGCTTTTTAAGAGGTGCTGTCATTTTAACTGTAGACCTTATTGACAGATCGTGGCAGATTTCATAATTTTTACAAGTAACTTTTTTTTTAATCGCCAGCTTTCAAAAATGGAACACAAGCATTTTTAGTTGCCATAGTAGCTGTCAATGACAAACAACTTTAAAAGGAAGCTGGCCTGGTCATTAAGCACACCTTCACAAAGCTAAAGCCAAAAAACGTTAAGAAATATCCAATTCAAGTACTCTGCCATTTTGGCTCCTTTTTCAAATATTTTACATTTTGAATTGCTGGAAACAGCTGTTAGGTTTTTGGAAGATTATGCACCTGAGTTTGCCTTAACATTCCTCTGGTAGCTGTGACCTAGCCTGTAATGGTTCAAGCCCTTTACACATCTGATTGTCAGCTGTTTCTAATATTTCTCTAAACCTCTCATTAGATTACACAGATCACTGGATGTTCAATGTTGAATGTGAAAAATTGACAGCTTCAGCCAGTACAATTGAAGCACCTCTTAGCTCTTATTAGGCAACCAGTTGAACCCATTTGTGAGCTGTTACTTGCACAGAGGTTCTTTTACCCACATAAAATTTTCAAACATTGGTTTTTGAGGTTTCTTTTTAAACACTTTGATTTAAAAAAAAAAAAAAAAAAAAAAAAGGTGTGCTAGTGGACTAGTAGCATCTGCATCTCAGAAATTGTTTTGCAGGATGTGGGCCTTAGGAGAACAACACATAAATAAATGCAGAAATACATTACATTTCTTTACAGTTTAAGGCAATATTTTCATGTTTGTAGAAAAATAATACCAATTACTCCCCTCCTTCATAAATCAAAGCTACAAATGGTCAATCCTATGTTTAACATTTAAACAAGATTTTTTTTTTTTTGCATGCTCCTTAACTCCGGTCTGTCTGGATAAAATTATAGTCCGTACTGTGATCGAATAGTTTCAGATAGATGGATATAAATTACATCTGTCCCCCCCAGTAAAATTTGGCTTTTTACTTACTTTTTACAATAATGCTTTGGTTTTACACATACATAAACAATGCTTAAATACCTATTGTGTTCTCAAAGACCTGCATAACAAAAATATTATGTGAGCTGTATGTGAGAGTAGCCTTCTTACCCACTCTGCACCTGAATTGTGCCCAGTTATAATTAAGGTTATGCCCCAGCAGTTACTAGAATTAAACACAAGATTTCAAAGATTACCCAAAACTCCTAACTCTAGCAACACATTTAAAGAACATGTTTAATCCATATTTCAAAATGTAATAATTTTTTGCCTAGAAAAAAAGGATGGAAGATGATCAACCACAATTTTCATTATACCTTAGAATGTTTCCCAGAATGCTGTAGATTATTGGTAGTGTTGCAAAAGGAATTAGTTGTTTCTTGTCTTCAGCAATGACTGTAGAACAATTGTGATTATTAAATGTCTTTGGGTACTGAACTATGTGCATGGGTATATTAGAAATGCATTCAAATTATTGATTACCACTTGTGACATCTTATTGTCTCACATTGTTGAGTTAAAGTTAATTTTTTTGTTGGCATTTATGGTAGTGTGCAAGATTAATGTTTATTTGCTACTCAGTTCCCTCAAAAAAAATTGATGGTAAGCTCTGTTTTTATTCATGAAAGTAAAAATCAAGCGAAATGCATTAACTGTCTGATATGTTGCTGTAAATGCAATGTAACAACAATTTTATTCATATTTTTGAATGAGGTGAGAGCTCGACATTACATCACAGCTTGGCTCATTCAGGGAGCATTGTTTTCCCTGATTTGGTAGCTTCTAGTTTGAAGGGTGTTCGTGTGAAATTTCTCACTGAGAAGCTCATATTTCATATCTTTCCCACGCCATATGAAAACAGGCAGGTAAAGCATTGTGAAAGGCTCTGCCTATAAGCTTGCTGCCAAATACTGAAGTAGAACAATGAATTCCCAATCCCCCCCCTCCCATCCTTCATTGACCTCACACAAATTATGTGTGAATGTCTGCTGTTTGAATGATCATTTTACTGCTTGTGGACAACATCAACAAATCATCTACTAAAAAGTAGCACATTTGTTGCTTGCCAATATATTTAATTATATTCCTTTCTTGTTTTAATTTAAATCACAGTTCATGAATCCAAATTTATTTGGAACATAAGTAATATTGTCATGTAAGTGCTTGTTTCAGTGTTGGCTAAAGGGGAGAAGTGCTGAGTACTAACAAAGGAAACTGAACAGAATAGTGTATAAAATTATAATTGGTAGAGCTTGTGCATCTTACTCACAGGTAATTCGGTTATAATAAATTCTGGATAATCTGCAAAATTATTTTTTGTAAATATTCTAATTTAGGGAATGGACAAACTTTGTGGAAGAATTTTAAGATGTATTCATAAATTCTAAATATTTTGTCAATCTCTATAGCAAGATTTACATATTCCCTTCCTCATCCAAAAATGTGTTATGATTTCTCCTCCAGATTACTTTTCGGACATAATCTGTGACTGAGATTGTAGGGTACAGTTACAGCACTAATGATATAATGAGAATATAAAGTCTCCATTTTACATTGTAAGGATTAGGATGGTTTCCTTTATGAAATGCAATGACATTTAAAAGAAGCTTTCTCATGAATCTTGAACCTTTCAGCAGTTCTTTGCAATATCATAGCTGTTTTAAATATATCATACTTAGCCACTAATTTCACTATAGCCCCACTCTCCCTACCCTGGCTTCAAACCTAGTCAATCTTTAGTTTGGCTGAAGGAATAATCTAAAATGCTGAAAATATATTGTACGTGTTCTCATACACATTCAGTAGACATAAAAGCATCATTTGCTTAGGGAGAGAAAGCAAAAATGTGAATTAAAAACCCCAGAGAACTCCTGACAAGGAAGATCACTTGTTCCTGACAAACATACAAACTTGCTCCCAAGAGTATATGTTACAAGTGCCATTTAACGTGAATGCGACGTATTTTGACACTAAGTCAGCCTTCAGGAAAAATGAAAGTTTTTTTTAGATAGCACAGAATTTGCAGGCCAGTTCCAGATATGACTGTCAGAGACAAGTTGGTAAATCAAGCATTCATCCATCCATTTTCTGAATACTTATTTTTCATCATAAATTTGCTGTAAGTTGAAAGTTTTACAGCACTTGTTACAGCGTTGTTCACAGCTTTTCCTAAACTGTCCCAAGACTGATGTTATTATGTTTACCTCCTTTGTAAGTCACTTTGTGTAAAAGCAAAATAAATGTTAATGTAGGGACTGTGTTGGAATACTTCATAATTTTGATCAATCACAGAGCAAACACACATACATTGACATACTTACAGTACTTGCACTGAGCTAATGTAGCATCATCAGTTAACCCAGCATTCACATACTTAGGAGAGGAGAGAGAGGAGAGTTTGGGAGCGTGCACTGATAGTGTGTTGCCGGACTCCCGACTTTTCCCAATATGGTCATCTCGATTTTACTACCTCATGACACCCCCTATACCTTTACAGACCGCACAAGGATTTGTGGTCATCATTACTATCCAGATCTTGGCCATATTTTGCTGGAAGATAATTAGGTGAAGAGTATGCAGCTCGAAGACCGAACATTGCTTAAATGCGCTTTGGCAGGAGAAGTTTCAGGCTTCTTGTAAACACTGTGCACACAATGGATTATCCCATAATCTGGAGCTTGCTGTTCAGGAAAGAGTAACATTTGCTACAGCAGGCATGCCAGTCAGCCAGAGGGCAAATGTATTCATTGCTGTAAGGTAAAAGCAGCTGTGGCCTCCCAGTCCTGATGTATCACCTCAAACAGTTCAATCCCTTCTTGTAAAGAGTTGTCCTTTCACACTAAGAAAAATAAAGGCAGCTCAATACCTCTATTTCTAGCCACAGTCCTCTCAGAAGATTATAAATGTACATCTAGAAAAGGAAATTCTTTCTTTTCCCATCCCAAACTTTAAAGACAGCTTTCCTCTACTGTGAAATTCTGTTGCATAATTGTTGCACGGTAGGATTTTGGGGTAACTTATCTGTGAATGAACCTTAATACACCATCATTTGATTGTATTCTTGAGTCAATACATATAACATCAGTGTATGAAGCCTACTATAAAAAAGCCAAACTGAATTTTCCTATACACCCAATCATATATGGGTATGGAAGACTACATCCTCAGTACTCTCAGTTCTCTCTACCTTTTTTTTTTTTTTAACTTTGTCTGTGTTTATTTAGTCATGTCCCCAAAAACTTGAACTATAAGATGATTTATGGTTACGAACATTATTAAAAAAGAGAATTGGGAAAACAAATGATAATCCCATCATAAATGCATATAGCCAACCAGGATTGCCTAAAACATAAACAGTACATTTAAATGAATTCTTCACACAAATTCACAAATATAATGACCTTGCCTTGAAAAAATCCTGTGGGAAAGGATCCACCACAGCTTTAGTTTGACATAAGATTTTAAAGCAGGACACAATAGGCTAATGGTAATGTTTCTGCAAAAATTAATCAATGATTCCAAGTTAGTACTCTGCTAACAGAACACTGAATTCTAGATGCATGATTTTCAAAGCCAAATCATTATATAAAGCTGTATGTCAATGTTGACTGTAACTCTTTTCTTTCGTTTAAACTGTTCTACCAAGTGAAAATCATTACCAGTTAGGACAATTTTTAAGGTTTTTTTTTTTTTTGGCTATTTAACACCTTGAGTGACATTGCTGTCCTACATAAAGTCTGTGTGGCAATTGGTGGGTTGATTTCAAGATGGTAACTGTGTTCATTTTTCAAAGTAAGAAAACAAGATAATGGATGTCTTATTAGAATAGCCTGTCAATATCATATTGGAATTTCATAGAGTGTACAAATGCCTTAGATTTACATCTATATTGATTCCAATATCAGGTGTGTAGCACACAACAAGGTCCCCACTATTGCACCTCATAAACCCAGTTCCAAGATCCTATTTGATAATGTTGAGAATATTGTCTAAAGTTTCATTATGGCACCATCATTTATGCATAATTTAGAGTTGGTCCTTTCTGCACTCATACATCCCTTGACTGATAGTTCATCTTTATAACTCTTAAATTTTCCAGCTCAAAGCAAGGATATTCTATCAATTTTAGAATGGCGATATGGTGTTGAAGCTGAGGAATTGGATTTTAAATCAAAAGACTGCTGGTTTAATACCTGCCTACCACTTTCTATGTGACCCTGATCAAGTGACTTAACCTTCCTATATATTTACAGTAAAATGTTTTTTAATAATCATATCTTGTAAGGTGCTTTGGATAAAGAAGTGAGTTAAATACATAATAATGATACTTTAGTTAAAAAGGATAAAAGAATGAAAGTGGCAATCCCTATTTGTTATAAAAAAAAGGTAAAATTGCAATGTCGTCATGCTAAATACATGCAAGTGTGTCTGTTTTGCCTCTTGTTTATGAATGGGTGTCTGTTTACTCCTCATTTTTTTTAAACACATCAATCAACGAGGCATTACTTTTCAAAAGCATTCTTGAAAGTCAATAGTTCAGACTGCTGGGCTGAGACGGTGCCGCTCTGATGATTTGGATAATCGTTTTCTGTGCCCCAGATTTTTCTATCTACCTTTCCTTTGTGAGCAGCAGATCGAGGAAGATTTCTGCTTAAGAACAATTCTTATTTTTGCTTTCATGTTCTTCAATTATCAGTTCCACATCTGAGCATTTGTTGTGGTCATCAATAAATATCAAAGCCTAGGCATCTCGCCAGTAAGGAAACTTGGCAACACTGGAGCAGCTTTGGTTTTCAAGCCTTCCATTTAGTTGAGGGATGACATTTGAATTCTGCCTATGAATAACTAGGTACATTTCATAAATGTGTAATTTTGCAAACATATCTTCCAACAGACAAAGTAATCGACCCTATTTAAAAACACCCATAACACAGATTGTTTTTATCAGCAAGAGAGCAGTGCTCTGCTGGTTGATTTTTGTGGGGACAAACTCAGAGTGACTTTCTTGGGATGTCCGGTCTGCAGGGGGAGTAATTTCTAAAAGTTAAATTCCTAAAAAAAAGAATTTAACTTTTATTCTGTCTGTCAAGAATGTGATGAAAACCATTAATACAGAATGGTGTTATAGAACTGGCATGCAACAAAAAAATCTTCCATATTTTTGTTTAGTTGTGCCGTCTTTCTCTTTGTTTACGGTATGTGTTGGCTTTCCAGTCAAGTACTCCCAGCACATATATACAAGTTTGTATCTTTCTATATAAATATATCTTTTTGTGACTCTTATATAAGCGCACAGGAAATTCCTAGCTAATATGTAGAGAATTTCCAAAATGCAGCCAGCCATAAATAAACTTAAATATCTAGAAACTTACATAATGTCTATTTACATTTTAGTAACTCTGGGAAATTCCATTATCCTATTAACAATTTTTGTTCTTAGGAATGCACAGACAAATCGAGTCTTCTTACACTCTCTCAAGTTGACACATGTAGTAACGAAACTGGTTCATTATATATGCTAGCATTAAATAAACACAGTTCATGTTTAATTATCAAACAGTTATTACTTACAGTGCACACAGATATCAAACTTGAATTCAGTAGCATTCCTGTTATACAGCAGCATCTACTGATATACAGTGGAACTGCAAACTGCCTGTGCTAAAAGAATGTTATATCTTTAAATATAAATTGTACAGTAGGTCAGAATAGTGCAGGTTGTGAAAATAATACTAATAAAGAACACAGACTTAAGCATGTTTTGCTTTTCAGAAAACAATGTTCTTCTACCCCACAACCCTAAACTGGAGAATCAATTTAGAAAATGTAGGGGAGAAGAAAAAATAACCATTGAGGAAGAAAAGTAAAAATAAAAATACTGGTAGTAAAAGTAACACAACAGTTTCAGATTATTAATATTGTTGTACAGTATTTCTTCCGCATCTACTGTGTCTGGTAAAATGGCACAGAAGTATCTAATAACACCAACACTCTAAATCAGCCAGCTGCAGTATCTAAAGTGGAAACAATGGAACCACAAATCTGTCTGTCTGTCTATCTATTCTGTGATTCCTATTACTCCAAGAGATACTGGAGTCAATTGCAGGGAGGTGAGACTTGGAGTTGCAGTGCTTCACAGTACCCTCTATTATAAACTAAATAATGAAGTCTACTCAATGGAACTGCTGATTTACCTTTAATTTATTTGTATTTATTTATTGTGTATAACCGAGTTAGTGTGTCTGTGAAGTGTGACAGTCTTCCTTATTCTCCATTGGCCTTTCCTTTAAACTTCAATATGCTCTCGACGGCTTTTTAATTGTACTTCTTTACAGCTGGCCTGCTTCAGCCTACGAGTTATCTTCCCTCCGGCCTAGATCACATCTCTGCTCTCGACAGCTTGCCTTGCACAACCAGTCGAGTGGAAAGTCAGCACCATGCCCCTTTGCCCCCAAGTCCTGACATCAGTTAAATTGAGGGCAGTGTTCACCAGCCATGTATAAAGCTGAAAATGTAACAGAGCTGGAAGCAAAGAAGGAACAAAAAAAATTCTTAAGACTTACCAGAAACACATTTCTTTACCTCTCAGATCATGCTTTTGTTATTTCAAGGCCTCTGGAGAAGCTATAATTGTTTAGCTAAGCTCATCGGTGAACAAGCTGACCTTTTTGTGTCTTTTTCAGTACTCTATAATTAATAATATTTGAAATTCTGCATCTGCAACGGCAGTTCAGGGATTTCCATATGTGAACATGAATGTTGGAGGTCATTTTTTAAATATCACCCAAAAAACCTTCCATTTGATGCTTATGAGAAAGATTTCCAGGGTCGTAATAAGTCCCAAAGTTAGCTTCTCATGTCCTGCAAAACTGAGCTATGTTAAGCTTCTTAGTATGAAAGGTGCAATACAGAGTCCACAGGCAAGTATGTAAGAATGGGATAAGTTTGAATGCCTGTCAAAGTGGATTTGTGCTTCATCTGGACATGAGGCGACCCCATATATCCTTATTAGGCATGCTGTGTAAAGTAAAACTGAAGTGAATGTGACCTTTGTGAATGCCGTCTTTTGAGAGCTTAAAGGTAGGTTAGTAGTAGCAGTAGCAGTCTTGGTATTCTGAGATATACAAAGTACAATGAAATTCTTACTTGCGTAATTGACCAACATGCAGCATGTCACCTCTCTCTGGCATTATGTTAAACAAGAATATAGTAAAATACATAACTTCATTTTATTTAATAGAAAATCTTAAGGTAGTTTACCTCGTGTATGGTGTGCATGTGTCACCAGCTGTGATATTTTTCAGTTTCTTCAGCATAGATCAGTTATAGGATTTATGAACAAGTCTTTCTCCATTGAATGATACTGTGCAATTAGACTAACATCTCAAACAAATGAAGTTGTGTGATCCTTTTCCATATGTTTACTGACGACTGCTTTTCTCCACATTATTAATCCATGTTTTTATCTTTTTGCTTTGTGCCCTTCCTCGACCATAACCTATGGTCTATGGGGAACGAGTGAAAGCTTTAGATTTGTCAAAAATTTCAATCTCCAGTTTTTGATGGATCTCAGCATTTTAGGGTCTCCAGATACAAAAACATCAATATCTCAATGATGGGTGTCTGTCTGTGTGTCTGTCATAGTTTCTTGAGGACGGTATAGAGCTGAAACGGCTGCACGGAAAAATACTAAACTCAAAACTTAAGCCTATTATGAGATGATGATGTGCTGATTAGTTTTTCAGCCAAATTATGCAGTAGAAAGAGGCACTCTAGATGAACCCTCAGATACCATAGTTCTGCAAATAATTATGAATTCTTCTTGTCAATCATATCGTTATCATAATGACCTATTTCATGATCAGAAAGATCAGCATCAGAGTGATAAATAATTACTGAAATGTTATAGAATAGTTTGAGTTACTTTGTTCCTAGGGTGCAAAGCCTACTGACACTTGTGGCCAAATTGTTTTGCTTATAAGTGTAATAATTGGTCATAGTGTCAAGTTTCCTGAGCCCCTTACAGCCCTTTGTGTGGTAGATCTGGTTATTTTGTGTTTAACAGTCTCAAGATGTTTCAAAGTTGCTGACTTGCATTTTATGCATGTTTAACATGTGACCTCTGCTTATGCCAACCATTGCAGTTGTCCATATCAACCCTTATGCTCAAGTCTTGCCTGTCTGTCTGACCTAAGTTGATTGCCAGCAGTGACTCAAGCTTGAGAAGATTGAATGGGGTATGGGGATGTTAGTCTGTGAAACAGCTGTCTGCTCTGTCACATGGCTAGTCACATTTTTTTAAGAGACAGACTTTGTTTTTCTTTGTCTGCTGGAATCTGAAATAACTTACAAGTATGAAGGGTAGCTGGGGATTATGGGAGGTTGTTTGATTGTTTATAATAGAGAGTGGTTATAGAGTTGCCTGTATGTACAAAATGCATGGGGTTTTACAATAAAAGTTGTATATACAAAATATTAAACCTCTTGCAACATTTGCAATAACCTCCAAGTTTTACAGGGATTTGGTGCAACTATTAATATTTTCGTCTCAGTTGTTGTGGGTGAATTTAACAGCTCTTTGAGAGTGCACAATGAATGTAACACCTTTTCCAACCCTCAGTTTTTTTGACTTTTTTTACTGTCATCTAAAGTGATTGGAATTACCTTGCTTGGTTGCCCCTTTTTAATTAAGGGATTCATTACTTGTTGGGTGCCTCTGTGTAAAAATACTGATGATTATAAAAGGAATATTGGTGATACAAAAAGGCTTAAGAAGCCATCTGTGACTTAGGGGCTTGCTTAAACTCAGGTAGTAGGGCAACATGGTTCTCTTCACTTGCCCCTTTGTGAATTATTGTGCTTCTCTCCGTTATTAGCATCACTTTCATCCCAGTGTCTTAAAACTAAATGGCCTGGATGCTGCATTGTTCTGTGCCCCCCAGCTGTGACGGCAGTCCCATCATAATACCAGCAATTTATTTCTAGCTCGTTTTCATGGTTACTTGACCCTGTTGTTTACTGCCTTGGAGTGTGGCAAATATTGCAGATTTGTCACCTTGCACTTAACAGAACATTTCCAAAAGTATATTACACAGGAGAGTGAGTCTGATCTGTGATAGGAAGAGTAGAATGAGAATGAGGTAAAGGGTAAGAGCTTTAAAATCAGACATGGGCATCCACACACTTTGTTTTGTGGTTTCACTGCTTGTTTTTCTGCTTTCTCTATATTTTTTTTTTGTTTTTTTGCTTTTCTGCTTCCTTGGTCCTGTCACAGGCAGCTATTGGGGGATTCAGTCCTCATTAGTGGTCCTGTAGGCTTATTATGCAGCCTCGCTTGGTTAGGTTTATAATGGTGAGCAATAGGACAGCCATAAATATGTTTCTGTCAGACTGTGATGAAATCGCAGTAATGAAGAGAGTACTTTATTTTTCTCTCTTCCCAGCACTAAAGCTCAGCTTATTTCATGTGATATTCTGTGATTTTTCTTTTTTTCTAGGAGACCCTTTCAGCTTCAAGCATTGCACTTTTTCTACACTTCCTGTCTGTTAAAACTTTACATGAGAGTGGACAAATTCACATGCCACCTTTGGGTCCAAAACAAAATAAACATCTGTCTTGTCAGGAGTGATTCAGAACTGGTGTTTGTTCATAAGATAGTATATCTACCAATAGGCCACATGTACCTGTATATCACTGTTATCTTAGACTAGACTTTTAGTCTGCAGCAATTATGGCAGTCCAACTCTAAAAGGTTTGTACGGGAAAATTTCTAAACAAGAAATATGTTAAAGGTAAACTGTCGGATGACCTTTAGTAAAGCATCTACTTACATTTATTATTATTGGGCACTGTGGTTAGCATTGCTGTTTCATTCAAATCTCACCTCTTCTAACTGAAAAAAATGCGCTTTTCGTTCTTGTGACTTTTTTTATGCAGGTATTCTGAATCCCAGTCAAATCCAAAAGATATGAATGATAGATTAATTGGCGACCCTAATTTTGCTATGTCTGAACAAGCAAGTGTGTAATATGTTGAACTGGTATCCCATCCAGGGCTTTCTCCAATTCAATTTTCAGTTCAGTTTAGATTTCTAAAGTGTTCATTAGCTGCAAGTCCAACAAGCCATATGCTACAAATATACCTTTCTATCCTTTTATTAGCTTGCTTATCCGGTTTAGGTACCTGCAGAGAGTCAGTACCTGTTCTTATAGCATTGTGCAAAAGGCAGGAACCAAACCTGGGTTGTGTCTCCACTCAGTTGCAAGACACGCCACGTACGCATTCATACTTGGGCCATTGTAGAGTCATCAATCAAAATGATATTCACTAAAAATATGTAAAATAACTTTCTCAAACTTGTTAATTCCAATTCAAGTTCACTGGGGTGCAGCCTATCTCAGTGGAATCGGGTGCAAGGCAGGAATCTGTCCTGGTCACGGTGCCTTTACAACTCAGGATTGACTCACGCAGACACCCATACCCTCTCTCATACTTACACTGTGCCAAGTTGGAATCTCCAATTAACCACAAACATGAAACAAAAATGTAAAACAAATTGAGAAACACTTGAAAAATTGAGAAAAACAATGTATAAGAAATATTATGAAAATTTCCTTATACAATGTGTATTTTTGCAAAAACTAATAAAAGTTTCTTAAAGCATCAAGAGGTCCAACGTTCTGTGGATAATCACACTATGCACAGAATCACAGTACTGTCAATGATTTCAGCAGAATAGCAAATGTCAACTGCTGAATACTCAGTCACTACAAAGTAAATCAAAGGGTGCTGAGAAGAAAAAGAAAATTTGAAACATGTACTACCTGCTAACTAAATTATTTCCATAATTATTAAAAATGAATATGAACTTCCTCAGCTGTAGTAGTTCTAATATTAATAAGTTTGCCATTTCTAAGTTTTGGGGTCTCTGTTTTACATATGGTAGTAACAAATAACCAATAGATATACTACAACAGGCACCTTTTAAAGCACTTACTGTAATCTAAAATGTTATGTTGTGCATTTATGTAATGCCTTTAACATTGTTTTTTTATACAGCCAGTATTCAGTAAGTGGCAGGGCAACTGAAGAAAGATAATACTAGACATTTCCAAAATGGCAGTGCTGCCCAAATTAAGTGCACAACAGATAACCAATCAAAACAGAATTTAAAGTGTTCTCAATCTGTCTAACTTTATGTAGCACGTGTCATAAGACTGAAAGACTCATTCACAGAACAGATTTTGGTGACTCGTTTTAATATCTGCACTCAGTCTCATGAATTCTCAGCTGCTAGGTCACTTCACCATTTCTAACCCTAAGCTGTCACCTATCAGCTTGTTAACACTCACACTTGCCTGCTGCCTTGACACTTCATTCTCCCATTCACATCTCTAATTGTAGGCTTTGCTGGGTGCCAGCTAGGTGTTATCCTCTGTGTCTAAGAGGCAGTTGGAAAATGGATCATGTAATCATGTTACTGAGTGTGCCGATGTCATCACTGTGTGAAGCTAAAAAGCCATCAGTCCAGTGCAGGTTGCTGCCCTCCAATTTGCAGTTACCAAAACAGATGAATCCATTGTCAGCATGTCTAAGTTCAGATGGATTCAGTGAAACCTGTCTTTTTACCTTTCTTTTTTTATTCTGTTTTTCTTTTGCCTTATTTGAGTGGTCACATCTCTTCCATCAGTAAACCATGCCACACGCAGAACATAAATCAGCCTGTGAATTTGGAGCAAATGTTCAAATTTCAATAAATGCCTTTTCCTCTCTAATTATAAGATACAATCAGACATGCCCACAGGCAGCCAAGACCGCACCAAACAATCGGCATCTGTGTCTGTGCAGATGCCATGGGCAGAGCTATCTCTGCTGTGGCAGTCTGCTAGGCCAGCAGGCATCTTGCTACAGTCCGGCTTTATGCCCTTAGGTTCACTGGTATTGGTTTCTCTGCTCCCTTCAGTCTCAGCCTCTGAACCAGCCTGACCCCGGGTACCCTGTGCACTTACTGTGACAAGTGGTGTTAGATCAGCCACTGATATCAAAATAGACAGGAATCATAATGACATTACTTTAAGTTTTTTTTTTTTTTTTTTTTTTTTTTTAATCTTGGATCGTTTCTTCAACTGCTGGTTTAATTTCTGTTTTGATGAGAAATTCTGCCTGCCTGCTGTGAAGCATTTTAAATGGAAAAGCTCTGCATTGAAACAAAGCGTCATCTGCTCCGCAAAAGTGTGTTAGAAACAGCTTTGCCTATGGTGAATTCCGGGCAATCATTACATGAGGAAATTGGGCCAAATCTGTTTTAATCAATGGCAGACATCATGCAGTTGTCATGTATTGATATTGTGCTTACTGTATAAAGCAATATATGAAGTACTGTAGCGCTAGGTACACCTGAAGTCAAGAGGCTGGGGCAGCAGACATTCTGGCATTCAGCCCTAATCCAGGCATTCCAGAGCGTCTTCGGACTGGGTCGTAAAGTTAGTGCTGGGCCAAGAAACGTTAAGGTTTCATCAAGGCTGTGCTTTTATATCATCACTACAACACAGGCACCAGCTATTTAATCAAGTCATCAGTTTAGTCAAAGCCAATTGTTACTGCAAGAACACAGGTGCCTTCATAATCTTCCAAGTGCTTTTGACCCTGTAGGGTGTGATGTAAGGTGCTATCAGTGGTTGTCTTTGAACAACTCTGAATCCCTGGCTGTTTTTAAAAATCAACAAATTTGCACTCTGTGAAATGTTTATATAAGACTTCAGCCACTTAGTGATGCGATAATATGAAATGGTCTTGTGGAGCTTTTTAAGTGCACTTTCTAAGAGGATGCTCCTATGAACAGCACACTGCATTGGATTACATTTTTTGTCTTCATATTTTTTAGCATGATTTCCATCTTTTTGAGTACTGAACACATGGATAACTGGAACTTTAGCAAAAATATATTTACAAATGTGAACTTTTCACTAATTATACTTACAATTATTTGTTTTCATATCTCCTAAACAATAAAATCTGTATGACTCCGTTATGGCATAAGCAGGTTTGAAAAACTGGTTCATTTACAGTATGGTAAATCATGTTTTAGGTTATAAGCTGATTTAATCGGTCAGTCTTTAAATTATGGTCTGCCCATTATAAGACACTTTAAGTAGTAAATACGTACAAAGTGAAAATAACACAATTAAGTAGTAGTAGCAGCAATGTTGTCCTTTGTACAGAGTATAGTAAAATTCTTACTTGGGTGTCCAACCAACACTCAACACATCATCTCTCTCTCTGGTGCCACAATAAACAAGAAGGTATAAAATGAAGAACTACAGTACAAGTAAATGCATGATAAATTATAATGAAACAAACTTTGAGAAATGCATGCAAATAAATGTGAACTGCAATTTGAACTTAGTAGATATATAACTTACTGCCATTGGGTGGTCATTAAAAGTGTTTTGTTTTTCTGTGAAATGTTGGTTACAAGCTCTTATTAATGATGACAAAAAAATCTGATAGGATTTGTTTTGATGTCAGTCTTTATGTTTTGAAAAGCTGATATTTAAATAACAGTTTATAAACTTTGGATATCCACTCTAAACAGATTTATATTCTTCCTCTAAAATATGTTAGCATAAAGAATAGAATAAAGATTTGACCTGAATTGTCAATCATAAACCAAACTCAAACCAAAGCTGAATACAGGTATTGCTACACCTCTCTAACGCAAAGTTGCAGCTTAAGAGCTATGTCTACTTTATTCAGACAGACTTTCCTCAGAGGCTGACATCTCTCACAGAAGTAGTAGCAGTAGAATAATAGTGTCACAAGTTTTAAAATTTATATAAACTGCAAAGGCCATTTAATTTTGTAACACCACAGAAAATAGTACCACCTATGCTGTGTTTATTGGCAGGAGTTAAATTGTAGAATGACTAAGTTTTGACAAATCCTGGTGTAGATTTACACATTTATAACATGGTAACTTCTTTGACTTGCATTTATATTGAATCAGCAATGGCGTACAACATATAGATGAAAAATTCAGCTGTAGTAGCTCTACACTCATAAAAATATTTCATGATAAGAAAATTAATACCAAATTTTGAAATTTGTTTGAAATATTATGCATATTACAACGATCTGCTTCATGCATCTTCACTGTCAGACCTCTAATGAATAATTCGCATATTTGTACAGTACTTTCTTTTCCATTTCCCTAAATTGCTGTCTGTGCAGTGACATGACATAACAGGCTTCAAGGCTTTAAGTTCCATTGATCTGAAGTCTACTAATGTCAGAACAAGATAAATAAAAAAGAAAATTATTCAACCCTGACTTTGCAGGTGGGAGTCAGTTTATAAAGTGTCATCAACTGCCAAAAAGAAAGGAAATAATCTAACTCTAGCCATGGGCCAGAGAAGTAATACCTCCCTCAGGATATCAGCATAGCAATCACAGAATTAATAATCCCCCAAACTCCTCATTGCTATTTTCAAGCTGCCCCCTTAGGCCTTTATGACAGGTTAAACAAATCCCGGCAAAAGTTATTCCATGTCTCTGAGAATAACACTTCTAGCAAAACTATCTTTGTATGCTTAGCTATTGACCCACTTATTTTTGCATCTCTGGAGAGCAGCTTGTGGGATATGAACTATTTTGCAATAATCTGATTAAAGGGTGATTTGTGTCTTGTTTGAGAAGTCAACAGGGGCCTTTTTCCTATTTTTCCAGAAACAGCTCTGAATCGTCAGGTTTAACACTGCATCTTTGGTTTTCAGCTGTTTGAACCAGTCTTATCTAGATGGGCCACAGCATTGGTTATCTAGTGGACAATACATTTTTCTGAAGAAAAAAAAAAATTGTTTTAAAAATCGGTCATATTGCTTTACTGAATGTTTACTTTCATTTGAATAGTTATTTACCCAAAGTGATTTGCATATATATTTATCTACTGTATTTTTTAAAACTGCTTTATCCATTATACTTTCATTTTGACCCAAATTCTTACCCGAGCAGCATCAGACACAAAAGTACAATGCAGTAGGTAATAGCCTTGGTCTGTATACCAAGCAACTAGACAGCATTGTTTTAAGACTTGCCACAAAGAGAAATGGAAAACGACAACAAAAAGTGACTCTTAAGAATTGCAAACATTTTAAGAAAACTGAAATTACCCACATATGTTTATCACATTCTATTTCCATCATTTGCTTTCCAGGAGTCACAAATTATAATATTTCACTCATTTATGAATGGGGAGTCACAGTTGTGTAGTGGTTAATACTGCTGTACGACTGTCTCACATAGCCATAAGTTGGGCTTTGAATCTAAAGCTCAGCTGTTATCTGTTAGGAATTTTGTGAATTCTCCTTAGGTTTTTCTCTATGCACTGTAGTTTACTTCCATTCCTGAAGGCATTTGATTTTATTGCTTTTTTTTTTTTGTATATTTCCATGAGTGGGCCCGGTTACCCAATAATTTTGAATTTTGTCAGTTGCAGATCCTGAATTTAATTATTTGGATTTCAGAATGTTTTTAATGTATAAATTTACACACACAAACACAAAAACAAGCTGTGATCGCTCACAGTTAACAGGTATTATACAAAAAGTTTAAAAGGCAAAATGTTTGAGGGTGTTTTCTGCATCTAACTTTGGATTCTAACAAATTTCTCACTCAAACAATTTATTGCCATAGATACTAAGCAATATTGTTCACTTTTTAAATTTTATTTTGCAAATCACTTTTGCACAGTGAATGCCACCCAAGGCATTTTGCAGGTGTAGTTTGTAATGGAGGCTAAGCCCATGGACTAGCTTACTGAAAATTCCATTCTTTAACTAAAGAAAATGCTTGATGTAATGGACCCCATTTTGTAGATTTCATATTCAGAATTTTATAGTTCATATATTGGTACTATTTTGTTATTTCCTTATTTTCCAAATGTTATGTCGATACATTGGTACTTCCTTGTAATAGTCTGGTTGATGTGTTAGAATGATATGTTGAGATTCATGTATTCTGTCATTCCTGCGTCTAATGTATTGCAGGTGTAGCATATATATCATTGTATTGCAAATTAAATTTATTTTGCTGTGTTACAGATAGTTTATGATTAACACACCATGAATAAAAAGGAGAAAGGACAGACTTGAGTGTAAAACAAAATTAGAACCGATTTAAAATATTTGAATTGAGGAATATGCTGTAATTACTGGGGTATATGTGAAGAAACAAAATGTCAGGTAGTTACAGAGTAAAACATATGCTAGATGAATGATACAACGTGTTATGTGGATACTCCAGATAAACATGAAAATCACATAAGATACTTCACTGGAAGATATTATGTTAAAATGACATGAGCAACAATGTTCTTGTAGCTTTGATGTATGAGGGGGTAGCAAAGATGCTAGCAAACCACATCAAGATCATCTGACAATGAAAATGGAAGAGAAATAAAATGATTCCTTTTCTGAATTGCCTTCATAATGTTTCTTTTTCCTGTTAAAAGAATTTGTGCAATTTATAATTATTTACTTTTTTCTACTTTGCATGATATGTACTGTAATGTATGAGGTGAATTTTGGATTTGGAATGTTTTCAGAATTTACTCTGAAGTAAAGGCACCCTATCGCAATTGACATTCTCACTTTCTTTACTCATAACTGTTATCACACAGGGTTTGAATTATTTACCTATCTCTTAAAGTGTGCCATTTATTATACTCCGAGTTATACATTTTTGTGCTGATAAGGATATTGTCTCATTAATAAACTACAAATACAGTATTGTACCTTAAGTGATATGACTGCTAATTGGCCTTAGCTAGAGGCTATAGGACTGTCTGCTCTTAAACTCAGTGCGCAACTTGCTAGAGATTGAGTGGGAGATTTGCAAGATCTGCTTAGTGTTTTTTTTATCCTCTTGGCTGACTAGGATGCAGTGACTGGAGTTTGTGACCATGCCATGTATTCATTTTTCTGTTCATATAATGCCCATATACTGGTGCTACTAATAGTCTCAAAAGGCTAAAATTGCTAAAACTATATAACACTTGTTAAGACAAATAAAGAACCCTGGAATCTATCAAAGTCTTACTGCACACATCCTGGGACCGTGCTCGTGCCCATTCAGACTTGGCCAGACACAAGTTTACTGTATTTCAGTGCTTTTGATATAGGCATGTGGCATTGTTATTACACATAGCCATCACGGTATGTGTCTAGGGAGGTATTACTAGGCATGAGGCTGAGTCAGGAATTGAGGCCACCACCACCCAGTGAATGAAGCAGTGGAGCCAACTCTGAAATTATGCAGAGCCATTGCCCTCTGCTGACAGGTCTGGAGTTCTACAGTTCATCTTATCATCATGTAAGTGGTTGAGTGTGAGTGCTTGTTCAGAGGAATGTGACCTGCTGTTAAAACCTTTCTCAGATCACCTCTTTCAAATAGCGGTGCATAGGGTCTGCAACTTGGTTTTTGAAATAGGGGTCCGATGTAATGCGATCTGCCAGTAAAGCTGTTCTCTGGTGGATCTGGCCACTTGCATCCTGTCACAAAACAGCTGACAGCTGTGAAAAGGGGATCAGCGGGATTATGGTGCCTTATTACTGTAGAGAATACAGGCAGACAGACAATAATGCCCACATGTCTTTCTGCCCTTTTTCAAATGTCCATTTATTTGAGAGGAATGTGAATCGGGGAGTTCAACAGCTGTGCGTCATTTTTATTTTTGGATGGGTCCGCTGAGGCTGCACCTTTCTACTAGAACATCTAGAAATTAGTAGAAGTTTACAACAGTACATGGTGTGTGAGAGCAGTAATTTATGACTTACAAATAGGATATACAGCATATATACAGTATATGATATATACATGGTGAAAATCTTATCCTGAAAACAAAACCTCAAATAAGTTTTTTGTGTAAGTTTTACGACATGTTTGCTTCTTGGGTAGTTCTAAGTTGTGAAAGGAACTGTCAAGGCAAGGATGTAATTGTGCTATGATTAGTTTCTTCCTGAGCACCACTAAAGACACACTCACATTTTCAGAATAAAATCGATTTTATGATTAATAGCTCAGTAACTGACTGCCAGGGTCAAGAACACCACAAGGAGGGTGGAGAATTCCCTTCCGTCTCACACCAAGTCTCCAAATAAACGAGGGAACTACACTGTCATCAGGAGAAGCTGTTTGAGTTGCCCAACCTTGCAAGGGCAGCTGAAGACTTTGGGGTGCAGAGAGGGCAGATGTTAATAGATAAAGCAATAGCCTGGCAGTATTGTAGCAAAAATAGTGATTCCACGACTTGGCCAGAGCAGACCTCAACAGAAAGTTTAAAGCTGCCAATGGGCAGCAAGTTATTTGAGTATGGAATGACAAGGTGAAGTGGAGAGAATGCTTAACTGGCAGGAGGATGAAATCAGGATCATTAGAGTGTAATTGGGGTTTACGGAACTGTGTTTAGGTGTAGAAAAGGGATGCTGTGGTACTTGGCTTAGCTGATTGCTCTCCTACTGTTTTACTAGACAGGATCAGGCAGGGACTGAAAGGCAAAGAATCGCCTTCAAAGACCTACAGGGACTGGTAGAATTTGAAGTAAGCACTTAGTGGTCAAATATTTCAAGAGCTCTACATAATACTGGCATGAATAAAAAATGTCAAAAAAAGAATTATGCAAATAAAATTGTTAAATTCTGTGTGGAGTTTTCAGAACAGTAAACCAGATACTTTTACAAAATGTTGTGCATTCAGGTGAAGCCACAATTTGGCTTTTTTGTTCGAAATGCAAATTATGTGTGGTTCCGACCTTGCACTGCCCATTTGCCAAGTAGTTAAGTACCTTCAGCAAAGTGTGGAGGTAGCAGCATTATTTTATAAGCATGCTTCTCCCTCTTATCAGGGACTGACAAATATTGAAAGGGGGTTATTTGCAAGCTTCTAAGAAGTAGTTTTGAGAAGATTCACTTTTAGCAGAGTGGCTCTGTCTCTGCTCGGTTAAGAATTTGCAGGATGATTTAAAAATAGCAGGTTTTATGCATTGTCCTGGAACCATGGCAGAGCTATAGCAATCCATCCAAGGGGGCTAAAAAAAATCATGGTGAGCCAGAGCATATTCCAGAAAATGGAAACACGAGCAAAAATGTCAACTCTAAATCAAGAATTTCACTACCATGCTGCCCGAATTTAGAGATATTGTTAAATATATTGGAGCGAACAAAGGACCTCTGACCCTGCTAACCAATGGCAAAATCTGGCTGGTGATTATTAAGTCCATTTGGACATTATCTATCATTTATGTTTTTTATATATATATATATATATATATATATATATATATATATATATATATAATGAAAAGATGCATTGAATTAATTTCTTCTGAGATTTTCTCAGATTGCAAGGTCAGTTTGTTCAGCTGAAATGAGTTTGCTTTTGAGTCACAGAAAAATAATGTCGGCATTTATGATGACTCCCTTGCGAACCAGTAGTGCTGTTTACTTACTGATTGTAAGATGGAAGAATGCTTTAAAAATGAAAACACTTCAGTTCCTCCAAAAGCATACTCTATGTGGAACCTGCTGAGCACCATCCAAGGCAATGAACCTTTTGTTTTTGTGTGATAAAGTTGTTTGTATTTCTTGCTTTTGCAGTGATGGAGCGCAGAGTTTCATAGAAAATGTAATATTACGTGAAGTTAACTGTCATTTCCCCCTCCAAATGCTCTTTCAGCTTATAACCATGAAGATAAGAGGTACTTCTGGAATTTATACATTCTGGAAAATGCTACAGAAATTTGCATGTTAAAGTTAAGAATTGGGGGAAAATGTAGAGAGATGTCAGAGCCTGAATGCTACCAGTGTTGAATCTGAGAATAACTGTTGAATCCATCTCCTGAGGGTACCAATTTCTGTCTGAATACTCCCTACAGATAAACATTTCTACTGCTGTCCGGGCTTTAAAGCCAAGAGTTATATTGTAAAGTTGCAAATTTTGTGAATAATGCATCCAGAATCATATTTAATCATGGAATGAAACTTAGAAGTTGTGTTTTTTTTTTTTTTTTTTTTTTTTTTTTGGGGTGTTTGTTCATATTTACTGGACCCTACACCCCCTTGTATACATTTATTTCCACATGTTGTGTCTTAAATCTAAAGTTTATCAGCATCAATTCTTTGCAGTCAAAACTTGCTAATACAATATGAGTATAACGATGATACTTAAACCTATACCCTGTAATTCTGTAAGATCAATTGTTGTTTTATTCAATGGCTGAAAACTCCTAGATAATACTGTTTATCAAGTGAATTTAAGGATTTTTGTATACTGTACAACCTCTGCCTCCTGTCATCAGGAATATTTGGGGGATAAATTTTACTTTTTGATTCTCATTATTAAATTTTCCATATTCCTTGAAAATGTACTGTTTGTAATATTTTTGTTCTCTTTTTTTTATTTTTCATGACACCACTCTGTTTTCACAACACATTTTGTATCTAAGGATACTTTCTCAGTACTCAAAGCGCTATCCACACAGGGAGGAACCGGGAAGTGAACCCACAATCT
The DNA here is from genome assembly GCA_026402145.1 of Polypterus bichir lapradei. Lineage (NCBI taxonomy): Eukaryota > Metazoa > Chordata > Cladistia > Polypteriformes > Polypteridae > Polypterus > Polypterus bichir. The sequence continues at coordinate 14,262,260 of JANRMT010062846.1, read as the reverse complement.
TCCACAGTCTCCTTACTGTAAAGCAGCAGCACTACCACTGCGCCACCTGTGAGGTAGCATACCTGTTGCAGCATATTTGTAGCATGTGCGTCAATTAATGAGGTGTCCAATTCCATGTTATAAAAACAAAGGGGAAAAACTCAATTTAAAAAGAATAAAAAGGAAAATTGTTGGTTAGGACTTTGGATATTCTTAGAAAACAATTTTTGGTGTAAGAAAATTGAACCAATTTAAAATTTGGATTTTAATGCTATCTCTGTAACCTTTGAAATATAAAAAAATAATAATAAAGCCACCTGTGGTGCACTTTTTTTGGTCACACCTGATGCACGTGTCTGTCCAACAAAGGTTGGGAGGACTCTCAGGTAGGAATCTCTGCCAGGTGCAGTTCCATTCATGTTGGTCCGGCTTTTCCTAAAGCCAGATCACTCTCCCCATAATCTTGAACTCAATTAAGAATATTTAAAAATGTATAGACAGATAAACACATGGTGATATTGACATAAGTTCTTTTTTTCTTCTGAAATAATTAAGGAATCTGTTCTTTCCTTTTATGACATCCTGGCCTCTATTTCTCAAAGCTTTCCTAGCTATATCTCTTTCCTAGCTAGATTTCACTTCTTAAAATATTTGAATAGGTCAAAATGCAAGACACAGAAGGGGCATTAATCTGTACATTCTTCTGTTTCAGACAGACGTAGGTATTGTAGATTTGTACCCATTTGGATGTAGCTTCAAATGCATTGCTGGCTTTCTACAAAAACAATATAGAATTTAGACAAGGTCTTTGGTTATATTTCTGAATTCTTCCTGAAACTCTTGAAAATACTTTTTTGCTTGTGATCTTGGTGACAAGTGGTATTTGGTTGGGAGTGTAGCAAATAAAGGAACATGGCACTGTATGTGGTAGAATGCTGAAAATGCGAACTGGGGACTGTGGTGGCAATATGAGGTATAGGGGTCACAGTGAAGTCTTCTGTAGGCCAGTTGAAAAGTTTACAGGCAAGCATATGTCTTTTCTGGATACACTGTGAATTATATGTCCCTAAATAGAGTATAGTTATGTAGAAATGAATCATTCATAACTACCCCACAACTTATTTTTTTTTAAAAACTCATTTACTCTGTTATATCATTATAGGAACCAGAGTACCCCCTGGGAGCACTGGGCACAAGACACAATCTTACCTTGTCTGTTTAGAGTTGCCAGTCAATCCAAAATATGACTTTGGAATTTGTGTTAAAATCCACCTTATGCAAGAAAATGTACCGTCTCCATGCAGACAGTGCCCCAGTTTAAATGTTTGACTTGGGATCCAAAGACAACAGCACTGAACCATTAACATTAGTCCATCAGTCAACCTTTTTCTAACCTGCTTATATAATTCAGGGGGCAGTACATATCCAGGCAGCACCAGGTAAAAGACAAGACCCAACACTGGGCAGGCACTGCTATACTGCAGATTACACTCACTCAGACACCTACTCTGAAGTGACCATTGCTAATCTAATGATGTTCCACTCTGCTTTCTGACAATTTTCAATCAAATAATCTTTATTTTAGGTTGTGTATTTTTCAGTGAGCATTGTTTGACTTAAGTTCACAAGTGCCTTGTATTGTTTCAAGGTATTTCTAAATCCATAATTAATATATGATTAGACGCTGTTTAGAGAACCTGAACATAAAGCATTACTGCTGGCTATTTCAATCATTTTGGTTTTTAATCAAACAAAATGGTTATTGTGCAGCCGATTCCAAGGGATTTCTCAGAAGGGATGCATTAATCCCATTTAATGAAATGCAAGCATGCTAAATTGGAAGGGCAGGGTGTTGGGGCTAAGTGATGAGATTAAGAGCAGCAGGAGCTGTCATCTCAGTGTCTTTTATGGAGCACATCTCACCACCAGCCTTCTTATCCTTCTGCTTACTCCGCAGAGGCAACCTTGCTGCTATAGGGGAAGGCAGTTATTTTAAAACTCCTAGATCTGTCTTTACCTTCCAATATCCTCAAGCCATCTGTGTCTACTAGTAGCTGTTATTGTTTCAGTGCAATGTGGGTTTAAAATGTATACTCCTTTTTGATAAATTGTACTTATTGTTCTGTCTTTTTGTCCCCCATTTCTTATGGTATGTATGTCTACAAATAACCACAACCTATGTAATACATGTATGGTAGAAAATATATGCTCCTTTTTGCAAAATCACACAGCAGGTAAACATTTTTGAGGTGTGGTCTCATGGGAAGTCCCTTCACCGAAATCACAGGAGACCAGCCTCTGAGCTGGAGCACTCTTTAAAATCACAACCTTGCAGGGTGTTTTTTAGTTGATTGTGTGACACAGACTTTTTCTCTAAACTGAAAGACTGGCTACTATCCCCAACAAAACACAATATTTCCATTGGGAAGAGATGATGCTGCAAGGATATAAACATATGAATCAGCCCAGGCAGTATTATCTGAACAGCTCTGGCTAGTTCAATTCTTAGCCTCTTCTATGCAGAAACCTCCTTACAGCACAGCATCCTCAGTTAGGTTTTTGGTCAACAGTTTATAAGTGCAAGTTGACCTTTTCTTCCTTCTCCTCATAAGAACCTTCCTAGCCCTAATCAAGATTCACCCGACACGTCTGCTTGTCCTGCATTACATTTGAAATTCCACCCACCACTCTCCTGGCTGGACTTTCTGCCTGTGGGGAGATCTATGTCCTCTGCACTTGTGCCAGGACTGACCACCTACTGATAGTGAAGCATTGGAGAGCGGCTGCTGTGTGAATGACAGAGGAACAGCTTGTCTACCTCAGATCAACAACTCTTTGGCTGGCGACAGCTGGCAGGAGTGCGATGTTTATGTTTCCAGTGAGAGGGGGAGTCATGTTCCCTGACGGGTTTGGCTGCTCACATATGCAGCAAAAAAAAGAGAGAACTTTTCTTTGACTGAAGTTGTCGAAGTAGAATTCCATCACAGCAGACGCCTATGATCTCACTGTCAAGCATTTGCAAGTCCCCAGTCCACCAGTTAGTGTTTTTTTATGGGGTGTGGGTCTCTGATGTTCAGTTTCTTAGGTACTCTACAAGCACCTGTAACTTGAAAGCTATTTTTCTTTGTTTCCCCTCAGACTAGAAGGACTTCTCCAATGCTCCAAGGTAGTGGTTCTTTCTGGGATGTTTTTCTTTTTTCTGCCATTGTCTCAGTTGTATTATATACAGTATATCTTTGTTCTTCCCTCGTAAAAGCTGTTTTTGGTCGTATTGCATCAATTTCTGCTTTACTTAGTCTTGGCTTATTTAGGGCATAATTCTATGCCTACAGCTATATAATATGTGTGTATAATATCATTATCCTTTTTAATGTAATGGTATATTTCTGTACACTGCATACTGAATTTCTGTCAAGTACGGACCCAGAATATAATTTTAACACAATGATATTTCCTATCTAGATAAGAATTTATGGATTGGCTAGGTGCAGGGGCTTATCAGCTAGTCTTGTAGATGTCATGGCCAAGTAGTAGAGGTCTAAAACGGCAGCAGTGAGTATAACTAAACAGTTAAACTAGTAGGGGCCACTCTGAACAACTATGACTTTTGTTTATTTTCTTGTCTAGGATAAAATAGTTGTATTAAGAAGCATTGTTTTATAGCCGATCTGTAATCATTTTTTGTTTTATTATGTATTTTTCCCCAGACAAATTTTATGACTTAGATGCTCCCAGGTGTTATTTTAGGAACCATTGTATGGACAGCTATGACATCCTTTTGTGTATCTACAACTTAAATAGTAGGGACTCTCAGTATTTGGTGGAAAATATTTAATAACACAATGAAGATTTTTCAGAAAAATAGCTAAGCAAAAACAAACAGCTTTTACATAAACACAGACTTTTTAATTAAGAAAACTGTTGCAAACAATACAGTAGCGCAGAGGCGTAGTCAGTCTGGCTGATTCAGCTCAGGTCATCAATCATGTTCCACCGGATTGCTGGCGTCCCTGATTTGTATTTTTTTAAGCAAAAGCAGCTTTAAAATTTTGTAAACATAATAGTACCAGAATGTTATGTGTATGTCCACCTACCTTGAAAATCTCTTTATTAGCTTTCAGTGATGGTCTATTAAGTAGATCTATCTACAGAGTATGTTTATTAATGTGGCAGTACAATTGTGAGAAATTGTCAATCAAATTACCAACTTTACTTCTGTCTAAGATATTTGTCTGTTTTGCATGTGTATTATAAAAATGGCATCTCTATGGAAATGCTATTACAGAGGATGGGATTCAATGTATTCAGTTTCAAGCTAAAGAGCCACTATGTCTCAGTCATTACATCTGCCCTTCTCTCATTCTGTTTACCCTGTGAAATAGTTTGTTAGTTTTCCTGTCTGAATATTAGCATGATGCCTGAAGCAGACTATTACTGGATGTGTGCCGTGCTGGAGTCACCAGTGTTTCGGACACTGAGCTTTACTTTTTTACAAGCTTGTGTGCATAGCAACTCTAAGCTGCTTTTTCCAGATGAATTGCTTTAGGTGAGTTGAAACGATCCTTTATATGCTCTTTACATGACGCACTTCTTACACCTCATTTCCTTTACATTATGCCAGCTCAGGTTATCGTATTGTGAGCTGCCTCGAGTGTTTGAAATGCTTTTCTTACAATACAGCCAGGCTCTGCTGATAGTAGTGCTTATTTGTTGACCATTTTTAACATTTTACTACATTATGGCCTGTTATGTAGCACTCCTGATTTAATGCTTAAAAAGCAGAAACTTTATCTTTGCTACTTTGATTTGATTTACTATATAATAGCTCTGATTGAAGCAGCTCCCTGGATTTTAAAAGGTTAGTAAAAAAGAGAAATATTGGGCAGCCATCTTAAAGTGTTACTGCATCTACCAGGCTTTATTTTTGTATAACACCTATCACTGTATTTGTTGTTATACAATAGTTAATTACATTACAGTTCAAAAAGCTGATGGTTATCAATGCAAGAAAAATCTTGATGACTGCTATAGAAAGAACTCACTGTATATCAAGATATTGCCCTGTGACCGCAGACTTTTTTTGACTGCATAGGGAGTTTATTAAAACAAAAAAAAAGAGTCATGATTGATGATTTTTAGAAGCTGCAATAAAGCAATTAATAAGTTCACAGAAATTAGCACATCTCTGGCAAATGGGACATATTTATCACGCTGACATTTTCCTAATTAAACTTTTTTAATAACTGGAGTTTTTTCAGGAGACAACTGGGGTGGGTGAAAGGCATAAGATTTATAGTGCCTTTCATTGGGGGAGCCACAGAGGTGCACCTCATGCCTAACATGTCTCACTATTTGAGTCTTTCCTGCACGTTGCCATTTCTCAGTCTTTGGCATGCACTACAAACACATATTCTGACATTTCCATCACCCCTTTGCTTGCTCTTCACTTGTACAGTGTGTATATATATCATAATGGCATTCCTTTGCCCCCAGGTGACAGGTAGTAGGATAATGTGAACTTCACTCTCCTAGCACCTGCATTGGCTGCAGCTCAGTAAGGATGGCAATCACCTAACAGCAAAGAATGAAGTGACAGGCTGATGAACCACAATACTTTCTCTCTCAACCTGTGCTGCCCATGGGTCAGGTATTGGTATAGAGTTTCAATAGCATTAGTGATGGAAAGAAAGGCCACATCTTGTTCCCAGGAATTTAATCTGTTTGTTAAAATGAGCTTATGACAAAGCAGACCACTTAAGGAGGGCAGGTAATCATTTTAGCACCAGTATTTTACACAATTAATAGCTTATTTCATTAAACAAAGGGGATTTTCTGTGCTTTACAAAATCTGCTTCTTTAAACGTTCCTTGAAATGCCATCAGTAATATCCTTATTTGTCTATGTCAAAGATTTAAGTATAGATGTTAAAAATGTATTTGTTATTTATAAACTGAAGAAGAAATAATTTAAAGCAATAATGATATAAAAAAGGCTTTTTCTGCTCTGTGTCTAAATCCAGACCGTACCTTCCTCCCTCTTACACATTTAATCACAGTACCTGTTGCAGGTAAAGTACAGTAGACATTATTTTCTAGTTTTTTCAAAAGAGTTCAATGAAATGTAAATAAGATTTTAGTAATGGAGTAGATATTACCACCAGCCCTGGAAACTTTCCATGAAACACTGCTTTTTAAATTCATGCATCCATCTAGTATTTAACCTGTTTGGTCTTCAATTCATCCAGCATTAAATACTACATATGGCCCTCCTAGTCCTGGTCAGGACATGAACTTGCAGATTTACTGGATGACTGTTTTGTGTAGAGACTACAATAAAATTCTTAATTCCATGTGTTAATCAACATACAATATGTCCCCACTCTCTTGTGCAGTGATTAGTGAGTATAAATACCTTACCTCAAAACTTGTGTGTTCCTTACCTGAAAAATCTCAGAACATATTTATCGTAGCAGATAGATAAATAGATCAGAAAGGCCCTATATAAAATACATTAACCAACTTTCATGAGAATACTTTAAAATGTAATGATCAAAACTACCTGTAAATAAATAGCCAGATTAAAATAGTACTCCTCACAATATTTTTTGTAATCTGTTACTTACCTTGTGTTACTTGAGGTAAATGCTGGTAAAAATTTTTAATGTCGTGTTTTCATGAAGTGCACAAAAGTGAAGCCCGTTTTAAGTGAATTCAGGCTTTTGAACTGTAAACTATTCACATGACCATTGAATTAGAGGTGAGGCAGGTCTTGGATTCAAAGCTTGAATTTCCTTGAATGGACTTCATTTTTGTACGACACTCTCTTACCAGAAGTATCTATTTAACATTATTCACCTTCAGTTTGGCGAAATGTTAGGGAACTTTGCAGAACTCCGTGAAATGTACTAAAATTAAACTAGTTTTGTGTGGATTATAATAGTGTAGTGGTCTTTGAAGTGTCCCTGACGGCAAGGGAAACATCTAACAACTATGCTGTACCAAAAATTGTAGCCAAAAAATGTAACTTGAGGCTTAATGCAGCAGTGCTTACCACAGTGCCTTCGTGAGATAAAATTAAATATCAGACCAAGAAAATTTCCAAGTACCTTGTTTTTTTTTTTTTTTTAAAACTCTAATGTGCTTGCTACTTCACTGCCACCAAGTCAGTACAACACTAAAGCTATGTAGATCCTTCACTACTCCTTGACTCATTTTCAGTGCAGTTCAATAGAGACAAATGGTTTGGCTCACCATAAAAACAAATTGAAACAGTCTGCAAAAGACTGAGGTAAGAAACTACACTAAGTTCCATAAATATATTTTACTAGTACCAGGATGGTGATGACTCTTTTGTATTGAATGCTGTCTGACAAAGATCAAAAAGCTGGAAGTTAGTTTCTTAAATTACCCCATGAGCACTGTCTACTTGGCTTATGTTGCGCACAGCCTAAGGAGGGCAGAATGCCCACTGCTCTTTGCTTTAGTTAACATAACACTGCAAATAAATTCATTTCTTCAGAAAACTATTAATGATATTCTTTAACAGGCTAAAATTATGAATCAGTCAAGTGGAAGCAATCAATATTCTAATTTATTCCCATATCTAAAAAATAGAAAATTTAGAGACCAGTCAAATTCATTTATTTGTTATTTTGCTGCCCTGTCATTTTTGCAGTTTTTTTGTAAGTGGCATCTTGGACGTCTTTTAAGCCTTTTTGTGTGTACAACATCTCCTGTTTTTTTTTTCCCTCTGTGTGGAAAAAAAATGACATTTTCCTGCTTGAAAAGAAATTGCTAGTTGTGCTATATAGAAGTGCACACAAATTAACATTCAAAGTAATGTGGCTTTTAATTTCCTTAGAAAAGAAATGCAGACGCAGTTTGATTTGTGTCTTGCTGCTCTGCTGCTTCCACCGCTCTGCGAGTGAATTATTGGAGAAATGAAGAGAAGGCATTCAGCGTTACGCCATGCAAAGCTTGTATAAGGATATGCTATAAAAATGTAAATGGACTGACTTTGGCCCGGGTCCCAAATATCAACTTGAGAAGGACATGTATGTGTACAGTTTTGCACAGAGTAAGGCAGTATCTCCATTACTCCATTGGTTAGAGAAGTTCAGTAGACTTAGGAGAGTGGTCTGGCTATGTATGACAGGTAGACGTGCCTCTCATTTCATTATTGAAAATCTATTAAGGTTTAATTTACATCCAAACTACACAAATTATTACATTTTATTTATAAAGCACCTTTCGCATGCTCAAACTGTAAAGAATGCTGAAAATGTAAAACACAAATGTTTCCACATAATTTTATCTTTTGTATGTCCTTTGTGTATGAAAATACCTTCCTGACTGTGTCCTCCACAGCTTAGTCACACATAGCAATCATGATCAGGAGCAGTGCTACAGTTTATGGAATTGTATATCGTTTAGGTGCAGCATTGTGGCACAGTGGGTAGAACTGGTGGCTAATAGATTTAACATCTTAGGTTTGAAACCCATTCCCGATCACGCTGTAGATGGATGGATAGAGGTTTATTTTGTCCCAAAGGGGAAATATGGCTTTTTACAGAAACTAAATGATAAAATGTACATAAATGTTATTGTACTATGACAAAAATCAAACCCTTCTCAAATATACATCAGAATGACTAAAATGGAAGAAAACAAAACAGAAACTTCTGACTTGGCAGTTACAGTCATATTGAGACATTATGTTTACATTGGCATCAAAGAGCCCCAGTTTAATTTCTTGACACTCTTCTGCTGAATAATTAATTACCTGAAAGTGTAGCTTCATTGAAGATGTATTACTTTTGAAGAGATATTACTGGCTATCATAGAGTTGTGTAATATGTAAAAGATTTCATTATCCACATTGAAGGAGCACCATCTCCTAAGAAAAGTGTCTGCTCTGCCTGTCGTTAATTTGGGCTGCCAAGTACTTGTAGGAGTGCACCAATGTCGATGTGAGGACTGCATGTTTTATGGGCTTTCTTCCAGGTGCTCTGCTTATCCTCCTACATCACTACACACCTGCTAGTTAGGTTTATTGGTGACTCCAAATTGACTATGTATGAATGTGTGGATGTGGTGGAGAATGGGTTGAGCTGTTTCATACTTTGTGTCTTGCTGCTGGTGACTCGGAATTGGATTCAGCAGGTTTACGAATGTTGTTTTTATTTTCATAAGGCTTCCCATTTGCTCATTTTAATTCAGATGAATGGGTTTAATTTTTTTAGCTTAAATTTCAGTGTATTTTTTTTGTGTAATAAATTCCCTTATCCCTTAAATTTGCTTCTTTTTTATTCTGGACGCTTGATGTTTTAATATTTCATATGTTATGCAAATAGAATGTAAAAATGGGTGTAATCTGCATCAAACATACAATACTGAAAACATTTAGATTATGGTTAAGAGGTACACAACTTTTAGTACTATTGGATTGCATATTATGATAGTATGTTATAAAATATAACAGTAATGCTACTTTTATTATTGAGGTTATATTATTAAAACAGCTTATATAAACAGAATGTTAGAGTATTTAATGGTGTATAGGTTACTGCACCAATCTTACCTTCTTACATCATGTACAGTACTTTAAGAGTGTTCTCGGCACAACATTTCTATTTCTACACCTGTGTCACAGTGTCAGCCCCTGTTTACTGTGAGAGCATATAATTCATGAGAACCAAAACCCTTATAAAGAAACAGAAGTGTCATGTGGTCTAACAACACTGACTTGGATACACAGCTCTCACGTTGCAAGTTTAAGTCCCTCATCTGTCATCTTAAATGATTCTACAGGTATATTTTATGCAAGTGTCATATGTTGTCTTCATTCAGATCCTATTAATTTGTTTTTTGTATAATCATGTAAACTGCTACATAAAATAAAATTAGGTATTTTAAATAATAGTGAAAAAAAGGTCAGGATTATTTAGACATGTCATTAATACTGCTTCTTTGAATGTGTTTGTGTTTATTTTTGCACTTTTACAAGAGGTTCCATGTGAGTGTTATCTGCGTATAGACAAATGTATACTCTCACTCATCAAGAAAGAATTGAAGAAAACAGAAATGAGGCAACCTAAATGGTACTAGGATGGACAAGGGTTTTCATAGCACAGAAAAGCTTTTTAAGGTGGACCATCTTTCTTGTGAAAGTGTGCTTTACTGTAACTTAGTGTATGAAAAATCATTCTTTAATGACCTAAGCAGGTCTTCATTCTCCTATGATTGGTAGTCCCGTCTCACTTGCATAATTCATCATGCTCTGTATGTCTATGTCTGTGCCAAGCTCATTGTTACCTCTCACCTTAGCTGTATAACTGTTCTTTAAACACTAAACTGTTCATTGATCATGGCCATGTGTCTTCACTCTGAGTATACTGTTCTGCCTGCTTTTAGTTGAAAGTACCCTCCCAGCTCTTCATTTCTGGAGTCCCACTTGGGAAGGCTGTTTTTCCAATGTATTCCACAGGATAACAGCCTGTGTCAGTTCCAGTCTTCTTTGAGCCTGTGAATCAGTGTGGCGGCAGGTGAAGTGGCATGCTTCTGTGACACGGTGACTGGCAGAATATGAACATTGTGATTTCCGTCCTAAATTCTTAGCCTCTAGGCCAGAATGCCTGTCTTAGCTATTGTGCGTCTCTGGCTGCTGAGCTGAGAAACTGCCAGGATTGTGCTTTTCTTGTGACAACAGCCTGCATATGCTTGAGAAGGACAATTTTATTTCCAGGGCACTGGAGCAGGGAAAGTGCAGCCACATGCAAATGTGATGTATGCAAATTAAACACTAGTCATAAATATGCATCCAGGATATGCAAGGGTGTTTTTGTGTGTAATTGCTTAGTCTGCTTTAACTCAATAGATGATGATTGTACTTCTAAAATACCAGAAATGAGAGAAGCTTACTTCTCCATCATGACCAAACTTTAATGCTGTAGTTGCTGCTGTAGTTGCTGTTGTAGCCCTTAGAAGACATTACACGCTTATTTCAGAGATTTCCATCTTTAAAAATTCCAAATCTAAAGAAGTATGTACAAACATAATTTTTACCAGAGCTGTAAAATATGGCCAGGCAGGCTATAGTTGTTTAGCTTGCTCAGGGTTTAACTAAAAACTTTGGGCTACATTAAAGGATGGAGCCTGGGGAGGGGAATGGTCAGTCCAGGGTGTTTCAGTGAAAGGAGTCACATTGCAACCCTGCTTACACCTGACTAAAGTATAGCATGCTGTGTACTGTATTATAATATCAAACATTTAAAAAAAATGTTTGGCTAGCTGAGCCCTGTACCCTGTCAGTGTTCAATTTCCCTACATTTTCCAAATTTTGCAGTTACTTTTAGGGTTAGGAAGGTTGGCCCCCTCATTTTTTCTCTACTTTGCCATTCAATTTCAAGATCACTGGCACTTGCCTTCTAGCATATGGCTTTGGTGCCCGGGTGCTTACACTATAGTAGTACACACTAGTATATTGTATTTTAAAACATTTTTGAAAGAACTGCTTCTGGTCGAGGCTTTTAAATCCTGCCATCTCAAAAGACTCTGCAACCTGGTTCTCATTCAGACAGACAGAAGTGTTCATCTAAAGTGGTTTGCATGAAAGGGAGGAGGTATTTTGAGAGAATACACCAAGAAGGTAACCAGGAAGACTGACAGAATGCTCACAGTACTACAGCCATGTTTGCATCTGTTAATCTGCTTTATTTATCTTACTAGTGCCTTCTCTCTCTCTGTCTCTCTCTCTCTCTCTGTGTCTGCTGTTGTGTTGTAGAGCACTGAGGCTTGTTCTGCAACCAAGTGGAGCAGGAACAATGGCTGGCCCGTGGAACCAGAATAGGCTTCATTGAAGATTGCATCTAATTAAACTACTGAGTGTCAGCTTTTATTAATGACACACAGATTCTTCTTTCCTGTCTGCTACATTTACCATCAAGACTTCCTGCAATTAATTTTTCAATTCATTTTTCGCAACCTCCTTTTATTGTTTATTTTATTTTCTTTTTGTTGTCTAAAATTCATACCCTTGATACATGCTTTCAGAGTTATTTTATTTATCTAGCCTACACACTCCCTAATCAAGCATAATTCTGGTTTACAGCATATAAGTTTTAGGGTAACATAACACAGCAGCCCTAAGTCACGTTTCAGAGGTTTTATGCATGCCTGAATAGATTGTCGAAGCCTAAATTTCTCAATGGAGCAAACTCTGCCCTCTATGGGGCAAAGAGTAAAAAAGCAATACTGACTTGGTTACACTGACCTGTTAGTTTCTCATTCTGAGAAGGCTATTATTAGTATTGGCTAATAAAATCTACATACAGTAGGCCTTTTATTTTCACCACTGTGTTCCATGGCTTCCTTTTATAGGATACAGCAACATACTGAAAGCCATGATTTATACAAAAACAAATCCTTATTACAGCCATTTCAAAAAGTAAACACCCTCTTTCAAACATACGATTTTCTATATAAGGACATAACTAACAATCATCCATTCCTCAGCAAGTCCTGAAATTAGTTAAATATAGCCTAAGATGAGAAACAGCACAACAGATTCTACTTTGTTGTTTTCTATCTAACAAAAATAAGCCAGCTTGGGTCTGCTTAGTCATATATTCATTGACATTGTAACATTTGAAAATCCATTTGTAACTGAGATGCTCCTTGATCACATAGACCTCATCACAAAGCATCTTAGATTCATTTAGTCTCTCTACCACGTATTCAATCCCAGTGCTCTGAGAAAGTATTTGATATTGCTTCATGATTTACTTTATTTTTTCTTATACATAACACTTAATAATAAATAATAATAATAAAACATAACGTCTACCAGATGGTTGTGGCGAGTGCCCTCTTCTACGCGGTGGTGTGCTGGGGTGGCAGCATAAAGATGAAAGACGCCTCACGCCTGGACAAACTTGTTAAGAAGGCAGGCTCTATTGTAGGAGTAAAGTTGGACAGTTTAACATCTGTGGCAGAGCGACGGGCATTAAGCAAACTCCTGTCAATCATGAAGAATCCACTGCATCCAATGAACAGTGTCATCTCCAGGCAGAGGAGTAGCTTCAGTGACAGACTTTTGTCACTGTCCTGCTCCACTGACAGACTGAGGAGATCGTTCCTACCCCACACTATGCGACTCTTCAATTCCACCCGGGGGAGTAAATGCTAACATTTTTTTTTTTTAATTTTTTTCATTTTTATTACTATTTAATTTAATATTGTTTCTTTGTATCAGTATACTGCTGCTGGATTATGTGAATTTCCCCTTGGTATTAATAAAGTATCTATCTATCTATCTATCTATCTATCTATCTATCACTTGTTTCTGATATCATAGCAAATTTAATATAATACAAAAGACAACCTCTGTAAACATCATACAGTTAGTTAATGATCATTTGATTCATTAAATGGAAAAATGTAACCTACCACTATATCACCGTGTGAAAAAGTAATTGCCCCTATAGTCACTCAGTCAGCCATTTAATCAAATTGCTGGCCTTTCCAGCAATGTCAAGCTGTCTAAAAGGTTTCAACAAGCAGCATGCCTTGATCAAAAGAAATTCCAGAAGACCAGAGAAATAGTTACTGAAACATATTAGTTGAGAAAGGGTTACAAAGCAATCTCTAAAAAAACCAGCAAATCACAGAGATACCAATCATCTCCAAATGGAGAAAACTTGGAACGGTGGTAAATCTGCCCAGGAGTGACAGGCCTAAAAAAAGCGCATATAAAACTCATCTGGAAAGTCGCAGAAGAACCCAAATGAACATCTAAGGAACTGTTGGCCTCTTAGCTCATTTAATTTCAGTGTTCATGATTCCACCACTGGAAAAACAGTGGGCAAAAATGGTGTCCATGGGAGAGTTGCAAGACTCGTGCAAGTAGGTAAGAGGCACAGTTTTGTTGTATCGAATTTTTTTGTTACGAACTGCTAATATGAAACGTAGCCTTGCATCATGTATTGTATAACATTGCCACAACTGAAATGAAACACTTTGGCGAACGAAAAGATCTTTCATCAATAGAAGAGGGTTTAAAACTTGGATTGAAAAATAAGAACTAAGGTATAACATGCCAACTGACTCTACTTTGGTGGAACCATTATTCACTGTCTGTATAATGATGTGGCGGTGGAATTGTTGGCGCACAATATCACTGTATATAAATATGGGCTTGGACTGCATTTAGTAAGTTGTTTCCTTGGACAAGTACAGTCAATTGCAGCATTGTTTCATAAACACAACATTGCTTCCACAGGTTTGTTTTCAAATCAAAGTCTGTTGGGATCATCAAAGCACAAACTTACATATTGGAACAGTTTTCATGATATACTCAGACACTACTGGGTGCAGCAAGCTGTGCACTCGGCACTTTTCACAAGGCACAGATATGAGAACAAGTGCTTGAGACATTGATATATAGATGAGCATAGATTACAGTTATAGGGAATAGTACTGAAATGGATCTTACATTTCTGTCAGCACCAGTCCTCTAGTTTGGTGGAGAGAGAAAGCAGCTGAATTACCCGTGCTTGCTTTTTCTGGTCAAGTTATACTTCTGTCCCTGGTACATTTGTACCCAGTGGAGGTTTTTGCTACATCTGTACCTATTGTGTATTTTCAACTTCAGGGGTCATTGTCACAGCAGAGAAGTCTCAGCTTCATGCAGAGTGTTGACATTCTAATTTTTCTTAAGAGGAAATGTCACATTATAATTTATTTGTAGATCCATTCGGGACCCACAGTTAATGGGTCATTAAGGCATTGTTGGAGCAATGTTTAATGTTGACTCATGTCACACATGTGTACCTGTGGACCACCTTCATGGCTCTGGGAGGTAAGCAGTTCTACCCTGGAATGAAGGGGATCGCTGATGCTAACAGTACCTTCTCTTTCCCCAGTACCATCGAAAGATTATCCAACAATGATGCCTCACTCCACACTCAAGGTTTTGAGAAGACACCACTCCTTGGACGGCCCATTTTTGTTTCGTTGCCCCCAGAAAGAGAGTGGCGTCAGTGTTTGATCCATTTATGAGGAGGACTGAACTCTGACTCTGTTGCCACCACTAACTTTGAGCAAGGCTGATAGTAGCTATATTTACTTTTTGCTGCTGTATTTTTTGTTGTAATTAAACATGCTAACCCAGATGGTGTCCAACCTTTTGCCTGCCTGCGCTAGTCTACTTTTCTTAACATGTTACACTCTGTGCAAAACAAAACAATAAGTTTAAATTTGGAACACTTTGCACTGCAGTGACTTTATATTTATACTCTAGGTTTAAATGGTGATTATTATCAAGTGTACAGAGTACAGTATAATTCTTTCTTGTACATGCTAACCAATATGCAGCACTACTATATTATTACAATGTGAATATTTTATGTTAATATTTCAGATTATTTTAATATAAAAGAAAAAGCTTTGAATAGCTCATGTCTTGGAAGTATTGTACGTGAACATGAATCCTGAATCACAATATGAATGATATTGTGGGCCCAGTGTATTATCTAATGTCCAGTAAGTTGGCAGGATCAATGCTGGAAGTTTATTGGGGTCCCTATTTATTATATTGTGCTTCTTTGCTTCATATGATGGTTTTACTTTCCTATTGCAGATGGAAAGTGGCAAACCAAATACCCAGTGTGAGGGTATGTTGTGATATTTTGCAACATTCCTTAAAGCTTTTATGCATTTCCAAGCATGCTTATGCTGCCCTTGGCAAGACAGAGAGAGAGCAAGCAAGCAAAGCCTTTTTCAGATTCCTGGAGCATATTGCTGCTGAATTGTGAAATCCTTCTTTAAATAACTTGCTTATTGCTCTTGGCTCTTTGTAATGGGCACTTTACATCACTGCCTGTGGAAACTGTCTGTGTAATCCAGTTAAACCCACAATCAGATTAGGAGATAGAGGCCAGTGGTGGGATCAAACCCCTGAAAAGTTCATTTGACCCCTGGTAATAATGGGGGTGGGAAAAGGGTTATAGTACAGAGAGCCATGTGCATTTCACCCTTTCCTGTTTTTCACTCGTGTAGAGAGGAAAAATCAAAACCCTGTAGCTGCAATACTGTAAAAGAATAAGTCTTTATAAATAATTCTGCAAAGTGACAAAATCATATGACATTTACCTTTTAAATTCTTGATTTTACAGTGGAGCAGTGATTATCATTTAAAAATTAAATAATAAAAGTATAATGCCCTCAATAGCAGGTGAACATGCCAAGTGTTTCCCTTATTTCCATCCAAATAGAACTGGTTACCAATTTTGTTTCACAGTGATTCAAAAGTGGTTCTGGACTTTTTTATGAGGGGTTCTACAAAACTGCTAGTAATCATGTTTAAAGATGAAATGCCGTATTTCCAAAAAAAAAGTAATTCTACCTCTAGTTTGTTCTATATTCTCAGTTTCTGCACTTGCCACACCAGTGGAAAAAAAGGAGATGACAATTGGTTGGGGCAAATTTAACACCCTTAGCTCTCGCAGTAATTCTGTTAGATTTGTTTTTCAAAAGTAGCCAGGAATTGTTTGAAATGCTCATTTTACATGACATGGTGTCAGTAGCAGTTTATGTTTGGAAGATCTGTTTTAACTTTTAGTGTTATAAAAAGCTTGGAGAATAGCTATGCTGTGTGTGAAAGAAAAGCAGGTGGAGGAGGTGAAGTTCAGTTGGACTGGTTTAAGGGTTAATAATTCAAGCATGATGTCCAAGCTATCCTGTGATGACTCCCTGTGGGTTTCAATGAAACCTTCTTCCTGATGAGCAAAAGCTTCAACACTCCCTGCTAACTCCAGGACCCCAGTCTCTAGAGGGTCTGGAAGCTGATGCTTGGTAATCGGACATCGACTTCAGAACACTTTTAAGATCTGTTGTATTAAAGAAGACTGGCTGGCTTATTCTTACAGTTTCAAGACAATGAAAATTTCCAGAAGCAAACCTGAATAGATTCTATGCTTTTTACCCTTGAGCACAGAAACAGGATTAGCCTCGTGAAGGTGTAGAGATTTGCACAGTAGTGTAGCGGTTTAGAACTGCAAGTTGGTCTGCCCTTTACCATGTACTGACAATGGTGTAAAAGCACTTTCTATGTGGTTACCTGATAGCAAAATTCCATATCACTTGACAAAATAGAGATTTTAGCTCTTAAAGTGTAGTTTGGCTACATTGGATGAGTAAAATCAGAGGGTCTCACCTCGCTGGTTCATAGAGCACCTCCAGTGACTACTCAAGATTAATAGGATCAATTAAGGCAGAATATTTTAAGGAGCAAGTGAATTATATAAAGACAAAACCTAAATTAGTTAACCCAATGATTTCCTATGTACTAAAAGCAACTGTAAAAATACTCAAATTTCATAAACTTCTAAGGAAGTGAAATCACATACTCAACTTTGTTTTTTTTTTTTTTTTTCCCTGAGTATACTGGCTAAGACCAAACAATCAGATGGGTTTAAAAAAAATGACTGCAATAAATTTGTTTGGACTTGGTTATTGAGATTTTCATACTTTAAATACACAAAGTCAAGTTCAAATCACAGAAAGTGTAACAATAATGATTAGTGGCAACATATAAAAGAAATAGTGTAGAAGGTTAAGTATGAAATTAATGTGATTACAGAATTGCATAATATACTGTATATGTCAACACTATATTCCATAGATATATGAATGCAGATCTCCAGCAATTACATTGTATTGTACAAGCGGTGTCTTCTCTGAAAGGCACCACACACTGTATAAAACATAACAAATGGCATGAAAATGTGATTTTGTTTTATGAATGTGTAGTTTATGCCTCTACTAGCATAGTGAATTATCCGTTTATTAAAGCAGGCTTAATGTTACAATGGTTTCTATAGTGTTGTGTATTTACAAAACTCTGTTCACTGAATATACCTTGGAAACCTTTGTATGCGTCATTGTCCCTTTTCATTGGACATTCTAGCCCTTTCATTCCTCTTCTTTGTACTTCTTCATCGGACATTCCCGCCCACTTGTGGACTCTTGATGACATTACACCCGAGCAAGGGCAAGGATGCCAGATGTACGGATGTCTTATTTTACATATAGAGAGATTGTGTTAAGGGCAGTGTCTGTCCTTTAAAGATCAATTCACAAAGGTTTGTTGAATGGTTCTGTTTTTCACCAGCATAACTTAGAGCAGATCTGTGTTTTTTTTTTTTTCTTGAAATATTAGTCTGATACAGTTTGATATGGGCACACTTTCTGATATCATTTTTGAATCTGTTGTGCTTTTATTTATAGTTTAATAGTGCATCTACATTTTTGCTATGTGTCTAAGCATTAAGGTATTGAGGCTTTTGGTTTTAAAGTAGTACTGTTGTACAATTTTCATCTCTTTGCAGGTGTAGGTACTTCATGCAGATTCTTTATGCAAGTGAGCTGTTAAGCTTGCCCTTCTCACCTGTCACACTGTAGTCTAATTTATGTTGTTGTTTTTAGTTTTTTTTATTTTATAAGTAGTTACTTTTAAAACCAATTCTGGAAAGAGTAGGGAAAAAAAGAAGTAATTATTCATTGGCTGTTCAGGAATATAAGTTAGCCTGGTTCTGTGTAAAATCATGCTTCTCCTGACATCTTACAATTACCAGTCCCATCTTCTTCCTTTTGTTAATATTTGTATTTTTTGTTTATTTCATATCCAGTGGTTGTAAGTGATATGATTGTGCTTTTAAAGCCAGTTGGTCTTTTTTCCATAAATTGAAGTCCAGAAAGGAGTCAGTTATCACTTATACTCGTTATTTGGTTCCATTTGAACTAATACATTACAGTATGTATAAAATCAGTTGGACCAAAGAAGCATAAGCATAGAGAAGAAAAAGGAAAACAGGAGACACTAAATGAAACAAGCAAATGCTAGGTTCCTGCTCTGAGCTATCTTGAGAGGTGGATATTATGCTTTAATAATGAAACTGCACTGTGCCACTTTGTTCCCACTAGCCAAAAAATCATAATTGATTACATTTCAACATGTAGGAAGTATAGCTAAACAGCCACAGTGGAAATTATAGGGATACAGACCCCAACATAATCATTTTGATAATCTTAAACCTTATAAATGTTTCCCTTAAAGTATTACATCTTATAGGGAGATATTATTCATGTAGTGCATAATAATTTGGCACATGAAAATAGCAAGTTTGGTTGGATGTGTGAGGGAGACAATCTTAATAATAAACTAACAACAATATTGTAAAAATTGCTCAGCCTGCTTTATTTTTTGCATAGTAATTATTTAACATGCTGAAAAAGTGCCTACCGCCCCCACCCCATACACTGGAAATCCAAGCTGCCTGATTAGGTTCTCTGAGTGAAAAGAAGACTTTTTTTTTTTTTAACATTAAATCCATGTTTCATTCCACTAATTGCAGGTTGTGCCAGATGGGATTAGACATTTGTTGTGATCTGCTGTTAAATGAATGTGCTTGAATTCATCATTTATGAGGGTCTGTGGATTCTGAGTAGACCTTTTCTGCGTTTGAAGTAATGACAACTGCCTTTCAAAAAATTGTTTCAGGGAGCCATGTTGCACCCAAATAAATACATTCAAACATAAATTCTGGAATTTTACCAGATAAACATATACTGGCCAACTTTGACCTCTGTGAACTGCCATCATTTCTAACCAGGGCATACAGATGACCGGGAACCATAACCAACATCAAGAACTCCACCTTGGTTTATGGTTAATCACCTGCTGCTCCAGAATCTCTAAACAGGCATTGAATACCACAGAGACACTGACTGTGCTGCTCTGGACACCTAACACCATGTTTTTCCAAAAGGGAAAAAGCAGCAAGACCAGACTACTGTGGTATGCATAATGCTTAGTCCACACCCTTATCCATTTGTCTAATGCTGGTAAATTATTTTCTTCTTATATTGAAATAGATGCAATCTTGAATGGCCCTGATGATTAGAGATGAGATGTGGGAGCCTAATGATTAGGAAAGACTACTAGGGGGAAGTAAGTCTCCGTGATCAGAGATGAGATCTGGGAGGCAGGGATGCCTAATAATTAGAGATGAGAAATGGGAGGCAGGGACTCCTAATAATTAGAGGCAAGACCTGAGAGGCAGTAACGTCTAATAAATATAGATGAGATTTGAAAGGCAGGGACTCATAATAATTAGAGATCTTATCTGAGAATCAGGGAGTTCCATTAAGAATTAATCTTGGAGGCACCAAGCCCAAAAAAGTACAGATGAGATGTAAGAGGCAGTGAGTTCTAATAGGTATAGCTGAGATATATATAACAGTAAGCATCTGATAAGTAGGAAATTGGATCTTAGAGGCTGGGACTCAAATTGGCAAGTGGTTATTACCTGAGAGGTAGTGACCCCCAATAATTACAGATAATATCTAAGATGTGTTGAGTATTTTAAAGAGTGGGCTCTGCAAAGATGGAACCTCGGCAGTTAGAGCTGAACTGGGTGGTAGTGGATTAACAAGAGAAATATGATGGGTGAATTTCCGGAGGCCTAAAGAATTGATTTGTTATTCCTCTTTGCCAGTGTATAAGACAGTATTGCTCAGGAGTATGAGAGTTCTAGATGACTTAGGCTTCCAAACCCATCACTGTCTTGTGCGGTTTGAGGGGTTGGGGACAGTTTGGAGGGGCATGTTTGTTTTTTTCCTTAAGCTTTCTTTCCAACACAAATCAAAGTGTATTTCTTTCCCAAGAGTGGCAGATCTGACAGGCATGGTGGCTGCCAGTGAGGCACAGCTGCTGCAGGACTGCTGCTCTCCTTTTCTTTCCACCACCATGTTCTTTAGCAGGTGTTCCTGCTACTGTGTGTTCCAAGAATGGGAATTCAAAAAACATAAAAATGTGAGCAGGTGATTGAGTGAAGTCTCATGCTTTCCCGGGAGAGTGGTGCAGTTCCAGGTGTTTGCTTCTATAGCCAAGTACTACAACCTGGACACATCTATCCCATGGCAGTGGTGCTGTCAACAGACAGAGAAATTGCCAGAAATGGCAAATCCTCTGATTCAGAGTCAGATATCCACCCTTTCCCTCCAAAGGCCATAGAATGGGCTGCCAGGCATTGATATTTTTGGCAGATAACCAAACTACATTTGGCACGTTAAGTGTGCCCAGGGATCACTATGTAGGTCTCCTCTTCTGTTTTTTATTTAACGTGGAGAAAAATGTAATGTGCTGTTTGTCTCATTTAGCAATTTCTGCAAAATAGATTTTTTCACAACCCACTTCACTTTTTATTGGAGTCACGATGAAGGTAATTTCATAGGAACAATTATCTGATCACACATACAGTACATAAAAATATAAAGATAATATGAAATAATGTAAAAATAACGCAATTCAAAAATATTTTGCAGCTATTCAAGCATATTTTAGAATTATATTTTTGAAATTATATATTCACTACTTTCTAGAATGGTCAGGAAACTGATTTCAGATTGTTTACATTTCATTCTTTTTGTTTAGAAATATGAAATTAATAGATAATACAGTTCATATTTGTTACTCATGTTACTTAATCAGGTGGGTTAAAAAAAATCTTAAAAGTAATCGAATTAAATGAAAATGACTGATTATGGAAGTTCTTCATAGTGAATAAAATAATCTCCATAGTATAACCTTATTTTGAAAAGTAATGAAATAAAAGTTGTGTCACAATATTTAAAAAAAGTTATAACAATGAGTCAGATCGAGTCATCGATGAACTACTGGGGAGTGGGACCTAGGAGGAGGTGGTGGAAACTGTAGAGGGGTAAATTGTATTTTGTAGTATTATATAAAGTGTCCCGTTTTCACTTCAGTGCAAATAAATGTAAATTATGATGTAGTAAAGGCTCATTTTTGTCATGTTAAATATTGTAATTAAATAGCACATTACTGACTTAAGAACTACAGTTATGCATGGTGTTTGGATTTTGTGAGATGGTTTAACAGTGAAGCTTGCAGTACGGAGGTGACAGTGGCTACAGCTGCGAAAGACAGAGTTGTGGGAAATAGCGGTACAAAGCCCCACCCATTTACCCACACTATTTGCATGTTGAGAACTTGAAACTGAAAATTCAAAGTGAAAAATTAATTTCAATCGGCAGCAGGTGGCACCAGTGATTATTTCTGTTTTACTTTTTGTTTTTTGCAGCTTCATTGCTGTTCAGACTGAAAATGAAATTGCAAATGCTGTTTTTCATTTTTTAAATTTCTGCAGCATTCTTACTTGTAGACTTTTAAAATTAAACTACAAATGCTATTACTTAATTTTAATTTTTTCCAGAATTTTTGGCCCATATACTTTGAAATTGAAATTCCACATGGTGTTATTTCATTTTATTTGAAATTTTTGGACCATTATTGTGCTTAGACTTTGAAAATGAAATTGAAAAAGAGATATTGCATTTTCATTTTATATTTTTAATTTTCATTTTCTTTTTTGCAAAAAATACCTACCATACTTCTTTCACTACTGACTCAATTCTGTGAGATAAAGGCCTCTGATAATCATGAATTTAGTGGAGGGATCATAAGAACTATTTCAGTGAAAGTTCCCTTGGGGCAGACAGTAACCTGACAGTGTCTGCCAAGTCTCCCATTAGTCTTCTGTCCAGGTCCTTCTGTTAGGATCTTATGGTGTAAGTAGCCTCCTTGAAAAAATATTTCATTGAAAAATATATTTTTTTAATATGTTATTTGCCCAATGTAGTTTATAGTGATGTCAGACAGAAGTTTTTAATCTCATGTTTTCATATTGTAGGAGAGAAAAAAAAGTTTATTATATAATGAAACCCCATATTGACTAGCACTGTACAATGGCTAGTAAGATGAAAAACATCCATGGGAAAAAGAAAAAAAAATACTCAAAAATGTTACTCGTGTTGCATAATCCACATGTCCTTTAACCGGTTGTGTGCTCATAACATGCAAAATGCATGCATTTTTTTCTAAAATTATTATTACTTCTGGAAAATCAATGTACATGAAATAACAGACAAGGCATTTCCGTAATTCTGTGCTTTTGAACTGAAGACAGGACTCTTTACCAGTGAATGAGAGGGTGGAAGGCAGACCTTTGGTGAAGGGTCCTTTTCACAAAATTTGAAAGCATCACATTGACGGGTAAATCTACTTCCTGTTAGTTTGCTTGAAATGGATGGAGTGTATTCCGCATCTTTATTTACACTTCTGATGATCAAGTTTTGCAATATAAGAAGTATAATTAAAAATTAAACTTTGACAAAGATAACATTTCAATAGAGGAACTTGTTTTATAATTAGTAAGGTAAGTCTGTTCACTTTATTATGCCAGTATGGCAACAGCTTCAGGTAAACTGATTTATTTTCTTTTTTTATATGTAGCATTAGTTTGTTCCATTTAAGGTTTAAGGTTTCTTTATTTAGTCATGTTTACACAAGAAAACATGAAATTTGCCTTCTAAGTTGCATCTAATAACAGACAGAATGAGGTAAAACAGACAAATAGAAACAAGAAAGGTTAAGGTAAAGCAGTTAGATAGTACATATTTACACCAAAAAAAAAAGTTACAGGATATATATCAAAACCTTAATCATTATCTCTGATATTCTTATTGAAAAGCCATATGGCACTAGGAAGAAAGGAGTTTGAGGAGCGATTTATGTGGGTCTTCAAAGCGACTATCCTTCCTGATTTACTGAACTTTAGTTCTCCATGTAATGGATGACTGTCATCAGTTGAGATGATTTCCAGTTTATTTAACATTACCCTCTGCCATACACTTGTCAAATCTACATCAACCCCAATAACTTAAGCTGCGTACTTCGATTCCATTTTGACAGATGTCAATATATTGTAGACTAAACAAAGAAATTTAGTTTCAATCTTATAAAATAACCATACTTGATCTACAGTATGTACTCCTAGTGAGGATTTTTTTTGTTTTTTTTGTTTTTGAAAGTTTGATAACTCTTCAGGTATATTGTAAAAATGCATCTATTACTCATTTACTATTATGTAACAAGGCTTTAACATATACTTCTTTGGGTCTTCATAACACTTATAAAACATCAGTAAAGTGTTTATCCATCTCTGCAATGGGACCTACTAACAAAACTTCACTTTGGAGTTGTCTGATGTGGCCTAACTGAGACACACTTCTCTTGATATTTAATATTTAGTATAACACCTGTGAATCCTTCATATTGACAAGTAATTTTACCATCATGTCAATATGCCACACTGTACTGCGATGAATAATTGATGTACTAATGTTTTATAAGTGTTAAGAAGACCAAAAGAAGCCTTTGTTAAGGTCTTGTTTCATAAGAGTAAAAGAGTAATATATGCATTTTTGCTGTGCCTAAAGTGTTACTGAAGGTTTTTTCACATTTGTTGTATGTGAGTTGTTAAGTTCCTGACATGGAGCACACAGACATGCAGTATTTAAAGTTAATATTTTTATTGTTAGGAAAAAATATCATTGCAGTTACATTAAGTTGTATATACTGACTAGAAGCAAGTGCCATTGCATAGTCCTGTTCCATTGAGAAGGGACCTGATATGCTATTTTCTACCAGCACTGACTTTCGCACATCAACTATGAGACAAGCATTCACCCTTTCAAAAACCAATTCCCTTGTCAGTACAACACTAATGTCACACGTAATACATGTTGTGTACACATGGCATATAAAAATGTGTTCTTTTATTTTTTGACTGTTTGGATATATGAGTTTTACTCTGTTTCATTAATGGGAAAGCTGTTGAAACTCTGGCAAGGATGGTTATGTTTAGAATTTGAACACGGAGGAATACTACTGAAGCTCTCCTTTCATGACTCTTCCATTGTTTATGTGCTCTGGAAGAGAGGTTACCCATTAACAATGTTTCACTGAAGAAAAAATGTGAAAGTGTGGAAAGGGAACATCCTGATCTCCAGTTTTAATTTTTTTGAGCTGGTGTTCTTTAGTTGTGCACTGTATTTGTACTGAATCCAACATTTGCTTCTAGTATGTATATGACAATGTCTAGATAGCTTAAGGCTCCCAGGAACCCATTAATGAAAAAATGGGTTCAGAAGCAGATAAATGATTCTGGTCTTTTGTTCATTTCCGGCCATAACGAATGTTTTAGTACTTTACAACTTCACTAACTTTATTTAGTGGGCCCTTGTGATGGACTTTTGCCCTGTCCAGGGCTTTTTTCTTCCTTATTCCTGGTGTTGGCAGAATAAACACAGATGCCACACAACTCTGGACTGGATTAAGCAGGTTTGAGAAAGTATGTATTTGTTTTATTTGGGATTAAATGGCCTTGGTGTAATATAATTATAGTATACTCATCATTTTGGTTTCTTCTCAGTATAGTGTCATCAACTTTGGCCTTCTTGGTCTCATTTTCTCTAATTGTCTTTTCTTTGAATCCAGTTGTTTTGATATTTTTAGTCTTTTGCTTTTTTTTTTTTTTTTTGGTGCTGTTTTTTAGGTTTGCCTATCTCAGTCATTTTGGTCTTTTATATACTTTCTTGGGAGTGTTTAGTTGTTTTTGACCTTTACATCACTATCGTCTTTTGTGGCCTCCTTTGGTTTAAGTGTTTGTTGAATTTGCTGTTTATGACGATGACACTCTCAGCTTGCTGTGTCAAGATTTTCCTTTGAAGATCCTCTTCTTAGCTCCCATTTGTACAGTTGCATCAAACGATGATAAAAGCAAAGAATTAGAGATTTTACATTTCAGGTCTTTGTGTTAGAGAGAACACTCAAGATTGCCCTTTCCATTTTAACTTTCAAACTTCCCCTTATCTCCTTATTTCTGTTGCTCAGTGACTGAGTCCTATACATAAATGCGTAAATAAAGTTGGTTCTGGAGATGACACTTGCTTCCAGCATGATGCTTTATAAATGTTTAAGACAGGCATGAACGCTTGGTGCAGAACAGAGCTGCCTGAAGCCCACTTAGGAGCAGTGAGAAGGTGAAATCTTCTGTAATAAATATTCAAGATATACTGAAAAAATAATAGTGGCCACTTTAGGAGAGGTCCATCTAAAATTCATGCAGTTACTGTATTATTCTTTGTCTCAAAGAAATAGCTGCAGCTTTAAGGTTCAGCAGCTGACTGAGGATAGAACCTCATTAAATAATGCACTAACTAGTGACTGCTGCATGTTAAATTAGCATTCTGTTGTGTTTAAGAAGGTGCCCAGCATTGGAAAAATGTGTAGTGTTCAAAATTGGAAAGTTTATAAATGAGAAATGAAAACAAACAAGTAATAGTCAGTGTATGTCAAAGACCCCACCTCTAACTACACCATTATCACAGGAAAGCAGAAGCATGCAAAATTAGTGTTTATTTGTTGGTTCATAGTAGTATGAAATAAAAATCCCAGTGGAGAATCCAAATGCAATATTTAATTGTGCCAACAACCACTCTTACTAAGATTTTCAGTCCTTATGGTTAGCACATGGATGAGGTACATTTACTGAACCTGGGTCTAGCACAGTTATATGTAGGCTCAGGTAGCGCTGCTTAACAGATTAAAATAGTGGTTTACTGGTAATTACAATAGAGGAGGAAGAAGAAATTCAAATCAGCAATAAACTAGAGATGAGTTCAACATAATCTTTAGTTTGGTAATGTCCACATTTTTTGTCCAATACCTACATGGTCATTTGAGGAAGTGAGTGGTGGGAGGATCCCATTTACATTTTGTAATGAAGAGGGGTGTGACTGAAAACAAATACAAATAAACACCTTGACAATGACATTATATGTTGGGATTAAGAGCAAAAAAATATTATTTGACAAGAAATTTTCTGCAGTTAATTCTTTTACTATAGTGTTTAGAATATGAAGTGGATATCAGTAATTGATTTATCAGTAATTCTTACCCATCCATTGTTGGAACCTCACCTACTGCATCTGTTTTCCATCCTTACTGATTTACTCTAGGAACATGGGGGCTAGAGCAGCTGCTCTATTTCACAAGGTTACCCTCTGCTGTAAACCTTTTTCTTGCTGTCATGCCAGGTCTAAGGATGCAAAGATGTATTGGCACTCAGGAATGGTGTAAGTAGTTTTAGTACTAGGAGCTTAAAAGTTGTGTAACATAAGAAAAAATGATCATGAAGGCCCTGTTCACATCATCACCTTATAAAGATATAATTATCTCTTAAAGAAGGTTAAGCAACTGTTGTTTAAAAGTTATATTTTGTTCTTTGGAAGAAAAAAACTATGTACAATATACAGTCAGAAAATGAGAATAATTCTGAAATATTAATTTATGTATTGTTGATGCCCCGGCTGCTGAAATAGTACATTTTTACTCATTGAAGCATTATATGGCATTCAGCATATTTGGTCATGTCCATTCAAGTGTGCTTCATTGTTAGCTTTGTCAAAAAGAACATTTGCACTCTTGAGTTTGTTTATATGAAGCTTGAACACAGCAGAGGTAACAGGCTGATATGCATACAGCACATTCAGTGATGATATGTCATCAATAAGAAAAGGACACAGATAACATGTCTTTTTTGGCTTTGTTAAACCACTGGGAAGAGTTGTTCCTGGTCTGTTTTATCTTTGTCTAACTGACACTGGTAATTGTTGACCAGCTATAAGACAGGCACTACATGAGCAGACTGAGATGTTTTAAACTGTAATATATAGTACAACATATTAATCTGTTATTCCTTCATTCAGCTGCTCAGCTGACTGGTCTTGATTTTCATATATCAGATCTATATAGATAAATCACACTGGTCACAGAATACTATTTAATAAAACAGGGAATACATGGATAGTTTACAATCAGTACAGACATGTTCCACAGAATGAATCTTAAGATCTCTTAGCTCCCGCTTTAGCCAAGTCATTATACTGGCATGTGCCAGACCTGAGCAGAATAGGAGAACAACTTCAACTATAATCTGCGTTGTCTGTGTTGCAGACAATATAATCCTGCCATGCAATGGTAGTTTATGATGAGGGTCATCCACATTCTGCCAGATAAGACTAGGTACTTACAATGACTCTTGTCCTAGTGGTCCTTCACATTGTTTGCTGCTTGAAAGAAGTGAACTATTAAAAATGCACTTCTGTTTCATCAAAGGACATGTGCACTCATCTGAGCGGTAAGAGTGTCCGCTTCAGTAAGCATTGAGGTCTGCTCAGACAGTTGGGTTGCCCCTTGACCCACTCTTCACTGTAGTGCCAAGTGCTTCAACTCTAGGGTACTCCAATAGGGTTCTTACCAAAATATTCCATATTTAATGAGGAAGGCCACCATCTCAAGAACCTACATTCCATTAATTCCTGTGTGCTTGTGCTTGTAATTAATAGCAGCAGGGTCTTTAGCACAGTGTACTTAAACATTAAAGGATAGGGTATTAAGATGACAGGGAAACAACAAACAATCTTATGCTGCAGACACTGGGAGGGTACACAATGTTCTCCCGACAGGGTCAGGCAGCTATTCTGATGCTTTATTCACATAGAATATTGCATATTACCAAAGATATGTAAATTAAATTAAATCTACAAACCCAGTCAAAGCAGAGATACTGCACATTGGCATTTATAGGTGCTCACAAAATAGCTAGATCATAATACAGTACACCACAACATAAACTCTTAAGTAATACGGATATATCGTCAGTCAACCCAATCATCAAAACAGACAATAGTTCATGGAATTATCCATCTAGTTCAGCTGTAATTCATAAATAAATGGACAATTTCACCACAAGCATATATTGCTAATCATTTAATTTGATGGAATTACCGATCATCTTGTTAGGTAGATATCATTACAAGAATTCATTCACCAGTTATTTGTCAAGTACAGTATAATGACATGGGCAAGATAAACTACCAATGAGATCACCACGTGGGCATTTTTATCTAGCCAATTTGGTGCATCAACACAATTGAATTACTGCACAATTGAACATGCGCATCAAAAGTAAAACCATTCAACTTATAAAACAATTGCCAACTAGGACCTACCATAGTATCAGATAAGTAAAGTATTAGGATAACACTTGTCATCGGACAGATCTATTTTCCTTTGTTTTTGGACATAACATTTTATCAGATAAGGACATACATCCATTATCCAACCCGCTATATCCTAACTACAGGGTCACGGGGTGTCTGCTGGAGCCAATCCCAGCCAACACAGGGCGCAAGGCAGGAACAAATCCTTGGCAGGGCACCAGCCCACCGCATCAAATAAGGACAAGCTGTGAACAAATTGGTTTCTCCGGGTAATCAAGCTATAAGCACATAAACAATAACACACAACATGGATGTATTGTAAAATCTAATTTGTTTGCCTAACCTTGTCATGAAGAAAGCACATGACCCATGAAGTGTTTCTGATCTGTCAGATGACCACAATTAAATCCATTTAATACTTAGATTACATCAGTTTCTGGAACAGCTTAATAATTTACCACGAGGCACTCTCAGATGTTATTTAAACCATCAGAAAAGCCAATTCACCAGATAATTTTTGGGCTTATCATAATATTGGATAAAAAGGTTACCTAATGAGTCAATTCATTGCTATAGATCACTGTTTCAGTGAAACGCTCCGATCCATTCATAAATAGAACATAGAGAAAATTACTGAATAGATTGGATGCCAGTAAGGTAATGCATTTAGGCAAACCACACCTCAAATAAACACACAAGGGGTCCCTAGCCAATCATTGGCAGCTACAGTCAGTGGGGTAAGTTATATGGTAGAAGGAAGAAGATGTGGAGGTGTGTTCTGTTAAGATTGCTCCAGATACGTGTCCAGTTTTTTTCCAAATGGACCCACCTTTTAAGCTAGATTTGAGACTAACGAATGTAATTCTGAAACAGAGCATTACAATATACAGAAAATGAAAGGCATGAGTAAAAGTTGACAGTTTAGTAGCTTTTAATCTATGACCACCTCATTTCAGCCTGTGTGTTTTTACTTTTTGTCTTTACTGCATTGATTCTGACTCCATTGCTCTTTTTTTAGCATATTGTCAGTGCACTCCTGTGTTGTATCATTTTTATTTTTACATTTACAGAGCTTTTCCTCATGTTTCTTTCCCAGCGATTTAATATATTTAGGATTCAAATTATTTGGTATTACACTTTGTGATTGCTTTGAATTATATTCTTGAGTGCCTCACAAAATTACTTGTGATGGTGCGCTCTAATAAATAAATTATATAAAACTAGCTGAAGCCCGCCGTAGCATACGGCGGTGTAAGAATAGAAACGGAAAACGGTGAGAAAGGAATTCAGTATAACAAAGGCTTAGGAAACCACCGTCGCAGTATAACAAAAAAAGGCGCGAAACCAATGCCAATGGTCGAGAGAGTACCTTCCTGTAGCAGGCTACGGAAAACATAGACATATATAGATAGATGCCTCATTCACTGTGTTGCCCAGTCGACACGATAAGTCAGCGCGTCTGCCCTATTGTGAGTGGTAAAAGTGCCATTTAAACTAATACAGGTAGACGTGGAAACCGGATTTTCTGATGAAAAAACAATAACGTTTTAAACAGTATCATTTACATGCAACAGATTTTGGCGAATCGTTTACATGCAATTATTTATATCCATTTATACACTAATAATGGCAATTATTAAATAATAATTAATAATAATTATTATTATTTATTATTATTATTATTATTAAATAATTCCTCCCGTATAAGTAACATTTCTCGGACTGCTTTCTTCTATCTCCGAAACATTTCTAGACTTCGTCCTGTTCTTATGCAACACAGTACTGAAGTATTGGTTAATGCCCGAGTCACCTCACGTATAGATTACTGTAATGCTATTCTATTTGTCATTCCACAAAAACGTATCCATCGCTTACAATTTATTCAAAATTCTGCTCCCAGGATAATAACCTACTGTTCTAAATCCACTGAACATACTACACCTATTCTCTCTCAACTTCACTGGCTCCCTGTTAACTACAGAATACAATACTAAATCCTGCTCTTAACATTTAAAGCTCTCCACAACCTCACTGATCTCCTACAGACTGACACTCCTGTCGCTCACTCAGATTCTCATCTGCAGCTCGACTTTCTGTACCACACGTCAGACTCAGTTCTATGGGAGCTCAAGTGTCTCTCATAGTGCTCCTCAACTCGGGAATTCTCTTCTCTCTCATATACATCAGCTCGATTCAATAACACATTTTAAAACTACCCTCAAAACTTATCTTTTCAAACTGGCATACCAATTGTGAATTTTGCACTGTTACTGCCAGTTATCTTTGTTTGTTTGCTAATTATTGCTGTTTGATCGAGAGTGACGGTGGACACGGAAATAGAATTAGAGATGGCGGGCGGGGCTCTGTCATGCGTATCCCATGGTCTTAGAGTTGGTGGGCGGGGCTCTGTGTTGGCGGGCGTGGCTCTCTTTCTTGCTTGCGGTGTAAAGTCAACGTGGCTCAGAGGTGCATGTAGACTTTTGCACAGACGAAAGAAAGCGACTGAGGCTGTGTTTAGTGAGGAGTTGTGTGCTTCGAGAGCGACGCTGTACTCGGGAGGATGGTTACAGTTGGCGTGCGTGGCTCTGTTGTGGGTATCCCATGACACGGTAGGAGGGTTAGAGTTGGGGGGCTGGGGCTCTGTCGAGTGTATCCCATGGTCTTAGAGTTGGCGGGATGGGCTCTGTCTTGCGTGCCCTTAGTGAATTATATATATACTGTAGATAAAGATTGGTTCACTACCTCAAAGCGTATGAACGATAATAATGCACCTAATTTTTGTCACTTCACAATGCCTTACCTCTTTTGTGCCTATCTGTTTAGGATATTTCATCATAAATGGGAGTGGCTGTCCTTTTGCTTACTAACTCTAAGCCAGTCTGACCACCAACCTGAACAGATGGGTCCCTGGGCCAAATCAGTACTCTACATCCTGGTATGAGCCATGGATCTATCTTGTATTTTATTTTTCCCCCTTTTTCCCTTTTCTGCTACTATTAAGAAGACTCCTCTTGAATTCTCAATCCTTCAGGCTATTAATTAAATGCAAGCCTTTCACTTATCAAGAGAGCACTTTGCCATAAATTAATAGCAGGCCCTTAATCAAATCTCATCTCCTTCTCATGGCTAAGAGCACGTTGTGCAGTTTGTATCTGATACTTGGCAGCGCGTGAAATTTAATTAAACACAGTTTGCTACGTTTCAGAGATTTTTCTTTTTTTGACCCCCCTTTTTCACCCCCACCCCCCCAAACATCACTTGACATTGTGTGTGTTTTTTTATAGACTGTATATTAGTGTAGGCAAATTATATTTTTAAACAATGAGGTTTTATTACAGGTGCTTCTGAGCTCAGAGGTGAATTAGGCAGCTCAAAGCATTAATTAAATGAGTTCAATAATTGGATAATATTTATATTTATTTAGCGGTTACTTTAAGATGGTTTCCTAATGTTGAAGTCTTCAAAAGGAGTATGGATTCCTGCTGGTCCTGGGCTCTTTCTGGGTGTTCTTGCTACTTCTTGAAGCAACTGTTGGGGGTATCTGAAATATATAAAATTATGAATAATGCGTGTTATGAACATTAACATGAAAGTGCTTGTTTTTTCATTAGAGTGGACTTGAACCACTAGAGTGATCCATTAGAGTGGATTTGTCTGTGTGCTCTATGAGCAACAATAGTTGAGTGGGTGCAAATGTCACTAAATATGCTATTTCACTATAGAAAAAATTATACTTATGTCTAGTTTCCACTGTTTTTTAGAAAACCACTTTGACAAAAGTTTTCAGGACATTTATGGATATAAATTACTAAAAGCAAAATAGATTATAATGAAGAAAATAAAAAAAGTGAATAAATGAAAATAAGAATAATAAAGTCTACTTAGCCTGTATTGTGTATATATAAAAATTATACACTATATGTTTTCAAGAAATAAATATTTATACTTACTGCTTTTTATATTACAATATTTGTTCTTATGATTGACTGTTTTGCCACCAAGTTGTGAGAAGAAGCTATCCCTAAATGTACTGCTGTGAGTGCCAATGGTGCTCTACTGGTTGCCAGAATGGAGGAGTAAGAAAAACAGCTGTGCAGGATGGCTGTATGCCTTTCTAAGGCAACAAGTATTGTGTTTGTCCTGAAGAGAAGGCAGCTGGGTGCTGGTGATATTCAATGCTGCCTTTAACATACTTTGCAGGTAGATAGATACTTTATTAACCCCCAAGGTCTTCACACTCTTGAGCTATGCAGGTTCTGTACCAGGATGTGATGCAACCAATGACGATAGTCTCCACTGTGCACCTGTTAGAGGTCAAAGTAACTGATGGAGAAATGCAAGCAGTCCTCAGATGTTGAAGTAGAGGCAATGAGGAGCCTTTTTGACAAAAGATGAAATGTATTGTGTCCACTTAAATTTATAAGCAATAGTCACTCCAATAAAATGTTTGGATTGTTTTCTTTGGCACATAATCAATAGCACATTTTTTGATTATTCATCTTTTGATGTCTGCATACTCATCCAGATGTGATTAGCAGTCTCAAAACATCTCCCAGTTTACACATTCCAAACACTCCTACGGTTTATTCTATGCTTCTTTAGTCTAGCACTGTACTACTTTTCTTTCCAGTTCCTCATATTTCAGTCTTTGCTTGTAAGCTGGCAGGAGTATTGACAGGTAATCAAACTATCTGAAGTTGGGGCACAGTAACGAGTGGCATGAATCTTTTATCAAGGTATAGCAGTTATCCAGAATATTAGCATTCCTTGTGAGGCAGGTGACATTTTGGTAATATTAAGGCATATTTACCCTAAAATTCTGTTTGAGAAGTTCCAGCAATAATAAATAATTCATCAAAATGTAAATGTTAATATTCTGTAGTAATATTGTACATGTAATTTAATACATTGTTTTGGTTAGCTAGTTGGGTAATTTATGCAGCCACCAGACAAACACCAGAGGTTTAACTCAGATGATGAAACAGGTGATACTTGATCAATAAATATTCCTTATCAGGTGATCATGTTTTAGAGATGATTTTAGCATTTGTACAGTTCAAGCACTTTATTGTCATTGTGTAACACAACAAAATTTCTTTTTGTGACAGCCCCAAGGTGCATTTAAAGAAAAGTCAAATAATTCCAAATATGTCGTATACAGTGTTAAGTGATCAAGTAACCAGAGCAAATTATTATTGCTCAAAGTACAGCAGCATAAATTGTTATTGCACCTGTTAATGAATAGTACTTTACATATTCTATATTGTAATACATTAGTATATTGCACATTACCAATATAGCTTATTACACATGTTCAATTAAAAATGATCTCAGACTGAGGAGATTCAGAGTTCAGAAAGTTTATGGCAGATGGGAAAAAGCTCTTTTTTAGTGGTCCTAAAGTCCAGAATAACTTCTTTGGTCCTTTTGGTATTTAAGACCTGGTTGTTGGTGTTGCACCATGCTGTCAGATTGTGAACCTCTTCCCTATATGCAGTTTCATTGTTCTCTGTTACAAGCCCAATGACAGTCATATCATCCGCAAATTTAACAATAATGTTTGATTGGTGGATGGGTTGACAGTCGTGGGTGAAGAGTGCATAGAGAAGGGGACTTAGTACGCATCCTTGCGGCACACCAGTGCTCAGGGTAAGGATGTGAAGGAAGTGTGTTTGCCCATCCTGACAGTCTGGGGGCAGTTGGTGAGAAAATCCAGTAACCAGTTGCATATGGACAGAGCAAGCCCTAGTGCATAGAGTTTTTGGATCCGCTGGTTAGGTATGATGGTATTAAATGCAGAGCTGTAGTCAATGAAGAACATCCTAACATAGGTGTTGGGATTTTCCAGGTGTGAGAGGGCAGCATGTAGAGCCACACAGATGCCGTCCTCAGTTGATCTGTTTGACCGATAGGCAAACTGGTGTTGGTCTAGATCAGCTGGGATGGAGGCTTTGATGTGGGTGATTACCAGTGGTTCAAAGCACTTTGTGATGGCAGGGGTGAGAGCAACTGGTCGATAGTCATTAAGACAGGTTATCTTCGGTTTTTTGGGAACAGGTACAATGGTTGTGGATTTCAGGCACAAGGGGACTACACCTGAGGAGAGAGAGAGGTTGAATATGTGTGTAAATACCTCCACTAATTGGTCAGCGCAGGCCTGGAGCACACGTCCTTGCACATTATCACCATAAAATGCACATCTCCTCCTTTTTTTCTTTTTTTAAACTTGACAGTACAGTCCTTTTCCTACGAAAGATGGTAAAAACCATCTGCCCATTTTGCAGTGTCTGGTGTCTTGCGAGTTAGCCATGTTTCCAAGAATCAAAAAAGACAACAGTTTCTGATGTCTCTCTGTGTAGTCAGTCTTCCCTGTGTGTTGTCTAGTTTATTATCCAGCAACTGCACATTGGCCAGAGAAATGTTGGGCATGGGGAGGAAGGTTGCAATGGTGTTTTCTTTTCACTTGGATGTCTCTCCTTCATCCCCATTTCCTAACTCTATTTGCCTAGTAGTAGTTGGTGTGAGTTATGCTGATTCTATACCTTTCTGGGCTTCTCTTGGATTGTATTGTGAGGTGCCTGGTTCACTAACCCACCTATCTCATCTCCTCACAGCAGTCGTTTTTGCTTCTTTGAAACCTCTGGCTTTTCATTCTCCCAGTAGTGTGTCCCTTTTCCCACTCTATACCTGGTTCCAAGTGCAGCTTACTGATGAACAGAAGGACTGTTTAAGCCCCAGGCAGGAACAACTTCTGAAACAGACTACAAGAAAATTTCTAAGGTCAGGAATGATGTAAAAAAAAAATTCTGGTACTCTCTTCATAGGATTCCCCAAAGTGATCTCAGGTCCCTAACTGCAATCCTGTATTCCACATTTCAAGTAAAATGCCAGGCCTTGCCCAGCTCATCTGTGTTTTAAGTGGAAGAGCAGGCAGGCACGTCTTAATAGCCCATCTCCTCTTCTGCAATATAGTAATGTCCTTGCAACTGATGTTCTTCACATACATTAAATAAAATTTGTTAGGTAATGAGTGTGGCCTAGTGGCCGAAACAAACTCTTTATAAACACCCCAAGTACATGTTACAACACTGAGCCCTGTACCACAGTTTTACCAGTTCAGTCCCTACCATTTAATTACTATTTGATTCTGAGTAAGGAAGTTAACATGTTAATGTTACAGATAAAAAAATTGGGAAAGCAATTGTTATATGGATTAGAATTCTACTTTGGGGAAAATAATTGGCCAAATGAGAAATAGTAAAATGAAAAGAATCAGAGTGAATTTAGCATGCGGTGTTATGTCTGTGATACCTTAAGATGATAATTAAAGGAACATATTGTCTTAACGTAAGGCAATACACCTGAGGATCCTGTAGAAGTGCTGAATGTGTTTAACTAATCAAATAATTAGATTTTATTCACTATTTGTAAACCTATGGTGCAGTTGAAATCATTGAGCCATAAGAGCTAGAATTTACAGATTTTCTTAATTAGAAGCGGTGATTTTGTGACAAAGGGATGTGGCATTCAGTTTTATTTTATTCAGATTGCAAAAACTAATTGGAACCATGCCAGGATTGTTTTTATGTGAAATTTGCTGATAGGTTTCATTCAGTCTGAGCTCAGAATCAGAAAGTTTTTTTAAGGCAAATATCATCT
The DNA here is from genome assembly GCA_026402145.1 of Polypterus bichir lapradei. NCBI lineage: Eukaryota > Metazoa > Chordata > Cladistia > Polypteriformes > Polypteridae > Polypterus > Polypterus bichir. The sequence continues at coordinate 14,225,634 of JANRMT010062846.1, read as the reverse complement.
ATATATATAATTCACTAAGACAGTGAGCGCAAGCAAGACAGAGAGCCCCGCCCGCCAACTCTAAGACCATGGGATACGCTCGACAGAGCCCCGCCCGCCAACTCTTACCCTCCTACCGCGCCATGGGATACGCACGACAGAGCCACGCACACCAACTGTAACCGTCCTCCCGCGTCCAGCGTCACTCTCGAGGCATTTAACTTCCTGCTCATGTGCCTGCACGCAACAACTCACCAAACACAGCCTCAGTTGCTTTCATCTGTGCAAAAGTCCACATGCACCTCTGAGCCACGTTGACTTTTCACCGCACGCAAGACAGAGAGCCATGACCACCAACTCAGTGTTCACTCATCAATAAATAATTATATGTGGCGTGTGCTACACCGCGGGTTGGCTAGTTCTACTTAATTCTTAATTAATTCTGTAACTAAATAAAAATAAATGGTTTGTAAGGCAGAGTAACACTTTAGCCATGACAGACACATAGGCTAACCAATAAGCGCATAGGTATTATGTTGTTAGTTCTATATTGGTGTATACCTGCCACATCAATGAGTTTACCTGAGCCAACTGAAGTCCATTAACAGTCAGATTTAGGTCAGTGATGAAGATAATACAGCACAGGGGCTAACAGTTTACATAGCCCATAATAAAGCTTGAATAATTTTGTTTGCAAAGAGAAAAAAAGATTAATAGTTGGATTACTTATTAAGGATAAAAAGTACAATGAAAACCGACTTGTGAAGATGTTAGGGGCAAAGTAATTTCTTAGAATTGATACAGGTATGTGATAAAAGTTTGTCGACTAACTCACCCCAATTGTTAACATCTTTTTAAAATGTCTTTGTAAGAAGAGTGACAAAGAAGATGAAACCTTTTGAAACATTCACTTGTACACCTTTACTCCAGTGACATTTGATTGGGTATAATAGGGAGAGTTTGGCTATACGTGAATCAGATCCACTACTGGCCAGTGCTCAGGATTGCTGCTAACTCTGTAACCACACACTTTTTTTTGTAATAAATGGATGAATTATGGAAGGATTTGTTGTAATATGAATGAATTTTTCACACTAAATTAAGAACATACAAGCATTAAGAATGGTCATTTAACCCAACATAGAACTTGTTAGTTTCTAGTCACCTTTAGTATAAAGCTGGGATTTGAAGGGTATCTTATGTCATGTCTCTGTTGTTCCTTGTATAAAGAAATACTGTGTAAAGACAGTATGGTATTTACCCTTTCGTATTTTTCATCTGGATCTTGCATTCTTGTTCAAAATGTCATTTAAACGTAAAGCATCCTTAATAACTTTACACAGTCCTTTCATATCACTTCTTTGTTTACTTAAACTGAAAAGATTCAACTCAATAAAACTTTATTTATAGCACAAACTGTGTAGCCTTCCAGTAAGTTTAGCAGCTATTGTGTGCACTTTCTTTCAGGGTCTTATGTCCTTTTTTCAGTATAAATTGGAAATGAACACAATATTCCAGATGAGACTGAAGTGTGATGTACAGTTTAACAATACCCTCTCAACTTCAGCTCCACACAACACTCTACTGTATATAACCCCATATCAAAATAGAGTAAGCAATCATAATTGTAATTCAGCTTCAAATCTTGTAGTTAGTTACATCACAATCTACAGAGTATGTTTCATGCTGTCAGAAGGTGAAGAGGGTAAGGGCAGTTTTTTATAGGAAACAAAAGTTTGCTTAAGGGCATTTGACCCACCTCCCCTCTGCCCCAAATTGTAATTTGTTTTGTTTTTGTTATTTGTAGAAGGTAAAATCCCTAGATAAAATTGTGTATTTCAAAAAAAAATTACAGGAAACATGCTGGCTGGCTAAAAGTCCCTTGCCTGTGCAGCACTAATTAAGGGGTATAATTTCCATTGAGGTCTGGGTAGTAGAGGATTCCTGGGTTCCAGTTTTTCACCTACTTGCTGCCTTTGTGAAGTTAGCATGTTCTCCCAATATGTCTCAAAGGGTCTGAAGGAACTCCATTTCCCCCAGACATCCCAAACATTTACAGCTTCTTTAATTCACAACTGAAAATTGGTCCACTTTGAATGATTGAGTGTGTGTGCATTACAGTGTCCTGCTGAAAACCGGCATTGTGCCTTGGGACAACTTCTGCCATTGTACTTTGCTTTGCTAATTTCCATGGTGCCATGTGGCTCTTTTCTCTCTCTCTCTCTCACTCACTCTCACACACACACACACACACACATATATATATATATATATATATATATATATAATATCTTTATTACTTTAGGATAAATGCCAAGTAGGCAAATTAGGTGTTTGAAGGTTGCTGAATATTATACTTTTTTCTTTGGAGTTCTGTTGAAGAGGATCATATATAAGGGTTTAATAAACCACTGTGCACATCTTCAGGTTTCAGCGGGATTTTCCTAAACTGCAGGAGCCCATTGAGCTTTTAGGCAGCAGGACCTGAGAAAACCATGAGAGGCTTGAAGGCAAAGAAGAGGAAGAAAGTGTTTTGTGCGAAGGCAGCTCATTTCCTCCAAAGCTCTTTGACTGTAATTAGACACACCACTGACAAACAGCGTGCATGCTTCTCGCCCAGATGTTGTAATAAAGGAGTTGTGGAATCAAACCAGGACATTGGGGGCAATGCTTTTCAGAATCAGGCCAGGAAGGTAGCTTTGTATGAGGAGAAAGATGGGACAAGGACAGTAACAATTCAGCATTATAAAGGAAGCTGCTTTACTCCACTAGATTGTTGCATTTTTGCTATCCCCATTGAGCTCCGCTAGACTTTTCATTGTTGTTCTTCTCTTAGCCAGCCTTCGACATTGTGATATATTGGCACTGAAGTTATTCCCCTCAAGAGGGATTACCAGTTGAAAGGACTTCTGGAAATGAAGCTGCATTTTTGCAAAGTGCTGCATTTGAAGGAAAATGAACGAAGTAAAATTAAAGATGAAACAATAGCCACCTCCCTGCCTTGCAGCCAAATTCTTTTGCTTTGTATTTTTGTATATTCTCTTTCACTTTCTTTCAGGTCCTCTTTTCTGTAGCATTGTCTCAATCATTCCTTTCAGCCCACTATCAAAGTAACTGGAATTCTTTTTTATTTTTAAATTCAGAAGAGAAACTTTCAGATTTTATTTCTCTCTCTTTATTCCTCGTTTTGCACAGGTTTTTAAAATATAATCTTCGGATTTGTTCTTCAAGAACTTGCAGTTTATTTTCCAGATTCATTCCCTTGGGGCACTATTGAAAATAATTTTTTTTTTCATTTTCATTAATGTCCCCTAATGCTGTTTCTTGAATAAATAGTTTTTTGATAGTGGTCAGTATGAAAACGTGGACAAAATTGGAAGATGTCTTTTGTATTAATGAGTCCTTTGTTATGGTTTCTCTCACTTCACATAAAACATATATATATAATAAAAATGTGTGTGTGTATGTGTATAGGGATAATATTGCAATAGAGCAAACTTGGGTATATGAGTTTTCAATTAATTTACAAATTAAAGACATCTGTGAACAAGATTTGACCACTTTTGAATTGATGTTTATTTCTGTTTCTCTGTCTGTGTGTGTTTCTGGATGTGATACTGTGGACGCAATAACTCAAAACCAAATCAGTGAATCCAAGTAATCCATGTCACACTTATTTGATTTTGCCCTACAGAGACAACTGTTTATTATAATGGTAGTGTATGTTGTAACAAAGGCACTATATAGGCGCCTGACCCAACACAGATGGACACGGAGGCACGTATAAAAACAAACCAAACTTATTTTTCTTCATCCGTGGGCACACATCTTCCCCGTGACCCACAGGCAATACACAGTCCCAAAATACACCTGCAACACCAAAACAATCTTTTTCTCTCCTCTACCACCACTCCTCCTGAAACGTAGTCCTCCTCCTCCCGACTCTGGCCATTGAGTGGTGGTGACTGGCCCTTTTTAAAGCCCATCCGGAAGCGTTCCAGGTGCTTGACCACCTGGTCCTAATTGCACTTCCGGGTGGGGCTGAAGATTCGTTCAGCCGTGCTGCTGATTCCATGCAGCTCCCCCTAGTGGCCATCCGAGCCCCCAACCAGGCTGTGGAGGACTCCATCTCCCGTGGAGCCATGTGACAGGCTGGGGGATCACTGTATGCCAGGGAGGCTGCCACCAAGCATCCTGGGGGAGGTATTGGGCTGCCCATGGTTGCTCCCCCGGAACAGATGCAGCAGGGACGTCCCTGCCAGGCATGGGACCCGGCTGTCCGCCACAATGTGTATATAAAGTATTGTGATGGGATATACATTTTCAGCTTTCTATAAGTAATCACATGCTGAACCCATCTGACAGAAAAACATGTGGGGGAAAAAATAACAAATGTGTCTCTGCAGGCTATGCTGCAGACTGTTTGGTTCAAAGGGAGAAGGTTTCAGTTGTGTGTAGGTGTTATTGGATTTCTGTGCTAGTCATGGAGCGAGTGTTGTGTTGACATACTAGCTGTTAAGTCAAATCCATTTACTGCAGACATGGGACTTCACCAAGGGTGAGTCTTTTTCCCTCTCCTTTTCATGTTTTTCATAGCCTACATTCCTATCCTTTGACTTAAGATATATCGGGCATGCCAGCAGTCCTGGGACATGCTATAGGAATTAGTCTCTTGGCTGGTCATAATGTGCCTGGGTAATTCCCAGGAAAAGTTGGAAGCTGTTGCTGGAGGATATGATGACCTGGTTCACCTACCTTAGGCATGTTGGAACAGCAGCCGTCACCAGGACACATGGATGGAAATTGGACTGAAGTTAAATAACAGCCCTCTTTGAGTCAAATGAAAGTGTGCAGCTGTGTCTTTGAGAGACAGCTGACCAATAGCAGTTGGGATGGTACAATACTTACTGATCCCTGTCAATTGCCAGTACCTGTTTGTTTGTTTGAGAGCATAAGGAAGTATCCATGTGAGAAGAGACCATTCATCTAGGACAATGTGATTTATGTGATGTGGACAAAAGAATCACAAAAGTAACACACAAAAATGAATTTCAAATGAAAACATTTCTGGAGATATTAAATGTTTTGAGTAATCTGTATATATAATTTAAACAATACCTTAATATTTGTTTTTACTTTTAGATAATGATGTTCTTCGCAGAAATTATGTTGTGCTCCTATGTCTGTTTACAGGTGTATATATGACACCGTACAGGGCTTCCAGCACCTGCATGTCAGCAAAGGCATGTGAGTTAGCTAATTGCCTGGGACTAATATGGGAAAATGTTAAAGCAACTAACATGAAGTAAGCCAGCAATTTTTGAAAAATCTTAAAAATATAATCTTTACTGCAAAATTCAGGTCAAATTAATTTTCCATTGATTTTTCTGAATCTGGGCAGCAGCTTTTCTGCAACTTATATACATTGTGCCTCAAAATGGGGTTCTCTCCACACATGGAGATTGCTGATTTTTGAAAGGGTACAAGATGACGATTTATCCAACAGATATATTTCAGTCAAGTCAGTTGATTGTGTGAAGAATGCAAGAAAATACAAGACACTACTCACAGATGAGAGAGTCACTCAGTGGTCTTAACATCAAATGCCCCACAATCATGCACTCCAGTTGGGAATTTGGCCAAAGGAGCACAGCTCCAAATTAAAACAAACTGAACAGAATAAGGGCATTAGAATGTAAGGACTTTCACTCTCCTGAATTGAGATGCTTTAAGTTGCAAATTGAACGTCTATTTATTTTCAATTATGTCCTGAATTTTAATACACTTATTTTTTTCATTTACAAATTTTATGATCTGAACTTCTTCTGTTAATGAATCTGTGTACATGCAATCTGTGCCATTTTAATTTGTCTAATTTCAATAAAAAGAATTCAGTACCATATTGCTATTGTTTTGTGTTATTGTAGTTGATTACACATAAAGTAGAAAAGAAACCAAATTTAAAATAAAAAAATCCATGAAAAATAACACAAAATTTTGAAAAAATGGATTTAATAGGGCCCTACATTTATCCCATCAAGCCTGATTCATTAGCCAAGTGTTCACTTTGCCCCATCTAGTAGATTTTTAGATACTGTTGAATTCTGGACAAAACTTCATTCAAGGCTCTAAATGCAGGTTCATTTGCGCATTAACAGAGTTTGTGCAGTTGTTGCATTGTTTTATGTTCAACAGTTTTTATAACATGTTTAGAGTTGGCATGTTCTCCCTGTAGTAGTTGTAGATGTAGTTTATCCTGTTAGTCTGCTTCCCTCAGGCATTCCAAATGGGTGCTTGCTAGGTTAACTGACAACCCTGAACTGGTAAATATACAATTTTGCATGTGCACACCAGTAATGGACTGGCATCCTATCCATGGCTGACTCCTATCTTGTACCCCTTGCTGTGCTCTAGGCCCTAAATGCTTGTGACTCTTTACTGGACAAAGCGGATTAAAGAAATCAATGGATTACAGTACTTCCTTGCTATGCATTCTAGATTAATATTTTATTTCCCAAGCCTCTGCTAAAGTCGCTCAAACCTACATTCTTGTTTATAATTTATAAATTACTTAATTGAGATACAATTTTATTGATGGATTAATTCATAAAAATGAAATAATCAGAGGGATGTGACTCCACTCTCCTCAGCTCTGCATATACTCCATGAATGCATCAGTTGCATGTCTAGGAGGATCATGTATTAAAGATTACAAGTAGTAGCATAACCCCCAGCTCCACTTATTTAACAGCATATCTTTTGAGTACACTATTTCCTCTTAACTATGCTTCTCATTTGCTCTTTATATGATCAACTAAAACCTGGTATCAAGCCAGTTCATTTCCTTTGAGGTTAATTCTTGCAGCTCCTTGTCCAGATTTGTGGAAACTGTTTGCAGCATCATCTGCCTGGGTTGAGGGTGGGATCATTGCCACATTTCTGCTTTGATGCCTTTAAGTATGAATCCATATCAAACATAAAATTTGGTTTTGTTACTTAAAGGCTAAGCCCCATTAAGCTTGTGCAGACCATCCATAAAGGAAGAGACACTTCTATTATTATCTTACGGTCCCAAAATTAACACAATCTAAAGTGCTGAAGGTCTTGTCAGCCACTTGCAAAACCTCAGTGCTATAGCTTTCAACAAGATTTTTCTCTGACTGTTGGCTATTTGGACCCTTTTTTATTTTGGCTTTAATCAGCAATGCAGATAATTAAGTGGATGTAATCATTTATGTGCCTGGCTGTGGACTGGCAGTGCTTAAACATGCCTAATCTCTTGCAAGCTTCTTTATGTGTTATTAGTGACTTTGATCACATTTTGTGTTTGGGCGAAGAAAAAGAAATAAAAACACAGTAATAGTAGTTGAATGTATTTATTTTTATAGTACCTTTTTCTCTATTGTGGTGTATTATGTAAACATGTTAGGCAGAATTATGAGGGAACTTCTAAGTTCATTGGCTATGTGATGGTACAGAAAGTTGTTACTTCTGCCTTTGGATTTCAAATCAGATCCAAGCCCCTGCCTGCATGAAGTTTGCAAGTTACTTCCTTGAATGTGGTTTTCCTTTGGTACTCCAGTTTTCTGCTTACACCTACAAAGACTTGCATGTTAGGTTAGTAGGTGAGCCCAAATTGGGCCCATGTATGCAAGTGGGCCTTGTGATGATCTAGTGTTCAGTCCAGTGTTGATTCTTTCTTGTTTGGTTGTAATGGTATGGGCTCCACTCTGCTGTGACAATAAATTAGACTGAATTTTTAAAATGTTACATTAATTATGGACTCGTTAGGCTCATGTTTTGTGACTCTGAAGATTGGTATTTGAAGAGAAAGAAGCTGTTTTTCACATTGTAGCAGACATCACCACAGTTCCAGAGGCCATAGAAAGGCTTTTGTTGACTGAAAGAAAACATTTTAGCTTGTTACAGCAGTGGTACAAACACCTTTTGTTTTTTGTATAGTAAGTGCAATCCATAGTACTTTACTAGATTAGTAAAGATGTTTCACTATATGTATAGTAAAAGCACAGGTAGTTTAAGTAACTCCCCAGGGTTACACAGGAGGGGGAAATGAACCAACGACCATGTGATTTACAGCCTAATAGTGTACCCACTGGCAGTGGTGGTAGTTGGATTGGGGAAGCGTTTTACACCGTCTGCCTCTAAACATCACCATCTTACACCCATGCCTTGTAACACAAAGTAGACAACAGCACTACCAGCAGATGGTTCCACTGGGGCTGCAGTTCTGAGCTCTCTGATCACATAAAGCTGTAAACCACTACTACTGCTGCTTTACTGCCATTTGATACTGTGTCACCTCAGAGGAAATTGTGTAAATCAGCCTGTCTGATCTCTTTATACCAGCACAGTCTGCTACATCCCTTGTCACCTGCAAGCAGCTGGCATTTCCACAAGTGTAAGAATTATGTTTATTGATATTAATCAAAGCTAGAGGGAGGACATTTCTAGATTTTCACCTACTGTTTGAAGCACAAAGTCAGCCAGACTGCCTGTGTGGCCTTACTCCCCCAGTGATGTACCAGCTGCCCTTACCTGAGAAGCTCTGGTGAGAAAGCTGCTTTAGGGGAGGTTAGTTTCCATTTCTGCCAGATGCAGAGGGTTTTCCCTCAGGCTGTTGTTCAGCACTGTCTGAAAGTGACTTACAAAGTCAGTTCAAATTTTTTAAGGATTGAAATTATTTACCATATACTGTGTCTCTCAGGAAATTCTGGAAAATATCAAAACGCTTAATTTCTTAGCTAGTATTGACACTATGAAATGTTAGTTTATGGAGAACAAAGAGCAGCATAATTTGAGTACAAATAATAGTGTAAAAGGAGTTAAGTGTATTGAAATATATAATAAAACACCTTTGACATCAAGAGCAATATAAAGGCTCTTAGCTAGCATTAATTAATGAAAATTTTTATATTTGTGAGCACAAAAATATCTCCATTTACTTGGCAAAGTAAAACACAGCTGAATTTTAAGCAAACTGGGTATTGACGGAAGAATTGTATGGAGTGCCTTTCAAGGTTAGAACTGTTTGACAGTACTTTGCAATCCAAATTAGAGGTTAGAAGGAATCAAACGGTGCGTTAAAAGGAGCAAATAATTATTTTTGTATAGAATGCTCATAGCAGACAGTATATGAAAACAACTTAAAAAGAACCAGACTTAAAAATCATAAGCATTGAAAAATAAACATCTTTGATAGCAAACATTCAAATCTCTTTCCTGTTTTCTTCTCTGGTGGAAATGTCCTCTTTCCCTGGCATGGCTTCATTATCTGAACCCCTGCCTATGGGGGGGCACCTATCTAAATTAACCCTTTAGTAACATCCGATCTCACTCAACACTGAGCCCAGATTACCCTTGAGCATACTTTTCAAGGTCAACACAATTCTAGTCATTGTAATCAAGGGACCTGCTTTTCTTGTTAAATGACTAGGTGGGAATATACCTACCTACTACAGGTACTACCTTGCCTCACTTTTAAATAGGTAACAAGAACACAGCTTTTTGTGATGGGGTCCATGTGAGAGAAAAAAAAATCAACGTTCACAACAAAATAGCATAATATGCTGGGAATTACAGAAACTTTGTGACTTGTTTCTTTTCCTAGTAGCAACAAATACAACCGCTTCCCAATACACACACACATGCACACTCTCTGCCTCATTCCCCCCCAGATCAAGAACAATCTTTATTTAATTTCTTTTATTTAATAACTTGGCTCTGCAGACAGGTATTCATATTAAGTGGAGCTGGTTGTGTGCTGCAGGCCCAATGCCTGTGTTGACAGCGCTTGCCTCTAATGAATTAATTCATATTGATTACAGAGAATATTTAAAAATGTCACTGTTTTTATGTGGGCAGAAAATGAAAATCAATGATGGCCACGACATTATGAAGAAAGGGTGAAATTTCTGGTTCATGCACATCTATTTTTTCCATATACTTTGATAAATTCCCTTATTTGGTGTGGCTGTAGTTTGGTAGCAGATAATCTTGAATATGAATGAAGCAATGTTTATTTTTGGAGACCATTTTCTAACCTATCATCCCTATTCTAATATAGAAGTTTCTTTTTCATTTGTAATTCATTTGTAATTTTTTGGTGATTGAATGAGGGTGACATGTCCTGGGCCTGTTCACTCTTTGTTAAGTTTGCATGTTACCAGTGTGTTTGAGTTTTCCTCTGACATCCAAAAAACATGTTGATTAGGTTAATTGGAGACTCCAAACAGGCTTGTCGTGGGCAAGTGTTGGTATGTGTGTTAGTGTTGCCTGTAACTAAATGTCAGTTGGTTGGGACAGGCTTCAACCCTCTGCTGGAATAATTCAATATCTTGTATAATGTTACAAAGAATAAGCATGAATAAATTAAGAAGGTTTAATGGAATCAGAATTGCTCTTCCTGTACAAAACACGGTGTGAATTGAGCTTAGGTAGTTTGAACTAAGGGAGCAACTACTGTATGTTAGAAAACTTTTTGTGGTGCTTTTTAATAATGTGCAAGGTGTAAGTTGCCATGTAAGGCTATCCCTGATCTTCAAGTTTATTAGCACCTATAAAGTACCTATAAAGGTATTATGTACAGTGGAACCTCGGGTCACGACCGTAATTCGTTCAAAAACTCTGGTCGTGACCCGAAGTAATTTCCCCCATAGGACTGCATGTAAATACAATTAATCCGTTCCAGATCATACGAACTGTATGTAAATATATTTTTTTAAATATTAAGCACAAAGATAGTTAATTATACCATAGAATGCACAGCGTAATAGTAAACTAAATGTAAAAACATTGAATAACACTGAGAAAACCTTGAACAGAGAAAAGTAACATTGCAAGAATTCACGCTACGAACTGATCGCTGTAAACAGAAGTGAAGTGGAGGTTAAAATCCGATAGAAAAAAATCTTCATTAAATACGAGGAAGAATTTTTTTTAAAAACAAGCCTGGTGCATTCTTTAACTGCCTTCTCGGCCTTACACGGCCAGCCCTCTCTCTCGCTTGCTCTTTCTCTTTCGCTTGCTCGCTCGCTCGCTCTCTCTTGATGCACAGGGAATGCATAGGGTGAGATTGAACACGTGCGGAAATCATTGGTGCGTACGAACCGGAAGGGAAACTGGCTTGTTCGTCATCCGAGTGTGTGGTTGTAAACAGATGCAAAAGTTTGGCAAACTTTTTGGTCATAACCTGATATGTACGTGGTCCGAGACGTTAGTGGCCCAAGGTTCCACTGTATATGTGAAACCTTTAGTGGAGTTTGCAAAAATGAAGGAACATAATGAGTAGAATTCTAGACAATGGGACTTCATTCAGGTGTTGTCAATGAAACTTTTTTTTTTTTACTAAAGCTTACTTTTGGGGTTGGAGCCGACTACAACTGTCTCTCTCCAAAACATGCAGTCAAATGACAGGATCCCTGTTGAATCTCTACCCCTTACATAAGGTCTCCCTTACATTTTCTCACTTCCTTACACTCAGCCATGTCCCTATAAAGTTTGTTACTCTAATCTGCCTCCCTATGCTTTCTATAATATCCCATCACCTACAATCTACATTTTTTTCCACCCTGTATTTTTCTTCCAGCTGCCTATACATTACCCTCAGTTTTCCACCTTCAGACTGTACATACATAGTCTTTTTTATCTTGCCCTCAGATGTCTCTGGTACAGTGCCTGTGGTTCTGACTCTGTCTGCCATTGTTCCTCAGTCATCGGTAGCTCCCGTTGAATTGAAAAGTGAGAAATGCAGCCCAGTAGATGCTAATGACTTTTTTTCATGTGATGTCATCACATTCAGTTCAATGCTCCAGGCATTGTCGTTTTGACACTTTGACGCTTAATCTTAAGGCTTTGTCTGATTCTGGCCTCTCTGATGTCGATTCCCTTTGAGCCAATGTTTTTGCTACCATTCATCACTTATAGACATTTTTTATACAGGCAAAAATGATAAAATTTGTCACTTTTGACTAATTAATCATTTTTTTCAATAAAAGTGTGGTTTCTTCTAGGGGAATTATTCGCACATTTTGGAAATTATATCCTACTCACTCCCACATGCAGACTTTCTCATCATGGTCTACCTTAAACAAAAGACATGCCATCCTCTCTTTTGGCCACCATTTTGATTTTTGATTGAGATCACCCAAAATTAGAATTATCACACGTGCCAGTCCTCAATTTAAAGTCAAAGGAACACCCCTGTATAAATGCATCTTTTACATTTTAACTGTCATTGTATGCAAGCTGTTATAATACACTACAATCATGTTTGTTGTTGAGTAGTTACTTGGGTTTGTTTTGCTGCAAAATAATGAACATATTTCAAATGAATCAAATTAATTTACATAAAATCATTACACCTGCTTGGCCATTACTTTGATATGAAAATTGTGACATTTAAATGTTTCAGAAGTAACTGGGCTAAAAATCAGCCTTTCACAGATGAGAAGAAGATTAGTGACAACCTACCAGGCCAATACAAAAGTATTGACCAAACATCTCAGTTTTGAGCTTTGTATATTAGCAAAGCAGCTGACCATTATAGTTTACATTTCCAGTTGGTGCAAATTTAATGGTCTGTGCTGCCCTGGTTATAACATCTTTTTTCTTGGGAGACTTCATTACTTTTAATGTAGGTAGTGAAATCCTATACTTATTTCATAACACTTTGATCGCTGTTGCAGTTTTCTGTGTTGAGGTGGCACTGAGGCCATGGATCTATAAAAGCTAAATTTCCCTTTGGGACAAATAAAATACTATATCTAGCTAGCTGGGAACACCCTGGGGACCTGTTTTCTGGTCTGTACACTGAGCCATGTCTCCAGTGTACAAGCAGTTTGCACTCTTAAAAATGTTGTCACCAATAATGTAAATCATTTACAAGTTTATTTAAGGTAATTTCACAAACAAAAAGCAAGAAATAAAGTTTCAAAGTTGAATTAAGCCACAACCTAGGCACACCTATCCTTGGCCAGTTTCGCCCATTCCTCTTTGCAGCACCTCTCGAGCTCCATCAGGTTGGATGGGAAGCGTCAGTGCACAGCCATTTTAAGATCTCTCCAGACATGTTCAATCGGATTCAAGTCTGGGCTCTGGCTGGGCCACTCAAGGACATGCACAGAGTTGTCTTGAAGCCACTCCTTTGATATCTTGGCTGTGTGCTTAGGGTCGTTGTCCTGCTGAAAGATGAGTTGCCCCAGTCTGAGGTCAAGATCGCTCTGGAGCAGGTTTTCATCCAGGATGTCTCTGTACATTGCTACAGTCATCTTTCCCTTTATCCTGACTAGTCTCCCAGTTCCTGCCTCTGAAAAACATCCCCACAGAATGATGCTGCCACCACCATGCTTCACTGTAGGGATGGTATTGGCCTGGTGATAAGCGGTGCCTGGTTTCCTCCAAACGTGGCGTCTGGCATTCACACCAAAGAGTTCAATCTTTGTCTCATGAGACCAGAGAATTTTGTTTCTCATGGCCTGAGAGTCCTTCAGGTGCCTTTTGGCAAACTCCAGACAGGCTGCCATGTGCCTTTTACTAAGGATGGCTTTCGTCTGGCCACTCTACCATACAGGCCTGATTGGTGGATTGATGCAGAGATGGTTGTCCTTCGGGAAGGTTCTCCTTTCTCCACAGAGGACCTCTGGAGCTCTGACAGAGTAGCCATTGGGTTCTTGGTCACCTCCCGGCCAGCTCTAGGAAGAGTTATCTTCCTACTTTATCTTCCACTTACCGATGATGGAGGCCACTGTGCTCATTGGGACCTTCAAAGCAGCAGAATTTTTTCTGTAACCTTCCCCGTATTTGTGCCTCGAGACAATCCTGTCTCTGCGGTCTACAGACAATTCCTTTGACTTCATGCTTGGTTTGTGCTCTGACATGAACTGTCAACTGTGGGACCTTCTATAGACAGGTGTGTGCCTTTCCAAATCATGTCCAATCAACTGAATTTACCACAGGTGGACTCCAAATAAGCTGCAGAAACATCTCAAGGATGATCAGGGGAAACAGGATGCACCTGAGCTCAATTTTGAGCTTCATGGCAAAGGCTGTGAATACTTATGTACATGTGCTTTCTCAATTTTTTTATTTTTAATAAATTTGCAAAAATCTCAAGTAAACTTTTTTTCACGTTGTCATTATGGGGTGTTGTGTGTAGAATTCTGAGGAAAAAAATGAATTTAATCCATTTTGGAATAAGGCTATAACATAACAAAATGTGGAAAAAGTGATGCGCTGTGAATACTTTCCAGATGCACTGTATATAAAATAAGAGGGGAGTTCAAAAAGTTTCTGCCCTTTTTTTAACTCTATTAAGAATTTCAAAACCAAATTACATCACCTTCCTTTGCAATGCAATTTTCCCAGAATTGTACCAACTTTTTAATGCCATCAGCATCTATCCATAACACTGACACAACCAGACCATCCACCACCTTCACAGAAGACCAAGTTGTGAGAGAATTACACAGACTTCGTTCCTTTAAGGTGGCAGGCCCTGATGGCATCAGCCCAAGGGTGCTTAAAATCTGCGCCTCACAGCTCTGTGGTGTACTACTTAGGATTTTCAACCTAAGCCTGAGTATTAAAAAAGTGCCATTGCTATGGAAAACATATTGTCTGGTTCCTGTTCCAAAGAAGGCACATCCTAGTGCCCCTTCTGACTACAGGCCAGTGGCACTCACCTCACACATCATGAAAGTCTTTGAGAGACTAGTCCTGGAAACATTTCGCCCCCAGGTTAAGTCAGTACTGGACCCCCTCCAGTTTGCCTACCAGGCGAGGAATGGAGTCGAAGATGCAATCATCTACCTGCTGCACCGTGTCTACAGTCACCTAGACAAGCCAGGAGGAACTCTCAGGATTATGTTCTTCAGTTTCTCATGTGCCTTTACCACCATCCAGCCAGCCAGACTGGGGAGTAAGCTATTGGAGATGCAGGTGGATGCTCCCTTAGTTTCATGGATCATGGACTATCTGACAGGAAGGCCACAGTTTGTGCGGCTACAGGGCTCTGTGTCTGACACTGTGCTCTGTAGCACTGGTGCTCCACAAGGGACAGTTCTGTTACCATTCCTCTTCACCATGTACACTACAAATTTTAGTTACAACGCAGAGGGCTGCCATCTGCAGAAATTCTCTGATGACTCTACAATAGTTGGTAGTATCAGACATGGAGACGAGACGGAATACAGGAAGGTAGTGGATAGGTTTATTGACTGGTGTGAGCTGAATCAACTGCAGATCAACATCAGTAAAACTAAAGAACTGGTAGTTGATTTAAGAAGATTGCAAACTCCAGCCACTCCCCTGTTTGTTAGGGGTGTGGAGGTGGAGATCGTTGAGGAGTACAAGTATCTAGGGGTGCATATGAGCAATAAGCTAGACTTGTCTAGGAACTCGCAGGCCATATACAAGAAGGGTCAAAGTAGGCTGTACTTCCTACACAAGATCAGATCTTTTAGTGTCAGCAACACTATGCTGCAAATGTTCTATAAGAGCGTGGTGGCCAGTGCCATTTTCTTCGCTGTGGCATGCTGGGGGAGCAGCATGAAAGTGGCAGACATCATCAGACTAAACAAACTAATTCAGAAGGCTGCCTCTGTGGTTGGAGAGAAACTGGACAGCTTGGAAACTGTGGCAGATCAGAGAATGTTGTCTAGACTTTGGTCTATTATTGAAAATGCTAATCACCCACTTCATAGTGTTGTGGTTGGACAGAAGCGCGTTTTCAGCAGTAGACTGACTAGCATCAAGTGCTCCACTGAACGTCACAGGAAATCCTTCCTCCTCACAGCCATCAGGCTCTAACTCCTTTTCCGGTCACTCACCCACACTTTAAGCTATTACCCTTTTTTCTTTATTGGATATCCAGGTGCATTTTTTCAAGTACTTGAAATGTGCAACATACTATCTGTTCTTGTGCAATAAATTGTCTGCTATTCACATGAGAATAACCTTATTTGTTCTCAAAATGTGCAATATTAACTTAAGGTGCAACACTCTGTACTTTAGTTTGATACTTACATTTATTATACTTTATTATATTTACACTAGCCGAAGCCCACTGTAGCATATGGCGGTGTAAGAATAGGAACGGAAAACGGTGAGAAAGGAATTCAGTATAACAAAGGCTTAGGAAACCACCATCACAGTATAACGAAAATAGCAAGGAGCGAAACCAATGCCAGTGGTCGAGAGAGTACCTTTCTGTAGCAGGCTACGGAAAACATAGACATATATAGATAGACGCCGTATTCACTTCCCAGTCGATACGATAAGTCAGCGCGTCCGCCCTATTACGAGTGGTAAAAGTGCCATTTAAACTAATACAGGTAGATGTGGAAACCGGGTTTTCTGATGATAAAACAACAATAACGTTTTAAACAGTATCGTTTACATACAACAGATTTTGGCGAATAGTTTACATGCAATTATTTATATCCATTTATACACTAAATGCGTGTGTATCCCATGGTCTTAGAGTTGGTGGGAGGGGCTCTCTGTCTTGCGTGCGCTCTCTGTCTTGCTTGCCCTTAGTTAGAGTTGGCGGGTGGGCTTTGGCGGGCATGGCTCTCTGTCTTGTGTGCGCTCTCTGTCTTGCTTGCCCTTAGCTAGAGTTGGTGGGCGGGCTCTGTGAGTTGGCGATCGTGGCTCTCTGTCTTGCGTGCGGTGTAAAGTCAACGTGGCTCAGAGGTGCATGTGGGCTTTTGCACAGACGAAAGCGACTGAGGCTGTGTTTGGTGAGTTGTTGCGTGCCTCGAGAGCGACGCTGGACTCGGGAGGATGGTTAAAGTTGGCGTGCGTGGCTCTGTCATGTGTATCCCATGACGCGGTAGGAGGGTTAGAGTTGGCGGGCGGGGCTCTGTCGAGCGTATCCCATGGTCTTAGAGTTGGCGGGCGGGGCTCTGTCTTGCGTGCCCTCAGTGAATTATATATATAGATGATTACTTTTATATGTGCTCTTAGTGAAACATGTCCCTTGTCTGTTGTTAAGTTGTAACATAAGTAATTTCTCTCGGGATTAATAAAGTTTTCTGATTCTGAAAAATGTTTTTGGTTGGACTTATAGCCACTGATGTACCCCTGCTTTCACATAAGGGTACTTTCTTCATTCCTAGTGGTCGTGACTGTTGCTGTATGTCGAGAGCACTCTGCATCCATCACACCAGTACGGCCATTTTTGAACATTTCAATCCACTCATAGATGACTCTATGAGAGAGAACTTTATCCCCATACTGAGCACACATGTGGAGATGGATTTTTGTTCCCGTAAACAATATATATTTGTAAACTATATATACTCTTTGTTAAACCCCGAGGGGAAATTGTCTTTTTACATGGGGGTCAGAGTACAGGGTCAGCCATTGTATAGCGCCCCTGAAGCATTTTTCAGGTTAAGGCCTTAATCTTTTACACACACAGAGAGAGAGGGAGTGGGTAGTTTCACACTTCTACATAACGCTTTCAGATAGGACACCCTCCCAAACACTTGTCTAAATTTTGCAAGGTAAAAATAGATGGATGAGTGCAAATGATTGGATAATAATAATTTAGTAATATGCTAATGATTTTTTTCCCAAATCCCTGAAAATCATGAAAGTCTAATCCTAGCTTTGTGTTGCCCATGATGGAACAAAGTATGTAGTTATAGACCGTTAATTGGTGCATGGCAACAAAAAACTCACTGTGTTCACTGTCCAAGATATCCGAAAGGTAACTTAGCCAAATGTAGTCCTAGAAAAGATCAAATCTGTGATGAATGTGTGAGCTTTGCAGTGAAACACAGAAAAAGTTATCAGCAGTACTTGCAATAAGCATGTAATGGGTATGCAGGCTGAACAACAAACTGCTTTAGGATCTTGTGTTCCAATGAAATCAACTATGCATATATCACAATTTGGCAACTTACTTTCTACCTTCCCTGAGAACTAATAAACAATCTGTTAATTACTAACACTGTTGATGCATGCTTATTTGATGTTATAAATTGTGTTAACTACTTTCTTTGATTGTTACTGGTTTTAAGGACCCATTAATGGAAATATTAAACGATTCAGTGTTTAAAAACTATTTAGTAATTGTTAAATAATGAATTGTTAAACACTGGAAAACTGCTAATTGAAGCTCCACTGCTAGGTACCCACATTCTTGTATAAAAGCGATAATGTCTAAAGAAGTTTAAGATAGGAGTTGCTATAAAAGATACTATGCAGAACATTAGTTTTCCAATGGGAGACCATTCAGCTCATCAAGCCAAATTTGATAATTGCCAAATTAGAACTTCTTTTTTTTTTGTTTTCTACAACCTGGATATCAGGATAGCCTCCGGAATAGGATTAAGTGGGTTTAAAAATGTTAATTTATGGCAGTTAACCTAAAACACATCTTTCAAGTTTAGAGCTATAAGGCAGCAGCACCAATGCCTGTGCCAATATGCTGCCTCAAAATGCACAAAAAGTTTGATTACACACAGTTAAAGAACTTTACTGTAGTTTTCCCACTTGAGCGGGTGCTACACAAAAGGGTCTTATTCTTTCCTAAGAAGTCTAGCATAGTGTCTCTTATGTGCAACATAGTATAACATATAACATATGTATGGTAAATTTCTTGCTTCTGCCCGTCAGTATTAATCTTTCTAAAAATAACCACAAAAATTGTTGTGATGTAACAATGTAAAAATTGTGATGTAACTTGCGATGCAAGTTGCTTTCTGCACATCACTCAGATAAATAAATGCAGCACTTATTTATTTATTCTCCTTGTAATCCTATCCAGTTTAGAGTCACATATTAAAACAAATAGTATTGAATGGGTTAAGTAAAACATTTAAAAAAATTATGGCTGAGCATTTAGTTAAGAAATCAGTTCAATATACTGTAGTTCTGTGCACATTCTGTGCCTACTTAAATCCTCTTCGATGTTACTGAGCATATCCGACAAGCAACATTTAGGCAGAAACCTGCTCTTTATAGAGCATCAATCCATCACTGTACACACACAGACACTAGTGAAACCTATGAACTAACACATCATTGTAGTTTGATAGAAAAGTGAAATCTCCCAAAATCCATGAGGACTTGGGGAGAGCATGCAAACTACAAAAAGAAGGGTTCTAGGTATGAATTAAACTGAGGTCCAGAGATGGGCAAGACTAACAAATGGTTCACCGTCTTACTCAATACGATCAGAATCTTCACAAACCTTTGTTTTTTTATTTTATTTTATAAGCACATCCGTAGCTATGCATTTTCTGCATTTAGATACCATTCAGAAATCCTAATTTTTGCAATTGCATCTTCTGTGTTTGTAAATCTCACTAGCCAAACTTTTTTGTTCTTTTAATTCAGTCCTTAATTTAGATTTACTCCATCAGTGTTCAGAATGCAGGGCAGGATTCCCTTATTGCAGATTACATGTTATCCATACCTTTTTTTTTCATTCCCCAGCCTTGAGTATATTCAATCTCTAATGAAGAGTGTTTATTGCTAATTAGCATAAGGCATAAAGGGAAATGATTTTTACCCATTATACACTTCTGTTTCCTCAGATCTTGCTTTCTTAAATTATTCTTTTATCTGAAGTTTTTTATTTTAATTTTCGATTCATTGTCATATGAGTTGTGTTAGATTTAGAAGGACATAAGAATCTTTGCTTTAGGCTACCCTTTGTCTGGCTCTTGTGACAATATGCTAACACTTTAAAAATAAATCAAAAAGGATTAACCAGAGTGGGCAATTTGTTGAAATGAAAACAAATAACTCTCTGTTGGGCTTAGTTGCTGGCTGCATATTCTCCATGTATCTGCATGGGTGTTCCTTTTGGTACTCTATATTTCCTCCCACATCCACAAATATTTGCTGATTAGTTTAGCTGGTAAATCTAAATTTTCCCTGTGTGGGTGTGTACACGAGTGAGATCTCTGAGAGACTTGTGCCCTGTGCTTTGTGGTTTCCCATCTTGCGGCCAGTGCTGCCAGAATAGATTCTGGACCTTGGCAAACCTGAACTGAGTTAGGTGGGTGTGATTATATTATGTTTTGTATGTAGCTTAAAACTATGGTTTTCATAGATGTTGAAATAGGACTCCCATGGGCATGTAGTGCTAACTGCCTTTCTTGAAAAATACAGGCAAAGTTAGTGAGCTAAGGCTGTGGTGTTGAACAGTATTATTCCTTCTGAAGGCATAATGTGTAGAACCCCAAAAGGACAGTCATCACATTTATTGTCACACTTCTTATGCTTAATAGCTTGCTTTGCTAAATGGAGTCTGTTAAATACATTGAGCAAACAATGAAGAGATGAGCTCTGCTCAATTCACATTTCCAGCTTGTTATGCTAAATCATAAGCAAATGAAATGAGAAGCTTCCCTTTATCCTGCTGTCTGAGACTGTAAAGTGTCTGCAATCTGTCTCATTCTAATTCAATGCAAGTCACAGATCCCACAGTGAGGGTCTGATAAACACCCAGTAGCCTTCAGACAGGTCCTGTGAGACATTTACTGCCTGCAGTACGATTTTGTGAGACATCTCAGATCCTGCAGATTGGTTCTTAAAATTCATTATCTCATGTGTGTAGTAGACTGTTACTACAAGACCCCAGCATCTTCATGGTTTATGTTATAATAACCCAGCCGCCAACCATTATTTTTCTGTTAAGCTCATAACCTGTCAAACAGAAATCTTTTGTTGTCAGAGGCATAATGAGATTATTTTATTTAAGTCAGCTACAAAGGCACAGAGATGCCACACCTTTACAATATCCACTCAAAAATGGAAGTATCCTTTTGCTCCACAAACATTACAAATCGTGTGATGGAGGAAAAGAACATTTTTACAAGTTTTGTTGGAAACTTTGAGTGTTAATTGACAGTCTTTCATTATAACATACTGTACAGTATATATAAGGCTGGTGTGCATGTAAGTTAGTCATGCTTGCTCAGCATTTCTCTTTCAGTGATAGAGTGTCATTGATATTCATCTGTTTAATTGCTTTTTACAGTCAGAGCCACAATGTGGGAAGCACTGTTGCTCTGCTGGTAGAAACTGTTAATATTGTTAGTCTATTGGCCATTGTACAACTTTTTGAAGGGAAGGTCACATGCAAAGGCTGTAAAACTGAACCAGAATGAAACAAACACTGCTTTAACCCAATAAACTTTCAGGACCGATAGCCTACTCCTTGCTGTCCAGTCTACATTAAGTCAGCTCTTCTGCTCCCTTGTAATTACATTTCATCAGCAAGGGATATATTACCGTCTTCACCATGTATGTTGGCTGTCAAATATAGTTACACACTAGATTTCCTACAGTTACAATAGACTGTAGTATGGTCCTTACTATCCCACTGACCAGCATGCAGGTATTGTTGGTTGTTGCAGTCTAACCCATTTAGTCACCCAGTTTACTGAATTTGTACATTTTTGGTCTTGCTTCGTATCTGTATTAGACCTACTGTATAAATTCTAAACATATAAAATGCTAATTTTAATTTTATTTATTGCCTGGTTGCATTGTTCTTGTTATCAGTATACTGTTATTTTACTGTGTTCTTTTCATAAAACACAACCCACATTTTTACTTTCTACAGTATCACCATTTAGATACCCAGCATCATGTAGCTTTATTGTGGTGTAGCCGATGTGGTTAGACCCTCCTATACTGCAGGTTGTCTGTCTTGTATTGCTATAACTCCCTGTTATGAAGTTTACAATTTTATAGCCTGATTACAATAGACCCCAACATTCTTTAGCTGAACAGATCTTGTTAGACCAGATGTCCTACTCATTTAGACTTCTGCCTTCTGCATCTTTCACTGTTTTGTAACCTGTTACACATTAGCATTTAACATTTTTTCCTGTTGATCCTTGAACCTTTTATGCCTGTCGATGTTCAGTGTGATCCTGAGAGGTACCCAGTATCCTATGATTTTAACATTATTATGTTTTTCTGCAGAAGCTCTTTTTGCTTCCAAACCCCTGAAACGTACATGTTAGGTTACTGGCAACTTCAAATTTGCCCCATATGAGTGGAAAGGGGTATGCTCTTGAGTGTGCCCTGTGATACAACTATGACCAATGTAGGGGCAGATTTTATCCTAAATCTGTTGAGATAGGATCTGGCCACCAGCCACTAAACTTGATTAAGCAAGTTTAAAAAAAAAAAAAAAATAGACTTGAGGTTATATAATTTTATTCAATTCTACCTCAGTGATCTACAGTACATCTTGTTCCTGATTGTAAAGAGCTCTTTGACCCCTTTGGCATGTAGTATCCTGCAGTTGAACTGTTTTGTAATCAAACCTTGTTAGGTCTCTTTTATAAACGATTTAACCTTAATTTGCTCTTGCTTTATAAGCTTATCCTGTTAACACCTTAATTTTTCATTGGGCCAATTCTTTGTACCCTTAACCTTTTTTTAGTTTGATTCTTTTAAACATCCTGTACCTGCAGTCAGAGTTCATTAGGCTCCCTTATCCCTAACATTAGACCATTGTCTTCTTCAAATTCATCACTTTATATATTCATCTAGGATTTATAATATGCTGTAGTTTTTGGCTCTGATACTTGGATTCCATTAAACTTTATATGCTGTCTACTTTCTCAACCTTTGAAATCAGAGTAGTTGTTAAATGTACGGCTTTAAAGCAATGTCTCACTTTGACTTCAGTCACTTTAAGCTTTAACAAGAGCCCGGTTTTGTGTACGATCTGTGATTAGTACATATAGAGTAAACACTTCTAGGCCTCAATCTAATGTAACTGTATTCTTGACGATAAGATATTTTGGAATATCAACAGGGTCAAGTCTTGAAAGGCTTTTTTCTTGAAGCAGTAAGCTTCATAAGAAACAATGTGCTTGAATTTTCTCCTTTCTCCTTGTGCAGGCATGTTAACACAAGGATCAGACACCATACCGCACTTTTTAGCACCCCAGAATTAACAATATTCAGGTGATATCTAAGTACATCATTACATCTTTTAGTAGAGTCTAAAGCCCACCCTAACTCTGAGCACTGTGGGATGGTGGGAATCTAAGCCGCCCTCTCCAATTTGACAGCGCCAACAGTTTCATGAAGAATGTAACTCTACTCAGGCTTAGTATTGATTAGGCAACAGCAAGGCAGATTTATGGAAGTAATTTGTCTCTTGGCTGATGGTTGCACATCAGGAGAATGGCAGCATTTCAGCATGAGGCAGTAGCGTGATTAGAAACTGTGATTTCAGTTCAATACTGATCGAGAAAGCGAGAGAACAGGTTGGAAGATTTACTTTGTGTCTGGTAACAGGTTAAAGGATGACGGTGAAGCCATTAAAAATACAAGAATTCAGTTTTGCTAGTGAGTCTCTAGGGGAGCTGTTGGCAAACCATAGCCAGAAACATACCAATGAAAAGAACTTTATTGATGTTGAGAAGGGATAAGAAAAGTTGATGAGTCCCTGACAAAGCAATTATCTGATATTTTCCTTATAAGTTATATTTTGTTAAAGTATAATAGTCTATCATTTAATTAAATTTGAGAAACAGCAGTGCAATACAATCTCATTAATACATGTACATCATTTATGCTGACCTGTCTATAATGGCCTCATAAATCCTAACACTTTTCTAGAAATGATATATACTGTGTGCATTTTGGAATGTGATTGCCTGGAAAAACAAACTTGAATAACATGCCTACTCTTTTATATACAAACTTTAAATACATGTAATGAAGATAATAACCATGCAACAAAAATGTATTAATATACAGTACATTTCTACTGTCCTACCTCTCTCTGTGTACAACATGCTCTCAGTCTCTTATTGCTTGTGCACCCCCACACTTTCATCATTCGTCTCACAATAGGCACATGTGCACCTCGTTTTGCTATATATATATATATATCAAACCCTTACTTTACAGTGTATACCCTTGTCTGTCTCTTAATGTATACAGCCATTAATTATCAAACCAGCTTAAAGCAATTCAGATTTGCCAAGGCCTGATCCGTTTCTGGCAGCATTGGATGTAATGCAGAGAACAAGCCCATCAAAAACAGATTTGTGCACAGTACTTGCCTTATACACAATTGAAAACCTGTTATTTGCAGTTTACACCCCACCCATTTCTATTCACAGTGTAAAGTACATCCTCGTACATAATGGTCAAAGTGAATTCCTCTCTGTTCATGGTTTTTATCCCTGCTTCTTTTCTGTATAGTATATATTTCTGATGCTGTTTGTTTATGTTCTAGATAACTACTCCTTCCTGATTTAAAAAAAAAAAAAAAATATGGGGCTCTAAGCAAAAGTGAGAGTAATGTCCATTTTTTTGTTTGACCAGTGGGGACAGCAGTTTAGCAGCATTATCCCACTAGGCTTAATTTGTTTTTTGAAAGATCCTACCGCTCTATTATTAACCGTATATAGTCCTGATGTGCTGCATTCACTGTTCACTGTTGGCATCCTCCATTTCCAGCATACATCTGTATCTAGTTCTATTCACAGGATAACCCCTAGCGCTCCCTATTTATATTCTATACTTCCTGAGTCCCAATTGAAATGTGCACACACTCCTAACCATCTATTCTCTATTTATATTGCCTGTGTAGTATGCTGCTATTCTCATCACTCCACCTTCTCAGCTTTCTGTCTTTGCCGCCACCATATTTAATACAGCCCATTATTTTACCTTCCAATCTTGTACCCTTTTACTGATAAAACACTGATACTAAGGACTAGCGTAACTAAGCTGTGGTACTATGCTGTCAGGTTGCTCCTTCTGTTTCTTTGACTAATGTAATTTATGCAAAAGGAAATTATAAATAGCATATCAATACTGCGTCTCTATTCCTGGCGTTCAGCTTCTGCTGCTCAGCTGTCAGCCTAAGTAGGTCGGCAGCCAGACAAGGTGTTTCCGAAGTGGAGGTAAGGTTCAAGCTGGTCAGATCTTATGGTTTTGGATGGG
>JANRMT010062846.1:14169643-14200592 GCA_026402145.1 Polypterus bichir lapradei | reverse complement strand
TTTTTTTTTTTTTTTTTTTTTTTTTTTGTAAATTGAAGAGGATTACCTTACACTGCTATAGAATAAGCTACTCCCTAAAATTTGACTATACTTTGCAGATAGATGAGTGGGACTGCATGTATTTGTCCATTGTTATTAGCATTTTGCAATTTTCCTCTACAGATTTATTTTCGTTTCACCCTGTCCTTGTATTGTTCAGGAAGATATATCTTAAACTCGGATTTATCACATTTTTAACTTAATCTGTTTTGCAGAGTTAAAGGAGCCTGTTTGAATATTTTATATATTTATAAAAAGGAAATAAAGAAGACACCTGTGTTCACATGCAACCCTCAATGCCCAAGCTGCTGTGTAACTTTGATTTTCATAATGGATTCTTGTTTTCCTCTCCTGCAGCTTTTATTCTAATTTTTAATTAGATGGGTACCCAGAGGTGCACAATACATTGTTCTGCTAGAATTCAAATCCACCTGAGAGCTGCAATCAGAGTCCCTGTTAGAGAAAAAAGCAAGTTAAAAGAGGGCTGCCCAGAGATGACAGAAGAAAGCAAGCATTTAAGACACCCGGGAGGGCATAAAGAGTGAAACTGGGCTGCCAACCAATTATTCAAGTCTCCACCCTCCACCAACATTTATCAGAGTCAAAACATAAAAAAGAGAAAAATGCTGGTTAAATCTGAAAAACCTTTTACTTTATGGAGATATTTTCAGGAAGATCTGGTATAAGAGATGGAGTTACTCCAGACCTGTGGGGTGCAAAATCTAAATAGCATCAATGCTGATCACAAGGCACAAACTTTGAATGAGAAGATTAAGTAATCTGGGGATGCAGAATATAAAAAATGCAAGTTGGTATGCAGAAGTGTAAATTGTGATAAGTGGGCAATGTTTTTCACATGTTAAACAACATAAAGAATATACTGTACATTTATAACAAATAAAGAGACTCGGTAACCAGAAGTTGTGAACAAGGAAGGAAGAGTAAGTGAAGAAAGGCAAATGTAAATTAAAGATGGTTAAGGACAAACAATGTATTCAGTAGCTGTCTCAGAGTCCCATGCCTGGTGACTGCTTATGTGCAGTTTTGATAGTTGTCTTAACCTTGTGGGTATTTCTCCAGTAACTCTTATTTTCTCCCATACCTCAAAGGTGTGCATGTTCGATTAATCTATAACTCTAAACTGGCCTTATTTGATGTAGTTTCAGTTACTATTGCCTTTGATAGACTAGTATACCATCCACCTTTGATTCCAGATTTGTGCCTGATATTGCCACTATGTATTAGAGTCAGCATTGTTTAAAAAGAAAAAAACAAAACAAATGAACAAGAGTTTTACGTTAATGTTTTCACAAATATTGGACATTACCTCTTTGAATGACTTATGTGCCTCCAAAAATGTCTGCTCTTTTCAGTTCTAGCAATAGTCATCTCCAAGTAATAAGATAGGATTTTAGATGAATTTGTTTAACATAAGGCAAGAAATGTCCTTTTCAAACAAATGAATTTGTGATATTTCTTTGCACCTGTTCACTCTAATTTAATCTAATTGCATATTTTTCAGTCGCTCCTTAGCTGGCTATTATGAGAAGAAAGATATCTCCTGTATATGATACAGCTTTTTTAAGTGTATGTTCAGTTTTTCTGCTTCAATGCATTAATACACTACAAGTTTGGAGTAGGCAAAACTTAAAGGATCAGCTTACCAAGATTTAGAAATATCTGTGCTGTATTCTTGTTTTGTGAAAATGATTAGCAATTGCTGTTAATATTTTGGGTTCAGCCGTCTACAATAATCCTAATGAAAAGTATATTTTAGTCAGTTCCCCTAGGTGACAGCATTACCATTGAAAACTATTAATAAAATGACAACATTTTCATGTAAAGGTGTGCAGATTAATAAAATAAGAATAAACTGATATATTAGCCTTTGAGAGAACATCACCTTTTATTAACCTGCCTAAACAACAACAGAGGTTAACACACAATAATACAAGGATGTGCTGTTTTTATTAGTCACAAAACACATGGTCACACTGGTTTCCATAAAGGGTGGAATCACTCAGTGACTATCCATTATCAGACCTGCATAATTCAGTTCAGGAGCATGGGGCAGAGTAATATAACTACAACAAAAAAATATGCCAGCTTCAAATGAAAACTGGAAAATTAAAATAATGTCACCCACACTTGTGAAAGTTGGAGTTTACAGTTTCAGTGAATAATTTTGCCAAATGACTGGACTTTGAAAGTGTTGTGTGAAGATGTATTTAGTTTCCCCCTTGAGACCCTTGGCTTACATTGTAACAGTGTTAGGACTGGCTTACACAACACCCCAAAACAGGGAAATTTTGAAGAATTTCTTTATCAATTGCTACTCTGTCTAGAGGGGTTACTGCCTTGTGCCTGAGGCTGAAAAAAAAAGATCAATCTCACTACCACCTTCAGAAATGATTAAGCAGGTTTAGTAAATTGATGGTTGGATGGATATTCATTTAATATAAACTACTGTTAACACCACCGTCTTAAGATGTTGCTGACTTTATATCCATTGTGACTGTCATATCACTGCTATGCTAATGTATTGAATTTTTATCTGAAACGACTTCATACTGTATCCTTTCCAAGGAGGCATTCTTGTACTAAATGTATGATGTTCACTCTGCTCATTCCTTACATATTAGGTGGAATTACAGTAAATGATACACTTCTGATGTTAGCTTTCTATTCTCCACATATTTTTTGAAAGTAATTTCAGTGTATGGAGAAGCTGACGTAAATGCATACAATTTACCCCAAAAGAGGCTTTCTGAGGACCTTAAGATCCTGCATCCTTTACCTGTTCTAGTTAGTAATATCTGAATGCGGGCTGTTACAGATGTGTAACTAGAGTCATAGAGTTTTGCACTAATTTCACCACTTTTGGCAGTATTTTCCACTTGTCCAGAAGAGAACAGGTGAGAGCTCACTGTGATTTTCTTAGTTTGTTCTTTTGTGTGTAACTGTGGAACAAAAATAAAGTTGTTGTTCCTTTCCGTGGTTTAGTGTTTAATTTTTGGCTTGCATCACTCTTGTTTATCCTCAGACTGTGAAGAGGTCTTGCTGACCCCCAGTCCCTCACCACCCTCATAAAAACTGCTGACAGCGGAGTGTTTTCCCCAATGGGTCCATTTGTTCATGGTTATTGACATGATATTGCCTGTGATTTTTATTATTCTGGCTTTTGTCTTGTTATTGTGGGAAGCTTAGTCTAATCCTTTGTATAATTAGGCAGGTAATGTAGTGCAGAGGGCGGCAGGCAGTCTTCAAGCCCTTTCCAATTAAGATGAGCACAGAGAGAAGAGATCAGAGATCTCGCATGGAATGGCACACTCTGTAAAGAAGCTGCTTGGCAGTGCTTATTAAGTAATGAAGACAGGATTCTATGAGGCCATTCGGTTTGGATGTTTGCAGAGATTTATGGTCAGTGAAAAAGGCATGTGGAAGGGCTGGGACAAGGAGGAAAGGATATCTGTCACTAGATATCAAACTCTAAATGCTAATGAAGCTTTCGAAAAAATTTATTTTGTGCACTCATCGAGCATTGCTGGCAAGATCAACATTTGGTATTCTACAGAAATCAAATTGCACAGCTGTAATAGGAAATATTCAGTATTAAAAGAACGCACTGATTTACAGTATAATGCTTAGTTTCTAAATCTCAATGACATGTCTGCTAGTGCCCTATCAATATAGATACTGAACTTTAATTGTAATGATTTGTACATCAGTTAAGAGAAAAGCGATTACAAAATTCATGATGGCTGCTTTGTTGTTTAAATTCGAAATTGTTCGACAACCTTCTCAAAGGAGGAGGATAATGGAATAACACTAATTTACATTTGAAAAGTACAGGTCGGTTAGACCTAAATGCATAATTTGAAGAGACTTTGAAGGTTTAAAGATGACGTTCTGGTAGAATATCAGAGTCCCATAAGATAACTGACAGGTCAACTAAAAGAGTATTCAAACTCTAGGAGGTAAGCACCCAAGTTTACCCAACGTAATTAAAGAGAAGCAGACTTCTCTGGGACTCTTTTGCCACAGTGTGTCTAATTTCCTAGATATTTGTACAGCAAAGTGACATTACATTACATCGAGCTATATATGATTTATCCCATCAGAAATAACACTGCCACATCCCTTCCCAAACTAAGGAGAACTATCTTCCAGCTATTACTTAGCATTGAGCCCATTACACAAACAATAAATCATCTTCAAAACCTAACATTGCCTATACAGTATTGACTGAGGTAGTAGAGCACACTCTGTACCTGCATAATAAAGCAGTAGCACTAGTCAATTTCCTGAGCTTAGTAACATTCTCCATAGTGAGTATTTCCAGACTAGTAATAAAGACAGTAGAAATAAAGTGAATGTAGCACTATTAAATACCATATGAGCATCAAGTTTCGTTCACTACTTAAGTAATTATTACAGTATGGCTGTGACAGTCTTTAATATGCACAGTAGCATTATATTGTAGTTGTATATATATATTTATAAACTTATGGGATATCTGCTGTTCTGCAGTAGACTATCAGATAGTTGAGAAAAAAAGTGGCCTTTAAAGCATTGATATGTAACCAAAGAAGTAAGCAGGAGTGAGCCGAGTATTACCGGAGGGCCCTGCCAGCAGAAAGCTTGTTGTACGAATCATTAAAGCAAGGCCATGTCTACTCTGTAACCTGGCCCTGCCGATTAAATTCAAACTGGCCTCAGAAAAGTGGACTTGAGCAGAATTGTGAATCCCTTAATGATTTTTTTTGTGTTTGTACTTGGATTCAAGGTTCAGCGACCCGAAGCTGGCTAGAGAGCTTCCTCAAAGCGCTAACGGAAATTGATTGCTTTGAGTTTTTTATTTTTTGTAATGTGTGTGTGTATATATGTGTGTGTGTATGTGTGTGTGTATATATATATATATATATATATATATATATATATATATAATTTTTTTTTTTTTTAAAGTTTTGTTTTGCATGCCAGAGTCCAAAGAGTTTTCTGCCATGCCATTCATGCAAAGCCAAAGCCCTTCTTCTGTTGTAGATGGATTTCTTTTATGTGTATTACAGATGTTTGCATGTTAATTAGGGGGACAAGGCAACCAGAATAGCTTTAAAGGGGAAATGTGAACTCAGACTCCTGGGAGAGAGTTCTCTGGATGCTGTAAAGGGAGAGCTAGACCTTTAATGTTGAATATAAGTTGGGGAGTGTGGTTGCTGAGTGTGGTTGCTGTGGGAGGATCGAGATGTCGGAATGTGCTGACTTCTGGTGGGGGGTTGATAGGGGGTAAGACAGCTTTAAACAGGATTCATTGAGGTCTGTTTAACACATTGAAGTCCTGCTCACAGTATAGTGTGTCAAAAGGAGATCAATGCATTCTATCCAGTTTCTGCTATTGATTGTCAAATGCCTCCCAGCTCAAGGGTCATCATGTAATTCAGCCTTGACATCAATCACTTAGGTATATATGTCGAATTAGAGTGTGGATTTATCCTGGCTTCCTTCAGGCTGCTATGAGTAATGAGGTGAAATGGGGAGGGAGGGAGGCAGGTGAGAGTCTGGCACAATTGACCATTGTGGAGAACTGGGAGCAATAAATACATTCACTTTGCATTGAGCTGAAGTATTCTGACAACACGATACATAACCCCTCAATGCCTCTTGTCATGTTCAATAATAGAGTAGTAGCAGGAGGAGAAACTCACAGCTTCCTAGGTCACTAAGTAGGTCCATGGTAGGGGACCCAACTGACAACAGATTTCAATAATTAAGTCTGCCTTTTTGCATAAACTTAAGCAGTGCAACACTGAAAAGACCATTTGATGTGATGGTATATAGAATGAGAGTAATAGCAGAACCCTTAGCTACCCAGAAAAGTGACATAGTAGAATATATATAGAGAATTACAGTTTCCAACCTAACGTTATTGGTTCGAATTCAACTAGGATGAGAATCCATTGTCCATGGGTTTTTAGTAATTTAAAGACTATAAGCAAGAATGATATGCATGACTACCATCCACATGACCAAGAAAAGTACATGTTATGTTAGTAGAGTCTGCCAAATTGGCTGTTTGCGAGCATCAATGTGATTATATGCACAAGTGGGCCCTGGGGTGGACCTGGTGTCATGTCCAGGACTGGTTCCTGTTTCAAGCCCCTTAGATAGGGCTTAGCCTCCCACAAACCTGAACTGGATGTCATGTTATGTATTTTGGGCATTTCTAGCAAGTATTTTAGTAGAAGTTCATCAAGGTAAAGCTGCTTGTATGGCCAATGGTGCTCCAAATATAAAGGCATTACATAACCAAAAATGGATTGTAATCGAAGGATTAATAAATTAATATTTAGACATTGTGAAATATATTAACGGGACTTCAGGGCAAAGTTACAGGTAGTCTAGGAGGATCTTGGAGTACTACTGTTTCTCCTCTGGAGTCAGTTAAGGTGGGTTGGGAATTTGTGAGTATGAAGGTGATTTCTGAAGCTGGTCTTGAGCATGCTTGCAGTATTATATCACAGCTGGACTGGGAGCACCAGAAAATCTTCTGGAAGTAAACTTCATCAGTTGCTGGACAAGAGGAAGTCTGGTCTACTCTAATTAGCTCATGTTTTCTTAATAGTCTTTAGGGTAAATAGATTTGAAGTTGGAGCAGACAGCACTATAGGAATTTTGCAGTTGAATTAAAATCACATTCTCAACAGAAAGTACATATTTTTATGATGATTTGGAGGATGGGGGATATCAGATAAGTGCTTAAATATAATTAAAATGTAATAAGGAACCCCACTTGCACAACCTCAAAGAGTTAAGAGAGAATGATAAAGGATGAAAGTGGGAGACCAGCACTTCATTAGAATCCTGAACTAATACTTCAGTTAATTTATCTAGAAAATAAGTGGTAATTAGAGTTATACAGAATGGGAACGGTCTCATGATGACAAAATTCAGAATTAAGACAAAACTCTCCTCATGTATAATCCTTCCTCTGAGTTGTCACCATGTGGTAATTAATAGAATTAATAAATCTAATTCTTTGTTCAGTACCAACTTGCATGTGGCATGAGGTACACTGTCTCTTCCACCATTATCTGAGGTCTTGTTCAATAGCTGTGTATAATAGTGTTGCATTTGAAAGGTTGCTATGTTATTTTTATGCACTATCCCATCTGTCTTATTTGTTAAAATCGTCATTGTCATTTTGACAGGATCTCAAAATCACCCTGCCATTTTAGGTTTGCTAGCCCATGTTTTCAAAAAAGTAAACTTACGTTTCCAAGAGTTGTTTTTGTAAAGACACAACTCCATATCAGAATAAATCAAGAATGATCGTTTAGATGCAAGTTGAGTGGCTGCAGATAAAGTCCAGTAGAACCTATTTAAAACATGACTGGAAGTGTAGAATCTTGATTTCTGACAAACGATAGTGGTTTACCATGCTATATCCCCCATCAACATTCCATTTACAGTGAAAATCACCTTTTTATTTCAAAGATAAATTATATATAATTATATTTATATAATTATATATAAATACTATATATTATATGATAGTTTGCTGGTCTTAATCTAGACAGTGCGTGGGTTAACTGCTATCTACCAAAAAAGAAATCACCACCAAATCTAGCTCACTATATGTTGAAAATAGTAAGGAGAAATACTAAAGGCATGAGGAATGGCAACCATACTTCATTCTTCTCTCTTTGACATCAGGCTCTTGTGCTTTTCATGTAAGTAAGCAGCAAAGTCTTCATTCTGCCTTTGAAAACCACTGGTCCTCATCTTTAAAGTACATTAAATTTATTCTGAGTGACAGTCTCTGCAGCTTCAGCACACTTGTGCTTCCTTGCCAATACTTTTTTCTCTTTTGACTCTGAGAGGTCATTTTTTTAAGGAACAACACAAGCCATTTGAACTTAAATCGATAAATTATTAGGCTTTATGCCACTAAGCCTGGATAATTATCTTGGTAAATATTTAATTCTGTAAAATCAATCTTAATTAAAGGGAGATGTATTGCTTAGAGCATTTTTTTTTCCCTTTTTTTTGTTCTGTACAGTATTATTTCAGTAAGGCAGAATAAAAAATGGGGTTTCTGTGTGGCCCTTTATACAAATGCTACTCCACATAGCTGAGCTGTGTGCCTGCTGCTAGGCAATCCAACAATACTTAATGTCTGAAACCTCCGTGAAATATGCCCCTCACAGCTCAGTGTGATGTCTTCACAATGTAGAAAGAAATGCTGCTGGGAATGTGTAGAGGGCATTATAAATAATTACTTTTCACTGTACATTGTAACAACTCAATTTATTGTAAAGGCTTACAAAAGACAAATAGGTCCTGCTTTATATAGTGCCTTTCTTAGTGCATACCATGCAGTGCGCATTATGAGTACAGCATAAATCAAACAATGTATTGCATGCATTTGCTAACAGATGTAACCCTGAGTTTATAGGAGACAAGATTCAGATGAAAATAGAGTAACACAATGCAACATGTACAATGTGGAAATGTCCATACTTGCTGTACAATATCCTGGTATAGCACATGCTCATCCTAGGCTCAAAAAGCACTAGAGAGGGTGCTGACGTCAGTACAGAGTACTGAAACAGAGCTCCCTATAAATAGAAACACAACGGTTTTATTAAAGACTTCAGTCATCCTGCACTGCCACTTTTCTCATTATTCATTCTGGCAAAGGATACACCGGCGTTATAACACACACCGCTAGGTTTATAGACAGATTTTTATCTGTAAGGTCATACGGCTACTCAACTATCACTTATATTGACAGCTGCATGAACAGATCTGGTATGAGTTGATATATAACATCTGACATTTTGTTCATTGTCTGAGTTGGATTTTTTTCATACTGTAAAACTCACAGCAGGGAGACATGCAAGTAAGAATTTCATTGTACTGTACACATGGCAGTAAACTTGAACTTAGTAGAAGCATTCTGTTCAACCTTAAAACTAATTGAATGAGAAACAACTTCTTGTTGCAAGTGTCAACAAGTGGAGAGGAAGGTCAGTGTTGATGATAAAGTGATCACTGAGAAAGTAAAGTTTTTACAGGCACAGGTCTGTAACAAAAAAGACTGACCCCTTAGTCACCACTGATGATATAATATTTGTCCTGGATCAACATTACTTAACCATTCAGTGCTTCCGTTGTGGGATTTGTAATATGTTGATTGGCTTGGATAAATAAATGTCACTGTTTTCACTTAGTAGTTACAACCATTTATAGGAACTGTGGAGAGCTACATTCAGAAAACTGCTCCCCTTATGTTGCATTATTGCTTTTGGTTATCAGAAGGAACTCTACCTGAAATACTCTACAGCCCTGGATTAATGATTTGGTTTTTGGCACAGATAGTTACTAAGTCTAGATGCCTTTGTCCATTTAAATTGCTTCCCTAAGTCTTCTGTGTTACTGCTAGTAGCATCTATGAAATCAGTTCCACTCCTGCAGGAGTCAGTGTTAAAGCTCATTGCTAGCATGTCCACCCACTGTTTCAGCTGCCTTTCTTGAATTCTGAGAATTAATCATTAATAAAGTAATCCGTCATCCATTATGTGCGATCCAACTCCAATTATCTCACTCTTGAAGTTTCATCAGGACCTGTCTGCAAAATGTATCTAAGGAAACAGGGAGCCTTAAAGAGAAACAGAATAGCAGCTAAGCCAAGTCTTGACTGAAAGCCTGTTGTTTAATTAACAGTGACTCTGTTCAACAAGATCTTTCTCACTCTGCCCTCCCATAGATTTTTGGTTCTAACCCCTTCTTCCATGTTTCAGTCCATAACTATCATAACTGCTTTGTCAATTGTGCCTTAATTACGTATTTATTCACAGCAGGTAATGGTTGGGCCTGTTTGAAAAAGGGGAAAAAAGAGAAATTCTATTTTCCACATCTGCTGCCCCATTGCCTGTTTTGAAATTGTAGTTTGATTGGCACCCACAGCATGTTGCCCTCTCCAGCGTTCTCTAACAAGATATAAAGTTGTTGCCAAGCATAGCAACTCTAGATAAGGTGCATTTCAGGAACTGAGAGCAGCATAACTGAGGCAAATTATGAGAGTGGGCACAGCATATGTCTGGGAGGGATGAATTATGGAAGTAATAAGAAGCCTGGCTTTCTTGAGGTAAGGAACTTTGTTGGAATAGAGAACAACTGGAGGACTTTGTGAGAACATTGGTTAATTGTATCATTTTTACCACAGACTGCAGAATGATGCTGAGTAAGAGAAACTTTTGGAGTAGACGGTAGCCTGAGTCTGAACGATATACTTTGTGAGAATAAAGAGTAGCAAGATTTGCATTGGGCTCGCTGAATTACAAAGGACTGCAGATAAGCATGGCTGTCACTGAGTGAAGATGTATCGTGGGATCATGTGTTAAGTGTCATGGTGCAATATTTTAGGATACTAGAGAGATGCCAATTTTTTGTGGGGCCCACATTCCATGAAAAATGCGTTGCTTTATCCTTCAGCCTAATTCTAACCAAGAAACACAGCCATACACCTTTAAACAGTGTTAACAGTAGTATTGTCACATGTACAAACTACAGTGGAATTCTTTTTTATGTCCTATCAACATCTAACACATTGCCGCTGTCTGGTGCCATGATAAGCAAGAAAATACTGTATTAAAACACAGAAGTTAAAGGTTTACAGAATTCTGTAAAGAGCCATGCTTTAGAGACTTGGTTTAATTGAATCTATTTTTTATAGTCACTGAGTACAGGATCAGAGTGCTAACACATGTTTACCACTGTAGTGCATGAGTAGTAAATTATTAAACCATACAACATTTTTATACAGAAACTCAACAAAACAGACGGGACAATGGTGTAATGTATAGCTGTTTAATACAAAATTCTTGTTGGATGGTTGTCTGTGTGGAATTCTCCTAATGTCTCAGTGGGTTTCTTCTGCATGTCCAGGTTTTCTTAACAAATTACTTAATGTGCATGTTTTTAGGAATTTCAATTTGGTCCTGATTGTGTGCTGTGATGTACTTGTGTGTTGTTCAGGCCTGTTTCCTGCCATGTGCCTAATGCTGCTGAGACAGTCCCTGAACTGAATTAGGAGAGTCAGAGAATGTAAAGTTATGTTAAATATTAAATCATAATCAATCGCAATGATTAACATATAATAAACACATCATGACCATATGACATCCATTAATATTATAACTGAGAAATGGCAAGTTGACTATGGAAGAGATGAAAATGGAAACTCCAAATAAGAGCTTTCCTAGAGAAAATACACCTTTGCTACTTGCTACTTGATTGATACTTAGTTCTGGTGATCTAGGCTAACTGACCATTCCTACCATGTCATTACACAAGATTGTAAACATATTAGTCTAATAAGAAGCAGAATGAGTCCTTTTATTGTGAAATGCTAAGGATTCCTTTGTTTCTAGTGTTATTTTCCATAAACGTGAGTAGAAACTTATCAATACATCAGGGGCACAAACAGAAGCAGGTTCCTTTTCTGTGGTGCTCATCTTAGCCTTGCGACTCTGCCCAGTTTATTTGGTTTAGAGAAAATGTTTGAAGTCTGGATCATTCCATGATGGTTCCAAAACAACACTCAGGTGTTAATTCTGTTGAAATGAGCAAGTGATCGAAAAGGAACAATTTCTCCCTTGCATATTATACCCTTTCTTCTCTCTCTAATTATCTTTGTAAGCAAAATATTCCAGCAAATTATTTATATCAAATACTTTCTGTCCTATGTTCAGTTGTAATTTTGTTTTTTAGTTTGTGTCTAGATGTTTATATTGGAAAAGGGTCTTGTTCAGCAGCTTCATATCTCAAACTTAATTGCATTTATGTTTGTTCATATGGTATGCACAATCAAGCTACATGTAACAAACATAAGAAGAAATACATATTTGTCAGCATAACCATTTAAAGCATAGCTACTAATTCATTATATTTGCTGCATACTTCAGGTACGTTATGGAAATAGCAGCATAAATTTGAAAGATGCACATTGTGGCTTTGGAGATCTGTGTTGACTATGGCTATGGTGCACAGTGGGGACTGAGAGCAAAACATTCCAGGGTGGGAGTGAAAAGGAGTATGAATCTGAATGAGGCCCATCATGAAATGAAGGGTGGTTTGAGTTTGTCTGAACTCTATTGTGGGCACGCAAAGCAGTCAAACTGTCTCTGGATCTAGTAGATTATAAGGGAGGAGAGTGTTATGGCTTTTTTGTTGTTAGAGGAAATCTGCATAAATCTGAGTGAGATGGTACTTTGTGGGACAGCGGTTATTGTGAAAACTGAGATCACTGTGACTCTTGTAATGTGCCTTGTGGAAGTTAAAAGTGACAGTTTGCTGTGTTGTCAAGACTGATAGTACAAAATGGTCTAATCTGGAATATGCAGACTAGGTAAAACGATATAAACTGTATTTCCATAGTGCTCTTGTCAGGTTATTTTGTAATAGTCGGTCCTGGCTCCTGATGAGCATAGGGCCTTTCTTGTCTATTTTCTATTTGCTTATATGTTGATATGCTTTTGTTGTTCACCACAGATCTGTTGTCGTCATTGAGTCACTAGAACTTTAAATAGCATGAAGCCCTGTTTTTTGTCTGCTGGTTGTAAGCTGAAGCCTGCAGCAGCTGCAAATTGGCTGCTGGAAATGAAAATAGTCCATACCATTCTTGTTACTGGAAATTCCCCCTCTTCTGTTGAACTCTACAGCAAATTCTTCACAAATGCAACATGCATGCTGTTGACTGTTATGACATGACCTACAGAACAGCTGTCCACTGTAGTGTGGTGGGCAAATGTAAGCAGAACAGTCAATGACAACTGCTTCTTTGCATTGTTTCTTTGAGGTCATTTAATTGTATGGCTTGTATATTGTGCATAAAAGAGTGTGCTGTTTTCTTTTTCATCTTTTTATAAACAAAACAGGAACATTATCACTTTTTTATGTAAGATTTTATTCATTAATTCACCTACCCTCTTAACCAGTTAAAGGCAGCAGAAGGTGGGAGTCTCTCCAGGCATCATTAAGCACAAAGCAGGAATCTAACTCCTGACAGGGTTCCATCCATCATTGATACTGATGTAGAGTCTTCAAATAACCTAACATGGGTCTCTTTGGGATGTTTGAGGAAATTTGTTCCTGGGGAACAGTCGCACATCTACAGTACACCCACTCGCACAAGGCCAATTTAGCGTCACTAGTTAACCTAAGATGCTGACCAGAGTCTATTCCTGAGCCCAATCACTGTCTTAGCAGACTTTGCCCTTTCTTTTTGTGTTAGAATATGACTTTTATCTTGGTATAACAACATCTATAAGAAAAAAAAAATTAAACCATTATTCCATTTTAGAAATAAACTGCACCTAGTAAATGAACAAATGGAAAGCTAGTCTTTTAGTAGGATGAGTCTGAGTGTGTCACATGGTGATGTGGTAAAATGACCACAGCACCTTTATTTTAGTAACTTATGGCTTTCCTCTATTTAACGTATTTACCTTATATCAATTTACCAAGTGCACTTTTCTTTTATATCTTAGGTATAAATCATTGTTATTTATCTACCTGGCCAGTGTTTAGGCTGTCCTTTTTCTTACAAGTATAGGTCAAGCAGACCTAGACTTTTAACAAAATAAGAAAAAAATTCACACCAGAGCTTAAGTAAACATGCCTATTGAACAATCCCAGCTATCCAATTTCATTTATGTTTTTTTAACAGAAAAAACATATAATCAATGAAATAATAATTCCAGAATATTTATCTTTGTACATTTCATCTTTATTAATGTGTAAAAGCAGTTCATTTGAGCAAAGATGTATAAACAGTTGTGGTGATGGTGGTGACGTGGCTCACTTCTGCACCCTGAGCAAATCACATCATCTTCCTCAGATGAAACTATAAGCAAACTGAAATACTGTATCTTCAAAGTACTCTAGGTTAGTCTACACCAGAAAAATCACTATTTAAAGCAGTCATGAATGAGTGTTAGGTACATTTGTAATGCTGAAGGATTGCTTAATCCTTTACAGGTACATTAGTCTGAATGTTAGGCTGAATCTTTTTCTAAGTTATTTAAAAGATAATAATAATAATGATAATAAATTAAAACAATTAAATAATTACTGTTCAGAGTGTTGTCACAAGTGATTATATTTTCCTACTTGTACTCCAAATTAAAAAAAGACTATTTCTGAAGCACGGTGTAACCTCAATCTGGCCAGCAGCAGATGTTAATGGTCCCTGCTGGAAATAATGGTATATCTTATAGTTGTGGGTTGAGTCTATAAATCAGCACCACTGCTGTCTTGTCTTCCTTTTGGAAGGCCTATTTCATAGTCCAGTTTGTTAAAGAAATTGTAGGACATTAGTGATACTACTTCCCTATTAAAAAAGGTTCTTGACCTCTCCTTGGATGATTTAGTCATATTGAGTAAAAACGGACCCGTTGTAACGAAAGACCCTCTGACAGAAATATTTACCACCCATTCATAACCCATAGAGTTAATTGTGAATATTCATGAAACAGTTCCTATCTTTGATACGCATGCTAAAAACAATAATTCTGAAATCTCTACAACGTTGAGGTATTTCAAAGTGAAGACACTAAGGCAACCCATCTGAGGAAAGTGTCTGAAGAAATCCAACCATTTCAAGACCTACTTATTCAAGTGCAAGGTCATAGGGATCCAGTGGATACTCCAGAAACACTGAACGGGGTACCAGTTCATTAAAGGTAATAATCATCACACACATGCATTTACTCAAACCAGTTTAATTTGGTGGGTAGCACAGCTTACCCTTGCAATTTCCATTGGTGGGAAGATCCTGTACCCTGGGTTTGAATTTTACCTCAGGTGGTTGTTTGTGTGCAGTTTGTATGTTGTCTCTGATTCTGCATTGGATATTCTTTGGGTATTCCAGTTTTTCTTCCAACATCACCAAAGAAATTTGATTGGTAACTTGGTGATTCATATTAGAATCTGTATGGCTGTTTGCCTTGATAGGCTTAGCACCAAACTGTTGTAATAAAGATCCATGTTGATACAGGGTGAAGACTTAAATTCACAGAATGATATGAGTGACCATGTTGGGTTTGAATCCAGGTTACTGGTGCTGTGTGACAGGATTTCTCACTGTTGTGCCATTGTGTTAGCCCAGTGCAGAAATAATGCATTTTGATTGTTCACAGATTCTTAGATCAGGAACTCATGGTCCAAAGTGTTTGTTTGTTTGTTTGTTTGTGCAAATAGCCCAAAATCCAGAGTGTCTTTACTTCCAGCTCAAGATAAAGCATTCTCTTATTTATGTTTGAGGTGAAGCACAAAGAAATTCTATTTGGCTATCCATTCATATTTTATGTGAAATTAAGAGCATATTTGTTCTTGAAGAGAGAAATAGTTTATTGTGGGTGAAACCTGACTTGTGCTCCAGACAGATTTGATAAATCAAAACAAATATATTATTGATCTGTTCTTTATGAGTTCATGATAATCTAGTGCTTTTTTTTTTTTTGCAAACATAAAGGTGATGGTATGCATATGTTTGTGTTAGGATGAAGTTTTAGGTACTGTGAAGATTGTATAGAGGCCAAGAGTCCAAATGCTACATGTATCGTTTTTGTTCTACAAACATTTTGTGATGAAGTTCCACAAAGCAACCCATGCTTTATTTGATTGAGCTTTAAAGAAAATTCCAAACTTTTTGCATGTTTTCATCAATGGATTTCTAGTACTTAGCAATTAAAGAGAGCCTAATTATTAATTGCACATTTGATCTAATTATTACTATTACACTTTGTAAACAGCTCCACAACATAAACAATGGTGATGTGGTGATGTCACAATGGAATTATTAAACAGGGACAGCATTTTAATAAAACCAAAAAAGGACCAGCAAGGCCCTTAAACAATATGGACAAATGCAGTACATACTGGAACCAGTTAACATAGAATGCACAATAACGGATAAAAATATACACATTTTTACAGCACACAATTGATTGTAGATGATGCCCCAACCAGTTGCCACAGCCAAAATGCTGGTAAGATGTACTGGTGTATTTTGTCACCAAAAAAAAAAAAAAAAAAAAACCTTGATGGAGAGTGATGTCTTAATGGACGGACTATCCAAACATACTGCACTTCAGAGTCAAATAGTTGACCCCACTGAAAAAATAAGAGATTTTCTATAATGGTGATAAATCCTGGAGTTCCAGAGTTTCCAAAATGTTTCTTCTGAAAATTAACATAGTTTTGCTGAAACATTATCTTCTAAAACAAACAAATATATTTCAGATTATATCAGAAATTCATTCAAATCTTCCAGCATCAGGAGTTTCAGAAATTAAAATAAATTTAATTTACAAAAGAAAATTATTTCGGAAAAACTGATGTTGTATTTTGTGGTTAGTTGTGCTAAAAGCTGCCTTGTGAGACCACTGTTGATCATGTTGGAGTCAACGGGCTTAAAATATGAATAATAACAAATTTGTAATCTGCAATTTCTTGATAGCCTCAGTATCATTTTCAATCATCATTGTTTAAGGAAGTTTAAGCCTTTCACTAAAGACTAACTTAATAAAGTATGTTTTGCACACAAATGACTGCAAGAGAAAACTTACAGTAATAGGGAAGCAACTTGGTATTAGAGATGGCTTTCACAGTCATAAAAATAACAGATTGCATTGTGGGCCACTGCTGAGATTGAATTCACCCATACAAAGCCATGGCAAGGTGTTCTTTAGGAAGCCATCAGCTATCTATCTTTCAGTTTTTGTTGTATGTTTAGGGTGTTGTTTTTATTTTCACCCCACCCTTGTTCCCTTGATCATTAACCTGAAGCCTTGTTCTTTGACCCAAGGCTATGTGTTTTTGTCTTGCAGGATTTCTTTGTCATTGATCTATCAGCTTTAGTCCATACCTTATCTCCTTGAAACTTCACACTCTGATTACAGTTACCATCAGCTGCTCAATCCATCTGCTACATGGCCAGCATTTAATCAGAGTGATTATTTTACCAACAGACAATGAAAAATTAATGTCTTCCAACTGCACTCTGACATTTAACAAGCACAAGACATAACGGGCTCAACACAAAGCTGCTTCTTGTTTACTGCGAACTGCTGCTATGCAAAATAAAACAAAAAAATATTAATTGCAGGAATTTATCTGCTCTTGTGACATGGACAACTCAGTCATGATATTGCTCTTCATGATTCCTGTTAGTCATTACCAAGACTTAGCAGTTTGAGAAAGGATGAAGCAGACCACTCACCTTCTGCCTTGAAGACATTGGCCCTCCAGTTGACACTGCAGCAGCAGAAACCTTAGACGCATCTCAGTAGACCACTGCTAGGTGTCTTACTCTGTCGTCTTTTTTTCTATTAACATTGAGTCTAAATGTTATCATTTGGCATGTTTTTTTACTATGTCTTTGATTCTTCCTGTGGGCCTTTCTACCCGCTGCTTAATGTGGCAGAAGAGGACATAAAGAACAGGCAATTGCCCCATTTAGTAGAATCAGAAATGCGTCTTTGCTAAATTAGGCAATTAAGCGGCTGCTCAAATATGGAAAGAGAGAGAGAGAAAACTTTAGGCGACTTTCACTTCTCTTCTCACATGTCTCATTTATTTATTTGTTTTCTTAGAGAAGCTTTGATAAGATGCTAATTATCCAAGAGAATGTGGCATTTTGCAATTCTTTTCTTTTTTGTTATTTTCCTCCCAAATACTAAACAAGCAGGCTTATTACCGCAGTGGCATTTACCACAGACTGGCACATGGAAGACAATTAGCTTGATGTGTGAGATAAATTTTAAACATCTGTCTTTGCAAAAGCTTTGTGAATAAATCACAGCAAAAATGAGGACTGCACATACTGGTACTCTGATTTGGGGCAAGCTTCATTCCTGGTTGGCCGGGCTGGGAAACTGGACTAAAGCTGGGCAAAGGGTAGGGGACATTCCTAAGAATCTTAAGTGGCATATCCCCCCCACTAGGCTAAACTCTTTGAGAGGTCAGAAAGTGAGCTGACTAGGCAGACCAAGTGTTACAAGGAGCACAGCTTGCTGTCCTATTGACTATCTGTGGTAGCCAGAGAGTGCAGATTTGGTATAGCCTAACAACTCAAGGATGAGACATTCATTTTAGGAACATACTCTTGAGTATCCCCATTAAGGATTCTATGTTTTGTATTTTTTTTTTAATGCTTTGGAGTTTTTTAAAATGTTCCATTGTGTTAATCTGGCATATATTTGTTGGCAAAGTATTGCATATTTTTAGTGCATAACAGCAAAAGACTGCCTCACCACTTGTTTTAAGCTTGGTTCTTGGAATAATAAGGACACCACTATTGTTGGATCTAATGTTATGATGATTTGGAATGCAGGATTGTCAGGCATTCTAAAATATAGGAAGTAGCACAATTATTTAAGCCTTTATATACCACTAGTACTATTTTAAACTCAGTTCAAAAGGACATGGGTAACCAATGTAACAATGCGAAAATTGGTGAGATGTCCTTTTTTTTTGGTTAGGATTCTTGCTGCTGCATTCTGAACTAACTGCAACCCATTGATGTCTTTCTTAGTTAGTCCATTTAGGAGTGTATTACAGTAATCCAGTCGACTAAAATCAAAAGCGTGAATTAATTTATTAGCATCTGGCAATGCTATAAGATTATAAAAAGTTACAGTATAAAAATACAAAACTATCTTTAAAAGTGTACTGGAACACTGATAAGTGCTAATTTGCTCAAAGTTTCTATCTGAAAAGAAATCTGTAGCTAGAGCATGATTTTGTCCTAAATTCCAAGTTTAGGCCGGGAATACAAACTGCGAAGTCAGCAAGTCTTCAGCATGAAAAACGATGTGTGGTGAGATATAATGGACAGAAATGTTGGAGAGTCTGTTCTGTATTTTACTCGAACCAAAAAGGATTGTGTTCAAATGTACAATC
The DNA here is from genome assembly GCA_026402145.1 of Polypterus bichir lapradei. Taxonomy (NCBI): domain Eukaryota; kingdom Metazoa; phylum Chordata; class Cladistia; order Polypteriformes; family Polypteridae; genus Polypterus; species Polypterus bichir. The sequence goes on along the minus strand of JANRMT010062846.1, from coordinate 14,181,584 downwards.
AGAAATAAAATGACTCATAGAAGGATTTATGCAAACCATAGTTTTGATCAGCACCAAATAACCTTTTGAATTCTCAGCTCCCGATTCTCAACTTCATAATCTTTTAATTTGTATTTTAAAGCACACAACAGTGACCGCAGAACATACTTAAAACCTTTGTATTCTTATTTTTCTATAATTAATTTTATAACTGTTCTGTCGTTGCCATATTGTCAGACTGCAGAGACACATCCACATCACATTTCTTTTTTATACATCCACTTAAATTTCAGACAATACAAATTCACACAGCATTCTCAGGCACCGTAATCCAATTCAGGTGCAGTGAAAGTCAAGTCATTTTTGCATAACTCTGTTTACTTAATACAAGCTCAGAGCAATGTAACAAGTTTACAACTAATATACAAATTACAGATTTTATATAAATCCCATGATCTACAAACACAGCAATACAGATTAGGTCAAACATAGAGTAAAGCAAAGAAATTTTAAATATATTAAAATGATAATATCCTGACAATATATGGTAAGTCCAGAAAATATTCTAGCTGCATGTCAGGCTGGAGTTTGCAATCATGTTCAAATTTAATATGTGCAAACAGTACATTGAAATTTTTGCTTGTGTGCCTCTGACAGATGAGTGACAGCAGTACAATACCAGAAACAGGCAATGACTGTAACGTCATACCTGGGATGCAACAGAAATATACACCATTTATAGAAGAAACAATCACTCATGTGCCACTATACTTCACCACTGAGTGGATATGAACTAGCTCTGAATCTGGTGGTACAGGTTCTAGTGGTTATTGTTAAGACCAGGATCTCCACATACAGGAGGAAAAAAAAAAAAAAACTAACTAAAAGTGAGGTCAGTCCGGTATGGAGCTGTAGTTATATAGTTTTGTACTAAAGATCATCCTATGTTTTGTGTATGCTGTGTGCCTTTCGCTGTGTGCGTGTGTATTCCCATTGTCTCTTTTCTGGTTTGTGTTTATGCATTTGTGTGGGTATGTGTTCTTTTATTGTATGTATGTTTCTTTGTTACTGCTTCACTGAGCAGCCTGTGTGTGCTCTTCTGCCTTTGTATGTGTGACATAGGCCAGTACGTGAGTGAGTGCTTATGATTGTGATTACAAAGGTTTTGATAAAATAAACTGCTCAAGGAGTGGGTCAGCCATATTTCAATTCTTTGATTCCTGTAAAAAAAAGTTATATACATTATGTTTTAGTGTAGTTATTGTAATATACTTTAACAGAGAGTCCCAACAGAAAGCGCTACTTGTATAGATGGATAGAGTTTCTGTAATCCTTATGGATTAATTGACCTCCTTACCTACTGACTTCCATTCTCCTCCTTTGAAAGTGAGGTACTTTGCAGTCCAGACACCTGTACAACACTGACACAAGTTGGCTTGGCTCCTCTGAATGCATTTTTATCTGTTTGGTTATTTATCATAAGAGTAACTGACTTGGGGCAAGATAGATGGTGCAAGGAACAATGCTTCTGAACACTGAGGCATACCCAGTGAGGGTCATGTGTTGCACCAGATTGATTCAGAGGCATGTAATTACAGCTGCTGTAATAAAAGGGTTATTAAATCGCCAGTCCGCTTTATGTAAAGCTCATTCCACTAATGCGTATCATTAATGTGAGCGGCAGGAGTGCGCAAATGCCGAGCACCAAATCCAATTTGATTGCTCTGCTGCTAGAGCGTTGCGCTGGTGCCACTCCACTGAGGTTACACGCAGCAGTCCTCATGTCTTCAGATTGTTCTCCCTCTTTACCTGGCAAAATGTTGTGCACAAGTGCTTATGCTGCTTCCATGCAAACAGAGGATTGAATGTGTGCATATCTGCATGTACATATGTGCATTCCTGTATTCAAGGACAGGATGAGCGTAACAACTTTTGTGATGGAGTATGTTTGTAAAAGTTTTGTGCATGTCTTTGTTAATGTGTATGTGTTTATGTGAAAGAATGTCCAAGTCCTGAATGTGCATGTGTGCCATAATTAAAATGTACATACATAGAAATACATGCATATCTTTTATTGGTTATCATGTGCATGCATACCTGTATGTCTGTGCATAACATGTATGTGTGACCAAGTAGTGATGCATATATCAGTCTATGACTTTGACTGGATTGTTAAATTAACAGGGTGCTCAGGCGGAGGGGCATAGGTGCCAGCTGTAGTGTGGCGGAGAGGCTCTGGAGTATTAGTGAGTAATTGACTAGCCAAGCATTCATATGCAGACATGACTGGTGACCAGTTGCCTCATTAGCACTCTGGAGTCAGTGATCACAGCTCCTGTGCCCAACTGATGGATTAAAGAAGCCTGGGCAGGAAGTAGGAGAAGAGGAGAAAAAGGGGAAAAAACACAACAAATACAAATCAAAGAACAAACAAACAAACTAACACCTACACCAAAAAACACCCTGTGAAATGAATGAGGAAGAAGGTGAAATTGGGATTCTCGAGCCAGTGAAGTGTGGGGAAGCTGGCTGTCGGTCACCCTGCATAAATGCGAGCGATCAGTTCTCATCCTGAGCATTAGGAGTGGAGGACGAAAGAGGAGCCCACTAAGAGATCCAGTAGGCACCAGAAGGGCATGAAGAAGGGGAAGCTGGCCTTGAGCATTATAGCAGATGTCAAAAGAAGCAGTCTGTTTTTGTAAGTGTTATTTTCATATCATAGTGAAATGTGTGCTTGATTTAAGGTACAGTATGTGCTGGCCATTGTGGCCTTAAATTTGAGCTTCAACTAGTTCACATGGTAAATGGAGTTGCAGATACACTCACTGGCTGGCAGGAAATGCACAGGTGCATGTGCCACTGACAAGAAAAGCATGGCCTCACATACCTTCATGGACATGCAAGGCATGGCAACGCTCAACTTCTCAAGGTTCATTGCACAGCGCCATCTGCTGAGCATCAAAAAAAAGATAGGAACTTCATCGCAAAACATAATGTTACACACCATCATGCCAAGAAGAGGAATTACAACTTTGACCAAGTCAGAAACATTGCACACACCAATGAAATGTGTGTCAGCTACAAGACAGTAAATGCAGACGCAACAAACACTAATGTAAAACATAAAACAAAGTGATACACATCATTTGACTGTAAAAGCAATAGGATCTGTGAACTCAACTCAGCATCAGGCCAAAAAGCAGGAGCCGTTTCACTGTAGGTTGGTGTCAATAGAGATGTCTTACCATTCTATTCTTGTCTTGCTGATGGGTCAGTTGTTGTTCAATGTGACAGACTCCTTCGATGAATCCATCTCGAAAGTGTGTGTCTCATGGTACCTTTATGGAATAGAGCGGGCCTTGATTACTTAATTTATTAGAAGACATTAAAACTTCCACAGAAAGACACAACTATTTATACTCATAATCAGGTTTATAGTTATATTGGTGGACAGCACCCCTGCAAAGGCCAACCTCCATCCTATGCCAATGTTTACATTAAAGATCCTGATGAAGCACTTAGGCAAATATGTTCAATGCCTGAAAATAAAGACCTCTTTCCTTATTTGCTTCAACTATGGGATTTCATTGATGCTAATAGTTTTTCTGCCCAAGGGTTTAAAAATATGAAGTAAGCTGAAGACGAAGAAAAACAAAACGCACAGGCAGAGGGCAGATAGGTTCAAAAAGTAAAAATGCACTTCTCAACTGATTTTACACAAGACCAGCAAAATTCTGATGATACATCATCAAATTATATTCCTGCCGTGCGTCACTACAAACAATGGCCAACTGCCAGCACAAAGATTTACTCGAAAGAAGACAAACTTAAGACGCCTATACATCTTAAGCCCTCGTGTCATTCTGATGGTGTGTTCTTTATTGTTTCAAGTCTGTGAATATGGCTAGAGTCATCTTCCTAAAAGAATAGACAGGAAAACTTTAACAACTTTTCAGTTTTATCACATCATATGCCCATCACACAAGATTTTGGCCTTATTCGTAGTTCCAGCACACTTTTTCAGCAGTATGTTGTTGACTTCCAAGTCAAAGTTTCGAGGAGATTGACTTTATTAGATAAGACAAAAGCAGAATCAACTTTCAATTATTTCTTTTTCAGGCTTTTGATTTAGTGTTTCATTACTTTCTTTCATTAGTTCATTTTTTTCATGCTCTTTTGATTTTTTTCAATAAAACTTTCTTTTTTTTGTTGACTTCCAAGTTACAACACCTCTGTGTTTTCTTATCCTGTGTATTTGATGACTGCAGGTCCATGTGCTCCACTAGTTGTTAAAAAAAAAAAAATGTCCTATAGATTTATATACTGTAGGTAAATTACATTTGGATAGTGTTTGCTGTAGAAATAAAATCAAGATTGTGTTGATTTGTATGATATGCCACACTGTATATATATTACTATCTATTTGAGCACTGAATAGTTTAGAGATGTATGATTTTTGTAATATTGTTATACTAAGTAGTAGTAATAATGGAGAAAGCAAATTGTGTTTAAGTTTTTGATTGGTGAAAATTCCCCTTGATTGAGGAGAAATGTCATTCTTTAACCAAGTTCAACAAGCTGCTGTAGAGGGGATGATGCAGAATAGGGTGGGGTGTTTAGGGGACAGTCAAAGAATTGTACTTGCATTGAGAGTTTCCCAAATTTTAAATAGACGAATCTGGACTGACAGTGAGCTGTCATTTCTGTTAATCCTGCAAGATTTCTTTGTATTGTTGTCCAGCATCACATTACATTTGCTGTGCCTCTTTGTCCAAATTGAATTTCCATTCTTGGCTCAGCAGTGGCCTTGGCTTGTCTCCTGCTGGACAGTATGTTTCTGCTTCTGTGCTTCAATTTGGCTTTTTGATTTGTATCACAGGTCATCTTCACCAGTCTTGCTGCACACATACTCTCTCAATCTATCTCTCAGCCTGGGACCATAATTGTTTCCAGCTCCTGGGTTCTCTATTTAAACATCTAATTCTAATACAATGAGGTTGCCATCATTATTTTTTAAGAGTCACTGATTTCTGTGTATTGCACTGTCTTACCTGGTGTGACAACATAGCTTGCTTCCAAATTTTCAAACCATAGTTCACTTCTATTTCTGTTTATCACTTGTTTTTCCTCCATTCAGTCTCTTATATAATGTAATTCCATTAGCTTAGTCCATTCTGCTCAGTACAGAATTATTTTATTTAATGCATATAATTGTGTACTTCACTCTTCTTCATTCATGTTATGTTTTACAGCCAGGGTGATTATTATATAATCAGAGGCCACTTACATACTATCAGATAGTCACTTAGTTCCACTATTTAATCTTAGAATAGCTTAAATTGAATGGATCATGGTCTCAATAGTTTGTTTAAAGTGTAGCCCAGGAATGCTACCCTATGTTTGTTCCATAGTTACAGATTAGCTAGAGTTTAATATTTAATCTGAATTGCTCATTCTAGTACTCTGGCTGAATGAATCTATACGAGACTTCATAGAATCCATACTGGAGTTTTTGCCATATTATGATCCTTATATTTGAAGCTGTAGCAACTGGGTTTCATTGGACTAGGTATGTTTTTTTTAATCCTTTAGTGTCCAGTGATTACAGCATACTTGAACTTTACCATTTTTGTTTTTCATTAGTAGAAGTGAACCTGTATTGAGTGATTAGCTGCCATACTCATAGTAAAAGCTGATTATTCTAAAATGCCTCTGTTTGCATCAGTGCTTTATTCAGTAGGTAGTGGACTATAGTCTGCGTTTGAATCTACACAAATCATGGCACCCTCAGTGGGTCTTTGATAAACCTGTGATGCTGTTGAGTTAGAAACAACATTGACATTCCTGATTGATGCCAGCATTTTTGGTCATCTACTACCATGTTGTGTTCAAAGCCAATTGAATTGGTTTAATATAGAGGATACACTCATCCCTGCTTATCTGATTCAGACTGGCTTGCACATACCACACTCACTATTGCCAATCCTCCACACCTGCACATTTTTTGGATATTCAATAAAAACTGAAGTACCCAGAGAAACTCACAATATATTTTTACACTGTGTGTTAAATATTTTGTTTTATATATGTCATGGACTTGAACCTTTCTTCAGCGTGCTCACTGCAGCTTTCATGAAATGTAATGTAATCATATATACAGTAGCTAATATGTAATACTAGACATTAAGCCCATTAAAATAACGGGCACTAGAACAGTAGTGCATAAACATTTGTATGAACAGTCTACATTAAATGGCAAGGGACCTTGTATGTGGCTGTAATATGTGTCACTGTATTGTGTGCGCCTTTAATTTTCTCTATCAGTAATACTGGTTTATATTTCCGTAAAATGCCTGTAATTTTGTCTGACAGTAATACAGTGGAACCTCGGTTCATGACCATAATTCGTTCCAAAACTCTGGTTGTAACCCGATTTGGTCGTGAACCGAAGTAATTTCCCCCATAGGATTGTATGTAAATACAATTAATCCGTTCCAGACCGTATGAACTGTATGTAAATATATATTTTTTTAAGTTTTTAAGCACAAATATAGTTAACTATACCATAGAAAGCACAGCGTAATAGTAAACTAAATGTAAAAACATTTAATAACACTAAGAAAACCTTGAACAACAGAAAACTAACACTGCAAGAATTTGCGCTATAGCCTTATGACCCGCTCACTAAAAACTCTTTTTTTTTTTTTAATGAGTTTTAAGCACAGGGGAAAAAAATTAACATTTGAAAAATCTGTAATTTAATAAACAACCAAGAAAAGTAACATTGCAACAATGCACGCGCGCGCCTGTGTGTGTGTCTCTCTCGCGGGCCTGCGTGTGTGTGTCTTAAGCGCGCGCGCCTCTGTGTCTGTGTGTGTGTGTGTGTCTGTCTGTCACGCGTGCCTCTGTGTGTGTGTGTGTGTGTGTGTGTGTGTGTGTGTGACGCGACGCGCACGCGCCTGTGTGTGTGTGTGTGTGTGTGTGACGCGCGCGCCTGTGTGTGTGTGTGAGACTCGTGCGCGCCTGTGTGTGTCTCTGTCTCTCTTTCTGCTCAGGGAATACACAGGAAGAGACTGAACACGTGCTGTGTGGTCCCGCGCATGCGCACTTCTCCAGAAGACACACACACACGGACACCGCGCGCCTGTGTGTGTGTGTGACTCGCGCGCGCCTGTGTGTGTGTGTGCGTGACTCGCGCGCGCCTGTGTGTGTATCTGTCTCTCTCTGCACAGGAAGAGACTGAACATGTGCTGTGTGGCCCCGCGCATGCGCACTTCACCAGAAGACACACACGGACACTGGACGCACACAAGGGTTTTATTAAAGAGGATGCTGTACGTATACCACACATGTACTCTGGTGTATAATGCCACTATTTTCCCTAGTTTTATGGAGTGGTTTTTGGTGGGGGAGGTATGGGATTTCAGAGATCATAGCCTTGATTTTTTATTAATTTTTGGAGCCATCTACTTACCTACTAGACTGGGTACAAGGAGACAATCCATCGCCTGATCTTTCCATGTCTTGCCACTGATATGCCACCCTTGTGTCCTACCAATATATTGTTGCTGCCTGCCTGGGTGAGAGGCAGTTAGAGCAATGGGGCACACATTGAAATCATTTGCATTACTCCAGGAAATTGTATAATATGCTCATCTGTTTTCATTTAAGGGTAGCAATTTTCTCTTTCTCTGATGCTGAAGAGTATAATTATGGACTCTGGATAGTCGATGCACTGCCACCGGCACAAGTGATGCCATTAACCCTTTCCAGTCCCTCCTTGGAAATATAGTTTTCTAGGCAGACAGGTCCTGCCTCATTACCTGTTTAAAGAGGCAGCTGTGTGGCATTCACCTGTCAACCAAGGGACATTTATTCATAGACTGTGGAAAGGTGGCTTTCATTTGCAGTGATTACATAGTCAAGATACAGAATTCTAAAAGATTAACATATTTCAACTTGAATATTTCTACTTTATTTCACTTGAGAATTTTGGAAATCTCATGAGTAAGAGGCCACAAACTTCACAATTCATACCAAAATGGGCTCCTTAAATGTGTTCTTTTTGTAAGGAGAAAAAAGAAGAGAGGATGCTAAGATAAATAAAGTATGAGGAGAAAAGTACAGAGAGCACATGATCCGAATAAGGGAAAATTTAATTGAAGAAATACAATAAACAGCAAAGACAAATGCATAAGAAGAGCTTAGAGAAGAGAAGGCCAACTACAGAGAGAAAAAAAATCCATTGAGGTAAAGGTGAGGTAATAAAGCAACAGAAGAAAAAGGAGAGATGAAGAGGAGTTGGAAGGGAAAAATGAGAGAGTGGCAAAGAGAAAAACAAAAGAATGAAGCCATTAAAAGGACAAAAGAAGCCAGGGGCAAGAGGAAAATGAATAAAAGAGAAAAGGTAGCTGATAAGAAAGAGAAAAACAGGAAAATAGCAGTAAAAATGCAGAGCAGAGACAAAGGAGAGATGGAAAGAAAAATTGCAGAGGAACAAGGGAAGGAGAAGTGGGGCAGTGGTGATATAGTTACGAGACTAAAATGAACAGAATATAATTGGAGGGCATATATGACTAGGAGGAAGAGGTAGAGGGATAAGATGGAGAAAGTGAGTGCTGACGCAAAATCAGCCAGACAGAGAAGGGTGTAACCAGAGCAATATTAGAAAGGAGAGAAGTAAACAAGAAAGATAAAAAAGGAAGGCCAAGCAGTTGTAAAAGGAAAAGTAAGTGGTGAATGATTTAGAGGGAACTAGAGGAGAAATAACTAAGAGAGAAAAGAAAGGGGAAAGGAGCAAAAAGAAGCAGTGGGGAAAAGAGAGAAAGAAACTGAAAGCAGCCTGATAGAGAACAAGGACATACCAGGGACAAAAAGTTAGAGAAAGAGGAAAAACGAATATAGAGAGTCAGAGAAAGCTTTGTAAATGAACTGGCAAGAGAAACAGGAGTGCAACTTGTCAATTGAAGTGAGAGTGAAAATGCAAGTTATTCTACTTATTTATTTAGAGGAATAAAAATAGAACTTAAAACAAACAAATGAAGAAGAAACAAGAGAAAGATGTTGTGGACTAGGAGAAGAGGTAAATGACTGAAGAAGAGCAGCAGAAGGATAAAGTCATTAGCAAAGGTGGGGAAAAAGTGGCAGATATAAGAAAAATAAAATAGGTGACTGCTGGTTGAAGAAGAACAGGAGCCAGCAATACAGCAGAAAACAAATGAAGTTGGCTTGAATGATTCAGTAATGGACTGATCAGGAGATGTGGGAATAGTAAACTAATAGGACAAGGCTAGGGAGATGGATGGCAGACCTAGGACTGAAGTTAAGGTATTCCAGTTCTCTTCCCTCAAGTCCTACTTTGTATTTTTGAACTTAGACCAGTCTGTGCTTTGCTTTGTCATTCAGCTTGTGTTAAGCTGAATTCCAAGCTGGCTCTCACACTATCCATTAAAGATCAGTCACCTTTACTCAGTATCTTCACATGATATACAATATCACTTTTCACAATAAAAATCACTGTAAAGGATGTAAGGTGCAATCTGCAAAACAGAATACTTTGGCTTTTTTATTATTAGCATTTAATCCAGTCAAGTACTGTAAGTAGTTTGGAGTAACCTTATTGTTGACTGATTTATAAAGCTTCTTTCAATAGTTTTGTTCTATAAAAGGATCTATAACATAACTTTCTTGAACCCATTTAATTCAGTTTGATGGGAGGGCTGGAGTGTGTCTGGCAGTACATGGTGCAAAGTAGGGACAACCCTGGATGTGGTGCTAGTTCATTGCAGAGCCGACTCTTCCATATACCTACTGTATACTCACATAGTGCCAGTTTGGGATCATTAATTTACCAAACACAAATGTCTTCAAGGGTATGGGAGGAAAAAGGACTACTGTGAAGAAAACCCAAATACATGGAGTATGCAAACACCAAGACAGTGTGCAGTGTGAATTGATACCGTCACCTGGTACAGTAGTTTAAAGCTCACTTCTTCAGTCCCTGTTACTCATTTTTTGGAGTAATGTGAGGTATTTGTTGGTAGTTAGGAGGAGAGGGGCTGGGTGTCAGACAGAGACAGAGTGACACCATACGGAAGTCCCCAGAGTGAACTGCCTGCAAGGTTAGTTCATTTTCCTCCTTCTGGCTGTGTGCTCTCATTCTCACTAATTTAATTTAAACCTTGAATGGAACACTTGCAGGCAAATGGCGTCACAAAATTGATTAGTCCTCATTAAAATTCTGCATGAATTCGAATCGCCATCTCACAACACAGCTGGAAAGTTTGGAGGTGGGGGGAGTTGTTATCTTAGAGGGGTAATAAAGGTGGCAGCTGTCAAAGACTGAATGTGGTGGGGCAGTTGAGAGGTAGAGGGCACTCCTGATACTGCAGGAGATAATACAGAAAAAAATCCTTCACTCGTTCATTGTGTCAGCTACCTTGTCACCAGAAAATCAATATGGCCTTATTTTTTATTCTTACAATCTCCTCCTTCTCTTAATTAAGGACAACAAAAAATAAATAGGAGAGGCTATGTTGTCATGTTTCCCTTGACTTTGTGTTGTAATTGGATTGTGCTGCTCTTATGGAATAAGAAACACAAAGATGTTACATAAATACTTCCTGCTTTGTTATCCTAGTCCAGTAGTGGAGAACATCACTAAATCAAGATTACTTTCATATTACTTTCATAGTTGTTTGGGTAAATTAATTTTCATTTAGCAGTTGCTTGCAAAAAAACAGTTTGTCATTTTTGACAAATGTGGATGAATCCAGATTTTGTTTTCATTTACTAAGGGACAGCAAGCCAGCCATATGTATTTTCAGATAAAGAGATGCTGCAAATGACCACTGATGTTAATGCCTGGTAACAAAATCGTACATATTACCTGAAAGTATACTGCCATTCAACAAAGGTCTGCAAGCAACCAATGAATGTCTGCCCAATAATTTGGGGCAAGAAATGACATTCGTTTATGGCATTTGGTTGTTCTAGTTGTTAAACAATTTGCGAAATGTACTCTGAGATGTCTGTATACCTGGAAGTTTAAGAGGAGGCACTGAATAATCTCAGATTACACAATGTTTTGAATAAGGAGCTGCAAATGGCTGCTAATTGTACTATGCATTAATATGGAACACTATGAAACTGTTTTCGTTCAATTTAACAAGGGAGAGTATTTGACCTTTAATTGTGTTTTTAGTTTGTTTTCAGTTGTTAAGGGCCATAAAGTGATCACTGATTTCTTTGTCAATCACCAAAGATGCTGTAAGTGACTCCTGATTTTCTTGTATTTTATATATCCTTCTGCTTACTGTGGTGTGCCCACTGGTTTCTTTTATGGCAGTATTATAGGCCATGACTGAACACTAATCGAAGACCAAATCAGCAGAGGGGATGTGACTCACTTCTGATTACACTGTCAATGTATTTGTCTCTGCAAGTGAAGTCAACTTTCAGTTTTGAATCATCAACCATTATGGTGTTGTAAATAATTTCTGGATATTCTTTCAGGTGTCCACTCTAGTATCCCTAAAGAACACCAGTGCCCTATAACGGAGTCCAGTGTGGCATTGCCTTGATTCTGTTATCAGTGAGAGACCATAGTGCACCATTTTTCATATATTGAATTAGGTTGTCTGTATACCTGTCTGTGGTGCTTGCTACTTATTGGAATAGTATTACTTAACAGAACAGTCTCTGTCTGTCAGTCTGAGTGAATTCTTGAGGACAGTTTAACATTTAGGAAGGGGGCAGTGCCACTCATTTAAGAAACTAATCAGCTGATGTATTCTTTAGGGTTTAAGTGCCTAAAGAGATTGTCTTCTAACCCCGTGGCCTTTTTTTTGCATTGCATTCCTGATAGGTGCAGTCTGGACAGATGAGACTACTTTAGAGACATGATTGTGACATCTTAATCCTGGCTTGATAGATGAGAAAGCCTCACTTATAGTTGTGTCAA
>JANRMT010062846.1:14123530-14169633 GCA_026402145.1 Polypterus bichir lapradei | reverse complement strand
GGTAATGGTGATGCTTGTTTCAGATATCCAGATAAGCAATCAGATAATCCATAACTTTTGAATGTTTAGTCACTTATTCTAAATTGGAGGTTATCTACAGTTCTTAATGACCAAATGACTCAAGGTGGTGGTTGATTAATCTGCAGTGGGAATTTAATGCAAATGGATTTAAATATAAACTGGATTTTCAAGCCCGTGAATGCTAATCACAGAGACATAAGTTTTATAGTTTGGTGCCTTCTTATACTTTTTCTATTTTGATGGAAACATGCATTCAGCTGTTCCTTCTTTTAGGATGGAATGGTTAAACTGAGATAAAAAAGGTGGTATTTTTTTTCCTAGTAGGATTTAACACTTAATATGAGATAAGATGTCATGGGCTTCAAGCTCTTGCAACAGAACAGAATGAGTTACCCCTCTCCTCCTATTAGGTTGGAATACCTTAATTGGAGTAAAATGAAATGATGCCCTTATCGGGTTGATGGTCTTAAATTGAGATATAATAAGGTGAACCTCCAAATCCTAGTTCAATGGAGGAGAGGAATATTGTGCTTATCACTGTCCCGGTAGGCTGTTCAAAACTGTGATAAATGAAGTCATGATCTCATCTGCCGTTGGAATGAAATAGTTAAATTGGGGTAGCTTGATGTGGGCTACATCCTCCAATGGTATAGAAAGGTTAAAATGGGATAGGAAAAGTTGGATCCCTCTTCCTTTTAATAGGCTTGCATCCACCCTCTGTCTGACACTATTTCAGCACAGCCTGGCTTTTGTCTCCGATTCTCATCCTGTGGGCTATTGTCTTGTCTTCCTATTTTTGGCTTGTGGCTGGGGTGTGCGGGTGGTGGTGGTTGGTTTGCTTTCATTCAGCATTTTTCCTGTCAGCTACTTCTATTTTTATTCTCAATGAAATTAATGTCGGCTTCTTTTTCAGGGGGTAATGTCGCAATTTTATTTTAAACCACAAGTTAGTTTCTCTGAAAAACAGGGGCTTTTGAGATTAAAGTTAACAAAAAAAGATGAAGTGAATTCTAGAGACACACTTGAAAAAGGCTGGCTCACATTCCGGATTGTGTGGCTCAGAAGCCCAGCTGGTAGTAGGGTCTGTTTAAAGCAACCCTGCTCCCTAGCCAGTCTTTTAGAACTGTAATTGTGGTCTTTTTTTCTGTTTTGCACATTTAGTTCACTCATGAAAATAGGATTTGACTCTGCTCTGTCAGCCTGTCCTCAGTTTAGATCAGAAGCTACATTTGTGTGCCTCCTGACACGTGCCAAATCATTTACTCTTTAATATTATATAAAACATTTCACAGAGTTCATCACCAGGTACAAAAGCAACACATGTAACACATAACAGATAACACATGTAGCTGACATAACTGACTACTGAAATTGGGCTACCATGGCTAACTATAACTGGTTATAACTGCAGAGATGACATTTCGTTAATGTTGGTTAAGCTTAATGGCAGAATGGCATCAGAGATAGCATGGCTAGCATAGGGATTGTCTGACAGACTATGAAAAGAACACATTGGGCAATTTATTAGCAGAAACAAATCAAGTACAAACTGGAATTTAACAAGATTCAACTTTTGTTCTATTAGGAGAGATATGAGAGAACATGAAGCCTGCTTCATTATATGTTCTCTTGAATGCTGAGTCAGTGTCACAGATTCTGTTAAAAGACAAACCCTAAAGACTAAAGAAAAATCTTGGGTCTGCTGCCTTATTTCACTGTAGGTTTAAACAGAGAACTTTAACAATTTGATATAAACTTAGAAATATGAACCTGTCCAAGTTTTGATGTCATTCTGTTAAGGGGAGGATATTTTAGACAAGGCTGTTATTTCTTGTAATCAGAGTCTAATGGAGGCCTATCGTATGGGGGTCCACTTTACTGATGAACACCAATTAACGGTAGCTTATTAGAGCTGTTCATTAAGCTAACACACCTGCTCTTGGTTCTTCACCGTTTCCTTGGAGATTGCTGCCACGCAGTGCCCATGTTTTACAGACTCACCATAGCTGGACAGTGACATGTCATATATTAATGTCCTGAAGAAAGCAGTTATTGATTTGAAAAATGTCTATCCTGTCTCATTTTAAAAAGTAACAATAAACATAACCTGACCAGATATAAGATATAGGACAAGAATCCAGCAGCTAATGGAGTAATGTTTTACATATTTGGCCATTTCAGTCCATTTCATATGCTGCACATCTTTTAACATGCCATGTGGTCTCTTCACTAATGAATGCCTGTATCTTAAATTAAAAATATTCACTTTAGGTTGATGGTGGAGGCCCCACAGTCATTTCTAGCATCCATTTTGCCTCTAGTGTACTCTCCTCTAGTTTTTTTTTTTTCCATATTCATTGGCTACTGGGCTGTGCCACTCCTTCGGGAACAGGGCATCCTGCAGAACATTTTGTTGCCACATATAAATATTTACTACTGCATTGAGAACTACAGTACTAACTTGTTTAATTAGTATATTGTGTATAGTGCCTCTCAGTTCAGGCATTCATTTCAGAGTTATTTGCATATACAGTACAAGCCAACTAACTGCAAATCATATATTGGGCTTATGCACAGGCAGTGGCCAGAAAACTGGAAACGGCAACAAGATGTTAGTTAATGGCAGGCTAGAATATACAGTTCCATGTTTCTTCTGAAAGAAAGTGTGTACTGCATAAAGCAACTGGAATTCTGGAATATGGATGCAAAAACAAAGTCCATCAGCTAATGTCGGTTTCTCAAAGTTCGATCCTATTCATACAGTACACCTCATAAATACTGGATATGTTTAAGATTTGGTTACTACAAAGACCTTGGCTTATGGGAAGCTTTAACTTGCTTATCTAACCTGTGGGTTCAATTGTTCAGTGAGTAGGTTTAATGACAGCCTGGGAGACAATCCTCCCAATGAGGACAGTAAAGAAATGTAAAACACAATGAGGTTTATCACTCAGTATATTAAGAAGTTCTTAATATAGATGTTGCTACCAAATGTGAAATGTTTGCCCAATCCATGCTAAGAAAAAGTATCGCACACCTTCTAAATCTGTCAGAACCCATGACAGTTCAAGCTCAGCAAACAAGCATTGAGGTTTCTTTATGCATGAGGGGCCATTGTGTCCAGAACAATGTTCCAGATTATTCATCTGAGTACATTGTAGTGAGAAGAGCACAGGTGGAGACTTACTAGAAGGCTGCACCCTAACCATGGTGTCCTGTGCTGTAGCCTGCTGATAGCGCTGACAAGCTGCATCAGCCTGAGAATGAGTTACCAACAGTGTGAGCTGGTATTCTATTGTGCAAATGAGCAGGTTCAATGGGAACCTACTGTATAAAATTAGCAAGCCTTCCAAAGTCACCTATGACTCCAAATAGTGCAACAACAGCAAAAAGTTATTTTAAGGACAGCAAGCTATCTAGAGAGGTGCTACAGTATGTCCCCATCTGTGCCCTTCTCACTGGTAGAACTATGTGTCCTACTGTGTAGACTGCCCCATGCACCACTCTTGATGAACCTTCCTGATCATCACCTACAGTGAAATCCGTCATCTGTTCATTTTAAATAGCTTCAAATTAATACATAAACATCACAATCTAAGAGTATGCACCCGCTGTTGCTCATTCCTGATGTCACTTCCTCTCAGCTCAATGCAGACATTAAACATTGTTCCTGTAAACTTGCATCATTGAACCTGCTTCCAAACACACCCCAAAAGTCAGCCTCCTTTCAAAGTCACTGATGATTTGTGTTTTTATGATTTCAGCCTTATTATGATGAGATGGGAATGACATCTTTGACTCAAGTAGCACATCTGCGCAGAATCTACATTTTGGACGCCACCAGTGGCTAGTAGTTTCAGTCATTAATACAGAATGTGGTGAGTCAAAGTGCCTTTTGCAGTGCAATTTATGGCAAAAAAAGCAAATGTATCATAGATAAATTAATAATCAAAGACTCCTCTCTCTGAACTGGAAGCAACCATGCAATATGGAGCAATTATGCCACTCAGGGGTATGAACTGTAGAAACCAAGTGTTTTTGACGTCAAACCTCTGTTTAGTCTTGAGCTCACTGCATTGTGACTTGCATCCTCATTTTCATAACTAATGTATAAAAAGCATTCTGTGCTACGCTCAGCCTGATAATTGCAATATTAATAGTCTCCCGCTTCGCTCCACATCTGCCCATTGTTTCTCGTAGCATTGCTAATGAGGATAATTAAGGCGGGCATTTATTGGCGTGCACTTCCTGCTGGTGCTGTCAGAGCCCTTCCTTGCCTCTAGCTACCCCACTCCCCAGTCAAATTCCCATTGCCTCATCTCCCATGAGCCGTACACCATCCATAATCAGGGTTGACAGAATGGGTAAATTCAGTAGGGCTGTTTATGCAAAATAGGAGTTTTGGTGTGCATAAACCCACATCCATTTGGCTCAAATCAGCACAGTGATATCTAGTAAATTTGTCTGTTTAAGCCCCTTAACACTCAAGAGAAGCACAGGATACAAAGCACATTTCATGTTGACCTGGGCAAATATTACCCAGCTTTGAACATGCCACCAGTCTGTCCTATCATCCTAAAGACAATTTGAGCACTTAGATATGAGTAAAAAAAATGTTCATATTCATTCAGCTACATGCTGCTGAATAGCATGCTGTTTTCTTCACTTACACTTCTACCTCATAGAAGAAATCAAAGACTTTAAAGATCACACAAAATAGTGGTTATCACTTAGAGATCTTCAGAGGATCACTGCTCAGTTATGCACTCTATTTGAAGCCCAGCAAATCTCAGCTTGTGGTATATTTTAATGGCTGCCCTCCAGCCATCAGTTTATTTTACATTTAACAGATGTTAAAGAACAGATGTCAAGAGCATAGCTGTATTTAAATTAATAAAAATAAAATTTAGGAAAGCTTCATGTTATATAGCATCCTTCACTAACTGTAATATAACAAAGTACTTTACAAAATGTACAGTACAGCATACTGTATATTCACAATAATAGTAAGTAAAGTCAACACAACAGTGCATAAAAGGAACCAAGGAAATAAGAAAGAAAAGTGTCTGTTGGAGAAATTGTGACATTGTGCTTCAAACTGAAAATGAAATAACAGATAAATTGGTTTTAGTAACCCAAAATGCATTTAATTGTAACAAACATATCCATAGATGCATCAAGCAAAGATAAATAAGCATTTCAAACATTGTGATTTACATGGGTGTGAAAAACTGGCTGCTCTGCTTCAATTTTAGTGATGTATGCACACTATTTTAAAAGCAAGTTGAAGCTTAAAAGTAACTTCCGATGACTAAAGACTGTGGATGGATGTGACTGGCAGTTATGTCTCTTAATAGCGCATACTGAATGCCATATTCATTCATTGCAGCTTTAATGGCTTGTAAAATACCTTTTGAAAGTGCATACTACGTAAGGCACTTTATAAAAACACATTTGTATGTTAGAGACCTTGAGCATTGCAGTTGTGCTCTAGCATTAATTGAAATTTATATTTAGTCTTGGTGAGTGAATGGTAGATGCAGTTAAGTGTAAAAAAAATTTCTTTGGACATTGGTTAGTCATTATGCTGATTAAAAGAATATGTGGTATATAAATAAGCTTTACTTCACATATTTGCCACAGTCTGACAGAAAAGGCTGAGTTCCAAAAGGTATGCAAATGTGCCCCAATACGCAGAAGGGTGAGAAAATCCATTCACCCATGCTTGAAACATCCATCAGCTGATTTTCAATTCTCAGTTTATTGCTAGAAGAAGCTGTGGCCTATCCTAACAGGATCTGGCACAAGTCAGGAACCAAACACTAAAGATGAGTCTTATCACTAGACACACCCTCACCATCAAACAAACTAACCTGCAAGTCTTTGGGAGGTGGGAGTACCTGAAGAAAAAGTGCTATAAATTAGCATGCTGTTTTCTACACTTGCTGCAAAAGCTGTCCTGGTTGTATAGATGTTGATGTTACTCAATTTCTAGGGTGGAAACTCCAAAATGCAAGTGCTGCATCTATCAGAAATTTTAACTTCTCTAAGTTCAGAGATGCATTTGGAATGCCTCTGTCTCCTAATGTCATCCTTCACATTATGTGAAATCCAAGAAATTAATTTTGTTGTAAGAAATATGTGACACACTGTTGGTTTCTCTTTCCTTTGCAGGAGTAATCATAGCACTGATAGTATACCAATTGTCAAATTCTTACAGTAGGAACGTTGTTATGTTAAGTGATTCATTTGGGGTTGAACAGTAAGTCAGTGGAAGGGATCATGCTTTGTGGCCCACTTGAGCCATTAGCACACACTGTTTGCCAAACTTTCCTTTAACACACAAAAAAAATTACAGCTCTGTGCTCAAAACTATTACACTTAATTGAAAAGACAATTTGTAGGCTAGTTTGCAAGGTAGTCTTCCCAGATTCTTGCATGCCAAAAAGTCCCATTCCTTCTTCGAGTGGAAAGACACCTTTGAGTATTACACAAGGGGCCACCTCCACCTACTCAAAGCTTCATGATGCTCCAACAATGATGGATGGATTAAAAGGCAGAATTCTACGTGACCATCATCATCAAGCCTTTCCGTGAGAACCCTAAATCCAAAGAGGACTGTTTCATTTATGTTAGGTAGAATGCCCAGAGGGGACTGGGCGGTCTCATGGTCTGGAATCCCTACAGATTTTATTTTTTTTTCTCCAGCCGTCTGGAGTTTTTTTTGTTTTTTCTGTCCCCCCTGGCCATTGGACCTTACTCTTATTTGATGTTAATTAATGCTGATTTATTTTGTTTTCTTATTGTGTCTTTTATTTTTCTATTCTTTATTATGTAAAGCACTTTGAGCCACTGTTTGTATGAAAATGTGCTATATAAATAAATGTTGTTGTTGTTCCTTATATATGATGCATTGACTCCCACTGTCTACTCTAGACAACAGTGGTACTTGACTCCATGGCTTTTTCTTCCTTCCTCCATCTAAACAACCTCATTTGATAGAGGGTTAGGCAGCTTTGTTGAATGCTGGATTGACTCCCCTATAGCAGGCTTACAAGTTGACCCTGCTAATCCTTATTGAAGGGCATACTGCCTACTTGTGAGACACATTGCCCCTGGTGTTGGCAGCCCAATGAGATTTGTATGGCTCTCTAAGAAGCCATTACGAGTGCCACCCCTGACCAGTGTCTCTTAGAGCTCAGATCTTATCCTGCACAGTATAAAACTGCCTGCCGCCTCTGTAATGACACAGAATAAGCACCAAGACAGAGAGAACCTGAGCATCTAGTGCCTAAGGTAGTGGATGTTAAACCATAAGGCTTTTGGGTCAATCAGTGACTCTGATTCAGTTTGTGACCTAGAGCAGATTGTGTAAATTTGCCTGTGCTTAGCATCTTTGGGATGATGTACACAGTAAAAAGGCACTATACAATAAAGTATATTAGTGCATTACTTCCAATACGTGGGAGTGACACCACCTGGTAAGTTAAAATTAAGTTTTACAAGGTATACCTCCCAGGATCTGCTGTCTTCTTGAGAGAGAGTGTGGCTTGCCAGAATGAAGTGTTTTACTGCCTTTAGTTTGTATACAGACTATCAGACATTCAGAGTAATTATAGAAGGTTGCACTGTCTCTCTCTTTATATTGTTAATTAGTGTAATTAGCAACCAATTAAGTTAGTGAAGAGCTATAAAGCAGTTAACAGCATGTTTTCCAAAGGGGCTAAACAACTAGGTCGCAGAGTAAAGGCTTTCAGTTTTTTATTCTTCATCTTATGGGAGAATTATTAAAATTAGGCATCTTAAAACTGTTTTCCGTTGTTCAGTGAATAAAAAACACATTCAACAGCATGACAGCATTTTCAGTTAGACAGCACAAAATAAATGAAGATGCATTTTTTCATGGTACCTACCACATACGTTTATTTATACCATGGCTAGTAGTGACAAGAAAAGCTTTTTACTGCCATCTATTTAAGCACCTTTGATTTCATAGTTTAGCAAAGGTAAAAATATAGAAATAGCATTTCTTTATCAAGAAGAGCTTTTACATCCATTTTGAAACCCACCCTAATTTAAATTAGGGATATGGGGCCATGAACATAAGTCACAAGGTAGCAGCCAGTGATTAACTGACCAAAGAAATGTGGTGCCAAATAAACAACAGCAAAAAAAAAGAAAAAGCAAAACAATGGCATAAATGCTGACGAACTGCCACTACATTTTTGGCTCCCACAGAATTCCCACTTATTGACATCTTGTCTCACTTTGTTTTGCAAAGCATAATTTAAAGCTGGGCAGGAAGAACATACAATTGTATAGCAGAGACCCCTTCCGCCAGTGATGTGAACTGCACATACCTCACTGTATCACAGTTCATTGTGGCCGGAAGGGGGTTTTAAATGTGTGATATTAGTGATTGCTGTCCTGGATTGGGGGGGGGGGGGGGGGGCGGGGGGTGTAGGAGAGACAGTGACTAACATTTGCCATAGTGTAACTGACTAGTCGGAGATGGCTATGCTGTTTTGTGTCCAAAATTGTCATTTTGTTTCTTACAACTCTTGAAATCAGATTACAGAACTCAGCCTACATGTGATGATCATGTTCCCCTTTCTGCAGGGGGCTAATCCTCCTCTCATCTGTTCAGAACTAATAGGAGTCTGCTGCATCTGCTCAATTTACATGGCATGCTTTTGGGATTCCTCTGCATCATAATAGCTCTTTTGCTTTTCGAAAAAGAACAGTGATTTTTTTAGGCCATTTGGTTGAGTGATTAGGTATCAATGATTTTGTTTTTGTTGTCTTGTCTTACTAAGAGAATCTTTAAAGTACATAGCTCACAGCATATAAACGGCAGACCTGTTTTCTGTGTGGAATTTCTTGGTGTTACCCTCTCATTCTAGAGGACACTTTTGAAGTCCATGTCTCTAACCACCCTTTCTACTGTTTCTGGCTTTTTTCCTTCAAAGTCTTCAGATGGTCACCCTGTAAACAGGTGGTGGCTTCAGCATTAACCCAACCCTCCACACGCATGGCTTCTGAAGGCTTTTCATCAGAGCAGCTGTGTGATGCCTGCAGAGGGAGAGCCTGAGATTGGCATGAGTCTCAGCTGTGATCCCATCTGTCTGTTTTAGTTGCCACTGGCTCAGTGTCTCTAAGTGTCACTGACCAACTGCTTGAAGCACCTTTTGCCAGAGTTGGCAGCTGAAATGTTTGTGCTCTTGATCAGCTTGCCTCAGGATCAACTAATCTGCTACTGAATACAGCCTTCTGATGGGTCTGCATGCTGATCCCATTAAACCCTAACCAGAGATTTCAGCTCTTGGCCAGCCATTTTCATGTAGAAGGAGATTTACTACTCTAAGGATCTCTCCTTAGAAGCTTTCAGAATAGGCTTGATTTTTCTAATTTCAACCTTTAGTCTATACTATTTGTTAGATTTCCATGCATGCTTAACCGATCTAGGTTTCTTCACTTTATGTAATTGCATATCTGGACTGTACAGTTTTTTTGTATACTTCCGACCTACCAACTTCAATGTGCTTCCTGTTTTAATTTTCAATCACTATCCACTGCTGTCACTGCTGAGCATGATAAATTATATGAAGTTTGTTTTCATGAATCACATGTTCAAGCACAGAGTGTCAGGAAGGCTAAGCAGAGAAGCAGAGGGTTTATGGCAGCAACTAAACCAGGATTTCACAAAGCATACCTATTTAAATATCCATATAGGCATACTGAATCTGTTTAGATAGACCAAGCAAAGTGGCATAAGTGTTTGAGAGTTTAGAGGGAAATCTGAAATCTCTGGAGAAAGCCCATACAGACAGAGATAATGTGTAAACTCCATATAGACAGTGACCTGGCTACGATCTGAATCCCATACTTTGAAAATAGAGGGTAGTAACTTTAACCACTGTGCATACCACAAAGTGTTCATTTTGCCTTAAAAGGTTAAAAATGAATGATTACTTTGAAAGATAAACAATTTGTTTAAATATATATTAATTATGTAATATAAGACGGCTACAATCAATTATTTGTAATTTTTCTAGAAAATCTACTGTACCTGTATATAATAAGAAAGATCTGCAGACAGACCCATCCTGAATCTATTACACTGCATCTCTTGTTGTCCACCAGGGCAGAGCAAATATTCTTTTTTCAGCAGCCTCTTGCCTGTTGACCTTTTTCCCTTCATAGACACCTACTACCCCACAGTGCCTTTGTTGCCAAAGAAAATTATGTTGCAGGCATATTGCTGTATATGCCTTTCCCAGTTCTGTTCTGTGTGTTGTTCTTTATGTTTAAAATTAGGAATTGTATGCATCACTTTGACCAGTAGGGGTAGTTCATTAGCACAGTGTTTAGCAGTTCAGCCTCATATCCCGGGCTTCAGTCCTATGGTTACTGTATCTCCTCATGATTGTGTGGGGTTTTTCTTCTTCTTCTTTATCACAAAGACTTGTGTGTTTGGTTAATTGGTGACACTAAATTGCCCCCAGTGGGATTGTATGTGAGTGTGAGTTTTAGAGTGAATAGGCTCTACAATGGACCAGCACCATGTCCAGGACTGGTTTCTGACTTATGCCTGTTGCCATTGTTATAGTTTCCAGCTCACCTGAAATGGATTAAGCAAGTTTGAGAATATTATTTTGTTACGTAAAAGAGTCATACATTTTACAGATATACACATTTAAAAATAAAATTTCAGTGCAGTATTTGGAAACAAAGCAAGACCCAGCACTGGATGGGAAACTGGTCTTTTGCAGGGCATACTCGCACAGATACACCCATCCATAGTCACCTACCAGCTAGCTGCCATCTAACCTAACATGCAGGAAACCTGTGTATGCAGTATTTAGATAAAGATGTAAATTTAGTTCAAAAATATTTCAAATAAATGTAAATATTAAGAATAAAAAGCATTCCAGATGAATGAATTTTCATCTAATATTTTATTTTAATGATTTATTTTTGTTTACCTGATTAAAGTGGCAGATTCATAATAAATTAAACCAAAATGAAATCTTCATTAATCATCAATAATTGAAAAATGTAGTTTAACTGAAAAGTCTTCACTTCTACCAAATTTCAGTACTATAATCATTCTAATCTCTAAATTACTAGTGTCCACAATCATAACAGTTAGGACTGCTCCCTTGACAATTTATTACAAAATGCACATTTTGCAGGGTGGAGCAAGAGAGTAAGACAACAAAGTAGCACTTGGCTTCAGGTTCATATCTGGCTGGCACATCTTTTGTATGCAGTCGTCATGTTTTCCTTTGCTCGTGTATACTTCTGCTGCAAACTTCAACATCCTCTCATGTTCCTAAAGCTTGCACTTAGGATCATTATCTAGCTCTGAGAACATCCATGCAAAACCAAAGGCAGACTACAAAATGGTTGAAATAATGATCACTATGAAAGATACTATATAAATTAAGGGTTGTGTAGATAATGTATGTACATTACTGTCTTCAGGCTTATTTTTGTTTTGAAAAAGTGGTTGTAGTATATGCGTTATGAAAAGTGTTATGAACAAAAGAGTGATTGACTGTTCCTCATTTAAAATAGACGGTAATGTAGAACATGGTGTTCATTTTCATATGAATTTGAGAAGCATGCATGTTCCTGAGGAGACATCTGTTTCTAAAGGTGGCCTTTTACTTAATTAAAAAGAAAGCTCAGGACAGGTCTGAAAAGCAACTACATCTTTGTAAAGAGATTTTGTACCTACAGAACTTCACATACATTGACTTTTTTAAACCTAGGAAAAAAATCAGAATGCTTTATCTAGGTAGCTTCGGTAAAATGAGCTCCTGAGGTGATATGAAAATCATAAATCAGTTGTCTAATTTAGATGTTTTTCTTTCCTTGAGCTCCAGAGTTAATTGTGCTGGTAGACATATCATCCAGTCTCGGGTCATTGTGTTTTCTCCCTGCCTGAGCAAAGAGTCACCCAGGAGGTCACCTCCTGTCTGACACAAAATTATGATTGATTTCTCTTTCAATTAACAGTAAAACTTGGGCATCACATATAATTGTTCAGGTGTTTTGATAATAGAATCTCAAGTCAGGATGTCATTTGGGTACCTGTGGGTATAAGAGAGGGAAGTAAACTGCATTTGGCTAGTACTAAGACAAATGACCGAGCTAATCTGAGAAATTTCTACAGGCACTACAGAATCAGGCTGCTGTGCAAGATGTACCAAAGTTATTTTGCATTCAGTATAGCTACGTATAAAAGTTATGAAAGAAAATGTGTGTGTTGTTTCGTAGATGATTGGTGGCTGCCTTCTGCCTTAAAGATGCATTTTAAACTGGAGCTCAGCTATACTGGGAAATGGTAAGAGATTACCACACCCAGTTACATGGATGTTGAAACAAAGTGAAAAAATTTCCAAGTATCTCCAAATTCCTTTCTTTTTGACCTTAGCCCCTAATGCTCACTTCAGTTATAGAAGTAAATGGGGTAGACAATTCCTCCATGCCAGTCTGGCCAACCCTACTACTGTATATACAAAACTGGCAAAGATTCATTAGCAAATTACTGTACATCTCATCTCGATTGTCAATTTAAGCTATAGCAAAGAGATATGCATGAAGTGCATCCCAGTTGAGTTTATCTGTGCAGCTCAGCTCTGTTTGGAAGTTAGAGATAGAACACCTCCCATTTACACCTCATAAAGGCTGGTCATTCAGGAAGACAGAATTGAAAACATTCTCATGTTACACCACAGTGATGATGACTAGTTCAGATATAGAAGTAAATAGAATTGAAAATAACTGCAGGTTCATCCTCTTTAGACTGTCCAGTGTTACAAAAGGAAAAGGAAGCATAAATATCAGCTCAGTCATGGCTGTCCGTCGATCTGACGATGACGCTGTCCATCCATTTGCCCATCTCTGTCACTCCCCCACCTGTGTGTCTGCTGGTGGGAAAGCAGGCCAATCTGGGAAAGGCAGACCCAGGGGCACGATGGGCAAGGGAATTGCTCCCCGGCGCAGTGGGGTTGGTTTCATTGGTGATGTCTTGCCATTGTCTTCTCTTCTTGTTAATGTGTCCGTTGCTGTTCAAAGTGATGGATTCCGTCTCCAAAGCATGTTCTCCTCAGCAGATTTCTCAAGCTGCTTATATGGAATTGAGAAAACGTTTCTTTCCAGAGTTTCTTCTGTCCACCTTGAGGTCGAGATCCTTCAGCGAGCTCTCCATACCAGACCATCCGGGGAAGTCGAGACTCATCCATTCGGATGACGTGTCTGATCTAGCGGAGGACACGGTTCAGCATGATGGCCTCAATGCTTTTTGATGTGCAGCGTTCCAGAATTTTAGAGTATGGAACCCTGCCCTTCAAAACGATGCCCAGGATCTTTTGGAGGCAGCAGATGTGGAACGTTTCTAGAGTGCGGATTTGCTTGCAGTAGGGAGTCCAGAACTCGCATCCATAAAGGAGTGTTGATATGGTACCGCATAATATACCATAACCTTGGTTGCCATGCAGAGATTTTGGTTACAAAAGACAATCTTGCCTAGATGGCCAAATGCAGAGGTGGCTAGTCGCAGGCAGTTACCAATTTCTTCAGTCACAGAGGCATCACTAGATATTATACTTCCAAGGTAGGGGAATGATTGTGTGTTCCCCAGTGTCTTGTTGCCAATCTTGATGTCCACTGGAGGATCTGTGTTCTGGAAGGCAGTCTGAAGGGTCAGTGTCTTGGAGTTGCTGATTTCATGGCCCATTCAAGAATAGGTTGAGTGTAAAGACTTAGGGGTCCTCTGAAGGCTTTCCGGGTGAAGAGCTACTCCTAAATTATTGTAAATTGTATCATAAATTAATTGTTCAGGAGGTTTTTGAGTGGGTTGATAATCTTCGGAGATTAGGAGATATCAGCTAGAGACACAAAAAACACACAAGCAGGCTCAGCAATTGAAAAAATGGGAGTGGTAACATAATCAAGTTGCTCTTCTCCCAAACTGTCCAGCTCAGGTACAGAGAGAAACTAGATAGAAAATGTCACCCAGTTGTATAAAAAGGCTAGTCATGCAGGTCAGCCATGCTTGGAAATATGAAGGAAAGTACCTGATACTTTGTCTTCTGTTAAACTGGTCAACATTACATAATATAGGAAAAAGAAGTGGAAATGCCTTCAAAGTACGCCTTGCATATAATCGGAATGTCCAGAATTAAATAGTTTAAGAAATGCCTCCCAGTTTCACATCAAACAAACTGCCAAGTTATTTTATCAAGGAAAACAGAGGAGAAAGTGCAAGTATACACCTGTGACAAGTTACACCTCTGTACAAGTCAAGTATAGAGGGCAGTTTGATGGAACTTTAAGTCAAATAAAGGAATAGTCCTGTAACTCAACTATACTGGGAAATATGAGAGAGCCAAACTCACATTTATACCTTGGATAGGCCTGTCACTAAACTACAGGAAAAATAGGCGTGGTAACATCAGCAGGTTACATGTCTGATGGCGTGTCCTTCTTGGTGTAGTGGGCAATACTAGATATAACATTTCTTTGTTATACCTCAATTAAACTGCACAGTTTAACTAAAATATTTCCCAGTTTCCACTAGAAATGCTGAGATACTGGAAAGGAAATATGCATTTGAGATACATGATTGTGACAAAAATGTTCTGTGAATTTTCAGGTACAGTAGTTCTGCTCACTCATTATGGTGTTGGAAAGTGGTGACGTGTTTAATGTTGATCAAGTAAGTTTCACTGTACGCTGTACATGTCACAGTGATTACCCTTTAAACCTATAAAACTATTACAGCCATCCCAGTCAGCCCAAACCTATTTGTAAAGAAACTGGAAACACTGCCCAGGCAGATACAGTGTAAACAAGAGTGGCAACAGATGTCACTAACTATCTTTAATCCTCTGAGCTGTGTATTTGAGCACTTTTACTCTTGGAAAAAAAAATATACAAATATTTAAAGATTCACAAGAAATTGATGCAATTGAGGATACCCATAAAATCAGTGCCTCTGTGAGACCCTTACCATATTTCTAATCTTCACGTCCATTCAGCAGAGATCCACATTTTTCTTCAAGAATCTTTTAACACATGGTGGCGCTCAACTTTACAGTATGCAGTCTATTATCTGAAGATTGCTCAGTGTCTCTTGTGGTGTTTTCTCTCATCACTTTTCTGTGATACAAAAAGGCTTCTGCTGAGAAGGCATTGCTCGGAGCAATTAAATTTCACGCTACACTTGCCAGTTGTGACCGTGACGTCTCCTCTGAGCTGTAACCAAATGTGTTTGCTGTTTCAGACACAGGGAGAAGTTGGTGTTTACAATACACCAGTGCCACTTGGAGCAAGTGGATTCTGGCATTTACTTGATTTGTTAGAATTCATCAGTTATTAGGTTTGCTGCATTGAACTTTTATGGGAGGGTTGACTTTCAAAAACTGGAAGAATAATACTGGAAGCTTTGCAAAGTTAGGTTAGTGATATGTGATATAATCAAGATGATTAACCTGTCTTAAATGCATATAGTGTCTTTCAGATCCTAAACACTTGGAGATTACTGATAGCAGCAACTCTCCACTAGACTTCTTCAGTGCCAGGTGCCTCCAACATTTGCCTAGGCAAATGGTCTTTATGTATTTATTTTGTCATCTGGCTTTCAAAATGTCCAATTTATTGAGTCGGACTTATGAAGCCAATGGAGATTGATCTGTACTGTACCACTATTTTGATAAGCCTGCTTTTTTGTGATGGGTAGGCCCTTCAAATCATATCTGTTACCTTACTATTAAGTAAAGTACACCAATGCTAGTCTAAACAATATTGAGACACTGCTACCAGGCTGTAATTGGAGCCAAACAGTTATGCTGCAGAACACCATTTGGGGGTTTTGGATACATTTACTGTATGCCATTTCCACCCTCTTTTTTGCCACATGTTTCAACAGCATCTCATGAGCCCAGCTACAGTAGCTGTGAGGTATTCCTGCTAAAAGTTAATCAGTTCATTAATTTTCTGAAATTGCCTTTTCTTTTACTGAGCTTGTGACAGTAAGATCAGGTGCTAGCCATGCCCCCCAAATGAGGAAAACCTTAAAAACAAGGCTGCCACACAAATGGCAGAAACTCACCTTTTCTACAAGCCTGCGGTGTTCTATGAAGTATCTAGTGATGCTGATCCATCGCATACGGTACATGTGCCTCTAATCTCTCAGACATATAGGAGTTAAGATGCACAACAGCAGTCCTTCATTCTAAGCCCATTTATTATCAAAGAACGTCAAATTCTCAGCATTACCCCAGCATTTAACCTATGCATGTATTGATTAAATATTTCTTTTTGCTTATTTACTAGTTTTTTGAAACCTATATGTTGTTGGGATCTTGTTGGCTATCACCCTGTACATGGTTCAGACCTAAACTTTCCATGTTTATTCTCTATGACAAACTCGTAAATACTTGCAGGGTTACCCGTATAGTTTCTAATAAAATTCTCTTTACCCTGTGCTGTTGGGATAAGCTGTGCCTCTGACCCTGAGTTGAATGAAGAGGGTATGAGAATAGGTGGCTGAACTGAACTGATAGTTATTTATTAAATATCAAAAAATGACCTTCATATCACAGTTGCCTATTCTCATGGTATTCACTTGCCAAACTCACCTTTTCACCTTTTTCTAATTCCTTAGTTGTTCCACACTGCCCAATATCCCACATTGTTCATTCTATTCCCACTATTCTTGACTATCTGATATTTTTCATTTTACAAGGCATTGAAGAAACTACTTAGCTATCAGTTACCATGAATTGATCTATTGTTAAAGCTATATGTTTTAAAGGTGAACAAATCAGAGTAGGTCACATTTCTTCTTTTGTCATGAAACATTTTGTACCATTTCACCAACATGTTAAAACTCTGCCTTTGAGATTCCTCCCAGGAGGCCATTTCAGCAGCATTGTCAAGATACAAAGTCAGACTAACTTCTAGAACCATGCTTGAGAGCAGTATTTGCCAGGAATCTATCCCAAATAGCTTGCTAATGCTAGATCTGAATAAGCTGTTTGGTGCTGCTAAGAGAGTTCACTACCGGCAGGTTGAAAATTAATGATGTGATGGCAAGTGGGTGACAGGCAAGTGTGAGACAGAGCAATCTGTATGCTAAATTTAACACAGTAGAAAGACATGTTGCTCAACACACAATGCAATGTGTGTAATGAATTCCCAGTTTAGTAATACTTCTGTTTCATTAAAAAATAGACCCCACTTTTAGGGCTTCTGAGTGGGAAGGTGTTGAAATAAGATGAGAGCTCTGAAGGTTTCAAGAAGCTCTCAGTTCATAAGATATTGCCTGGATGCCTACAGTATGTAAAGGTCTCACATTTGCCCAACACTGACTAGAGGTCAGGCCCCCAGGGTCTCAAAAGTTTTCTTTTCTAGTAGCAGATGAATGTATAGCTGGAAGGACAGCCTCAAGGCCTGGACTGTGGGGAAGAGTGAGCCCACGCTCTGGGCTCTGGCCTGGAGAAGTCTGTCAGAACATCTTAAGCACACAGGCGGCCTGATGCTAAGGGTGCAGAGAGTGTGTTAGCCTTTGGAGACAAAGGAAGGCTTTTAGACAAGACAGATATTCAAGATAATGGGTTTTATTGTCTAGAGGTCACGCAGTACCAGTATTAACAGAGCTTTCCCACCTTCCCACCAAAATATACATCCAAGTGATGTACTGTCATCTCCAATGCTTTCAAAAGGCAGACCTGTCACTATTCATATCTCCTGCAGATCTGTTAAGTGCTGGAGTGCTGCTTTTTTATCATTTCCATTCTTTTCTGCTTCTCTTAATAAAAGGCAATTAAAGTGAAAGGAGGCTCAAAGCTCAGCCCACAAGGGGATGTGTCAGGATGCACTGGTCTACCATATGAGCTCTTAAAAAACTTTAAGGGCTTGTAGTCAGCGAAGAGGAATTGAGCACAAGAGGGGTAGAAGTGAATATATCTGTTATATACATTAAAAGCAGAGAAATTACAGCAATTTGAGACAGCAAATTGTGCTACAGCCACCATTTATAAACTGGTTTAAATTGTTTAGACCATAGTTTCCTCCAGTCTTTATTTCATTTTCATTTCTTTGCAAGATGACTTAAAACAAGGGTCTACAAACTCCATAGAACTTCTGCTGTCACTGCAGTGCTGGCCTACTTAACAACTGCTACCTAGCCATCACATTTCCAGCAACTGGTTTATCGCAAACCTGGGATCTGAAGCTGGCCTATTTCCTACAAACTTCTGGTGCTTGACCATCTTATGTGATTTTACTAGATATCAGATTTGCTCTGTTATATACTGTTGATAGTCTAGTGGTGTGACCCTGACATATCTGCTGATGGTCTATTTAATTTTTCAAGTTAGTTATCCATTAAATGTGTGGTGTTGGTCCATTATATGTGGCTCTATTATACATCTGGTGTTGGCGTATTATACTTCTGTTGCAGGCCGAATGAATATCTAGTGTGACTGTGCAGTACTGCTGCCAGACTATCACACATCTCCTCGTGCTTGTCCATCATATGTGATCTACTGTCCATCTTGTACTGGCCTGTCGTACCTTTAGTTTTACTCCTTTACACATCTAGTACACATTTTAGGAGGTCTGGTGATAGCTTATTAAATATCTATTGCCAGTGCATAATCCCTGGTACTGATCCATTACATATCTGTTGTAAGTTTATGGCTTACTGTATCTGGTACAGGCTTTTGTCACACATCTTGTGCTACTTTATTGGCAATCTGCATTCAGAAAGCAATTATGCTACCGATAATACTTATTTTGATGGCTGTGTGTGTGATTTTTATATTTCTCATAGCCTTAAAAGATTCATTGGTAAAGTAGCTGCATGATGTGATAGCTGAAATAAATTTTAGTAAGTGGGAAGGGCCTGTATAGAAGAAGAATTTGAACATTTTGAGACTCTTTATGGAAAAGTGGCCCCATGAGACTTCTCCCTAAACTATGAATAAATGAGCAGAGCTACTGTAGGTAGGAGGGCATGATCGTTTTTGATATTTGTTGAATGTTTGCTTTTTAAATGTGTTTTTTTTACGTTTTCATTAAACTTTGGTCTGTTTTTTTCTATTATTCTGTCTGTCCATCCACCCATTCATGTATTTTCTGAATATACTGAATAGTCCATTTTTGCTCATTAACAATTCCACAAAAACTATATTTTAATGTGTAAGGTTTTGTTTTTAAAATTATGTCATCTATGGGATTTGTGTCCAACTTAACTTTTTTTTTATCACACAAATTGTGTAATACCAGACCAGAATGCACTGCAGTCACAATCAAAAGCAAATTTCCTGATAGCATGGTCAAAGGCAGAGAGAAAGAGAATAATGTTCTTAAATCAAAATAGAATTGTACATGAAAAGGTGTAATGTAGAAGAGGTTAAAATGGCTAGCAAAAAGACCTATTACAGGAGATACAACAGCCGGAGAAATATAGTGTGGATGCTATAAAACAACTGATTACACACAGCCACTCTTCTTTTTGTAACTACGAGTAAGATAGATACTTTATTAATCCCAAGGGGAAATTCGCTTACTCCAGCAGCAGCATACTGATAAAAAACAATATTAAAGAGTGATAAAAATGCAGGTAAAAACAGACAATAACTTTGTATAATAATGTTTACCCCCCTCGGGTGGAATTGAAGAGTCGCATAGTGTGGGGTCTCCTCAGTCTGTCAGTAGAGCAGGACAGTGACAGCAGTCTGTCGTTGAAGCTGCTTCTCTGTCTGGAGATGATCCTGTTCAGTGGATGCAGTGGAGTCTCTATGATTGACAGGAGCCTGCTCAGCACCCATCGCTCTGCCACAGATGTCAAACTGTCCAGCACCATGCCTACAATGGAGCCTGCCTTCCTCACCAGTTTGTCCAGGCGTGAGGTGTCCCTCTTCTTAATGCTGCCTCCCCAGCACATCACCGCGTAGAAGAGAGCACTCATCACAACCGTCTGATAGAACATCTGCAGCATCTTATTGCAGATGTTTAAGGACGCCAGTCTTCTAAGGAAATATAGTCGGCTCTATCCTCTCTTGCACAGAGCATCAGTATTGGCAGTCCAGTCCAATTTATCATCCAGCTGCACTGCCAGGTAGTTATAGGTCTGTACCCTCTGCACACAGTCGCGTGTGATAATCACAGGGTCTATGAGGGGCCTGGGTCTCCTAAAATCCACCACCAGCTCCTTGGTTTTGCTGGTGTTCAGTTATAGGTGGTTCGAGTCACACCATTTAACAAAGTTCTTGATTAGGTTCCTATACTCCTCCTCCTGCCCACACCTGATGCAGCCCACGATAGCAGTGTTGTCTGCAAACTTTTGCACGTGGCAGGACTCCGAGTTGTATTGGAAGTCCGATGTATATAGGCTGAACAGGACCTGAGAAAGTACAGTCCCCTGCAGTGCTCCTGTGCTGCTGACCACAATGTCAGACCTGCAGTTCCCGAGACGCACATACTGAGGTCTGTCTGTAAGATAGTCCACGATCCATGCCACCAGGTGTGAATCTACTACCGTCTCTGTCAGCTTGTCCCTAAGGAGCAGAGGTTGGATGGTGTTGAAGGCGCTAGAGAAGTTCAGAAACATAATTTTTACAGCATCACTGCCTCAGTCCAAGTGGGAGAGGGATCTGTGTAGCATATAGATGATGGCATCCTCCGCTCCCACCTTCTCCTGGTATGCGAACTGCAGAGGGTCGAGGGCGTGGCAGACCTGTGGCCTCGGGTGGTGAAGCAGCAGCCGCTCCATGGTCTTCATCACATGTGACGTCAGAGCGACTGGCCGGAGGTCATTCATCTCACTAGGACGTGATGCCTTTGGGACTGGGGTGATGCAAGATGTTTTCCAAAGCCTCGGGACTCTCCCCTGTTCCAGGCTCAGGTTGAAGATGCGCTGTAGAGGACTCCCTCTGGATACTCCATCTGGAATCACTGTTTTGCTGGCACAAAGTCTCCTCAGCTTTTTGCTTACCTGAGCTGCTGTAATTGTGGGTGGGGATGTCTCTCCTATGCTGGTATCAGCAGAAGGATGGGTGCAGGGTG
The DNA here is from genome assembly GCA_026402145.1 of Polypterus bichir lapradei. Lineage (NCBI taxonomy): Eukaryota > Metazoa > Chordata > Cladistia > Polypteriformes > Polypteridae > Polypterus > Polypterus bichir. Next base: position 14,148,525 of record JANRMT010062846.1, on the reverse strand, counting down.
CAGTACTCTGAGGTGAGAGTGGGTTAGGGTGGTCAAACCTGTTAAAGAAGTTGTTCATTTGGTTTGCTCTCTCCAAATCTCTCTCGATGTTGGCACCCCGCTTTGAGCTGCAGCCAGTGATGATCTACAACCCATCCCACACTTCCTTCATGCTGTTATTCTGCAACTTCTGCTCCAGCTTTCTCCTGTACTGCTCCTTCGCCGCCCTGAGCTGGACTTGGAGTTCCTTCTGCACGTGCATGAGCTCATGCTGATCACCACCTTTAAAAGCCCTTTTCTTCAGGTTCAAAAGGTGAGAGTCAGACATTCTGCAGAAAAAATGTACGTTCATACACGCTGTTATTCAGCATTGGGCTACAAAAGGTGGTATTGTTGTTTTTTGTTATTATTATTATAAACAATTCTAATAAACATGTATAAGCCCTTGCTATGTTACTAAGCCCACGCAGATATCTGTTCTGGGAGCACTCTACTCATTACGGTAGCTCCTAGTGGCACTAATGAATTTTGGAAATGCTTCAGGGCATTTGCTGCCTTTTTTTGTTACAGCTACTCTGAATAGAATATAAATAAATAAATAATCGATACATTAAAACAAAATGTTGCCTAACAGAGCAGTGAGTAGGTAGCTCCTTTTTTTTTCCTGACCTGACTCAATGTTTTTTTAAATGAGAATTTTCTTACAGAATTCCTGGCAACATGCCTTAGGCAGCAGGTGTGTGAATACAGTACAAAAGGCGTAAACTAAAATATTCATAATTAGGGTTAAAAAAACAAACAAACAAACAGAAAAAAAACTATCACTATTACTACATTCACCTCTGTCCTTGTGCGTTAAAAATACACTTTAATGGTGTTTCCTGTAACTTCATCTCTACTAAAGCTTGAAAAACACTAAAGGATTTTTTCTTGACTCATAAATGGTTATACAGCTGTTTAGTTTTTTGACTTCTAATCTCCACATTTTCAGCAATCTGTTTTCTCCAATAATCCATCCATTTACTAACCCACTTAATCAGAGGCTGGCTGCTATTCCAGTTACTACCCCTGGATGAAGTGCCAGTATATCAAGTCCAGGTTGGTGAATCTGTGAGGAAGTACTGGTATACATAATATTATTAAATATAATATATAATTTTATCAGACATCTCAGTAAGGAACCAGCCCTGGACAGGGTGCCAGTCCACACATACACACTCACACGGGAGGCAATTTAGAATCACGAGTTAACCTAACCAGCATGTCTTTGAGAATATAGGAGAAAGGATTAAATATAACGAGGAAATCCCACAAAGTCAGCAAAGAACGTGCAGACTCCAAACAAACTCAAGTAGTAATGGAATTTGAATAACCACTGCAATACCATATAACTCTTCTCTTATTTTATCTTATCTTGTTCTGCCCTGTCTGTAAGTGTGACGATAAAAAGGTTTTCTAACACAGTAATAATATACAATCAACAAGTAATGAAAGAGTCAGATTTGCACTGAAAGTATAACCAGCTCCAAAATATACTTTTCAAAAAAATTAAAGGAACACTTTGAAAAGGCATCAGATTTCAATGTGGGGAAAAAAAATCATGCCGGATATCTCTACTGATATGGACTGATATGGTAATGTGTTAGGAATGAAAGGATGCCACGTCGTTTGATGGAAATGAAAATGATCAACGGACAGAGGGCTGAATTTTAAAGACACCCCGAAAATCAAAGTGAAAAAATGAGGTAGCAGGCAAGTCCATTTTGCCGAAATTTCATTGCAACAACTCAAAATCGTACTCAGTAGTTTGTATGGCTCTCGCGTGCTTGGGGGGGGTGCATGCTCCTAATGAGGCAATGGATGGTGTCCTGGGGGATCTCCTTCCAGATCTGAACCAGGGAATCACTGAACTCCTGGACAGTCTGAGGTGCAACCTGGTGGCATCGGATGGACCGAAACATAATGTCCCAGAGGTGTTCTATTGGATTTAGGTCAGGCGAGTGTGGGGGCCAGTCAATGGTATCAATTCCTTCATCCTCCAGGAACTGGCTGCATACTCTCGCACCATCGGGCCGGGCATTGTTGTGCACCTGGAGTAACCCAGGACTCACTGCACCAGCATAGGGTCTGACAGTGGGTCCAAGGATTTCATCCCGATACCTAATGGCAGTCAGGGTGGTGTTGTCTAGCCTGTAGAGGTCTTTACATCCCTCCATGGATATGCCTCCCCAGACCATCACTGACCCCTAACCAAACCGGTAATGCTGAACGATGTTACAGGCAGCATAACATTCTCCACGGCTTCTCCAGACCCTTTCACGTCTGTCACGTGCTCAGGGTGAACCTGCTCTCATCTGTGAAAAGCACAGAGTGCCAGTGATGGACCTGCCAATTCCGGCATTCTATGGCAAATGCCAATTGAGCTCAAGTTTGCCGGGCAGAGAGCACAGGGCCCACTAGAGGACGTCGGCCCTCAGGCCACCCTCATGAAGTCTGTTTCTGATTATTTGGTCAGAGACATTCACACCAGTAGCCTGCTGGAGGTCAATTTGTAGGATCTGGCAGTGCTCATTCTGCTCCTCCTCACCCAAAGGAGCAGATAGCGGTTGGTCCTGCTGATGGGTTAAGGACCTTCTAAGAGGAGCCCTGTCCAGCTCTCCTAGAGTAACTGTCTGTTTCCTGGAATCTCCTCCATGCCCTTGAGACTATGCTGGGAGACGCAGCAAACCTTCTGGCAATGGCATATATTGATGTACCGTCCTGGAGACGTTGGACTACCTGTGCCACCTCTGTAGGGTCAAGGTATGGCCTCATGCTACCAGTAGTGACACTGACTGTAGATAAATGTAAAATGAGTGAAAAAACAGATGAGGAGGGAAGAATGTCAGTGGCCTCCACCCCACCTGTTAAACCATTCATTCCTGTTTTGGGGGGTCGTCTCATTTTTGCCCCAGTAGTGTACCTGTTGTTAATTTCAAGAACACCAAAGCAGCTGAAACTGATTAACAACCCCCTCTGCTACTTAACTGACCAGATCAATAGCCCAGAAGTTTCATTGATCTGATGTTATACTTTGATTAAAAAGTGGTCCCTTAATTTTTTGAGCTGTTTAGTTAGATGCACTAACCATTCTTCCCCCATGTCACTCTCTAGTTTTTGTTTTTATAGGGCACTTTTATCCTTGATCCCTACACCAGAAAATGAAAAAGAAGTGATTGCTACTTAATGTTTAATATTTAATGATTTTTTTTTACTTTTGTGAAGCTACCTTATGGAATATTGACTAAAGGTAATTACTGCTTCATGTAATATAATTAATAAGTCACCTAATTGATTATCAACTAGGCAACTAATTTAATTGAAAGATTAATTAAATTGCTAGTTTATTTATATTAAGTGATGACAACATTGATTGATACAAGCAAAATTATCTTTTAAAATAAGAGAGAAGATGCTTATGCTCATTATATATGAGGAAAAATTGGACAGTGAAGCAAATAAGATGTTAAATTATAAATTACTACTTAATAGTTCATCCAGTTTCTCCAGCTGTGACATCCCTGAAACCAACATGACTGCTCGAAAAGCTGCTTTGTGTAGTTGTGTACCATAATTTTTAATTGATTAGTCACCAAATAATTGAAACAACTAGGTAGCTAATTAATGACGTGATTAACTAATTTTTGATGCATACATTAGTGCTGTGTGTGTGAGATTGGTGGGATTTTTTTTTTGCTCCTAACTCTAATTAAACCCATAGATTTAAGCACTACTAGTGAGGTAACTGTTGAATATGTAAGACTAACAGATGGCATACACCTAGAAGATGGTATTAATAGACAGTAGTAACGGCATACTACATGATAATATGCAGTGAATACACTTGACTTGACCATACTCCGCGCCTGTATGCATCCGCCGCACGGCCGCCCTGCTGCCGAGAGTTGATTCTACAATAAAATAAAATAAAATTAAAAAGTGTAATAATTATAAAACTCTTTGCTTTTAATATAAAGCTGTAGTGCAGAGTTTCAGTATAGTATATGTATACCAAATTTCAGGCTACAGGTTATTTGATTTTTGACCTTGACCTTCTTGGGTTGATCTTTGACCTTGGAGGTCAATCATCACCCCGAAAGTGGATAGTAGAGGTCACGTAGTATATGTGTGCCAAATTTCAGGTCAATAGGTCAAACGGTTTGTGAGCTACAGGTGATTTAAAATCCTGGACAAACAAACGTAGCGTATTATATAAGATTACATTTTCAGGGCTTTAATCCAAGTAATGGTCTTGTGGAGCAGAGATTAGAGCAGGAACATCAGCTTTAAGACACAAACTGACCCAGGAAGAGATGTCTGTCCTTCTTACACTCCAAAGAACTTAACACTTGTGTTTGGGATGTGGTAGGAAAACTAAAGCACATCCAGAAAGCCACTCATGCAGGCATAGAGACAATGTGTAGCTTCCAAATGGATTGTGGAAATTTGAGCACTGGAATCAATAAAATGAGATCAATACCATGAAGTTTTCAATATGGCTTTTCATTTCTGAGTCACATGTGCTTGTGCTTAAGTTGTTTTCTCACATACCAATGTCATTTTTTAAGCTAATTAACTTATTCAAATTTTGATATTCATTTTTTTGTATGAATTACAGCTCAAAATTGACTTTTTTGTGATAGTGGTTAGTTGTGCCCAAATATAATTTTCAGTTGTGTTACTTAGAGCAGCAGCCTCATAATGGAACTACTGTAGCTGTTAATTGTAAGTGATATTTAGTGATTTATATATGTTATTTATATATTTATATTATTATTTATATTAAATATTTTAATTGCTAATATGTTCCTCATCTCTGAATGTGTGCTGCTATGAATTGGCATATTGTTGAGGGTTGGTTATTAACTTGTACCCAGTGCCATATAGTCCTTTGAGCCAGATTGGACTAAATTAGGTCTTTAGATGGGTGGAGGTCTGTTTATTTCTATTGTATCTAATATTCGATCTCATTTAGCTTGTACAACTAAATTAAGAGGATATTTTATTTTATTCATTATCCAAATACATTAGAATAAGAACAGAGGAGCAAGCCAACCCAAACTATTATGAAAGTGTATATAGTATAAATGCTTTATTAAGTTAGATTTAAGTGAACTTTATTGGAAAATAAACATTCATTCTATCGTTAAATTTAACAAGAGCCTCTTATGAATTTGTCAGCAATTAATTGTTCATTTTAAGCTTTTTAGTTTCATTAAGGCTTGGGCAGTGAGGCAAAATTGATCTATAATTGTTATTCATTGTTTTTCCAAAACTAACCTTTTAAATCATTGCTTGAAAATTATAATAGTGACTGTCAATTTTTAATTGTATTTACTTGTGATATGACATTTATCTTTAATGGCTTTTACACAGACTTAAATTCTCCACTTACATTTACAATAAAAATATATTTGGTTTTATGACTACAGGTATTTTTTCTTATTCTAGACACAAAAGCAGGTCATTTCATAAGTATGATTCAATATTAAATGTTCCATAAAACTGTAATTGATTAATTCAAAACTGCTAATTATTTAGTACCACTTCATGCAAAGTTGGGCTGTGTGAGCTAATACTAATTAAATGAGCCAGCACTCGGGGCTACCTGAACTTTAACATTTTGAGACTAGAACCTTCTTAAACAAATCATAAAACCTAACACTTGCCTGGTGTTTATTTAAATTCTTATATCTTAAAATATACTTAAATGCTAAAAGATGCCAAATTTTCTACTGGTTGAAATCTTTATTTGATATTTTGTATCTTTTAACTAATATTAGTGCAGACTGTTGCTATATATTGACCTAAACTTTCAATCTGTTATTGATCTAAATCTTAATTTCTTTGGAATGTTCAAAACTATCTTTATTTACTAGCTGGTTTTATTAGAATCGGAATGGACAAACAGTTTGAGAAAAATAAAACACTTATCGATTATTCTTGTAATCATTGTTAACCATTGTTAATTTGACGTGAAGTGAGTTAAGTTTGGGATGCATGCTGAGCAGAGCAATGGACAACAAAGCAAAGAGAGCAGAGAAGGAAACAACAAAAGAAAGAAGAGCCCAAAGAAATTAGCAAGATCTCTGTGAACTGAACTATAATCTGAAGATGCAGTGCATCTTGATTTGTAAAGACTCCTATCCCATCACCTGTATTTTTACATAAGTACTTTTTAATAAAACTCTTTTTCAAATACATTTCCTAATCTTTTAAGACTCTTTTCAAATGTATTTCCTTTTTTTTTTTAACCTAGTGTGGGTGATTGCCATATTCCCACAGGGGTGAGCAGCTGAGAAAAGATGTTTTAAAAAGAAAACACAGGTACACAGGTGTACCTCAGCTCAGAAGACAGCCATTTTGGTCTGCTTGTTCAAAGCTAGTTAGTCTCTTTGCTTGACGCAGCTGGCCATGTGCAGATAAGGCTGTACATGTGTGGTGCTATAAAGCAGCTGTATTAAGGCGAATTTCTGCAACAATACAATGTGCCTCTTACCTTCTTTTTTATTTGGAAATAACCTTATGTACATTATAAACAATATTTATATGAATAACATTTTCAAACACTCTTGATCGAGTTCAGGGTGGTGGGGTTAAAGCTTATTGTACATATTTCTTGTCATAAGCATTCTATATCTATCTATCTATCTATCTATCTGTCTATCTATCTATCTATCTATCTATCTATCTATCTATCTATCTATCTATCTATCATGTTTGGGACAAAGATACATTATGTAATTTTTAAACTGTGAAGCAGAAAAAAATGTGTCTGTGTCCCAAACATTATGGAGGACACTGTAGCTATCATGCATGGTGTGTTACACACATTTGTCTTCATGATATATATTATCTTTTACAGTAAGCTCTATTAGAAAGCATATGTTCAATGAAATTCACATACTGTAACACAAGGAAATAAAATGGGAGTAAATGTAAAAGAGTCTGTGAAACAGACTTAGCAATATAGGAAAAAGAGGGGGAGATAGATTATTCTTTAAAATGCCTTACAGAAAAAGGTCTTTATTTAATGTTGCTTTCGAATTCTTAATCCAGGATTGTCTTGAAAGGGTTACAGCTGTACTGAAGTACACACCCACTGTAATATAAAAATCAACAAGGTATGAAATAACCCATCCTCACACTCTTTCTGGGGCCACTCATTCTTTGATCATATCCCAAGGGAGGTTTAGTAGAAAAAAAGAATAAAAACACAGTGCGGCCCTTGGTATGATGTTGTACACCTCAGCACTGGCTTATGTAATGGGGACTAAAAATCAGAGTTTTTGTTTGTTTATTAAATAAGACTCATTTAATTTACTGTTTCATTTAAATAAGATGTAGCTTTTAAGTGAGTAAAATATGTAACCAAGACTATAACTATATTATAGAAAATAACTTACTAAGAGGTTAGGCCATAACATCTAGCTGACAGGCAGGCAATGACATTTTACTGTCAGAAGATGTGACAGTGGAGGCAGGGAAAAGAAGCTGAACAAAGTCAAGTATCTGAAGGGCAAGTGAGAGAAGTTTCTGCTCCACACTCCAGCTCAGAAGGTGGCAGTAATCCACTTTTACATTGGTCTGCCACAAATCAGAAAAGACAGAAGATAGATGATTACTTGCAATACAGCCATTGAGAGGTGCAGACGCAACAGCATTCGAGAGAGGCAAACAGGAATGAATAATGGAAGGATGAGAATGCACCAGTGATATAAGAGAGAGTGAAAGACGATGCAGGCGTTTCCAAAGCTACACAAATCATCATGCTACGAAAGTGCAGCTCCACACAAAATGTGCTTCAACGAAGGAGTAGACATCATGGCACTGCATACTTCTAAAGAATTTCTCAGTTTGAGTAACAATAATGAACTCTTGAAATTGCAAAAACATTTCTCTCATGTTTATACTAAAGCCAAGCTCACATTCACAGACACTGATTTGAATCATTCAGACTGAATCTTTTTTTCTGCTTTTGACTTCTAGTATTTATTACCTGTCTTCTCTGCAAATAAAGATAAGTAATGATTACATTAAAGTTTGAATATTTCCTCACTGAAATTTGCCTTGTTTATTGATATCATCTGCTCCAGTTGATCCAGTGATTAGTTATTTGTTTAGCTGTTTCAAATGTAGCCATCTGGCTTTGTTGGAGTATGTCTCTTCTTGTATGTTTGTTCAGGTGTGAGCCATGCTACTCTGTGATGTCACCAGCCTCGGCTTGATTTGTGCAGCCCCTTCAAAGGTAGCTTATCGCGTAAGTCCAAGCTGGAGCGTAGCTGTTGAAGCGACTCTTGGCCTTTGCTAAGGTACTTTGGAGTGGAGTGTAGCCTGTTCAGGGGAAGTTCCCAGGGACAGCAATAGGCCCGTAGCCTCAGCAGAGGTATCGTGAAGTTGCTTTGTTTTTGAAATATAATTGGAAGGATGGAGACAGGCCCTTAGCCACTGTCGTGTCTGTTGTGTTTGAAACATGAATGATGAGTGAATATTACATATTTAAATGGGATATACATGTAAACCAGAGCTAATAATTTAGTCATTTCCAGTGTTAACTTGTCTCTAAATATAAACAGAACCTTGGAGGCTAAAGTGCATCTTATGAACACGTTTACATCATAAATCAGCCTTTATCACTGTTCGTGAGTCACTTGCCAATACTCTAAATGTAGAAGCAGCTATATTACTGTGTACCTCTAAAATTCTCTAAGATTCTAATTACTGTTGAAAGGTCCTGTAAAAAAAGTGTTTAGTCTTTATGTATTTATTTGAGCTTCCGGTGTTTTAGGACTAATTTTAGAGAAAAGCCAAGCAAAATGACACTTTTTATTGGCTAACTAAAAAGATTACAATATGCAAGCTTTCGAGTCAACTCAGGCCTCTTCTTCAGGGAAGGTGTCATTTTGCTCGGCTTTTCTCTACATTCATAATGGCTAACATGATACAACTCCCTAGTACTACAGGACTAATTTTGAAATTTACCTCATATTTAAGTCCAATCTAAGGTAGTATGATGTAAGAGAAACGTCACTGTCCTTTAAACTGCAGGGATAACAATTCAGTTGTTGCCTTTACCTGTGTGACCATAAGCAAGTCATTCAGCCTGCCTTTGCTCCAATTGTAAAAAAATAACTGTAAAACGGTTGTAATGTGCACTTAACTTGCAAGTTGCCTTGGGTAAAGCTATCAGCCAGATAAATAAGAAGAAAGGGAAGTAAACAACTCGGAATATATTCTAAAGAAATTCATCTGTACCAGTTCTGAAGTTAAGCACAGTCACTTTTGGCTTTGAACTGACATTTAATTTGACTGCTCTAAATTTGCCAGTTGAGATGTAAAACACTGACAGATGTATATCATGTGTCAGTAGCAGAATGACTTGTGTTAAAGTTTTAACTCCTAACTGATGGATTTCTGCTTTATGCCAGTTTCTTCTACTATTATATATTGATTCTTATCCATATTCCTTGCTACTGTATATAAACCCGTTTGTCTCTTTTCTTTGTCTATTTTTGACTTATTGAAGTTGGCCATCTCGGTACAGATTTGACATTCATATCTATTCCTGTCTTCCCAGTGTTAAAGTTTTATTAGCTTTAGAGATGAAAAGAAATAATGTAGAGGGTGTGGAGGTCAGCTGTAGAGCAATGGGGAATGGGGCTCATGGAGAAGAAAGCTTTATTTGGCATCTCCCAAAAGTCCAAAAAGCTCATTGTCATGTAAGAATATTAAAAGAATTGTATTCTTTTTCCATTAAATTCTCACACGGCCAGACGTCTGAAGGAGTTAATTCTGTATATCGTAGCTGATTGAAAGAATTCCCTGAAGATGTAAGTATAGTCGACTTTTAATTAAAATTTGCAGCATTCCTGCTTTAACTTTTATCTCTTCTAACTGCTTTGCTGATTTGCAATGATTGATATATGTTATGTAAGAAAGCATCCTGACTTTGATATTGACTAAGGGGCCTGGTGTAAATGAAAGACAACACATAATAAACATAAGAATCTCTGCTTCTTTTTTGTTACTTGACAACTCCCTATTGTATCTCAATTGCAAATAAACAGGATAAAATGGAATTTCAGTGGAGTTACATGGAATTTCTTAGGAGTTAGTGAAAGGAAACAATATGTAAAGTAGAAGGTGCATGAACTGGATACACCCCTCTACCATACTTGTACCCAAATACAGTAACTGCTGCTCATTACTGTAGTGCAAGTATTCTCATGGGAGACTGGTTTTGGATTTCGTAATGGGGATGTCACTGGTCTGAAGTACCTTTACACAAAGACTAATGGGAATCTCAGTACAGCTACTGTTACAATACATGTAGTTGAAAGGAAATATCGACATCCTTGACATGTTTTTAGGGTGTGTTATTTATTAGCTGACCAAATGAGCTCGATAGATTTTGAGTTTGATGTATAAAAAGACTGTCTACCCAGCCAGGAAAAGATGCTCAATATGTGTTTTTATAATACAATATGGTTATGCAGAAATTGTACTGCAACCTTTCAACTTCAGTTCATTTCAGTTTTTTTTTTTTTGGTTTAACAGTTCAGTGCACTATAGCATATTTGCAAAAATAATACGACTCAAAGAAAAGATTCCAAGGTTCAAATCTTGGCCCTGGCTCTGTCTCCAATACATTGGTACGCAATCCAGACTTGATTCCTGGCTCAGTACTGGCCAGAATATGATCAATTTCCCCACAAACCTTGTGGAATGAATGTATTAACAAAACTAATAGTTAAGCTAATATTTTATTGAATCACCTAATGGTGTCTCATGGGGTGGTTGGGATTTTCATGTTCTCCGACTGTTTCCTTTGGTGGACTACAGTTTCTTAACACAGTCCTTCAGTTATGTGGATTGGCATTATAAATTGGTCCATTCTGTATGTTTATATATGAGAGTCTTGTGATGGTCTGGTGACCCATTGTAGTTTGGTTTCTGTATTTTGTCTGTTGGAGCCAAAATAGGCTGCATCTCCTTTAGTTACTGCAATGTAGATTGTGTGTTTATGAAATAAAGGGAAAGTACTGTGTGCAATTATACATTTATCTACATATCAAATGTTAAATGACTAAAAAAGTAGACACCTTAGTTAGACAAAGTTCACTGTTATTAATGACACTACATTTTTTAATTTTGCTCAAAGTCCTAATAAAAAAAATGTTTGTTTTAAAAACGCGTTAAATCTTTACATTTATATTTATATTATATTTACATGATATTCTTAACTGTGCTTAATTCAATTCAAGGTTGCGGGGGCTGAAGCCTATTACAACAGCAATGAACACTTGGCAGAAACCAATCCGGGACAGGGTACTTTGTTTATCAAAGGTCACGTTCATGTACACACTTAAACACTTGACCAATGTGGAATTGCCAAATAACCAAAATACGATGGAACCATAGGACAACGCACAGAGACATGGAGAGAATGTGCTGAGTCCGTAGTGACAACAGCAGGGTGTGAGACTTTAACCCAGCATGCCAGATTTCTGAGGCAGCAGAACTAACCACTGCTTACCCAGCAACCCAAACTGGATTAAGCAGGTTTGAGAATATACTTAACATGAGGAGGACAGAGCCTATTAAGTGCAAAGCAAGAAAAAGTCAGTGCAATCTATATTTTATTATATATGTGGATGAGTAAAGCATTGTACTTTAAAGCAAAAAGCAGTTTATTCATTTCCCTCTTCAATCTCATTGTATAGACTTGAATAAACCAGTTAATCTGCCTGGGCTTCAAGTATACAAAATAATCTTAAGTATTTGTCTTATAGCTCTGTAATTGTAAAGCTCATTGGGGTGGTCTATGCAGAAAAACACCAGTAACATTAAGGGATAGTTGTTGAACTGATGTTTTTTGTTTAATTGGCTGTTTCTGTGCAGAATGCTATCATACCAGCTCTCTGATACAGAAAAGAGAGACACTGTTTATGGAGTTGCTTTACAGGTGCCATGTGGGATTCGTTTTCCCCCTGAGAGATGTAGAGAAGCTATGCCTGAGAGGGGTAAACCCACTTAAAGCAGGTGGGGTTCCTTTATCAATGTGGAGCAGTAGCGGTGACAAATACCTGTTTGTTGATGGCCCTCTGGGATGCTTATCAAGTGCCTGCCTTCCTTTATAAAGCATATGCAGCCATACTAGTTGTGTTGTAGTTTTGTACCAAACCATCACTGTGTGTGGAAAGATTTTTCTCTTATTATTAAAATACTTAGCTTTTTTCTTACTTCATTTTCCCATCACCAATGTCTCCTTTCAGGAATTCTGGTATCTGTAAAGCTCAAAGAAAGAGTTTGGGAATCTGAGGCACCGCTGCAACCCAGGGGGGCTGCCATCTGGTGCTCTGAGGGAGGCAGTGCCCTGTGCATATCTGCTCCCCGGTGCTTCCTTTACGATGGCATCTCAGCCAGGTAAGAGCCATGGCCACCCACCATGATATACAGACTTGCATGAGTCGCTTCGCAATGTTAGAGCATCAACACAGTTGTCCTTGTTTAATAAAGTAAGATAAAATCAAAACTGGGCGTGATAGCCCCAAGAAAATGTGGCTTTCAGCCTAATAAACAGATTTGCTTTTCAGCCAGAACCACATGAAGAGATTACTCCTGGTCAGGTTCCAGGTTCAACAGCAAACACCATCATTCCAGAGACTTACAGGCTTTATAGAACCCTGACTGGAAGGGGCAGGGCCAGCTCTGGTCTCTGCAGCCAAGTCAGTTGCCTAGGTCAGCCGCAATCTAAAAAGTACACCTGTTGTTCCATAGACAAATGGATCTCATGTATCTGTAGAAAACTGTAATCTGCTTGACATGACGTAAAACATCTGAACAACATTCTTAAAAATATTTATGGAATGCTCATTAATTCAGTGTGAAGTAGTCATATGTGACATTGATGATACTTAACCTAAGAAATTTGAGAAATGAGAGAGAATTCATTCCATCAGCCAAATTTAGTTAGCTAATAGATAAGGTGTTTCAATATTAAAGTTGTCAATGTTTCTGCAGTAACTATGTGATTCAGGTGTTTATTTTACATTCCCCCAACGTTTTGTGCAAACAGCCTAATACATAATTATATAGTGGCCCTCTGTCCATGACATTTGACTGTAAACCACAAGTTTAATCAGTCACTGTGACTGAGTGAGACACTTAACCTGCCAGTGTTCACACTGTGGGAATATTTAAAAAAAATGTTTTGTAGCTCAAATGAAGATCACGGCGTTCTTCATTATAAAAAGTCACTACAAAGTGTAAAGAAACTCATGAAAGTCTCACATAGTTGGCATAACACATACATAACGTAGGCAGCTTTAAAATAAAACATTGAGATACTTTTAATGCATTTTATGCCCCCCCCCCCCAACACTAATTGAAAAACAGAAATAGTGAATTAAAGATTATTTCTGTCAGACATTGTTATTGAAAGATATGTCCTACAGCCAGTTGCAGTATCTTCTTCTGTTTGTTTACATGAGCACCATGGATGACATTTTAAACAACGTCATTTCCATGGCTGAAGCGGGACTGAAATGGCAGAAATGATAGACATCTATTGATGTGCTGTTTGCACTTCAGGGTCCAAGAGGGCATCTCACTCATCTAACATTATGGGTGCAAGCAGAAACTAGGGAGTGTTCACTGAGATGTCCCCATGTGCTACAAGACAACTCTTTGTAAAAGTGACCCAGCTTCACCCAACCTTTTGTCAAGGATTTATTTATTTATTTTTTTGTAGTTGTTCTGTTTTATCTGAGAATGTAGACACTGAGCACATGTGCCCCCATGACTCTGTACCTATGCCTATAACAACAGGGGAATGAAGAAGGCCGGCTAGTCAGTGTCAGTGGCAAAGGAATGTATTAATTATTTCAGTCATTTGCCAAAGAAACAAACATCGGTAGCATTGGGGTATCACCCTCCAGCAATATGGTGTCTGCTATTCCTTCACAAATGAGCAGCTGTTGTTTGGATATAAGTGATAGTGGCTACAGCCTTTCTGCTGTTATCTTTGACTGTAGTAATAGTAATAATGATGAGAGCCACTCCAATAATCCATCCCATCTTGTTGAATAGCCACTTCTGTCCTCTTTGGGCCTTGTTGGACACAGCTGTAATGATAACAATAATGATGGTAATACGCCAAATGACATTCCATTAATAACAATAATATTACATGTGCAGTCAGTTGTGTCATACTGTGGCATAGAGGGTAGTGTTTTTACTTGGTGGGTTCTGATCCCTCTGGTGTAGCCTTTATGTTGAGCTGGCATGCTGTTAAGGTTGTGTGGTATACTGGTACTAGTAAAGTATCAAAAAAACAATATGGTAACAATATTTCAGATCAGCTTTCCTCTCACTTACCCCATCATTTGCTTTTGTAGATGTTGAAAAATGTCCTTTTTGTAGACTTCACAAAACAAAATGAAGTCTCTATGACATTATGAAGACTTCATGGGGTACACCCTTGTTGCTTCAATACAATTTGGACTTCACACCCCCCACTTCATATTGTTTTCGACATGATCGTAACTAAACAGGGGAATGTAACTGAGAGTTCACGAGGTCACAACTTCCTTACTGGTTCGACTTTACAGTTATCAAGAAGAAAGTGGTGCATAGTGCGGCACAGCACACCAGGGATGCTCAAGTAAATAATGACTTTGGAGTTATCTGTTATTTGCTTTGGAATAATTTTGGTACTGGTACAGAGGTCCGAAAGATAGTATTGATTCCAAAGTCAAAATTTTGTAATGATCCAACACTAGATGTTCCTACCAAGTACATGTCCAAAGACATTTTCTAAGTCTAAGTGAGGACGTCCTATGGTGGAAAAGCTGTTTCTGCAATGTACCGTTGATTAGACTCCCCTCCTTAATCCTTTTCACCATTCACCAAGTAAGTAAGTTCAACTTTTCCATTAAAGTATGTATTAATAAATATTTAAGACTATATGAGCATGTGGTAGTATTTCTAAGCAACTATAAGAAGCTCTCAAAATGCTTTCACAAGATAGGCATTTACATCTATCTGTCTATTCTTTATGATGACCCTGCAAAGTTTCAGTTCCTCATGTATTTGTGGACCGCCCGCTGCCTGACTTTCTGTTTCTTGAACTTGCACAGCCTTGACATTTCAAACACAAGATGCCACAGATTGCATTCCCATAGTGTTCTCTGTAATGCTGAGTAAATCACATACAAGTTAAAACTGAATACAAGAGGTTATGCTGTTAATAAGATTATGTGTAACTGAGGATTATAATGCTAATTGGGATCACCATTTGCTGACCTAGGAGACCACAAGTGTGAATGATTCTGCTCTGGGGCATTGAGGACACTGCAGGAGTGTGCCATCTACACTAGCACTGCTGGTTTTAGACATTTTGTATTTCAGTCAACTAAAATTTTATTTTTTTATATAGTCCTTTTATGGAGTCATAGTATCAGTAACACTTTCCCATTGCGTTTTAAAACATATATCTGTTTGTAAATATGCCTAATCTAGTTCAGGCTTAAAGGGGTGGGGGCCAAAACCAGAATCAGTCAGCCTTGAATGAAGTGCCACAGGTCACACTCCTTTACATGCCCAATCACTCATACAGGGCCAGTTTAGATATGTCAGTTAACCTAACATGTACACCGTTGGAAAGGAGAAGAAAAACTGGAGAATCCAAACAGGAGAACTTGACACCAACAGAAGCCAGGTTGAGATATGACCCTAGGCTGTTGGAGCTGGTAGGTAGTGCTACTAACTGCTGCACCACCATGCCACCATAATGTATTTCACTCTCACAAAATGTCCCAAACTGCCTATTCTAGCAACAAATGTGTGAGCATGTGCAGTAGTTGATCAGGTTTTCACATCATCATTGCCATTACCTGTAAACACCATCTCAGAATGTCTTGCATATACAGCATAGATGCACACCTTTAGTAATGTAAAGAACAGAAGAAGAAGTGATTCACTAAGGTTCAAACATGAAATGCTGAGAGTTATTTTATATAAAGTAGGATATTTTTGTGAGTGAAATGAGTGAAAATACTGTTGAATTCATTTCATAATCAGTGAGTTGCACAGAGTGTCTGCTTGATAAGTACTGAAGTGGCATGGCTTCATATAGTGCCTTTTGATAGTTACATTTGTACAGGACAATAAGGGGTTTAATAAAATGAAAATGCTATAGATATTAGGAGATTAAGAACTGAAATAATGAATGCTGATTGGGATACACCATTTAAGACTCAAAACCTCCCCTGTCTACTTTGTTTTTTTTATTAGTTGGATGCATTATACATTTTTGTGAGCTATAAATGTAGCTTGTGATAAATGCATTTATACATTTTTAATGGTGTAACTGTATACAAATATTGAACAATTTTGCAGGAAAACAAAAAATAATGAGATAAATGAAATGAGAGCTTCACTTGAAATAAAAACCAGAAGATCAGTATCCATCATCGCAGCTCAAACATTAAAAGCAAAGGGGAAACAGTCCTGCATTCTTCCTGAGATCTAATGGATTAAAGGTTGTAAGAACTGTTAACTCTCTGAGAATGATTGTGTTTCACTGGCAAATGCACTCAAAAAGGGATTTTCTATCACAAATACAGCATTTCTGTGCTACTTTTAGGACTAACAATAATTTAAACCAGATATCAGCAATTATAATTCACAAAGATTCATGCTTTTAAGCTTAACACATTTCCATTGTTAACTGAGCAAAGAAAGCCAAAGCCTTTTGGGTAAATCAGATCCTTTTCCATATGCTGCAGATGCTATTTATTTTGCTAATGCTGCAAAGTTTCAGATACTGGAAGAGATGTGAAGGAAGAAAAATGGCTACAGCTTGTTATCTCATGGTCCCAACATGCTACAGTATCTCATTCTTGCTAGACTCATACAGCAAGTCATTTGCACAACACAATACTCTGCTTACATGTGCAAAAGAGTAAATAAGCTATAGGAGATGGATATTATGTTAAGATTTACAAATGAGACACGCAGGAAAGAATTTTTGTGTAAGCAATATTAAGATGTGAACATGAGAAGTTGTAAATGTTAGATAATTTAAATGAGGAATGAGAAAGAAAAATATATATAAGTTGTATTGTACTTTGCAAAGCTTCTTGTCATGATCAAAAGCATTACATATCATAAGCACTGATGGATGGATTTGATAAACACGTAATGAGCTATATGCATAAAATAATGAATCCAAAGAGTAACTCAGTAAGGTGTGTTCATTAACTAATAATTCCTGTCAATTAGATAATCTGTTATCCATTTAAAATAGGACATTGAAGGAGAAACTGTAAATTGTGCACACGACGTAAGGCACTATGTGATTGGCATGGTCATGATCAAGATTGTAGGTAGAGCACAAGAATTCCAAAAGACATGTGTCATTGCTTTACGGGATACTAACAATAAGAAATTAATAGCCTCTGACATTGTTAACTGCAATTCTTGTTCCACAGCAGAAAGTGAAATGGCCCTAGAGGCTAGGGGGGGGGTAGTTGGGATGGAGTCCCTATATTATTAGTGAGTGCTAAAGCTCACAGAATGGAAATGGAGGACTACTGAAAATTGAAAAGAACTGCTCCCATACTCGCTGTTACATGTGGCCCCTGTTGTTTATTGGGAGAACAGGCTTCCAGAACACATACCACAGCTCAGAAGTAATCTTAGGATAAGGTGGAAAGCCATCTTAACTTCAATGAGTACGGGCCTCATATATAAGCGGTACATCTGCCTACAAATGTGGTGTATGCCCATTTGTATGCTCATGTTGAGATGTATAAAAGCTAAACTTGGTGTAATGCAATGCACTTTTCCACAGCAGTCTCAGACCATGCGTATGCATGTTTCTGCTTGGTTTTGTAAACTGGTGTCACCTAGCATCAAAGCAGTGCTACTTTTTCTGTGAGGTTTCAATTTCTTTTTTATATTTGCATCCATGACGTGGGCTTTATCAAATACACCAAAATTAATTGAATATTGTTTACTAATTTAAAATATTTGATTGTAATCAATTTGTAACAATATAATGCTGCATGGTCCATTGTCCTCAGCCGGAAAAGGGTGGAGTGCCCTCTCAGGGTTGGGAGCGAGATCCTGCCCCAAGTGGAGGAGTTCAAGTATCTCAGGGTCTTGTTCACGAGTGAGGAAAGAATGGAGCATGAGATCGACAGGCAGATCGGTGCGGCACCCGCAGTGATGCAGGCTCTGCATCGGTCTGTTGTGGTGAAAAAGGAGCTGAGCCGTAAGGCAAAGCTCTCAATTTACCAGTCGATCTACGTTCCTACCCTCACCTATGGTCATGAGCTATGGGTAGTGACTCAAAGAACAAGATTGCGAATACAAGCGGCTGAAATGAGTTTCCTCCGCAGGGTGTCTGGGCTTTCCCTTAAAGATAGGATGAAAAGCTCAGTCATCTGGGAGGGGCTCAGAGTAGACCCGCTGCTCCTCTACATTGAGAGGAGTCAGATGAGGTGGCTCGGGCATCTGATCAGGATGCCTCCTGGTGAGGTGTTCCGGGCACATCCAACCGGGAGGAGGCCCCGGGGAAGACCCAGGACACGCTGGAGGGACTATGTCTCCCGGCTGGCCTGGGAACACCTCAGATTCTCCTGGAAGAGCTAGAAGAAGTGGCCGGGGAGAGGGAAGTCTGGGCATCTCTGCTCAAGCTGCTGCCCCCGCGACCCCATCTCGGATAAGTGGAAGAGGATGGATGGATGGATGGATGGATAATGCTGCATGGTATGGCCAAACTATTCCATGACGATGGCTGCTTTAGCATTTTTAGAAGGCATCACAAATTTAAGAATTAGAAGAGAGCTCATACTGTATTTAGAGATCATTCTGATTTTTTTGTTCCATGATGATAACTGGCTTCTAAGTCAATTTAGATTTCCAAGAGCTATCCTCTTGGAGATGTGTGCTGAACTTGGGCCGTCTTTACAAAGGCAGACTTTGAGGAATTGTGCTGTACCTGCTCCCTTGCAAGATCTGTCCACCCTCATGTTTTAGTCACAGGATGTTTTTAACGTGAACTGGCAGACTGATAATGTATTTCTCAACACCACTGAGTTGCGCCAAACCAACTGTAAGGGATGGTATTATCCATTTGTCATATAAATATATGAGATTTCCTTACACTGTAGTTGAATGGGCAAACATCATAGCGCAATTCGCAGAAGCGTCCATTTTTCCAAATGTAATCGGAGGAATTGACTACACGGTCATTGCTATAAAGGTGCCTTCAGAGAATGAGTTTGTTTATGTATTCAAATAGGTGAAATTCTGGGAGGAGCCGAGGTGGGGCTATAGGCTTGTACATGTGCATTAAAATTCTCATTGATTGCGATTTACAAAGGGAAAGTGCATGGAACTTTGCTTACACAAAGTTTTTTATACATCTGATTTTTTTTTTTAGTGGACATGTTTTAGTGGGAATTCTATACAAGGCGTTATAAATGAGGCCCCAGGATGACTTGGCGTTTAGAGGAGAGTCAGAGCAAAGGCATGACTGACAAGATGGAGAAGACATTTTTTAGAGAAAGAGATATGGAGGTGAAAAAAGGAGTGATTGTTGTGACACTAAGTTGGAAAAGTGAGTTAACACACCAGTAGATAGGCAGAACTGTACCTATTTAGTTAGGCCTGAAAATTCAACTCATGTCTTACATTTGTTCCTTTTTAGTTTCATTTTGATTATTTTCCCTGTTCATTCCTTTCACAGGTTAGTTATCAGATAAATATTTTATTTTTGGTATTATGACCTCCTTGGCGTCGCTTTGAGTGTAGGGATGCCTTAAGAGTGCCCTCTAACATTCACAATATGTAGAAATATAGTAATTTGAGTGCATCAGGTAATACTGTACTCCTTAAGATTGAGACACTTCATTGTGAATGCATACGTAATCCATCTTAGACAGCAGATACTATAATCTCCATAAGATTGAAAGTAATTATATCAAAACGGAAAGTTTTCCAAGAAAGTAGCATTTGAATATGTGACATTTAAGGTTTAAAACAGTAAGTTGAAGCATTAGCTAACAGGTCTTGAGAATAACATACTTCTTTGTGCACACTAGAAATGTGTTAAACACAAGGTTTAGTAATTGATTTGTTCATTCTGTCCACCAACAGTACAAGTGTATCAATAAATCAAACATTAGTTCTTCTTGATAAATGTGTGCATGGCCAATTGATTTGGGTGGGGTTTAGGGTTCTTTTTAGCATTTAGTGGTGAAAAGGAGAATGATGGCTGCTGAGGAATTGCAAGGGATTCAGACTTCAAAATACATGCCCATGATTGATTTATTAATTTAAAAATCATTTAAACTAATTTCTAATGCATATATGGATGGACATAAAATTTAACAAAGAGCTGAAATAAGCTTGTAAGAGGTGAGTATGAGAATGTAATCTTAAATCTATTTCAGAATCATGGAAGGTTGGAATGTAACCATGCAGCATCAGTCCCAAGACAGGATGCCAGTTCATCATACCGCTTACACTGTTACCCACACTTTTGCTTAATTTTTACATACTATCCACCACACCTTTTGGTTAATTCACTTTGAAAATCAGTGCATGAGGATGTTTATTGGAAAGACAGCTGCTGACAAAGTGTCACATACATTATTAGAGTGCATAAAGGTTGTGTGTACTGGCGGTTGGTAAGTTAGAAATAGTCTCTTGAAGCAGCCTTGTATGCCTGAAAAGGGTCATGTTTAAAGGATGATTAATAAGTCTTTTAGAAAGAAAAAAGAACATTTGTTTTTACAGCTTTTAGAGTTCCCCCCAAGCACAATTACAGTACACCAACCTACAGATGATACTTTGTACTAAAACCTACAGAAAAACATATCTTGCAGTAACTCTGTAAAAATATTGCTTCATTTCAATCTGATTATTCACAACTTGTATGTGCAACATCCTGTTGTTTTCTACCATAGTCATGAGCCAGTAGCACATCTTTGAGAGTCAATTTTTGTTATATAATACATTTAATAATAGGCTTCAATCACCAGTTGCATTATAGAATTATTACTAGCACTGGGTTCAGTTATCTATCTAGCCTTGCTATTTCAAATCTACCTAATCCAATTTTTGGTTGTGGTGGACCAGAACCCATTTCAGCAATGCCAGGCAATGCAGGAACTAAAATCAAACAGGAAGCCAGTGGCTTTTCAAATATGTATCCTTAAATTCAGCCACTCACTCAGTTTGTAAGTTAAACAGCACCTTTCATAGTTGACATAACATTTAGAAATAGTGATGTTGAGCATGTCGTCTTTGACATTGAGACAGTTCAGTCTTTTTTATGTTGTATAAAATATTTTATGGAAAACCCCAAAGAGCAAACATTGTGTTGTGTATAGGACAATATACATACATACAATATATCGTAATGGGGCCTGCCCAGCACCTCACTCATAGTTACAAGATTACATAGTGGTATAACTTTACCCCATGACCATATGCTTGAAGTCGCTTAAGTACAAGGTTCTTCTCCCTTTTTCTGGGTGAAGTAGTTAGGTTTATATAGCATCTTTTTAAGAGGATGTTTTAGAGCATTAAACCATGGATGGTTAAATTACAGGATGTTTTTCCAAATTAACCTCACAAGGAAAGCCAATACAGCGAAAGGTGAGAAAGAAGAGTGAGGCAGCTGCCTATGTGCAGCTTCACTGGCACTTGTTAGGTTGTGCCAAAAGGAAAGTTGAAATCAGGTCTCCTGTGACTTGTTAGTCCCCGCCAAAGGTATCCACATCCAGGGCACACCACCCCAAAAGGGAGTCGCAGTGCTGATGGTGTCTTTATTGCCTGTCGGGTGCACTTCTCCCCAGCAGCTGTGCAGATGTTGAGCTAATGCACCTCTAACACCGATATGTGTTTGGAAAGCTGAGAAAATTCGTCAGCATCAACTAATTAGGAACTAATTAGCCAGCCGAGTGTAAACAATCACAGCAGATGGCAGAAACCGAGAAATTAAAGATAATGACCTTCAGCTCTGGTTGCCTGGGATTTATTTTTCTGCATTTTACCAATGGTTTCTACTACCTGCCCATACCTGTACACATCTGGGATTCAGGAAATGGGATGGGGAGGGAGTTAGGTGTATCAAACTCTGTCTGTGTTGTATTACCATCAGAAATGTCTTGTATTTCAGTTTAGCATCTGCAACCCACACCTTTTGTTTAATTTGCTTTGTCTGAAGCATTTCAGAGTTAATACTTGTATTCAAGAGTGTGGTGATATTTTGAATGTGGTACTGTTCATGCAGCCAACATATGACATTTCAATACTTGTAAGTATCCTACCTAGAATCAAAGCAGATACCAGCTGCATCAGCACCAGGCCAGCATATATACAGTAGAGCTGATGTCTCAGAAGAAGTAAATGCATCAACAGCTGCTTAATCTGAACATCTTCAATATTAATTCAAAAGCTGGTTCAGGTCTTGCGGTCAAGTAGGTAAAGT
Organism: Polypterus bichir lapradei; assembly: GCA_026402145.1. Classification (NCBI taxonomy): domain Eukaryota; kingdom Metazoa; phylum Chordata; class Cladistia; order Polypteriformes; family Polypteridae; genus Polypterus; species Polypterus bichir. Next base: position 14,125,997 of record JANRMT010062846.1, on the reverse strand, counting down.
AAGCAAACCCTTTCAGTTCAACCACCTACACTCTGTATGTCCCTTTTGGGCTCCTTCAGATGAGGCAGTTGTGTGTGTTCATATAAATAAAAGATTTGGGCCTGTTGTAGTAGATTTACCTCAGCATGCATAGTAAAGCATCGTGTTACCCCATGTCAAGTAACCTCCAGTCTGTAGGCAATATGAGGCTATTTGGTCTAGTGTGCTTTTTCCATGTCACATGACCTGTTCATCTCACACAGGAAGTAATCAAACCAGGTTCTGGTGTGCTGGGACATATTGCTCTTTACTTAGTTTATGTATGAAATTGGTCCAAAACTGCTTAGTCTTTCATGCTCCTGAGATGTCTACAGGTACCTGCTGGAACCCCACAACTCTCAGTTTGTGTGTGAAGTTTGCATATAGTCCCCTTTACTGTATGTGTCTTCTTTTGCTTTTACTCTTTCATCTTTAAAGATGGACTAGCACCCTGAAGCTGGTTCCTGACTAGTGCCAAGCACCTAGCCTAGATGATGAACCTCAATCCCCCATGACCCTGAATTTGATAAAGTGGGGTTTAAAGTGTTATGTCATTAGTGAGGGTACCCCTGATTGGTTGGGGAAGACATAAGTTTACTTCGTTCTCTAGATAATTGGAGTACTTCTGTTTTTCGATAACTTTCACTAATGATTACTACTTTGACTTTTAACAGATAAGTAAACAAACTAGTCTGCTTGAAAGCTCCACCCAATTACTTAGTTTAAAAAAAAAAAATGACTTACATTTAGCAAATCCAACATAATGTATGGGTTAACATAGCAGCGAATGAAAAGAGCCATAAGGGTGTTGCATTTTTAAACTAACTAGAGTTTGATAGCTGCACTTAAATATTTCTGTATAATTGGAAAGGTACAGATTAAGTGTAGCAGATCTTCAGTATTAATCCTAAACTTGAATGCCATGTGTGTCATTCAGATCTGTCATCCCCTGGCTTCATGTCCTATTGTCCTATACTGTATATGAGTCTCTATGACCACCTGGTATAAACTGAACATATAGTGTGACACAGTGGTTAGTGCCGCAACCTCATAGATCCAGCATCATCAGTTATAATCCCACATCTGGTAATCTCCCCATGTCCGTGTGTTTTCCTCAGACAACTGTTTTTCCTCTCACTGTTTTAGACTAATTGGCACTGTTAACAAATGTCTTTGTAGTCAGGCTTTTTTTATACTATAGCATTGTTAGACCAATTGCTGATACCTGATTTCACTTACTCTGAAATCACACATCTACCACCACTTTAACAAGTATTAAAAGGTCTTCCTTTGTTTTTTAGCCAAGCCAAAGAAAGGAAACCGTGTGTAACTACAAATTCAACTACTGTGAGCATTTAACATTTTTTCAGTGAATATTGAAGGTTCAATTCTTTTTATTAATTTCAATTTTTTAATTTTTTTTTTTTTTTTTTTTTTTTAAACATTTTTTTCTCTCTACATTGGCTTGTGAACAGGGTCAAGCCTTGTGGCTTTGTCATTTCTAGGAATTTATTCAGATTTAAACCATGAGCCTTCTCTTTCTTTCACTCACTTTTGCTTATATAGAAATACAGACACACACATACACGTCAGACGTGGTACTGGTGAACATACATCTTTGCTTTTAATTTATGCTTCAAACTCTTCACTCACACTTTCTTTCATGCGAGCTGCCACCAGAAGATTGGTGACCCCTGTGAGGATCCCATTGAACTGTGCCTCGACCAGCACTTGGGGAATCCTCCAGGTGCCAATAACTCAGTCCTGAGGCTAATGGCTCCCTGTGCTGTCTTCACTCTGAATTAATTTCTCCATTTGTTGGCTCATTGATGCCTTTAATTGTTTTTAAGTTACTTTATTGGCTGTCTACAAATCAGCCATAGAAGCAGCAGTGAAACTATTGTCTCAAGCTTTTTTGTTCTCTCTTTCTTTTCTTTTATTGCTCCTTGTAGAGCCCCTTTTCAGTGGTTAATCTTCACATGCAGTTGACCTTTTTGCAAAAACTAGGCTCCCAGATTAGAACAGGGGTACATATGTGAGGCTGGGGATGAGTGTGTGTATAGACATGCTTCTCTAGAAGGGCATGCAAGGTAAAGAGATGGCTGCTCAGTAGGCCAAGGGGTCATCCTCCATGCCTGGATGCCGTATTTTCTGTTTGCTTTTATTTTACTCTTGTTTTTAATCAGAAGCTCATTCTGACATCTTAAAATAGTTTTCTATTGTCCTACTTCTATACCACTATATATAAAATAAATGTTGTAGAGAAAAGCCAAGCAAAATGACACCTTTTATTGGCTAACTAAAAAGATTACAATATGCAAGCTTTCGAGGGAACTCGGGCCCCTTCTTCAGGTAGGATGTGGCCTGATTTGCCTCGAAAGCTTGCATATTGTAATCTTTTCAGTTAGCCAATAAAAGGTGTCATTTTGCTTGGCTTTTCTCTACAACA
>JANRMT010062846.1:14078463-14117652 GCA_026402145.1 Polypterus bichir lapradei | reverse complement strand
ATCTATCTATCTATCTATCTATCTATCTATCTATCTATCTATCTATCATTATGAAACTGCAGTCTTCTGATTTCCAGTCCAGCTTCTTGACTAGTAAACCACACCGTTCTCACTACCTAGCGAAATGAGGGCTTGCATAAGTGCATTCATACTGCAAAGTGTCAGGAAAAGGTTTGATATCAATCAATCACTTCTCATTTATATAGTGCCTTTTGTAGAAAACACTCTCACAGCTAGCTTGAGAGAACAATTCACATAATACAGAATGAAGTGTGAGCTGTGTTTGAACATCATGTCTCTGAACACCAGGTACCTCCCTATCTCGTTATTAAGGAGCAATTGAAAATCCACACAGCAACCATTTTTCCATTTAGCTTCTCAGTATGTGTCCACAGCAAACATGGACTTTAAAATTGACTTTGATTTCAGTAGAAATGGTTTCAAAGACCTGAGACCTCTCGAAAAATGCCTAATATTCAGTCTGAATGAAGCCGCTGCTCAGCACAAATAGAGGCAAATGAAATTTTGTAAATAAATAAGACCTTAGCCACCAACCGTGAACTTACCAAGAAAAGAAAGGGCCAGAGAGAAAGCTTGGCCGCTCACTTTTATGGTGGGTTTATTTTTCAGTCTGTCAGAGTTACAGTTATCAAAAAATGACAGAGTTGACAGGTCTTTCTAGTTGCAGGTCTTCCATGCCTCATTTCTCTCTGCCAAGCTGTTTCTTGAAGAAAGGAGAAGGAAAAGTTGAGCGCTATATCCATGTGTGTTTGGAGGACTGGTCTGTCTCATTGATGACAAGACTTCTCCTATTCTGTTCAGTTGACCTCAGAACTAGAGAGTCTAACAGAAATAGGAATGTCACAGTACTGCCTTTCATTTACCACCCTAGAGACTAACCCTTTCCAATACCCCATACTTCAGCTTTTTTTTAGTCTGTTGTTGTTACATATCTAACATGTGTATCTTCACTTTTGTTCCTGATCACTTTTTGTTCACTTTTTATTCCTATGATGCACTCTCTGACAAGAAGAGTTACACTCAGATGTAGTAGACCATGTTGTAAGAAAAGCAGCATGAGAGATTAGCATGATTAGGTTTGCATGTCTGTTATGCATGTGTTGACCGTTAAAGGCCTGTACACTGGACTTTGCCTTAGAACTGAACTGAGCTTGAGATTGGCGTCACTACAGAATGCCATGATAATGGGCTTGTCACTATTTCAAATAACTGTATTACCTTAATAAACCTGAATTATTAATCTGGGCTCCTACTTCGAGTCATGTTAGTTTTGCAGATGCCACAGTTTGCTGGTGCTGGTAACATTGGCTGAGGACACTGTCATAACCACTGAAACAGTTACTTGAATGAACTAGCATATTGTGCTATTGCAGTGCTTATGTGACTGCTTTCCATCATGAACAGAGATATGATAGTCTTACATCCACAGAATCATAGCCTGCATAGAAGACAACATGGCATCAGCAAAAATGTTAAATAACTAACTATAAAAACAGATAATTAAATAAAAAATGAATAAATGTTCAGCAACACCAACATTTCCAACAAATACTGTAAAAAATTAAAGAAAATTAAAGAAAATGTAATTCATTCACAATAACAAATGTATATACAAATACAGTTTATCAGTATATACAATTTCTAATTATATCCTGATATTTTTGGTCATATTGTCCACTACTATTATGTGTATGCATATTTAACCATGTCTTTTGAGTGATGCTGTTTCTTATGGTACTCATCCACTTTAGTTTCTGATTCTACAAGATTGTAAAGCCATATACGATAGCAGCATTTGAAGCCTACTTACAAAGCTTGGTAAGATGTAAAGTTTTACTTCACTGATCTCATAAACGTGCAGCATCCTGCAATATCAACCTGTTGTCATGGGTTTGCCTCAACTCAATTTTTGTTTCTTTTTTCTTTTAATTTCTTAATTATGTCCCTTTTAGTTGTTAATCCCTGCTAAACCCCTACTTCTAATTAAGTTTAGAGCCAAAAGGAACAGGGCCTTCAACTCTAACTCCTTCTCAAGTGCTGCTGCTAATCTAGCTGTATTACCGGAGGGCAAATAAAAGACGGGGTTGCGGCTTCAGCCTTTTTGCCGAGTCATTGACTTGTGCACCTTTCAAGTGTTAAGCTCCTTTGAGATTTTGCTTATATTTTCTGGTCTACTGGTTTTCTGGATATTGTTAAGAGTTTTATAATTTGGTTTCTGTACTTTCGGACTTCAGGATCCAAGTTTGATTTTTTGAATTTTTGTCTTTCATTCCTTTTTGTTCTTAATGTTTCTGTCTTTGGCTTTTTGATTTTATTGTGTTCTTAAGAATCACTTATGAATGCTTTCAAATCACTTCAGTTTTTTTTTTTTTTTTTGGTCAGGTGCCTCTTGTCAGTATAAGAAAACACAAATTTATGATATACTGTTTGACTTGTCTTGATGTCTAGTTATGCAAGATGTCAAGCTATTTGGAGTTGGCCTTTATTTTTTGCCCTCTAGACTTGGGGAAAAACCCTAAATTTTTGGAAATTTTTGAACCATAGTTTGTTCATTAAATTACACCTTTAGGTGTCTTCAGCAAAAATAATTAGAAGTTCTGTGTGCCACATCAGCCGACCACACCCAAATGGGATACAAGGGGTCAAAAATACTCCATTTCACAAAACTTCAAAAAAATGAGGATAAGTAATATAGACATGTAGAGTATTGTTTAAAGCTATGTTGAGGTTGCTGATCTCAAATATTGTAATTTTTCTGATATTTAATATCAGTGTTTCTGGCTTTCTAAGAGCCACTTTCAGAAGGTTCAACATGACAAATTTCAAATATGAGCGCGTGGGGCATCATTTTAGAGTATTTCAAGATCAGTGATTATGATGTGCTTGATTTTTTTTTTTTCTATTACAATTGAATATTTACACTTGAAACATTTAACCTGAAGCACATATTTTAATATTTAAAATATCTGATGCAACTATTCTTGTTTATTTTGTACTTCCACCTCATTAAGTAAATCATTCATTCATTTATTTCTTGTTATTGTTTCCCTTAGTATTTTTTCCTTTTGATTCTTGTGATTTTGTTTTAGAAAATAATTACTTTTATAGTTGCTTATTTCAGGCCTGATTAATTAGGGTCGTATAAATTTTTGGAGTTCGGTTAGGCTTCTTTGTTCTATGTACACATGGTAGTATCACTACTACTACCATTACTGAATCCAATACCAAAAATATTACTGTTACTACCTTGGGTGTAGATGTACTTCTTTACTTTCAGTCTTAAATGCACCACTTCTTTGTCTCTAATACATGTCCTCAAGTATGTGATTCACTGTTTAACTGAAATAATTGTGCTGGATCACCTTTGCAATGCCTTTGAGCATTTTGAAGTCCTGAATTAGGAACCCACATTGGCTTTTCTGACTTGTCCTTTAGACCAAGGCTGCATTTGGTTGCTCTTTTCTGTAGATTTTCTGGAGCTTCTATATCTTTTGCAAGGTAACCTAAAATGCACATGACTCCAGATGTAGTTACAGTAGGGCTACTAAAACATGTTGTGTATTAGATCCTGTTATGTCTCTAATAACTCGGTTTTAAGAACTTGGGAGTCTGGATCTGTGTGCTCTCTGTGGAATGCTGTAATTGCACATATTCAGTCAGATATTGTCAAATTTTAGAAGCCTGATTTTGAAGAGAAGTTTAGTAGTTAGCACCACTGCATCTCATATGAAGTGTTTTGGGTTTGAATCCTGTGCCCAGTCATTCTGTTGAGTTTACACGTTCAAGCTGGTCTAATCGGATTTTCTGTTGTGCCCTGTGGGCATGCATGTTATGTTAATTGCCAACTCCTAGTCCTCATGTGGGTGTTTGCATGAGTGAAACCTGTGACTGCCGTTCTGTTAGTTATTTTCCATCTTTCAACCAAAGATGTTAACATAGGTTTGACCTTCTGTGTCCCAGAAATTTTATTAAGCAGGTTTGAGAATGCACAGTATGTATGTGTTTTACATATATTTGAAGTGTTACTGTCTAATTTCAAAAAGTTGTATTATTGTCTGAACCCAGTGAGTATGTCACCTGATTTGTTAGCACTGTAGAGTTTGGTATCAGAAACATATAACTACATGCCCTTACAGTGATCCCATTACACCTGTGAGGCTTAAAGAATTAGCGTCATGGAGTTTTTGGGTACTTGGACTTGTGGTGGGATGAGCCAAGTAAGTTGTGATGGAAGGTGTTTTAAAGGTGAATGAATGTCAAACTGTCTGTGTGTTGTATCTTGGAGCTAACACCTGGTATATCAATTAGTGTTGTTTTCTTAATCTCATATTCCATGTGATCTCGGACACATTTGCCTTCAGTAATTTAAATGGTTATCCTGGCAATGCTGTAAGAACTCTAAACACCTTTGGACGGGGGAGTATCAGATCACAAAGGATTTCCATGAGTTGTAGTTGTAGGTTGACCTTTTTGAGTGGCATACTGTATTTACTTTGGGATTAATAAAGTATCTATCTATCTATCTATCTATCTATCTATCTATCTATCTATCTATCTATCATCCACATCCATTGGAGGCTACATTAGCCAGTTTTTTGACAATTTTATTGTTTTGGACTTCACAGATATGTTGGATGGTGGCTTTAAAAATCAGGAAGCTGATCCTTTATCTTAAAAAGAACAATATGGTACGGGTCCTGTTGAATTTCACAGACATTTATTATTTATAGACATTTAATGTCTAATGTGCATAACTCTGGAAAGAGCACTATATGAAACCAAATTACTGTTGATGTGTAACCTTTTTCTACTCAGACTCCTGTTTCTGTATACTTAAAATGTTACAGATAGTGGACAAAATCATGTAAAAAAAGAAAACAACACTGCTGGTAGAAATAAAAAATATGACCTTTAGAGTAACATGCACAATGCTAAGAAAGTATTCAGAACACAAGCCTATTCTGCACATTCCCTTGTGGTAGAGGATTTTGGTGCTGATGGCTCCCCTTAAATTACATCACGACAACTTCATTAACACCTCATTTTCCTCTGAGACAGAAGGAGCGGATACCGACTGTTAGCAAGTGACACCTTGGAGAGTCTTCATTAGCAAGCCTTTCAGCCTCATCTGGTCTTAACAAATTAGTAGTGTGGCATTTCAACAGAGATGGCTGCAAGTACTTCTTCTATAGCACGTGGAAATGGGTGCAAATCCGCCATATTCTATAATCTTAACCATGTGTGGTAGATGGTTCATTGATTAAACCCTGGTTCAGCAGATGTATCCTAACACTCAAAAAAGAAAGAAGGTATTCTCTGAAATCTGAGGTTAGTTGCTGCCGTAAGTGCTCATGCTCTAGTGTATGTAGACAGATTACATCAATGTCAACAGCAGCTGGCAAGGTGAAAAAAAATGTGTAACATAAAACTGTTTCCTTTTAGTTGTTTGAGTTCTTTTAGAACACTCAGTCTGGCAATAACACATCAAGTCTATAGTGATATCAGACTGCCCATAGGTTTTGAGACAGGATTTTTTGACACAATGGAGACATTTATTGATCATAACTATAGGTAAAAGTGTTAATAATGCACACAGATAACAGAACAGAAGGAGGAAAAACACACAACTGAATAAACAGCATATGCCTGGCGTGGGCCTCACTCATTAGTGCCAGAATACATGAACTGCTGGAAGGGACAGCTGTTCTGGCCTTCCTACAGATGTCTGACCAACAGCACTCAGCTAAAAAAATGTGCCCAAATCTGACTGCACTACCATTCTGCCAGAGAATCACTGTCAGCTGCCAACCTTCTATGCATTCCAGAAAATATAGCTGGGAAATTTGTTATAAATCACATGAGAAACTGTCTGAGGAACAATACCTCCTAGAGACATCCAGCTATGCCACACCTCATTTTAGCAGCATTGAAATATTAAGGGTCAAGTTTCCAGATTTATCACGAAGCAGGTTGACAGTCATTATTTTGTATAGATTCCATCTTTGGTAAAGATGCAGGAAGCTTCCATTTGGTGTGCTCCATAATGGAACGTCTTTAGAAGTATCTTGAATTAGGAACATACTGTGTAAAGGGCTCACTTCCCAATCCCTTAGACTGTATCCCTTTTGTTTTCATTTTGAGGATTTTATTTTGCTGTCTTTCACAATTTTATCCACAGAAGCCCCTCTTTTTCATCCTGGAAAAAACAAGGGAAATATAGCAGTCTGTGTGACTATATGTCTTTCCACAGTACTCTATACTTTTTCTGAGTATACGCTTCAGGTTACTTCAACAGTCAGAGCTTTACAAATTGTTGATTCAGAACAAGCTATTGAAAACCCTTAATTTGACATCTGACCTTGAAAACTGCATTTACTGTATACTAGTGGATTGTCATATCTGGGCTGGTACAGCATGTGACCCATAATGTTACGTTATTATTTATATACCAGTTTGTTTGTGTATACCATCAACCAAACATTAGTTTGACGATAAACTGTCCTCAGTTCTGACAGATTATGGGAACTGAAGTTTCCTAGGAAAGGCTCCCTACCTGTCCATTTGTAATTTAAATGCATCGCAACAGGCCTCATCACAATCACATCTTGCATCCTTCAGGGTTAGGGTAGCACCCTCTAGCATTTTACCATTAGAATAGGAACCAGTCTCTGATCAGATCAGATTACAATGAGAGTGCCAACTAGCCAGTTCCAGCAAAGATCACTCTCCCTATGTTGGAGTAAAAGCTGGCAATTGCATCTTGAGTTCCTGCTGCTGTGAGTAATTGACTCTGGCCGTGACGCCTTTCTGGCTTATTTAAAATGTTCATGATAAAATAAATAAATAAAAATTAATAAAAGGTAAAAAAAAAGCTCTGCAATTATAACATAGAAATCATAGTGATAATGATTTCATCCACACTATGTCACTTAAATGAAGTTCTTATGGTAATGGTGTCCCCTGACACCTGTCATTAAGTGATAATGAAAAACTGTTATCTAAAGCCAGTGTTGCTTTTAGTGCAGGAGATAATGCATCTCTCTGTACACAGTAGAAACTAACTAGAGCAGATGAAGGTATGGTATCAGTACCAAAAACACAAAGAATACTGCATTCTACAGCTATGTCTTTTGCTACAAACATACCCTGCCAAATGCATGTGTGAAATGTAGTGTTATCTAGTGGCCAACTCATGTAAGTGCAAACAATATAGCTAAGAAAAAAAAGTCTAATTATAACACATCTTGTGCTAGAGTGCTTCACACACTGTGCTTGCAAAATGAGAATTCAGTAAGGGATGCTGATAAAATCTAACAGGTGAATAAGAATAGGATCATGAAAGAGGATCTGTTGAATAGTGTAAAAAAAAAAAAAAAGAAATCCATCAAAAAATGTTTTTAAATCGTTGTTGTATTAAGGTGGTTTTAGATGAAATTAATGAATATTCAACATAAGGAATGTTGCATATTTGTGTGTGTGAGTATACACTGATCAGCGACGACAATAAAAGTACCTGCCTAATATTGTGTAGGTCCCCCTCATACCACCAGCTCTGACACATCAAGTGATGGGCTGCACAACACCTCAGAAGGTGCCCTGTGATATCTGACTAAAACATCAGATCCTTCAAGTCCTGTAAGTCGTGAGGTGGGACCTCTAAGGGTCAAACTTGTTTCTCTAGCATGTCCCACTGATGCTTGATCAGATTGAGATGTGGGGAATTTGGAGGACAAGTCAACACCTTGAACTCTTTGTCATGTTCTTCAAACCATTCTAAACCAGAGGGTACTGCCAATCAGGTAATAGTGTTGCCATTAAGGGGTGCATGTGATCTGCAACAATCTTTAGATAGATGGTACATGTCAAAATAACATCCTCATGAATGTCAAGATCCAAGATTTCCCAGCAGAAGAACATTGCCCAGAGTATTACACTGGCTCCGCCACCTTGCCTTCTTCCTATAGTGCACCCTGCTCATCTTTTCCCCAGGTAAATGACTCACACGCACCCAGCTATTCACAGGATCTAAAAGAAAATCTGTTTGATTAGACCAGACCACCACCTTCCATTGTTCCATGGTCCAGTTCTGACCCTCACATTGCAGACCCCATTGTATGCATTTTTTTGCAATGGACAGGGGTTGGCATGGGCACTCTGCAGTCTGCAGCTACAAAACCCCCTATATAGCAGGCTGCAATGCACTCTTGTATTGTGATACCTTTATCTCATGGACAACAGCAATTTGTGCTACAGTAGCTCTTCTGTGAGATTAAACCAAATGGGCTAGCCTTCGCACCCCAACAGTGAGCCCTGGGTGCACATGACCCAATTGCTGATTTACCGGTTGTCCTTCCTTGGATCACTTTCAGTAGATACTAACATCTGCATACTGGGAATACCCCAGAAGACCTACCATTTTGGAGATGTTCTGACCCAGTTGTTTGGCCAACACAATTTGTCTCTTGTCAAAGTTGCTCAGATCCTTATGTTTGCCCATTTTTCCTGCTTCCAATACGTCACCCTTAAGAACAGTGTTCACTTGCTGCCTTGCAGGTGCCATTGTAACATTATAATCAATGTTATTCACTTCACTTGCCAGTGGTTTTAATGTTGTGGCTGATTGGTGTATACAGATATGTATATATGTATACACAGTTTGATATTTATATATAGCCCAGCCCCTATATTTAACTGTGTAGTTATTTAAAGTTCTTTTTTAGCAACTGATTCTAAATGGAGGATTGCCAATATCTGAACAGTTAACCTGGAATTGACAGGATCTTATTGTGATATTTTCTTGATTCTCGATATAATGCTTCCTGGTTTTCAGATGGTTGCTCACAGCTGGCTGTATGTCGATGAAATTTTATTTTCTGAACTGGTTGTCCCATTGTTTGCTTGCTAATATAGGACCAGAGACCAAAGATGAAATTCTACATTACGCGGTATCAAGACAGGAAAATTGGAAGGTGTCACATCACAAAAAACCTCTGTAACAATCTTATATAGACTTTGATTTTACTAAATGTATGCACACATTTGGAAATTGCAGAAAAAATTTCTAAATGTAACAAATATTTTGTTACACACAAAGAAATACCCCAGACATGAATGATGTCCTTGTTTGAGTGACCTTCCACCTAATTTTACTCTGCATAAGAAATGCTTTTGCAATTGCTAAACCAATATCCCTTTTATCTCGCTACCTTTATAGTGTTTTATTGGCCTGCATATATTTTAAAAGTTCAGAGTAAATACATGTAAGTAAATATAAACTTTTTTTGGAAATCATGCGTTTTAAAATACACTTTACTGGTGTATTAAAATTGTTTCTGTGTTCATACATTGTGAACCCTGACAGGCTAAGTATAACACTGTGATTCAGTTGTAGGGATTGAACCTTGTGATTTGCAGTTCAGTGCTGTGGCCACTAAGTCATCTTAATTAAGCATTATCAAGCTGTCATGTAAGCCATATTTGATGACTTTGCACTCAATAAATGTACATCAAACAAAAAGTCTTAAGAGTAATGTCATTATTCAAACAGAGTTAGGTCAGGCTGTGTGCTAGGTGCAATTTCCTACAGATGTACTGTATGTTACTCGTCAGTATGGCACCTACCTGCAATTAACTCCCATGGTCCATTTATTTATTTATTTATTTTTTTAAGATGTGCAAAATAATTTACCATTTACAGTACAGTATGCTTTAAATTGGGCTTCTCCGGGCACAAGCATTCTGTGTGTTAACTGTTGCCACCTTTTTTGTCATGAAGTCGCTGCCAGAGAATCCTGGCTATTTATAATTCAGATCTGTATTACATTGTTCATGAGGCTTAATTTTTTAAAACCCCTTAGGCAGCTCACCTCAAACTAGCCTAATCGTCGCTCTTTATGGACTCTCAAGCACAGCCTGCCTATTTTTTCTTTTGCTAGAAAATATAGCTTGTTTGCTTTACAGCGTGTCTATTTTATTATAAAGGCAGTAATTACAAACATTTCAACATTAGAAAGTTCACATTTCATAGCTGACTCTCTATTATGGAGTTACTCTGTTATGCAGTACTTAAAAATGGTTTTCAATTGTTTCAGTTTTATGTAAAAAAGCATGATGCAGTTGCATTACAAATGTCATTATCAAATATATTATTCAATTTTACAGTTGCTTTTGTATTAGGATGTTGAAATGACAATAAAAGATCTTTGATCCTAATAATAGTCATGTATATAAACTCATTTATATATTTCATCATCATTTTCATTACTGGTTTTAAACCCATGCTCCGTGCTTACTCAGGTTAGCTGTTATTTTTATATATTACTACAGTATATATTATATTATTGTACATATATAAACACTACTCTGTGATACAGGTAATGCACACAGCTTCAGCCCTTTGTAGCTCTGAATTAGATTAAGTATTTTTATGAGAATTTTGTCTCATAAACACTTTTTACACATATATTTAGATATTATAGTCCAGTTTACAGCTGCTGCTATATTGTATAAGACGTAGTGTAAAGCTGTTCATTTTATCGTATTAACACATTTACCAGTTTGCTCATATGTTACGTAATGGACTAACTCCCATTATAGTGCTTTTTCCTTCCTTGTGCCCATTGATACCATGAATGGGTCTAGTCACTGAATTTGACAAAGCTGGTATAGGCGATGGATGAATGAATCCCAAATGATATAATATTCTTTTGTCTATGTATATATTTTTAAATCCAATTACAGGTCAGTGCCTGTATGGTGGTGTATTAACTATGGTGTGCAGCATCTCCTATCAGTCAATCAATCTTTTGTATCATTTTGTATGGCACCATATAATAGCATGAACCATGACAAAGCAATTTACAGTGCAAAAGGGACTTCAAGTATCAAAGTAAGTATCAAAAATATGAACAGAGCAGTACATAAAAACAAGGACACAAGGAGAAATATGATGTATACCAGAATTACTGTTAACCGTTAATATGTAAATCTAAACCAAAAGACACGTTGATGAATTTTGAATAAAGCCCATTTTACTTGTCTTTATAGTCTGTCATCACACACTCAAATGTTGTTACAAGTTGTCATCCACTGTAATTGTCCCTATATGAATGTACTGTATATGTGTTCACAAGTTTCAGCTGGTCCATTCCATGTTATCTCTTGTCGTGAAGGGTGGAATCTTTATGTTGGTACAGTAAGAGCACATTTCTAATTACACCTATAGAAAACTGACACCATATGCATATAACTTGCTCTCGACATTCACTGAATAGACTTTTCAGAGTAGAATGATATTTTTCTCTGAGGCCGGATTTCTCCAGCACCTCAAGCCCCAGAGCACAACACTGCTAATTATTATACTAATTCAGCGTTGCTTGTTAAAAGCTCCAAAGCCTCTTGTAGTTTCAGGTCAGACGGATGCCCTGCTCTTCAAAGCCCTGCTTGTGTGGCTGTTTGATTGCATGCACACTCTTAGAAGAGAGGATTGACACGAGCTGGCATTTTCATGTGCGGCTGTTTCAGAGGCACTCTGAATCAGAAATGTGTAGCCATGAATAAAAGCTGTTTGTTTACTGAAACATTCACTCAGCCTTAAAGTGTTTTTATTGGTGGGTCAACTCACTCTTAAGTGTGAATGATGGGAGGGTTGGGAGGATTAATTTTTGCTTTCCTTGAAACCGTTAAATGGCAGCATTCTTTGCCTATCTTGCTTCTTCAACACATGAGGAGTGAGAGTGGCAGTCAAGTTACTTTAAGTACTGGAAGATGTTTAAATTCCACTGCTTGGCTCATTTGGCAACATAAGCACAGCTAACACATTGTGAGCTGTGTGTTCCTTAACACTCATATACTCCTTAAACATAGCTTTTCAAGATTCAGTTCTCTGTAGGGCTGGGTGTTATTAATTTAAATGGTAGAGCAGATTTTTTTAGAAATGTGCTGCTCTTGAATAAACCCTGACGTGAGTGAATGTATGTGACCAAGTTTAGAAATCCACATGTAGATCATACTGTATAGCTTTAATCATATAAACAACTGAAATCAGTTGACGGCTTCTTTTCAGTAAAAAAAAAAAAAAAACAGGGTGATTTAACCCATAGGTGACTTATGTTCATATGCTCTAATAGAGGCCCGTCTCATCCCTTTTCTGTCAAGGTGATTCTGAATTTAAACACCAACCTCTGTGCCCCTGCTATGTGCCAATTTCAACCAGAACTTACCATCTGATCATTGTCTTTGGTTATTTCAAGGACAGGTAGTGTTGGGGTTAATTTTAATCACCCTAGCTGTTGAAATTTTTATGGAATAGGGTTCTTGAATGGATTATTTAGGCTATAATACATAACAAGGTGTCCCAAATACGCACACTTGTGTGTATGTTTATGTATCCACTGGATATATGCATTGTGTATCCAAGTGGAAATAAAAATTAACACAGGCCATAGGAACATTTTTAATATTATGAAAAATTCAAAACCAATTTATGTATTCTAACAAGTATCACTTCAAAACTCACTTTTCAGTCCTGTTTGTCTCTGTCTCTACTGTAGACTCTGGTGTTGATTCATCATGTAAAATAAGCATTTCCTCCCTTTTCTGTTGTGTCTGCACTCAAAAGCCATCTGGCCATGGGGCAAGTTTAAGCCACATCACCAAAATCACTTCTAGTCAAGCTGTGGAATCATTTCATTTGGCAGCAGTGATCTTCCATTTACTCTAAGGATGCCAGTTGAGAACTGTCAATACCAGTTCCTGGTGCCAATGAAGTACCGTGCCTTAATTTGCTCTTAAATGGACATCCTTGTGAGGCAGCCCTTTTAGCTTCCTGCTTTAACAAACGGCCAGAGTTAAATATGGTACTAAGAACTTTTTGAAAATATACAGAATATCAAATGATGGTGGCAAGCAAGGGTATACTGATGAATACTGTTGCCAATATGCTGTGTACTAAGGGATGTGCTATTAATTACTCTATAAGATAACTGGGTATATTTGAATTTAAGTCTTAACTTCATAGGTAGCATGTGTAATTTTATCTTGATAGACATTACAGGGTAAGATGATTAGCCTTC
The DNA here is from genome assembly GCA_026402145.1 of Polypterus bichir lapradei. NCBI lineage: Eukaryota > Metazoa > Chordata > Cladistia > Polypteriformes > Polypteridae > Polypterus > Polypterus bichir. The sequence goes on along the minus strand of JANRMT010062846.1, from coordinate 14,104,558 downwards.
ACCCTGTTAAGAAGAATAGCTATATGACAGCAAAGTGGTAGATCATTATGGAGCTCTGGTGTCTTTATGGAAGTGCTGGTTGGCAGAACTGTAGATGGCTACCCTTGTAAATGTTAAGAAGAAGAAGCATTCTGAACACTCCGAAATAAATGAAGATTGTTATTAGGGAGGTCTCAGGGCAAAATAAGGGAGAGGGACAATATTTCCCCTGGGTGCAAGAGGGCAGCCCCCCGATTTCCATCAAGGACCACGGATATGGAGCTGGGAAGCCTGTGGGGGTCCGTGGCCAACCCGGTAGGGGGGCCTGGATGGTTCCCGACCCCTGGAGGACAGCAATTCTGCCACACCAGGAAGGGCTGGCAGAAGACCATCTCAGAGCACCTGGAGCACATCCGAGGTGTTATAAAAGGGGCCACCTCACTCCATTCGGGGAGCCGGAGTTGGGAGGAGGAAGTCTGTGCTTGCAAGAGAGGAGTGGAGGGGGCTGAAGAGAGAAAAGGACCAAGTAATCGTGTGTGAGTTGATGGAACCAGTTTATACACTTTGTAAATAAATGTGTTGTGGACATCGGGGGTTGTGTCTCTCTGTGGCCGGGCTATCTGTTACAATATGTGTGTGTGTGTGTGTGTGTGTATATATATATATGTATGTATGTATGTATGTATGTATGTAAGAAAGCTGCATCATTTATAGGTAACACGGATCTTTCTTTCTTTCTTAACAAACACAGAAAGTCACTGCCTTGGAGATACTGGATTGATTATAAATGCATTTACCTTAAACCAGTTAACTCTGAGAACTCTGCCCCTGGAGGTTTATGGGCACGATGTTTTTAGGACTGTTGGAAAAATATGTAGAAAGGGTTAAAATTAGCATAGTTTAAGGGGTGACTTTTTTTCCTCTGCAAGAAATTGTAAACAAAATACATAACTGGAGACAACCATAATTGAAATGAATGGTGACTGAGCCACCATGAATATTTATAATTCTTAGTATTATTACAAAAGTGTAAATTATCACTGTGACACTGTGTAAAGGGATATTTATATTCTAATTAACATTTACAAATGTTGTGCTGGGTTGTTACTAAGGTGTTATTGAAGGTGTAGATTTATGCTTGATTAGGATCATAGTTCCAATTTCCAATGTTAACAATATAATTCTTTATTTGTTTATTGTTTAGACATTCTTATTTACTGCTGCAGTGTTTTTCGTGTTATTCCCTTGTCTATGTGGGGTTTCTAGCATACAGTACTCTAATTTTCTTTTACATTTCAAAGATATTCCAGTTAGATAAACTGAGCAAGTACAAATGAGTGTGTTTGTGGAAGTATATTCCCAGCACTCTTCATTTTCTTACTGGTTTGTGCCTAATGCTGCCGGGATAGGCTGTGTCTACCTGTGAAGACAAAACATTTATTGCGCATGTTCAGTACACTCTGGATGGATGGACTTGTGCTCTAATATCATTATTCAAAGCTACATCACTATGTGTAAAATATCTTTTTCTTGATTTCATTGTACAGTATTATACCACTGTGAATGGAGATTCAGGAGTCTTGATGCTAGCAAAAAAGTAATATAATTCTTATCACACTTATTTCAAAATTTTCAAGTTCCATTGTAGACTATATCTTAAATGGTAACTGTGTAGTGCTGTACCTAGTCCTGTTGCTTCACAAAACTAGTATGCTGCATGTCTATATGGAGTTTGCACATCATTCTGTATCTACATGGGTTTCTCTTTGGGTACTCTGGTTTTCCTCCCACATCCCAAAGACATGCATATTAGGTTAATTGGTGATTGTAAATTGGCCACATGTCAGTGAGCCCTACACCTGGCACCTCTCTGGCTCCTCTATGTGCCCTGTGTTGAATCAAGTGGGTATAGGATATTAGTTTAAATGCATTATGAAGTGCTTGATTGAAATGCATTACACTGATGATGTCACTTTGCATAGATGCTTATGAGTGTACAGGCAGAGATTTTTATATTCAGACATAATTTAGTGTTGCAGGTTGGCATGCACTGCATTGTGTATAAATAATTGCATCGCTCTAGTTGAGGATCTTTGTCTTCAGAGTCTTCATGGAACATATCATTCTTACTGTGCATCCATGTATCTACAGTTCATTTTTAAGTGCACCATCACTGTGGTTCAAGATCTTTGTGTTTTAGGTTATCCTATAGCATGGTAAGGATTACATTGCTCTGATGTCATAATATAGCATCACTCTGGATAAAGGTCCCTGTTTTCAATGGTCACTATAAAGATTTTCTTATCAGTCTGGTTGAATGGAGTTCTCTGTGAACTAAGAGAGAATAACATCACCCTTGACAATAACACTTGTATTTTTAATAATTATATTTTTTATATTTATTCAAAACCAGTAAATGCAAAATATGTATGGCATGACCTCATCAAGGCTGGAGTTCTTTGTGATTTTAGTTAATCATCAAGCATAGCATCACTGTAGATGAGTATCCATTTCTTCTGAAGTATGCTATGTGCTCTTATTGTATTATAATAGTCATAACCTCTCTAATTGGAGATCAATGTCACCTTCTCTTTAATGAATGGGAGGGGTTGATGTAAATTTTTTTCTGTATTGTCATTAATGTGTGTTTGTCAATACGCTGCACAGTGTGCAATATTTTCATTTCTTTGTTTCTTTTTTCCTTTTTTTTTATAACTACTACTATATTGTAAATGTAGTGTCTGAGAATCTTACATTTTGGTACTAGGACTGCAGTGTATATGACAGCAAAGTGGTAGATCATTATGGAGCTCTGGTGTCTTTATGGAAGTGCTGGTTGGCAGAACTGTAGGTGGCTACCCTTGTAAATGGATAAAGCTACATGAAGAGGAATATTCTTAATGCTCATTGACATAGGATGGGAAAAAGCAATGTGCAAAGAAGCTCTTTAAAGTGACAGAATTTCAATTTAAATTATTTAAGGCAACAGAAAGGGAAGCATTTATACCTGGCTGATGCTCACATAAATTATTAAAAAGGTGAAATGGACTGGTAGAAAATAATCTGCTCACACCGTATGCTTTTCCGTGTATGTCGTTTGTATTACATCCTGTGGTGGATCTCATTCTTTTGTAGAGCAAATTCAGGAAGCATTTTTCTGCCATATAAATTATTATGTGTATCAGTTGAAAGAAGTGTCTCTTTGTTGGCTGTTAATTGCAGCGCACATTACCTTGTATGCTCTGATAAAAGGAAGCAGACTGCAGGGCCCATTGCCTCGAGCTCTTTTAGAATTCGGGAGACTTCATTTCAGATGACGAGATGTTATTAGAAGCATTTGCATGAAAGTAGAAACAACATTTGAGAATCAAGCCTGAAAATCAATTTTACTGGCAAGCATCCTCAGACACACTCTGAGCTAGAGGAGTATGTCCGCCAGCTAATCACAACAATGTGAGACCCCTTTTTCAAGTCCCCATCTTTTATGAAGCGAGAAAATGTACAATGTAGGGAAAAGAAAAATCTGCTTTCTTCAGTCCATTTATGTTTGAGCAAAATACCTGAGAACCTGGTGCTGTTCTCTTTGACATGCAATAAACTAGTTAATCAAAATCAGATATGAAGGAAATAATTACAAGGGCCAAATTAAATTACCTGAATTGCTTCTCTTATTAATTCATGTGGCTTCTCTATCAATTTATTTTTAGATATCAGATTATCGCCTGGCTGGTCAGCTGTTCTGAATTCAGTCGTTGTGCAAAGGTTGTGCTTGAAGCCATGTATTTTCTTCCCAAAACTAAAGGCTTACCTAGTCTGTGTGGTTGCAACATCATCTTTTCTTCCCCTGATTTAACACAATTTCTCTCTCTCTCTTTTGTTGTAGATGATGTGCCTCCATATTTCAAGACGGAGCCTGTGAGGTCACAGTTGCATCTGGAGCGAAATCGTCTTGTGCTGACCTGCATGGCCGAGGGCAGCTGGCCGCTAGAGTTCAAGTGGCTCCACAACAACACAGAGCTCACACGTTTCTCTCTAGAGTACAGGTGGGCATTGTTTTCTCATAGTTGGTTTTGCAAAACTGCTTAGTGCTGCGCAAGGCAGACTGTTGGGACTTGAGTTCTCCATCTGGCTGGAAGGACAATTGTGCTTGAACTGTGCTCTTTGGTGTAGGATAGACACAGATGTCCAAGAAAGTTCAGTTCTCATAGAGATATCAATTACTGCAGAGGACACAGAGTAAAGTCAAGGGCAGCCCTTTACTTATAAGTCATCGTTTTAGAACTATCTGTTTATAAAAGACAGTTAATAACTTCAGGACTACAAGAAGGGTACTTGCTGGTACTTGTCTGTCACAAAGGTCCCTAGAAAAATTATTAAGGCAGATCATGTTTATTCTCTGGTCTGGTACTGATTTATTTAATGTTGAAAAGAGATTGAGAACCAGAGAGGCATTTTCACTAGAGGAGCAGTACTCTGAGAAACGGGGTCTGACTCGCTGGCCAGAGATTTGTGGGGCAAAGGCAGTACTTGGTTGGCACTGTGATGGTCCGGATCGGCTGCATTCTTCCAGTCTGGTCTGGAACCTGACACCATCGATAACATAACTGGATGAGCTTGGCAGATGAGGACAAACACGCACGCAACAAGGGGGAATGTGAAACAGTGCTCAGTGTTTTTATTAAAACTAATGAAAAGTGTCAAAAAACTGCAATGATTCCGAATGTTCAATAAATAATCCATTAAAACATCCCAGTGATCACGAAAGTGGAGGTTAAAATTCAAATAAATAAATCCATTAAAAATGAGGTTAAGATCTGGCAGGAAACTGTCCTTTTCTAAGAGCCTGGTGCATCTTTCTTAAAGACTGACATCTCCTCTGCTTATCCTGTACAGTCCTCGCAGCAGAGGAGGCGCTCTACCAACAGACACAGCCAACCTTCCACAGGTCCAGGTCCATGGAACGGTTACCCCCAGGGCATCAGCCACTCGCTCCCATCAAGGGGCTCTCCTTCCCAGCTGACTTCTCCCGCTCTTGAGCTTGCTTGCACTGGTTCCTCTTGCCTTCTTCTCTCTCTTCCTTTAACCTCCATTCTTCTATCATTCCCCGGATCATTCTCTCTTTGTTTTCCCTTTTTCATGCCAGCTTGTACTTATAAGGCTCTGTCGGCGCAGTGTCTCAATCACGCACCACAGGAAGCTGATGAAGCAATTGAGAAAGGCTGCACCTTCACATGCAGGTGAATCTCGCCCCAGTTACTCTACCAACTCCTTGCAGCTGCATGAGTGCACACACCCACGGAGAATGAGCCATCCAATTATTTATTTTTAAAATCTGCCCTCTGCCCTGCCTTGTGCCTGTGGTATAGTGGGTCCGCTGCTTAGGAAAAAGTTACATATTAGTCCACTAGGAGAAGAGAATGAGAGTAACACCGGCTGCAGAAATGGTCCTGCACATGTCAGTAATAGGTAGCATCAGCATTAGAGTGACTCATTAAAAGAGGGAACTTAATGGGAGTAACTCTGCTTGCAGGGAGTTTTGCTAGCTTAAAATATTGTACGTCAGACAGTTGGGGCTAAAACACTCCTTCTCTCTTTCCTCTTACTAGAGAGCAGATGGAACAGCAGAGCCATGCGAAAGCTAGATGACACATGGGGGATATTTGTCACTCAAATGAATAGAAGTTCCGAGTCGCTATTCACTGGAAGCACAGTCACTAGCCATTTGGCAATTAAGTGTCATGACAGCTCACTGAAAGGGATTAAAAATAATCAGTTTACTGTTCTGTGTACAGTATGACTTAGGTATTCCTATGCAGGTTGGTCTCCATCATGCCTACTTTCATGTTCTTGAGTTCCCTGAGGGCCACTATCTCCTCTTCAGGGCTGTCTGTATGTAATGCAATTTCTATTGCACCCGCTATTTGCTCTCCGGGGCATGTGGTTGCTATGCATTTCTCCAACTTGCCTGCTTTGTGGGTTTTTTTTTTTTTATTATTATTATTATTATTGCTGTTTTTTTCCTTCTGACTAAATCATACTGACATGTGTTATCCAAGATCAATTGCCAGACTCGAGAGCTCAGATAAGGCTGTTTAATGTTAACAGGAAAGATTAAATCTGCTGCAAATGCTGCATGAAACAGCTTTATCCACTGCCAGTGAAAAACTGGTGTACCAGGAAATGTCTTGAAAAGAAAGATGTGTTCATGGTTATGGTAGGGCAATTGTAGCCTAAAGGTTGGCTTCATCTTAATATTTTTGGAATGCAGAGATCCCCTTTTAGTATTCAGGGTTAAAAACACTAGAATCCTCATGCAAGTTTGAAATAGGTATGGGTCAAGACCAGAGGTTTCTCATCTAAATAATACATTACTGGGTTTGCCAAAGTTCCAGAAGATACTATTAACCTGTATACATTTTTGACTCAAAATGCATATTTCTAAGCAATATCATTATCACAGTAGTTCTAGGATAGTTTCAGGTGAAGCGTGCAAAGTACTCTACTGATATTAGTATTATAATGTTGTTACAGATGTACTGTATGTTCTCAAATGGTCTTAATCAATCTTTAGTTTATATAGCACACACATGCCTGCCCTACAGCACCTACACTCTTTTATACAGTAGCTATTAAAGAGATGTCATATAACCTAACATCTTCATCTCTTTGCTGCAGGAAAAAACAATGCCCACAGAAAATCCATGCTGATATAGTGACAGCATGCAAGCTACACAGACTCAGTAATTTTTCCAGAATTCCGTTTTAGGTAACAGAGTCACCAGCCCTAACCAAATATACGTAAATACATTTAAATAATAAGTTTGTACATGTCATATCTAAACAGTCCTGAATGTGAGTGTGGATAGGTTTATTTATGCAATAAACTAGCACCTCACCCATTGCAGGTTTCTGTTTTGTGTCCAGAAATTCTTGGAGAGACTTAATACTCCTTATGACCTTGTAATAAATAGTAAAGTGAGTTCTGTACATGCAGTGTTACTATAGCTGGATCTACATTTCAGCAAACCAAATAACAGAATAGTCCTTTTTATACAACTTATATCTCCATATATTATCATATATTTGAAGGCAAATCTTTATATACTTATATCTTCTTCTTCTTTCGGCTGCTCCCGTTAGGCTTTGCTACAGTGGATCATCTTTTTCCATATCTTCCTGTCTGTCACCTTGCTCTGTTACATCCATCACCTGCATGTTCTCTCACCATCTCCATAAACCTCCCCTTAGGCTTTCCTCTTTTTCTCTTGCTGGCAGCACTATCCTTAGCACCCTTCTCACAATATACCCCTCATCTCTCCTCTGCGCATGTTCAAACCAAGCCTCTCTGACTTTGTCTTCAAACCGCCCAACCTGACCTGACCCTCTAATGTCCTCATTTCTAATCCTGTCCATCCTCGTCACACCCAGTGCAAATCTTAGCATCTTTAACTCTACCACCTCCAGCTCTGTCTCTTGTTTTCTGGTCAGTGCCACCGTCTCCAGCCCATATAACATAGATTGTCTCACTATCATCCTGTAGATCTTCATTTCACTCTTGCTGATACCTGTCTGACGCTCTTCTCCACCCATTCCACCCTGCCTGCACTCTCTTTTTCACCTCTCTTCCACAGTTCCCATTACTCTGTATTGTTGATCTCAAATATTTAAACTCATCGACCTTCACCAACTCTACTCTCTGCATCCTCATCATTCCACTGTCCTCCCTCCCATTTACACAAATGTTTTCTGTCTTGTTCCTACTGACCTTCATCCACACCATGATAGAACAATTTGAATGCACCTCTGACCTACCTGGCTTTACTCCCCTTCCATTTAGTCTCTTGCATATATTAGCCTTACTTCTCTCCATTACATCAACTAACTCTCTCCGCTTACCAGTCATACTGACAACATTCAAAGTTCCTACCCTCAGTTCCACTCTCTTTACCTTCCTCCTCTCCTCCTGCCTCCAGACACGTCTCCCCCCTCTTCTTCTCCTTCTTCAGCCAACAGTTGCCCAATTTCTGCCAGCACCCTGTTGGCTAACAGTACTGGTGGTGGCCATTGTTAACCCAGGCCTCGACCGATTCAGTATGGAATCCTGTATTGTCGTCTGCATATTAATCTGGCAAAATTTGACACCAGATCTAACCCTCCCCATTTAACACAGTTAATGACCCGCACAAAGAAACACTCTGGCTTGTGCATCCCCTTTGATCCCCATCTCTCTCTCTCATATATACTGTAGATATATATAAAAATGAAAATCCAACATCTGTCTCTCTATATGTCTGTTCGCTTTTCAGGAGAGAACTACTTAACGGATTTAGATTTTTTTTTTTTTTTCCTATAATTTGCTTGAACATTCTGGTAGATTTTGCAGCTTCTCTTATTGTTGTAAGAATCAAAGTTCACTTGCAGGAGTGATATATTCGCTCTAATCCGAGGCTGAGGGGAGGGGAAAGCGTGATGCCAGAAGTGGGGAGCTGGGCAGGGCCCTCCTCGCTGTCCTGTTTCACTACTACATGGGCGGAGCCGCAGGGGACAGCTAGTATACTTATACAGTGGTGTGAAAAACTATTTGCCCCCTTCCTGATTTCTTATTCTTTTGCATGTTTGTCACACAAAATGTTTCTGATCATCAAGCACATTTAACCATTAGTCAAATATAACACAAGTAAACACAAAATGCAGTTTTTATATGATGGTTTTTATTATTTAGGGAGAAAAAAAAATCCAAACCTACATGGCCCTGTGTGAAAAAGTAATTGCCCCCTTGTTAAAAAATAACCTAACTGTGGTGTATCACACCTGAGTTCAATTTCCGTAGCCACCCCCAGGCCTGATTACTGCCACACCTGTTTCAATCAAGAAATCACTTAAATAGGAGCTGCCTGACACAGAGAAGTAGACCAAAAGCACCTCAAAAGCTAGACATCATGCCAAGATCCAAAGAAATTCAGGAACAAATGAGAACAGAAGTAATTGAGATCTATCAGTCTGGTAAAGGTTATAAAGCCATTTCTAAAGCTTTGGGACTCCAGCGAACCACAGTGAGAGCCATTATCCACAAATGGCAAAAACATGGAACAGTGGTGAACCTTCCCAGGAGCGGCCGGCCGGCCGGCCGACCAAAATTACCCCAAGAGCGCAGAGACGACTCATCCGAGAGGTCACAAAAGACCCCAGGACAACGTCTAAAGAACTGCAGGCCTCACTTGCCTCAATTAAGGTCAGTGTTCACGACTCCACCATAAGAAAGAGACTGGGCAAAAACGGCCTGCATGGCAGATTTCCAAGACGCAAACCACTGTTAAGCAAAAAGAACATTAGGGCTCGTCTCAATTTTGCTAAGAAACATCTCAATGATTGCCAAGACTTTTGGGAAAATACCTTGTGGACTGATGAGACAAAAGTTGAACTTTTTGGAAGGCAAATGTCCCGTTACATCTGGCGTAAAAGGAACACAGCATTTCAGAAAAAGAACATCATACCAACAGTAAAATATGGTGGTGGTAGTGTGATGGTCTGGGGTTGTTTTGCTGCTTCAGGACCTGGAAGGCTTGCTGTGATAGATGGAACCATGAATTCTACTGTCTACCAAAAAATCCTGAAGGAGAATGTCCGGCCATCTGTTCGTCAACTCAAGCTGAAGCGATTTTGGGTGCTGCAACAGGACAATGACCCAAAACACACCAGCAAATCCACCTCCGAATGGCTGAAGAAAAACAAAATGAAGACTTTGGAGTGGCCTAGTCAAAGTCCTGACCTGAATCCAATTGAGATGCTATAGCATGACCTTAAAAAGGCGGTTCATGCTAGAAAACCCTCAAATAGGACAGAAAAAAAGACAGAGCAGCATTTGAAGCCGTGCAAAGGAGACTAAGTGGGGACCATATCCAGGTCTACAAAATCCACAAAGGTTTTGATAAAGTAGATCCAGTCGAATGCTTTCACCTTAAGGGAGAAACGCATGCTAGAGGAGACTAGTGAAAATTAAGGGGAAAATATTTAAAAGTAAAACCAGGAAGCATTTCTTTACGCAAAGAGTTGTGGCAATCTGGAAGAAACGGCCAAGATGTGTAGTTGAAGCAGAAACCTTGACAACCTTCTAAGAATTGTTTGGATGAGAGATGTAGAAGCTTAGCTAATAGCTAAACAAACAAGCTTGATGGACAAAACAGTCTCCTCTCGTTTGTCAGGTTCCTTGTGTGTCTGGCAGTATGAGAATTTTTACCAGAAAGATGTGTATAGATGAGTCCTGCGAAACAGTGAAATGAAAGAAATGGTAGACAGTGTTGTCTGGCATTTCCTTTGTTTTTTGGCTGCATGTACCATGAAGAATTAAACATTTAGAAAGGAACCTAAGCAGCTGAGTTACTATTACAGAAGAATTAACACTTGTCATTTTATCCTGAGTAAAGGCATTAGCATTCAATTAGAAACTTTGATGTTTCCTTTGTAAAGTTGTTTTAGTCATTTCATTTAATTTTAAACCATTCCGTCATTTTGGTGATAAACATAAATACATTTAATTAACCAAACTCTGTCTTTCTTTCAAGCTACCATAAAAATACTGAAGCAAAAAACCCTTTGAAATAAAGTCCTAGTAGGGAAGTTGAAAATCTGTGCAATTCTTAGTAGAGCATATCAGCCTCAAGTAAATTAATAATCACAGAGGTAGCAATATTGTGGCTGACTAGGTATGTTCTTGTTTCATGATTGCTGCAAATCTTCATGAAACAAAAATCAGTATATGTAGTGGTGGGGGCACCTCTGCGTGCTACACTAACCAGCAGGTATTAATGCATTAGATGAGGGAAGGATTATGTAAGAAGGGGGAGTTTCGAGATTATCAAAAAACAAAATAAGATGCAAAAAAGATATTTTTACTACTTCAGTAGGTTTGGCTACACATGGTTTGCCTCTCTACACTCCCTCTACATCCCAAAATTCAGTGGTTTGCCCCTTTTAATCTAAATGCACTATATGTAATCTGACTTCTAAAGTTTCTCACGTGTGCTTTTCAGGCAGCTACAGAGTCATCTTTTGATAACTCCCACAATCCCTAAAGCTTCCAGTTTAACCAGTACTCTCATGAGGCACTAAGCTGAACACACTTTGAAAATCCAAGTAAATACAGTATTATTGTGTCCTTTCTTGACATCTGTTGCTGTGTCTGTTCAAAGAAATCAGCTCAAACTGTCATTACTGGCTGATATTAAACCGGTTCCAGCACTGGTATACAAGAGGAAAAGACTAATATTTCTAAGTAACAGATTGATTAAATTATATCTGAGGTTTTAGTTATAATGAGCTGATTTCGGTGTCAAAGAAATATAAACAGCAGAATGACAAAACTGTGTCTAGTATTCTTGTTTTTTCTGCTCTGTGTTTCATTCTTGGTTTGTGTATGAAATTTAGAAAACCTAAAGCTAATTTATATTAATATGGTCATGAGTGGATAGCTCTATGGAACCGTGTTGTGAGTCTGTGGATGACAGTTTTCTGCAATGCTTCTGCTCCGTGTTCTTAGTACTTGCATTGCTCTCATTCTTCATCAACACAACTTAGGCAGGTTCAGACAACAGACAGATGGATGTATGGTTATGATCTTAATAAAAAGAGTATCTGGAAGTCTAGACAAGATCCTAATTAAAGATGTGATTGACAGATTTATATCATGAGGGTCAGGGGTTTTACTTTTCACATGACAGTAGCCATTGTGTCACTATGCCATGAACATTCAGGAAATGTATATTCTAGTTGTCTATTGCTATCTTATATCTTTCTAGACAAGCTGCTTAACAGTTACATCCAAACACACTCAACACAGGCATTTTACATTCAGACATCATTTAATCCTTGTAAAGCAAATAAAATTTCTACTGTCTGTATTTGTTATCCTCTGTTTACTCTGGTTTTCCTCCCACATCCCCATGGGTGTGCAGCTTAGGTTAATTGGCGACTCTGATTTGGCTCCATTGTGAGTGTGTGAGTTGACCTTGCAATGAGCTTGTACCAACCCCAGTGTAACCCTGAATTGTATTAAACAGGTATGAGGATGATATATTTAGATTTTCTGTGAAATCTGTTGAACAACACAGACTTGTATATATCATAGTTGAAGTCACTTACAGTTTACAGTGATATTCACACATAAGCCTAGACAACGAACTCCCAGGAATCAAAATCAATTTCGACTTGGATTAGTCCCTCAGTTTAGACATTGGTGCTAAATACCTTTGATAACCTACACAGTAATGTCTCAAGTTCTTTGTGAGGAAATTGATATAGTTAGGAATATCTTCGAGGGTGCTATGCTCTGCCATGGGTGGTCTCTCCTTCAAGTACTGTCAACAGTTCCCTTATTCTTGACACCCTTTTCTACAAATCTCCTGATCTACCTAACCCTAATCATATTGATTGTGCAAATGTCTCCACTTCTTTCCCCCTCTATTGCTATCAACAGAAACTTCACCTTTTCAGAGCTATAGGCCTTTAAAGATAAGGGTGCCTTGCATGAAATTACCTGGCCTCATGCCTCTTATTTTCTTCTTTCAGATACTTTGCTTTCACCACATTTTGATATTTCTGTCTCAGTTACAGATATTTTGTAATTTACCTTGGTATGAAATGTTGCTTTATAATTTTGTTGTATACTTTGTTATGCATCCTTTGGAGGTGCTTTTTGTGGGAGGCAGTGTATATTAGGGACCTTCAAAACTCCTTTTTTTTTGAGACTGTTAGATGAATAGAGATTGATGAGCTATGTTGGACTGAATGGCATATTCTCATCATAATTGTTCTAATGTTCTAATTGAGACATACATTCACAGAGGAACTTGGCACTGCTGTCTAGCTGTGGGCAATAAGTCATTTTCAGCAGCTTACCTTTCTAAATTATACTACTTGAAGTAGGCCATAAGTTCATTTCTGAGATAAGATCTATTACACTTCATCAAAGATCTCAATCAACAAAATTGTGGCTTTCCAGAGATGTGTTGTGATATCGAACAGAATGTTTTCTTTTTAAGTTTTGAGTTACTTTTTTATTTTTCATGTATTATACCTAAATTCTTAACCCACCTTAAGTATCAGTCAGAGAGGAAAATAAAAAAGAGGCAGATACTGAGTGTTGATTCATTGCTTATTAAACACCCACAGTAATTACTCCAGAGATCCTTTTAATATCCATATGCCGGTGTGAAAAATTACAGTCAGCCATCAGAGGTTTGCTGAAATAGCAGCACTGATCTGGAGAGCCTCATGGCTTAGCTGTTCGGGAGCTGTGCTCCCTCTCTACTTGGCTGTTTTTAATTAGTAATGCAGATTTTTGTTGTGTTTTTCCTTATTTACTGGTGCAGCCTCTTAACTGAGCTGTGTCTTTAACTCATTCATTTCCAACTTCATTTTGTAAATGTAATTTTAGATTCATGGGTTCCGTTACTGTCCTAAAACCAGGTAATTGAATCAAAAACTCTTCTCATCCAATAATCCATTCATCCATCCATTATCCAACCCGCCATATCCTAACTAGGGTCACGGGATCTGCTGGAGCCAATCCCAGCCAACACAGGGCGCAAGGCAGGAAACAAACCCCGGGCAGAGCGCGCGCACACACACACACACACACACACATCCTAGGGACAATTTAGAATCGCCAATGCACCTAACCTGCATGTATTTGGACTGTGGGAGGAATCTGGAGCACCCGGAGGAAATCCACGCAGACACGGGGAGAACATCCAAAATCCATGCAGGGAGGACCCGGGAAGCAAACCCAGGTCTCCTAACTGCGAGGCAGCAGTGCTACCCACTGCACCACCGTGCCACCTCATCCAATAATGTCATTTTCAAACATTTTATTTTTTTATAATTATATTAGATGCAAAAATAAATTTGACTGTTCTGTTTTTGCTGAATAAAAATCCATATCATATCTTTTTACTGCAACTGCAGAATTACTTGTGAATATAATATACATGCTCACATTAGTACACACCACCAATTTTGAATTCATTTAAGCAAGTTTCAAGAAGTTTTATTGTTAAAATATCTTGAAATACAAGACTCTTTACTTCAATAGATACTCAGAAGTCAGCCATTATCTAATGTAGTGATTTAAATGCCAACTTTTATGTATGTTCGGATATCAATATCTTCTACCGTATACTATTAAAATGTGGCAGTAAGAGCGTGGCTCTTGGTTTATTGATATTAAAGGAATGCTCCACCAAAAATTTACATTTGTATAAAATGTAATAATCCCATGTAGTTCGTGCAGAGCAAGAAACAATCCTGGATGTCATGCCAGTCCATTGCAGGATCCACTCACAATTTTACCCACTTTACCCATTTTACTTTAGAGTCACCAATTAGCCTAGTCTGTACATCTTTGGTGATGTGAGAGATACAGTCAACAACCAGGTATAGGATTCAAACCTAAGATGCTGCATGTGTAATGAATGTTATAAATTAGCATTTTTGCAAAACATATTTTTCTGTTTCTGTAGTGTAAATGTGTCCATCCATCTATTTACTGAATCTTCTTAATCTAGCTACAGCATGGTAGAAGCATTGGCTTGTTCTGGCAGCATCAGGCACGAGGCAGCCACCTACTCTGAACAGAATACTGATGCTTGACAGGTCACACTCATTCACTCACATACTGAGAAAATTTACAGACATTAATTAACTGAGCACACACATTTTTCTACCTGAGGGAAAAAACAAAAATAAATACAGTTTTAAAAATTTTAATGTATTATTTATTTTCAAGTCTGTTTTTATTATATATGATGGACCTTCACTCCATCCTGGGTTTATTCCTGCATTTTGCCAAGTGCTTCTGGGGTAGGCAACAGCTCCCTGCTACACTGAACTATTATAAGGATGGTTGTTTTTGATAAAGTAGCACCTCATTTAGGGCTAGCCCCTTCTTTGTGCCAATATTCTGGGTCCGGCTCACCTTGACCCTATGATTGAATTAAGCTGATTGGAAAGGGGATAACTGGCTGATGTAGAACATGTATTTGTGTATATTGATGCTTAATTTAATCTTTAATTGCATGATCCCTGATCAACCTTGTTCGCACATATCTTTCTTTTTTGTAACTAACTGACCTGTAATTGCCAGCATTAGCATGATGTCTTTATTTTCTCTGTATATTCAGTATAGGTATATATCTTATGCTCACGCTTTTTGTTTGTTTGTTTGTTTGTTTTTATTTTTTTCCCAGCATTATTTTCATAATTCTATTTATGGGTTTCTTAGGATAAAGAATCCATCCATTCATCCATTATCCAACCTGCTATATTCTAAAGAATCTATTGGCATTATTTAAATCAGATCTGAGTGAGATCATTTTATTATTTGTACGTTGTAATAACATCTCAGAATTCTATTTTGATTTTGTAAAGGACGTCACCATTTTCTTACTCTTGCTAGAATGTTGCTGACCTAGAGGTAGCTATAAGTGAATGACAATGTCAGGCACTACCAATTCTTCTTTTTTTTTGACTCCAGATTATTTTTCTTGACATTGATTTCTTGGTTAGTGTTTTGAACATAGCAGAAAGTAGGACCAACTCCCTGGTACTGACCCTTTGCCTTGTTTCATGTCTCTCCTTTGGTCACATCATGGCAACTGACAGTACTTTTATTCCAATGAGTACAGCAGCATAAATGAAGCTGCTTTTATTAACATTATTATTTATTATCTGCAAGAAAAGTCATCTGTGATGTGATGGCAAAAGTTGTGGCTTGCTTGGCTGGGTCATCTCATGGTTAATTTATTTTGAGGCAAAGTATTGCTGATTAGACAATTTGCTGATGGTGCTGTATATAGTAGTTGACTTTTCTGTAAGGTAACTTGCCAAATCCCTGTTTTGAATATGCCCTGTACTTTTCATTGTAACAGCAATCCTGTCCATACATGCCAGGTGATAGTGTGTATCTGCTCAGTTGCTTTTCCCGACTCCCTGAGAACAGAGGAGTGATGCTTCAATGCAGTGCAGAAAGCGGCACAAAACTCCTCATATGCAATTGGCAGTGGCTGGATGTGTCAGCAGGGAAGTTGCTCTACCAGTCAATAAGCGTCTGCAGCTTCATGATTACTTATGTATGATGTTCATTAGCATAGTCCATGAATGGTTGTTCACGGTTGGCAATTTCATGCTGTTTAAGGCACGTTCATGTACGCACATTTACAAGATGATTGTGATTTATAAAGGTAAATTGCATGGAAATGTGCATTCAGCAGGTTTTATAAATGTAATTTTTTTTCCCGCTGCATTCATTTTCTTGTTTGTTTGTAGTGAATATTTTGCTGGAATCCATGCAAAGTTTTATAAATAAGGCCACTGCTGACTTTTCTGACTCTTTCTTCAGATCTAATCTTGTTTTACATTTTGTCTTAGGGTGGTTAAATTTCAAAAAGGCTTTGTTTCCCAGTTAAATTCCTTTGGCAATCTAAACATTTATATTTGTTTTCTATATATTTGCATCTAAATCTATGTGTACTGTAAATATAACAAATATTTTATATATGTGTGCATAACCATTTAAAGTTGAATAACAGTGGCAAACTAGTCATTGATTAAATTTGCTACACACTACAGGGACATCACCTCCAAATTCCCAGTACATATCAATTTTCAGAATTGTATATATCCTCAAAAAAAAGAGAGAAAAATTCATTGTCAGATAATATGTGGGCATTTTCAGATTTTACGTTCAGGAATTTGCAGGGACGATGCCTCACTTTTATTCTTGTGTATGTCCCATAATGAAATTTAAAGGTAAATTATGCCAGGGTTGTCTATTATATGTGTTGCCTCATTTACTAGCTTGACTTAAACACAGCATCAGAAGTCTTGGTGGTTAAATATCCAAGAGTTTCAAATCATTTTAGTTCTACTGAATATAGTATCCATGGTGAGTAATCAGAAAGAGCTTTTCAAAGCCATTAGGAACAATATTACATAAAAATAAGAAATCAGACAATGCACAGAATGGCCATAAAGTGAACATTAGAGATGCATTCATTACAAGCAGCATGTGAAAGCCACACTTAACGGTTGTTGCAAAAAAAAGGAAGGGAAAGCCTTTAGTGAAAATTAGGTAAAAGCCCAAATAGCTGTTAATGTGCTAATATGCAGAAGTTTGGATGGATGTGGAAAGAAAGTGGGGTATTGAGTGACACAACACTGATAGACTCTCACCAGGAGGCTGTTTTGTTTACTAGTAGAAGAAGCAGTGGAATTTGCAGACTTATGTCGACAAGGCCAGCATACTGTAAAAATTGATTTAATAAAGAGCTCAGTTTCGGATTACCCGTGTGGTTTGTTCCTCAGCCAGATAATGTTTCATGCAGCTCAGATTAATGCAAGTTTAGTACGCTGACTTCAGTTGTTTAGAACTAAATGACAGTAGGATATGCTGCTAAGCACGTTTCATATCCACTCATGATATACATCTAGATGCCTTTTTTTGCTTTTCTGCAATTTAATATATTCTGATTGTTTCCAAGTGCCGGTGATTAGAGACAAATCTCTTTGCTGTGGGTCTGTTGAGCAACTAACACACAACGTTATCAACTTTTAGAGGTAATGATAGACATGAAGTGATATGGCGCCACTATTCTGTATGAAAGTAGAATTGAAATGGAGCTCTGTTTGGTAAGAGTCAATTTTTGCCTGGAAAATGTAGATTTAGATGTCTAATGACACACTGTGTATGGTTTTGTGTTCTTTGCATCTGGAAAATCATGTTAAAATAGTTCTTGAACCTACAACTGTTAAAAAAAACAAAACAAAATAGTGAGTCCTGTTATAAAAAAAAAAGGTTAATTTCAGGTGCTGGAGGTAACATAAACATGATGTTAATAGATTAGAGTTGTTTGAGGGAGCAGTTAGACTACTGTAGTGATTGGAGCTAGGGTACAGCATAAGGAGGTGGTAAATAAGGCTTTTGAGGACGAGGCATTGAGATACCACAAACCTCGCTGGTTGGCATTAAGAGATGAGTAACAGACAGGCAGTGGAGTTAGCAATTTTTCCTGAGATACTGAGCTAAAGGAAAGCAATAAGTGTGACATTTTATAAATGTATTACAGAGAGAAGCTGTTAGACTGACATTTGGAGATTTGTTACAGAGTGACAACAAAATTGTAGTTTGCAAATGGGTTAGGTGAATTGAAGTTGAAGCACCAGTATACAGACAATGGGTTTGTTTTTTGGAATTAACATAATGAGTTGGTTCTGTGGATGGAGAAGGAAGAAAAGGTGAAATCTGGATATATCAGGAATAGGGATGCTGTTCATATTTACAGGGATATGGTTGGTTTAATACTTGGAAAAGAGTTACAGAGTGGCACTCATGAGCTGCAGTATGAAGAACAGGGAGACATGGAATTTGTATAGAAGTCATGAAGATGGCATCGGTGGGACAATATATGCAAAGGCGGTAAACATGAAATTCAGGATTCTTAGTAACACACATGAACTTCTTAAGTCTCTTGGCAGTATAGAGAGAGATATCATCCACCATAAGCCATATGAGAGCCCTGTTTCCAGCTTACACTTTCGCCTGTCTGCTTTTTTATACAGTCAATGGCAACATCTGCTCCTGAGCACATCTGCAACTTTGGCAGTGTGCTCTGAAACTGTGTGCAGGAGTGCAAATGAACTGCAGGGCTGGGAACAGACGCACAACTTTCAGTGCTGTTAATTATGCCATTAACACTAATAGACTTCACACGAGAAGTAATTTAACACACTTGGCTGCGCATGCACCCCGCTAACCCTCCACTAATATTATTTGATACATCATTAAGGCCCATTAATGACAGCATTGTGGGAATTGCAGGCAGTCCGTCATCGACCCAGGCACGCGGCCTGCATATCCTTCTTGTTTGCCTTTCCTCTTTTTTTCTAGTTTCTCCTGTTCACCTTATCCTTAGAGAAGCCTCTCTGCTTAGTTTAAATAATCCCTGATTTCATCTTGCTCCCATCACTTCACTTACACCTTGGGATCTTTAAATGTGATACACTTCCACTTGGTGGCCACTTGTAATTGAAAGCAAAAGAATAAAAACTTTGAACTAATTGTTTTCCTGCAAAACTCTCCCACTCCATCTTGCTGCTCTTGTGGGTTAAAAGAATTGGAAACTAACATGATTCATTGTCTTCCTGCAGATATTTGTTTGAATGAACACATGTTGAACGTTTTTGTCACAGATGATTATTTTCTAGTTTCATTGCACCTTCAATTTGCATTATTTATAATAAAAAAAAGCAGCACAATGGTTGTTGTCAGTGATTATTTTTCCCAATATGCTGCCTTTGCCGATAATTACTTGCAAAATTGCTTTGCATGTTTCATGGATATTTGAGAGAGATTTACAATGGGGACTTCATAATGGATTATTTCCCAAAATACACTTCTGCCTCCATTTTAACTGGAGACTTTCTTTCATGCAGGTAATCAGCACATCAGCTGTAGGAAAATCAAATCTCTTCATATTCTTTTAATAGTTGCCATCTAGGATATTTTTTTTTATCTTTTTACTCAGCCTGAACCAGAAGGGGTATTAGCACATATTTTAGTGATCCACATTGTATACCAAGTAGATATACACAAATTGAGCCTTCATCTCTTTACAGATGTGTAAAAGGAATCAATGGGATGCTGATGATGAATTGCTTCCCACAAGTCTCTCTCTCTCTCTTATATATACTGTATGTATATATAAATATACGTATATATATGGGAAAACGTTTTTCTCAGTAAAGATATTTCTAATGGGGTTATTGACATAAAATTTTTACTAGATGCCGGTAACAACCCAAGTAATCCAGTCATACAAAGAAATCAAAAACAAGTAAGCCCATAAATTATGTGTAAAAAAAGTGGATTGACACAAGGAAAAAGTATTGAACACATGAAGAAAAGGAGGTGCAAAAAGGCACGGAAAGCCAAGACAGCAACTGAAATCTGTCAGTATTTAAAAAGCAGTCCTGCCCCCTATCAGTGCAAGTTAATATCAGCTAGTTTAGTCCTAATTGATGACCTATTAAAAGGTTTCTCATTACCAAGACGTCACACAAGAAGCATCTCATGATGGGTAAAAGCAAAGAGCTCTTTCAAGACCTTCGCAACCTTATTGTTGGAAAACATACTGATGATATTGGTTACAGACGTATTTCAAAACTTCTGAATGTTCCAGTGAGCACCAATGGGGTCATAATCCGGAAGTGGAATGAACATCATTTCACCATAAACTGGCCACGACCAGGTTCTCCTTGCAAGATTTCTGGCAGAGGAGTCAAAAGAATAATCAGAAGAGTTGTCCAAGAGCCAAGGACCACTCGCGGAGAGCTTCAGAAAGACCAGAAATTAGCAGGTACAGTTGTTTCAAAGAAAACAGTAAGTAATGAATTCAACCGCCATGGCCTCTATACACGCTCACTGTGCAAGACTCCTCTGCTGAAGAAAAAGCATGTTGAAGCTCGTTTAAAGTCTGCTGCACAACATTTGTATAAGCCAGTGAAATACTGGGAGAATATTGTCATGGTGTGGGACTGTTTTTCAGCATATGGCACTTGCAGACTTCATATAATTGAAGGAAGGATGAATGTAGAAATGTACTGGGATATTCCTGATAAGAATCTGCTGCCATCTACCAGGATGCTGAAGATGAAACAAGGGTAGTCATTTCTGCAAACAATAATCCCAAACACACAGCCAAGGAAACTCTAAATTGGTTTCAGAGAAAGAAAATAAAGCTGTTAGAATGGCCCAGTCAATCACCCGACTTGAATCCAATTGAAAATATATGGAAAGAACTGAAGATTAGAGGCCCTCTGAACCTTCAAGATTTAAAGTTTGTGTGGAACGAACAGGCCAAAATCACATCTCTGTGCTGTTATCCAGAGGGTTGTCGGTTCGAATCCCCATCACTGCCAAAAGAGATCCTATTCTGCTGGGCCCTTGAGCAAGAATGTTAACCTGTAATTGCTCCAGGGGTGCTGTACAATGGCTGACCCTGTGCTCTGACCCCAAGGGGTATGCAAAAACTAACAAATTCCTAATACAAGAAATTGTATAAGGTGAAATAAAGAATAAGAAAAAAACTTCATTTATGGACTTATTTGTTTTGATTTCTTTGTGTGCCCTCCACTATTATTGGCACCCCTTATAAAAATTAATTAAAAGGGTTAGAAAAAAATCACTGTTTGCTGAGGAACCGTCATCTTGCGCTGACAAAATGAGAAACATCTGATTTTTAATTGAAACAAGTTCATTCAAAGAAAAACAAAGCCCTCAGCAAGAAATAATGTGTCTCATTTTTACAGCCTAAGATGACAGTTCTTCAGCAGTGATTTTTTTCTAACCCTTCTTACTAATTTTTACAAGGGGTGCCAATAATAGTGGAGGGCAATGTATATATAAAATTACTTCAGATATGCCATATGCATTTAAGAAGAGGCCATCCACTTAAGCTGAGCACGTTCAGGCCAGTACTTAGATGGGAGACCAACCAGGAAAAGCTTGGGTTGGTGGTGGAAGAGGTGTTGGTGAAGCCATCAGGGGCTCCATACCCTGTGGTCTAAATGTAGTTCCCAATACCCCAGTGCAGTGGCAGGGATTCTGTGCTATTAAAATGGCACTGCCCTTTGGATGAGATGTAAAATTGAGCTCCTGACACTCTCTGGTCATAAAAGGTCCCTGGGTGTCTTTCATAAAGAGTTGGGCATATCCTGATGTCCTGACTAAATGTCCCACCATGGCCTAATCAACCCCTGCCTCTAACTGGCTAGCTATCTCAATGACATTTTACAGAATAATTAAAATGTTTCTGAAGATTTGGGTAATTTGTTACTAGGATAAAGTAGCTTTGTAACCTGACGGTGTGAAAAGTATGTATGGGGCCTTCTGTATATGGGAGCAGAACTGGGTATCTTGCTTTTTATAAGAGTGTTGGGGCTCAGACGTGACAAGAAAAATAAGCACCTCAGTACCGGTATTGCAACTAATAACGGATAAGTCCCATTAACCCTATCTCTACCCTGTTCGTCGCACAAATGCATGTTGCACCACATAATTATGTGCCTCCCAACTTTACTACATGCTACAATTTTCCTTTGAACTATCCAGTGTGTTGAAGAGAACAAGTGGCAGGGTGTGGTGGTTTGTCCACCATAGAGTCTAAACTGCATCGAAAGGGAGGGGGTGGCTTAGGGAGATTATCCCACACTGAGTTCCCAACACGTCATTGAGTTCACATATAAATTCAGTAGTACTTTTTCTTTAATAACATTTTTTTAAATATAACATTTTTACAATGAATTCCACCATTAGGGTGGCACAGTGGGTAGCGCTGCTGCCTCGCAGTTAGGAGACTCGGGTTCGCTTTCCGGGTCCTCCCTGCATGGAGTTTGCATGTTCTCCCCTTGTCTGCGTAGGTTTCTTCCGGGTACTCCGGATTCCTGTCAACAGTCCAAAGACATGCAGGTTAGGTGCATTGCCGATTCTTTTTTCGACAATTGTTCCTAGTGTGTACTTGGTGTGTGGGTGTGTGTGTGTGCGCCCTGCGGTGGGCTGGCGCCCTGCCCGGGCTTTGTTTCCTGCCTTGTGCTCTGTGTTGGCTGGGATTGGCTCCAGCAGACCTCCGTGACCCTGTAGTTAGGATATAGCGGGTTGAATGATGGATGGATGTGTGTGTGTGTGTGTGTGTGTGTGTATGTATGTGTGTATGTATGTATGTATGTATGTATGTATATGTGTATATACTGTATATAAAAATATATATATATATATATATATATATATATATATATATATATGTGTGTATATATATATGTGTATATATGTATATATACTAGCAAAATTCCCGCGCTTCACAGCAAAGAAATATTGTGTTAAAGAAGTTATGAAAAAGAAAAGGAAACATTTTAAAAATAACGTAACGACTGTTATGAGTGTTGCTGTCATCAAGAATTTGATTATCATTATTTCTTTCAATCAGGTTCGTATTTGGAGGATGTGTTATGTTCAAGTTACATTCCGTGTTTGTCTAGTCTATCCCTGACCATCTCATCTTCGTTGTAAAGATAACAGGTATCATTCATCGAAGTGATCACTACCCAAATCGGTACTCGTGAATCTAAGATGTTTAACAGGCATTCCCGGTATTAAGTTGTGGATTTGCCTGCGAATATTTAGCGGCAGCGTGTCTATGAACGTAATTTAAACTTAAGCTTTACACCTTGCTTTCCTATTGATATGTCTACAAAGGCTTGTTCAGTGTCAGAGGGTTGTTCCCTTCCTACTGCATCAATAAGCAGCTCGTCTTCCTCTTTATCTGAGACATCACAAACTGCATGCATGGGTTTACCTTTCCCAGTCCTGCAAAGTCAGTTCACGTGAGCCGCTCAGAGTACATGCATCGAAGGTTCTCAGCTGTGCTTGTGCTATCTCGTGCGATCTTGCGATTTCCACGGCTTTATTTAATATTAGCTCAGACAAGACACTTAAAAGTTTCTCTCGCACTTTAGCTGAGTTTGTGCCAAACACTATTCAATCCCTGACCATCTCATCTTCATTTGCATAAGCACAGTCCTTCACCAGCAATTTTAACTCCGTTACAGCAATTTTAACTCTGTTACAAAGTGATCAAAAGTCTCATTTATACCCTGCGTCTTCTCATTAAACTTGTATCTCGAGAATATCGTATTCGTCGTAGGCATGACAAACGCCAGCGGCAGCCTGTCTATGAACTTAATTTAAACTTAAGGTTTACACCGTGCTTTGTTTCCGCAGTAGCTGCACTTATGAATATGCTTGTATGTGTCACTCGCTTCATATTCTTTTGCTGCCTTCTCAATTGTGTAATGCGTTTTTTGTTCAGCACTCTTTGGAGCTCTTGCTTGTTCTCTGCGTACTGCGTTCACAGTCAGTTCACGTGAGCCGCTCGGAGTACATGCATTGAAGGTTCTCAGCTGTGCTTGTGCTTTCTTGTGCGATCTTGCGATGTCCACGACTTTATTTAATGTTACCTAAGACCCGGCAATTAAAAGTTTCTCTCGCACTTTTGCTGAGTTTGTGCCAAACACTAGTCCATCCCTGACCATCTCATCTTTGTTTGCATAAGCACAGTCCTTCACCTGCGAATATTTAGCGGCAGCGTGTCTATTGGATTGCTGCTGACGGACGGCCTTATATGGGCAGGCAGTCAATTATGTGGGTGACGTGTTAATGGGGGACGCAACTCCGCCTGTCACGGCGACCGAGCTGCAGGCTATGGCCGTATATATGTACGTAAGTAGGTTCCAGTTATGACCGTTATGCGTAGAATTTCGAAACGAAACCTGCTTAACTTTTGTAAGTAAGCTGTAAGGAATGAGCCTGCCAAATTTCAGCCTTCTACCTACACGGGAAGTTGGGGAATTAGTGATGAGTCAGTCAGTCATTGAGGGCTTTGCCTTTTATTAGTATATATATATATATAATATATGGACATCGAAATCGGTCAGATGTGTACATTAAACCAATACTGCCATCCGATATAATTCTGGCTTATCAACATTGTCAGCTCGCTAAATAAGTAAATGCTGGTTTCATTGTTTGCGGAGGCAGACATTAGCTGCAGAAAAACATGCATGCAAGCACAGCCCATGCGTTCACAAAAAGAAAAAAAAAGGGGGTTTTAGTTTTACTGACAGGAGCACTACACGCGTTGTTTACTCATTGGGCAAATATCGTTAGTAATGCAATATGTCAGCTGTGTGGTCATATTTTTCTGTGAAAAATGAAGACAACATAGTTGCTATCTGCTCTGCCTGCAAAAATGAGATAATGCGAGGAGACTTTAGAATTAAATCTTTCAATATCACAAATTTAATTACCCATCTGAAGAACCACCGTAACGAATTATATACGGAATTTTAGCAACTAATGCTACCAAAGTTAAATCAAATGCTGGCAGTAGCCTCATAAAGCGAACCCTTCAGCACGTAAAGACATTTCCTCAAGACAGCACCAGAGCTAAAGACATAACAACTAGTCAACCTACTGACCAACCTTTTTCCCTAGGTGAGGACGAGGGATTTCGTCAGCTACTACATCATTCAGAACCTCGGTACATTCTTACAAGCCGGGGATACTTTGCAGATGTCTCACTGCCTGCGTTATATGATGTGATTGCTACACATATCCATGAGCTTGTAAGAAACAATATCACCAGCAATTAGCTTCACTACAGATATGTGGAGCTCAGACGTCAGCACCATGAGTATGCTGAGTCTAATGGCATACTGGATTGATGAAAATTTTGAGGCAAAAAGAATTCTCATTATGCAACTTTCATTGTACAAGCTTTTGATTCCATGTTAATGCTAGAATTACCAGAGCCAATGAAAAAACTTGTAAATCTGGCCCACCTTAAATCCCTTTGCACCTCTTCATCAGTGTCTTTTGTCTTCTAAATGTGTCGATAAGCCCAAGCAGCCTGCTATACCATCCCCCCCACCACCTCAGAACAGGCAAGAAGTTTTCCTAGTTCCTGCCTTGGTTGATTATCTGGGAGTGAGCTACCCAGAATTGTAAGGGGAAATAATTTGATGTGTGTTTTGTGTCTACAACAATCTATGTAAACAAATCGTTAAAACAAACATTTTTCATGTTGCAAAAATATAGGGCACAATATCCCCTATCATCAGTTTGTCCATACTGAAATGTGAAAGGACTTTCTTTCTTACAAAGCTCTGTGTAGACCTGCCCCCTCTACCACCTCTTTAAGCCCCCTCTCTCCTAGATACCTACTGCTCAACATCTGTTTTCTAACCTCACTTAAGCCATTTGTGGGATTAGGGAGGGATGATTTAATATTGCCAGCCAGCCATTCCTACATTTTCAGGGCACATGACAAAAGCATTTCTTGATGAAATGCTTTTTGATGTCAGATAAGATATGATGATTGTTCTTCAAAGGGACTTTGCTGATGACTAATTAATTTAGCCTATGCTTCTATTAAGATATGACAAAACTTAAATGTCTTGAAAATGTGTTGATATATTGCATTGTATGTTTAAATTATGCTGCATTTTACAA
>JANRMT010062846.1:14043265-14078363 GCA_026402145.1 Polypterus bichir lapradei | reverse complement strand
ACGTGGATTGGGGAGGTGGCTAAGTCAGTGTGATCAGGATGGGGGGGGGGGTTTATTGGGTGTAAAGTTTTGTTTATTAGGAACATGTTCTTAAGTTTGCATATGCTGGATTTATGTCCAAGCGCCTGGTGCTTGGTCCTCCTGGGCGTCCCAGCCGGGTCGCTTCCCCAGCCGTCTCTGACAATAAATATAAATATATATATATATATATATATATATATATATATATATATATATATATATATATATATATATATAATATACTAGCAAAATACCCGCGCTTCGCAGTGGCGAAGTACTGCCTTAAAATTTCTATTAAGAAGAAAATTAAACCTTTTTAAACTGAGGGAAAATATACCAATAATTATTTGTTAAGGATCTGTTTGTATGCCACATTGTCAATTCGGCCCTCCGGTTGTAATATGACCAAGCTGTGCGCTGAGCTTACTCTTGAGCATGTAACTTACAGTTGGCCATGTGAAAAGTAATCTTGTCTCAAATCTCACTGCTTGGATTACTGCTGTCCTAATCGGTTTGAGATTCATGGTTTGTTTCAATTACGACAGTATTTGCAGGACTTGTGTTGAAGTGACATTCGGCATCTGTCAAGCATTGTAAGCATACAACCCGTTTCATCGATAACTTCAGCTTTTGAGAGTTTAAGCATTCATAAACATCAAAGTGTCCACTACTGAAATCGTCACCTGTGAATCGAAGATGTT
Source organism: Polypterus bichir lapradei (assembly GCA_026402145.1). Lineage (NCBI taxonomy): Eukaryota > Metazoa > Chordata > Cladistia > Polypteriformes > Polypteridae > Polypterus > Polypterus bichir. The sequence goes on along the minus strand of JANRMT010062846.1, from coordinate 14,077,641 downwards.
TAAGAGGCATTGGCGATTGTCGAAAGGTGTAAAATATTTGGCCATTTCGGTACACTTGAAAGTGACAACCGAACAATTCAGCGACAGCCATCAACTCACATGCAGAACCATAGGTGAAGGGCTTAAGCATTTTACTCTTATAGTACTCCTGTGTAGTATAATTATCTCCTGTACCGTCATCAGTCCACACCTTGTACCTGTCCCAGTCATTCAATACATAAGACACAATGTTCCTCCGGATATCAAGAGTGAGCCTGATATGGCTGTGCAATATGTAACAAAGAGAATGGAAAAGGCAGGTGCCATCTCCGGCATGGAAACCACTCGGTAAGTGACAGTTCTTTGATCGATGGTGATCACCTCGATAGACATGTTAATGGGGGTATGGTTGGAACAATAAAGGAAATGGGTACTTGAATAATGTAAAGTAAGTCTAAAATACCTACACAATGACTATAATCGTAATAAACGAACAATAAAACAACGGAGAAGCCGTGGATTAAATAAAAAGACTGTAGTTATCAGCAGGGAGACGTGAATCCCGTGGCGAAGCAAGGAAGGGAATGTAGAGACCGGAGCGACGGACAGCCTTATATAGGCAGGCAGCCAACAACGTAGGAGGCATTGGGATGGGGGACATAACGCCGCCTCACACGGTGACCGAGCTGCAGGCTATGGACGTATATATGTACATAAGTAGGATTCAGTTAGTGTTGGGAACCCGCGTACCAAATTTCTTGAAGATGGGCCCATAAGTAACAAAGACCGTTGAAAAGTTCAATATGGTGGCCGACAGTGGCATCATACCACCGAAATAAGTACGTACATTGGTTTCGGTTAGCGCAGGGAAGCCACCTACCAAATTTCGTGAAGATGGGGCCATAAACAAGAAAGTTCAACATGGCAGACGTTGTCGACCGTTACGCGTAGAATTTCAAAATGAAACCTGCTTAACTTTTGTAAGTAAGCTGTAAGGAATAAGCCTGCCAAATTTCAGCCTTCTACCTACACGGGAAGTTGGAGAATTAGTGATGAGTCAGTCAGTGAGGGCTTTGCCTTTTATTAGTATAGATTTATATTTAATATCCCTGACTGCAAAATGGGTATTTTTTTCTCGACTTGTGATTGGTACAATGTCCGAAACAGAATTGATTTGACTTTGGTAAAACGGTAGCTTTAAAGGCCGTGACCAGAAGTGATGTCATGTGGGCCAGAACCAGAAGTGATGTTGTCAAAACCAGAAGTGACTTCAGCTAGAGCGCTGGTGCCAGAAGTGATGTTATCAGTGGTGCTGGTACCTAGTGGGATTTACCGAGTATAGTCAGCAGAGGACAGAGAGAGAAAGTTAGTGCAGCTCGCCACCCCCTGGTCTGGTGTGGTATTACTGTTATTTCGGCCCTCTAGCTGTCTCCAATGCGCATGTGTGTGACAACCTGTATTTAATTTAAATTTAACTCTTGATTGCAAAAGTATTGAAAAACTGTTTGCTTCTGGCAGGTGCTTTTCATTGGATGATTCACAAAACTTTATGCCTAGCTGACTATTAATCTGTGTAAATATTTTGGTTGAAGAGGCCCCCTACTGGTGGATCACTCAAACAGAACTGTTTGGACATACATGTAAATGTAATACACATACTTCCAATCATCAGGATCAATACAAGATTCATACCTTATCTACCCTTGAGATTTCTATCATGATGCTAGAGATAAGTTTATCTTGGAGCCTGCTGTACCACAAGTAATGGTGAAGCATTCCTTCAACAGTTCCTAGTGTGTGGTAGGGTTAGAATATCACTTTATTATATTTGATCTTGCCATCCCATATGGTGATGCACCATCATGCATATTTGTGTGTTTCTCTTTTCTGCTGACCATGTGAGATTCGAAGTTACAGAAAAAAAATCTCATTGATCACTGGCTAGGGGCAAACATGGAACTTGTGGCTTTGTGTGTCTTACTGAATAGTCTAATAATTTGGCCCTCTAAGTCTGCACCCTTATCTTACCACCACTCTTAGATTCAATTGAAAATGAGGTTGGCATTTATGACCAGGCATTACCAAAAGCCTCAGAAGTGAGAAACATTTAATGCAGTATAGCTAGCTAACTGTAAGGATACCCACTCTTTTATTTAAGATCAGTTTCAACAGAGCACAAGTCAAAATTTAAGTATCATATTGAGTAGAAACAATTCTAGCTGGCTCAAAAATAAATAAACAGACTCATGTATTATAGCTCAATAAAATAAATCTTGCTAAGAGTATCATTTAAAAATTACTTGTTTTGAGTTTCATTATTGCATACCTTTGTTACACACCTCCAGTACTTCTAATGAGTAGGGCAATCCAAGAATATTATTGTATAGTGCCCCTGCCCCATTTCCTTTACTAGTGCCCCTAATGCATCTCCAATGTAGTCATTAATCATTTTTTCACTCTCTGATTGCTCTAGAGAATGCTGGCTAAAATTGTGACCTCCAACTACATTACTAAATATCAATCACCACCCACCACTACACTTTATAAACAAACATGCACTCACAGATATTGCAGTTAGCTATACAGTTAGCTTTGAGTGAAGAAGGGTAGTGTTGAATCAAGATGGTTGGCAACTGAGTTCCCAAATGTTCTGCAAAAGTTAGAAAAGGTCAGAAAATGAAAATTGAAAAAAATGGACCAGAAGAATAAACAGGAAATCTCAGCCAGAAACAGGTTGATATCTACAACCAGGAAATCAATATATCTAAGCCCAATGCCTAAACCAAAATCATACAAACCCACAAACAACACTGAATTTATTTTATTAGGAATTCAGTATCTTGGCTAAAGAGCACAGCACACCACCATCTTAAATAGTTATGATCCTCTGACAACTATGATGTGACGTCTGGTAGTAACACGTTAGGGTCATAGCTAACAACAAAACTTGTCAAAATGGTGTTTGCTATAAACTAGAAAAGAAAAATAAAGTGGTGGCACAATAAATAATTAACATAATAATAACAAATAATATAAGTCCAAGAATATCACAAAAGTCAGACATAAGTCACAAAAGCAAATACATAAATGAGTTTACAATAGATCAGTGCCCACAAATCTCATACATTAGTTGGTGTAGGTGGTAATTTAGAAGTCAGGAAGACCCCTTTAATAACAACTGCCTTATGCGTGTCCAGCATATCCATGCACGCTCTTGTTTTTACCACTCACTTCCAAAAAGTTACTAAACACCATCTCTCCACCACCCCAATCAAAGCCAAGTTGAGAACAGCATGGGGGTGTCATAAAAAAACTAAATATTTGTCTAATAACTTAATCATGCCCCCTCTCTCTTTCCTATAATGTCAAAGCCATCTTGACTTTCTAAATTATCCTTTATTTGCAGCCCACTGACAATAAAGATAGTGAACACAGGTCCCCAATTAATTCGGATCACAGTGTCTCTGCTTATTCATTTCCTATTAGCATTACTTGCATTGTCTAATAATGTTACTAAGCAGATCTTGTCTACCGTCTTCATGCTCTAAGGTGGCAGTGTTATCCCTTGTACTCAGGTCATTGAAGTTGCAAGTGTGTCCCCCATTTCTTGGCTCATTTGTGATGTTATTGTGGAAAAGCCTGCAAACAAATCTGGGAGACATCTGTCTAGGAAGCATGTGGTCCAGATGTGTGCCAGGGACATTCTGTTTAGACAGTCTTTGTACTGCATCATCCCTGTCCTGTCTGTCATTTTTGCTATTTACTCTGTCTTCTTGTTGTCCTTTCTTTGTTTATCATTCACTCTTCCTTTCTTTCTCCCTCAAACCCCCCTCTGCACGACTGTGCGAAGTGAGAACAGAGTAACCTCTAGCACTAATTCCATCTCAATCGATCCTTGCCTGAGGTCAATAACCTTTTAAAAACAGAAAGATTGAACCTCAAACTTAAGTACTGGCTTACTTGTTATCATCTAGAGTTTTAGGAAGGAGAGGGAGAGATTTCCTTCAAATGAAGCTCAACTTGCCAACATTGTAGAGAGACAGAGGCATAGAGAGAGACACACACACACTCACGCACGGAACCCTGAGTTAATAAAAACTTGAATCAAAGATTGACCTGTGTAAAGGGTTACAGCTAGAGTGGAATCCTACAGGCTTTTATTGCTGCCTTATATCTTATAGTCAGGAGGACACCAGTCATTAAATAGCCCTGTTACATACCTTTCCTAATCCATTAAGTAAGCAAGAGTAAAAGAACAGAGGATGAATAAAAAAGCATGATAAAAATATCCTGGCATTTATTTTGTTATCACAGTTTACAGTTCTGTACTGTCTTATATTGCTGCTGCTAACTGAGGAGCAGCAAACAGGCATACTAGTGAGGCATAGTGGGTTTCTAGTCCAGGGTAGCAACTTCAAGTGGTGTTACGGCAGAAACTAATGTTGAAAAATAGTTAACTCATTTCTGGATGTGAGTTGACCCAGGAAGATGGTGCGATGCGGCCACTGTTGCTAAGCCCAACTGTAGAAGTGCTTCTTTATACTGGTAAGAGTTGTCAGCCCAGAAAAAGTCCTTAGATGTGTATAAGGGCTGAAGACTTTTATGACATTATGAACATGGTGATCAGGTGCCCTGAAGTTGCTATTGTTCTATGTGTAGCAGAGCAAGGCAGATTTATTTATTAAAGGGATCCAAAGATGGAGCAAGAACCTAATACATAGTGAGAATCAATACCAGCAATTAGTAAGTAACCAAGCCAAGACTCTAAACACGTACAGTATGTTGTCAGAAAGGATCACAGTGAGTTGAAATATACTGTAAGTCAGAAATCAATATCTAAACCAAATCACAATTTTTTTTTTTTATTATGAGTTTGTTTAGTATAATTTTTTTTAATTATAGAGGCCAGAAACATGTAGCAATGGTTTTTAAACAATTGCATAGGTGATGTCACAAGGCACAACCATCAGAGGCCATGAAAAAAACAAAAGCATAATGATAACAATAGCTACTGTATACCCTTTCAGAAAAAAATAACCAAGATAATTAGACTGGGAGCCCCCAGAATCTTAAAATCTCCAGAAATAAATGGTAATCTTGCAAAAAATTATTCAGAGCAAGAAAAATCCTTAACACTGCCTTATCCATAATATTTATTGGGGAGTCCCTAACTCTAAAAGTGACCACAGGTTAGATATATAGGTAAAAACCCTGTTCAGAGTTCAGGTGGGTGTCAATTGCTATATATAAATGAGGTTAAAGTATGGAATTTGGAGATGTTAGGTCAGTGAAAGGAGGAAGAAGGGTGACGAGAATCTGTAGGTGAGCAGAAAAGAGAGAGAAAGTGAAGGAAATGAGAGATTTTAGGCAAGTTTTGAGCATAAGACGAAAGCAGACTATCTTCCTGTTTCTATAGAAAAGGATACCATACTTGCTTTCATTTTGTATGGTTTTGTTTAAAAGCAACAAACCCAATCATGGATTTTTTCATAATAGAAGACATTTTCATATTTCTCCTCTTACCTAAGAATTTCTAGTCTATACAAGACAAGTTTGTACTTCCCTATTTTATCTTCATGTTTTCTGCTAAGTTACATAAATTATTTTTAAAACCATTTATTTTAGGCAGCACTGTGGCACACTGGATTACCGATCCTGTTATCATGTGTATGAGTCATCTGTCCGCACATGGTCTGAGTGGAGTTTCCATGTTTTTTTAAAACCTCTGTTTTTGGATATTCTGGCTTTCCTTCACAGTTCCCAAAGGAATGATTCCATTGAGGACCCGGTGGGTGCATGTGTGGACCTTGTGATGGACTGACAGTCTGTCCATGGCTGTTATCTGCTTTACACCTTGTGTTTCTGAGATAGGCTCTGCCTTCTTGCGACCCTGAATTACTGAAAATGTAGCACAGCCATTTATGTTGTGAATTTTCAAAGTTATTATAAAATGGATACACTCTTAAGCAGATGCTGAATAGAGGGCAGCGTACATACTTTCCACCTTCTCAAATTCCTTATGGAAGTAACAGCATTGTATTTAGCTGGAGCCTTTGCCAAGAGTAAATGAGGTATGGTCACATAATAGTACACACACAAAATCACAATGTGCTTAGGATGAGAAGCAGAAGAAAGTAGACAATTGCAATCACTTGAGGAGATAATCTCCAATAAGGGTTCTCTTATGCTGAAGTGCAAGCAGGACGATCACATGGCTGTGGATGTAGTTTCCCTTTTTGAAAACAATCTGTGACAAGTCTTTGGCCTTTATTTTTCTAATAGAGCCACTCTGAAAACACAGTCCTTGATTTATTGTCTCTGTTTGAAGGTAAATGATGTTCCGTTGTCAACTCACAGACATACACAAAAACTCGTCTGTGGATTTTGAAAATACTTGATTCTGAACGTAACATGCATAAATTATTGCTTGATATTTGCCAGACTTGATATAGCAAAAATGATACTCGGTTAATGCCGTTTGGAATCATAGGAAAAAAATAAAACATTTTTTCTCCATTCTCCATCTGACTACAGTCTCTTAAATTTGCAGCAACCTCTCTATTACTCAGTTTTTGGAGTTGTAAAGATAAAAACATACAGTGACAGAGCTTTAACCTGTTAAGTTGGTGCCAGGGAGAAAGGGCATAAAGGATCCAGAAAACTGTAAGGGCCAATGCAGGACCCACAAAAGTAAAAACATACTTGCCAATATTAGTGGAAATCATTCTCTTTAAGTTTTGAGTGTGTCAAAATGAATACCCTGTGGGAGCTACATTTCCATGAAGGCTATAAGGAAAAGATCAGAAGCTGGGAGGGTTTTCCCATGTTTCCCAGTCAAACACTGATGCTAAAGAGAAAAGGCTATGTAGCTTTTTTACATAGTGTATAAGGGAGTTCAAGAATACAGGAAGAGATCTGTGGAGGAAGGGCATTAGGACTTTTTGAAGCATTTCTGATCCTAAGTAGTTCCATAGAACCATACTGCTATGTGGTTCTTACAGGGAGGATAAAAACAGCCCTATTCACAGAGCCTAAGAGTTTCGGCATAGGAGGTTGGATATTGGTAAGTGCTCAGCCTGCTAGGGAGACTGTTGCATAAAATGGCAATAGAGGTTAAGTCACTAGGAGATAGATCAGAGGATGATGTGAAGAGTGTCTTCAATGTTAATGGACTGTGTTACTTGAAATACTTCTTCTCCCACATACACCCCTCTCTATTAGAAATTTGTTTAAAAAAAAAAATCTTTTAATAAAGGTCTTTGTTTTTGGCAAACTGTTCAAGTAACTGTATCACAAAATGGTATCCTGATAAAAATATGAATTCTTCCCTATTATTCCACACTTATAAGGCATCCCGTGGCAGTGACACCTGCAATGTCCTCCCTATCCAGTGGCATATTACAAGAGTAAAACACACCTTTTAAACAAAGATGTACGGCCTATAAAAACTTATGGGGCTTTCTTGAAACTTGTATTGTATGTATCACTATTATGAGAATAGTAACCCTCTTGCTTTACCTTCATAACTTTTCACTTTCATTGTTTATACCACCCCTAATAGTTAGGGACTTTTAAGCCACATTCTCCATTTGACTGAACAGACATATTGGTTTGCTGAAGCTTGTGAGGGCAGAGTGTAAGTTCTGCCTTCTCAAAGTTACCACTTTTTAATTAATTGGATTTAGTTTTATAAGTTATGTTACATTACTCCCTGCATCTAAATGAACCTATTTTACTAAGGGCATTGGCAGCTACTGTCAAATTGTAGGGTGCTTCTTTATAGCCTCACTAACTGTACAGTAACTTTGAAAATGAATCCAAGCACCTTGGTCACTCTCTAGTGGCATGCCTGATTCAAGTTACTGTTTTGGAAATACATAAAGTAAGGTCTGTACCACTCAAGAGAGGTTATGAATAGCACTATTATATTATTTTTAGGTACTTCGTTTCTCAGTCCTGGCAATGTGTCTGGGCCTATTTTGACAAGTGGACCTGTTAATTGGAAAACCCACAAATATCATGATTACAGTAATGTCTCTGGCTTCGTAACACTTGACTAAGGATGATTAGCTATTCTCTTGCATTTTCTACTTATCAATCATTGTTGAAAGTGTTAAACAGGAGCAATGAATTAGCTATTGAAAACTGTTTAGAGAGGATTCTGTCAGGTTAAATGGCTTCTTTACCACAGGGGAGCAGTGCAATGCATGGCCTGCTTAGGTGTTCACTTGGGTATGTGTTTTCAGGGTGCATGCTCATGAGTTTGCCTCACTGTAAGAAGTGGGACATGAGAAACCCCATTGCTATACACCCGCTGGGCCACCCTAGTGTACTATGAAATCACAAGAAATGTGGTGAAAAGAATTGAATGCTAGAACAATTTTGATGAAAACGGGCTATTAGGTCCAACAAGGCCTTTCAATTCTATTCATCTAATTTCTCTTATTTAACATGGAGTCGTGTAGCTGGTAAATGTATATACACACTTGAAATAACCACTTATGAGATTGTGCAGCCTGCCTATTATTGTAAACCAAGTGCTGCTAATTCAGCCACTCATAAGGAAAAGAGCACAAATTAAAGGCATTTTGGCATAGGAGCCCATGACTGCAAGATATTTCTTGTTCCATCCATGGTGAAGCAGTAGAAATGGGCCTGGTTTCAGTTTGCTCATGGAATTTTTAGTAAATGTAAACTGTGTGGTTGATAAATCAACTGGGTTTGGTGTACAATTCATGGTCTACATCATTTTAATCTCTTATGTGTTCTGTTTGCTAAATACTGATTACTAATATTCTTTTACAAAACCTAAGTTAAAGGCCTTCTCTGCCAAAAGAGTTATAATCTATATTTGGGGTATGCTCATATACTGATTTTTCAAGATACATGCACTAATTCTTCCTTTTGATTGTTCCTCTCTGTGTAGAGTGGGAAAGAATGAATAACATTTCTTCTTCACTTCACGTAGAAAGTTCTCTGCTTTGGGTGTCTAAGAGGATCCAGAAATATCAGAATTGATTGTATTACTCTTGTTTGGAACCAGAAATTTGCCTTTGTCTCCCAAAAGACATAAGTGTGAGGAACCACACTGTTATGTTATGGTATGGCAGTGTAGGAGCTGTCAGATTCAGGCTTTTCTGCTTCCCAGTGTTTAAAATTGAAAATCGCTGAAAACATTTCTCCCTATTTCAGTATCTCCATTTTCAGTTCCTTTTTGAAGAAGTGCTTCATCTCTACCTCTAGTTCTGTAGCTCCCTTTGTTTTAATCTATCTCCTGCCCACAGCCTATTGAAAGCAACAACATATGCTGTGGCAGTGAGAGATCCTTTAATTTGAAACAAAGACGAAATGAAACCCTTTCAGCTTCATGGATAACAAAATCGATGTAGTTCTGTTTGTTTCATGACAGACATTTCATAGTTGCTCCCTTTGTGACCTCTTATTGTACTTGATGTGTTCCATTTTAATTGCATTCTGTTATTTTGTGTAGGTGATTTCCACAGCAGCCTCTTCTGATATGCTTTAGACATAAAGTGGCATGATTATTATTATCCAGGCAAATTACTGCAGTCACAGAGCAAAAGCGGTGGTTAGGCCTTGCTTTCTACTCTACAACACAACCTACGTTTAAACGAAGTGTCCTTCAGTTTCTTCTGTACCCCTGATATTTAAAGGCCATTACTTGAAAGTTCTCCTTGAGTTTGTCCCTCTTTCATTTGTCTGCAGATACATTTACAAATTTCACCATCAGATGAAAATGCAGGCAGTCTACCTCCATATTTCTCCTTCCTCAGATGAGGAAAATATTATATAGATACAGTATTAGATAATGCAGAACTTGAACTGACTATACTCAGCAGGGGATCACAGAGTAATTCTTATGCTTTGGTGTCTATTCAGACTTGGTTGCTAGGCAAAAGATCTTCCACTGGACTTCTGGTTACTGACAGTTTAGTAAGAAATTGTGTCGACAAAGGGATTAGACATGAGCTTTGTTCTTGCACAACCTTATTTTATGATGTTTCAAATTCTCTTGCTGTCTTAGATCTCAAGTGCATGCTTTGTTACAAGACTTTAATTTGTAGGTAGCTCGTCTGACTTCCATACTGATCATATTTCATATTGAGCATATTGAGTTTTGTTAGTGTGTAAAGTGTATGCAAATAGCACAGTTTAGTAAAACATAGCATAACATTCTCAACTACACTTAATTAATTGCACGATTGTCATGGTTTACAGAGGGTTGTGGGATAGCGTCCAACCCTATCTGGCAGTTTATTGCTATTCGCAAAACTACAGGCATCTAGATTTCAGTAGAATAGCCAGTTATCCAAGGCATAACTGTCAGATTCAATGTAGTAAATGGGATTTTGTCAGAAAAGAGGTTAAGAGTACTTCAGTGAAATTTTGAAGAGTTTTAAAACAGATTAGGGTCAAAACACTAACAAGCAAAACAAAATGTGAAGTAACTATATGAATGCTTTTAATAACCAAAAAGGCAATATCTTTTTAAAAGATTGCTGAGGAATTACTTGTTCTTTCATAGAGTTGTTATTTTCACAGTTTGGATGTTAGCTGAAAACAATGTCCGATTTTGAAATAGTAGATCACCATGAGTCATGTACAACATATGGCTCACAAACCCAAATGGCACCAACCAGTAAAAACAGAAAACAAGAAAAGATTAAAAGCAACTCAGAATAAACACTATTTCTTAGACCCTGACAACAATAGTAATGATAGCTATACTGATATAAGTAGGGCTTTTCTTCCAAAGTTGAGTAACCAAGATTATGATGTTCATCAACAGCCTTGTTATTATTTCAAATCTGTATGTTCTCATATACCCATCTTCACTATCGCTCCTTTTAATACAAATTGGATTGTGCCATCAAGTGTGGTAGGAATGCACTTGAAACTGCTAATGGCTGGGAACAACCGCTATATTGTGTAGTGGGTGTGAGAAGTAATGCCGTGTAACATGCTTCACTGCCTATTATGTATCTGGTCCAGAGGCTCGTCTTTGTAATTATTTTTTTCTCTTTCTTTGCTAAGCCTATTCTTCTAGTAGGCTCCCATGTTGTTTGAGACACTGATAAAAGTGGGAGGAGATAACAGGCAGTGCTGTGAGTCCTCTGGTTGATGGTCCATCCTTTTTAGTGTCCCCATGTTTACCAGTAGCAAAGCTGTTATGATTACTCATAAGACATCTGATAACTTTCATTATCATCACCATTACTGCCAACATGGCTATCTTTTAATTTTGACTCCCCCATCTCCCTTTCTATATACTGTATGTCCCATTCCTCCATCATGTTTGTCTTTTTTGGTTGAGGCCCTTCTTAGGAGCCACAGCTGAAACTGTCTTTGCATACAAAATAGTAACTTATTTTATTCACTGTATTTTCAATAGCATTAACTTCAGCATGACATTCACAAAATATAGACTTGCTTGTTATGGTAATTAGAATAAATGTGCTTGTAGGTTTGAAAACAGGATAAAGACGCAACATTCATGTCCTTGAATCATTAGCTCATCTGGTTAGGCTGACCCCAATTCAGATGAAATTTTAATTTACCTTCATACTCTTAGTTGCGTAGAACTTCGAAAATACATTTTTAATGTAAAGCAAAGCCTGGTTTAATAAAAATGTGTTCCTTTGACATTTTCAATAATGAACAAAGTTCTTTAAATAACCCTGTTTCCTTTCATAAGCATTGGCTATGGTAAATAGGTGTCCAGTTCAATGCTGGTATTTGCTTTTTACTCAGCGTTGCTGGGACACACTACTTCTTTAAGTCTTGCCCTAGTTTAAGCAGATTTCAAAAGTAATTGAGTTAAAACTAAGAATGTAGTGACAGTCCACTAAATATAAAACAAACAGGCTTTTGTGGTGCAATGAGCAATAATAAATTTCTTCCAAAGCAGCACAGAAATTCTAACTGGAAAAAAAATGCTTCTGTTAATGAGCTGCACAAAATATGTGCCTATAAATCCTGAAATACAATCCATCTACTGTATACGTTGTTAAACCTTCTTAATCTATTTCAAGGCCCCTGGTACACAAGGGAAGACTGTGCTTACATGGAGAGACTAGTCCACAGCAAAGTATACCTGTGCATATACTCACTCTGACTGATACAGGGCCAGAATTGCTGTGTCTTTGGAATGTGAGAGGAAAACTAAAGTATGCCAACAAAAATAGGGAGAATGTGTAAACTCCATAGATAGTGACCAGACAGGGATTTGAACGTTAGAGCGTGAGACAGCAGTGCTAACCATTGTGCCACCCTGCTGTAGGATTATTATGCATATTATTATTATATTTAGTATGTTACTATGCTTTGCTGTGGCCTGTGTTGTTAGACCAATCCATCTTTATGTCTTTATTTAAACTTTCAAACGGCCTTTTACTTTGTTTTTCTCCATACAGGCAGCTAAATAATACGCTCAGGCCCGCACCTAGGAAATTCTGGGCCCCAGGCAGATGACAGAGTTCGGGCCCCTTTCGTGTTTCAAATATGTGCGTTAATAATGGACCTTTCGAGAGAGAAAAAAAAAACTCGAAAAAGGACGGGCCCCTGACAAGTGTCATGGTTGCCCCCCCCCCAGCTGCAGGCCTGATACACTCTAATATGTTTTTAAAAAAAAAAAGAAAGGCAAACAGCCATATAGGTAGTCCTACTATGATAAATGCATAGCAAGATTATTTCAACACTGATTGACAATGGATTCCTCCTGAGCTCAGACATTTGTTGAACTGCATAAAGCTCAGCAGAGTGCCATAGGATGTTTGGCCAAATGAATCTGATTATTTATGCAATGCAAGCAAGACCACTGAGAATGGTACTATATATAAACAGAATTGAATTTCACCCACTGACTCAAGTCATTACATCACACCGTATAGAGCTTCAAGTGCACAGTGGGAGCTAATGCCTAATCATTATAACCATTTGTTTTTTTTTTTAAATATAGTACCTTTAACACTGTACATCAATGTACAGTTCAAAGTGGAACAAATGAATTGGAAAAAAATGTGTCAATTGAAATACACAATGTCAATGTCACAGGAAAGAGCCTAAGCAGAAAACTAACTGATAGGACATAGTGCAGGAGTAGATGATTAACAGGGTGGCCAGTGTCACTGCAGAAGAGTCAATAAGAAAATACAACACACATAGGTACAGCTGATGTAAAATGTGAGAGAAGATGGGTGTAATTGTTAACACTCATGAAGCTTTAGGGTCACATCTAGTGAGATGATATTCTCCAGGTACCAGACATGTACACATTCAGATCTAGACAGACTAGAGTAATAACTTCAAGACAAGGGTTTTTATGAATTTACCCCTAAAATCGTTGCAACATACTAAAGCCTTTCAGTCAGTATAATTTTAACTATTAAAAATCTGGTAACAACAGTATAAAATACTGCTTTTAAAACTTAAAATTGTCAGCTTATCCTGCATCTGATGTTACTGTGTCACTGAGCCAGTTTTCTTTCTTATATCAATATACTTTATGTATTTTGAGATTTGTATTTCAGGTTTTCAGAAAGGAAGATTTGGAATTAATTGAAACTTACAATAATCTATTCGTCCATTTGCTTGACACACTTATTCCCTTCAGTAGAGTGAAAAACAATGCATCCCAGCACACATTATTTCATGTACAGTACATGTGCATCCTAGCATATCGTTGGCTGGAAAACTGTACTAAATGGAGGAAAAGCCAAATGGACATGGGGAAGACATACAAATCCTACTCAGATGGTGACAAGATCAGGATACAGCTGTTTGTCCTGAAAACTATGAGGCAACAGAAATAAACACTGTGCTACCCATTGAAATTTCCTTTTTACTGTTTATGGATATGGCTGAAATGTGTAGAATGGCTTGTAGGTTATCAGCACACTACTACCATAGATTTGCACCAAGATGTTTCCCAGTTTCAGTAGTCCTCTCTTCTTTATGGTGTCCTCAGAATGCAGTGGTTTAAATGAACTCAATAAACTGGTCTTGCTTGCACCTAAAGGTGTGTAATCAAGGTGCTGTTCAAGGTTACCTCCTTGATTGTAAAGCCTCAGATTTGAAGTGAGAACAGTTGACTTAGTTGGTAGTTAGCATTTCCTTTACAGTCTTCTGCTATCCTGCAGTGCTGTAGAGATTTGTCACCTGAAGGCCTACAAACCAGTTGGTATTTCTGTAAGAATCCTAAATTTTAAAAGTACAGTAAATGGCCCAAGGGATTATGAAGGAGTGGACAAGGAAGAAAGGATCCAGTCCCACATCTGGAATGCTAGGGAAATGCAGTCATTGTTCATCTAAGTTTTTCAGTTTTCACAAAATGATTACATCAAACTGCTTTTTTTGACACACTCTTCAAAGGGGGCTTCCTTAATAAAGTGGGAATAATTCAGATAATACACCAGTATATGGAATCATTTCAAAAATGCACTATTTTCCCCAAGTTTATCAAACCAGACATGAACAAACTGACAGACTTTTAACGAATTGCAGTAAACCACATCCAGTTTTCCACATCCGAAAACCCAAATTTAGCTTGCAGCACAAAGGTGGTCTTGCAACATCTCATTTGTAATGTACAATAAAAAGAGTGTACTAGATTAAAACACACTGCCCCCCATAATAATAGAAAAGGTAGGCTGCTGAAACAGATGTATGATTTCTTTATAAGTATGTTGTCAAATTAGATGAATGGAGGCATTTTGCAGATTACTTGATAGTTTCATAAGCTAGTTACATTTTCATAAAATCAGAGAAAACAAAATTGAACCATTGTGTACACCAATCTTGCAGTCCAAAGACTGATTAGGCATTATCAAGTGTTCATTGGTTTTCCTTTTTTCAAGATTTCTAGACTGAGTTATGGTCAGAGTCACCAGGTTAGTCTGGAGAGACTCCAGACTATAGTACATCATCATCAATGGCTGCCAGAAATCTTGCCTCTTATGCCTAACATTTCCACATGGCCTGATATGCACTGATCAGCCACAACATTAAAACCACTGACAGGTGAAGTGAATAATGTTGACGTTGAAATGACACCTATCAAGGTGTAGGATGTAATAGGCAGCAACAGGAAAAATGGGCAAGTATAAGGATCTGAGTGACTTTGACAAGGACCAAAATTGTGACGACTATATGACTGGGTAAGAGTATCTCCAAAACGCAAGGAGCCTCATTTATAAATACTTGCATGTACACAAAAAGAGGCTCAAAATGTGCATGGGCAACTTCTCAGATAAACGTCACGATTTATAAAAGAAAATTTGGTGGGGGAACATATTTACAGCAACTCTGACCCATCCGTACACAAAGGTGTTGAATGTGACATACAGAGTGTATTTTATTTTCCTTTTAAGAGCGCAAATAGCCTAACCTACACATATTTGGACATTTGGGAACAAAAATTGAACACTCTGAGGAAAACACATCCTGACATGTGAAATTTAAATCCAGGAAACTGACTATTTGAGTCTTCTTAATCCAATTCAACAAAGCTGAATATGATTGCAGTCCATCACAGAGCCCACTCAAGCACACATTCACATTTAGACCAAGGCCAACTTGGAATCGCCAAATAATATAACCCACACATGTCTGGTGATGTGAGAGGAAAGCAGTAGTACCAAGAGGAAAACCCACAAAGACACAGGTAGAACATGTAGTACATTACTCCTCATGCATAATGTATTTATGAAGCACACTGCACTATAGTATATTATACTTTATTATATTATATTAGAATTCTTTTTCCATACATCATACTAAAAATGTCAAATTAAATAAAATAATTAAATGAATATAATACCAAAGGAATCATAACTAGTGTATGTTTTTGTGTTAATAACATAACTCAGTGAATTGATTCATGTGGATAAAAGATAAACTAGACAAAATATGGTACAGACTTGGACAAATGCCAAGCTCTGCACTGATTATTGGAATATGAAAACTGAGGCTTAAATGTCAGAATATCTGTGATGTACCATGCATTCATACTTCCAGCAGAATGATAAAAAACTGAATAATGATGCACGGTGAGTGCAGCCCTTCTTTGAGCTCTTTGTATTATTTGAAGGAGCTTACATTTTACTGCCATTTCGTTCTACCTAAACAGAAATTAGGTTAAGTTACATGCTTTCATCTAGTCAGGATACAGTGAGCTAAAGTCTATCCCTGAGCAGGGGGACATTTCATTGAAATATCCATCCATTATCCAACCCGCAATTTCCTAACTACAGGGTCATGGGGGGTCTGCTGGAGCCAATCCCAGCCAACACAGGGCGCAAGGCAGGAAACAAACCATGGGCAGGGCTTCATTGAAATAGTTAGGATCAATTAAAATATCTTGATGCTATTTGCATTATTTCATTGAAAATTATTAGAGCTCTTCATAACATTTAAGAACTCCTACCTTTATAGAATTATTTTCTCAGGACTTGTAACTTTTTTATTATTGTTATTGTCACTCTGACTGAAAAGCTCCTGTTTTTTGTGTAAGACAATAATCTGCCTTGAGTAGTGACCAGCTCATGGCTTGAATATGTGTGACCATACTGTTGGTATATGGAAATACATGGAAGTTCCTCTCACCTGGCACTGATAACCAATAAGCCATGTTGTGAAAGCAGATGAAATGGCTAAGAACAAATAATGTATGTTTATGTTTAATTTTTTCCAGTAGAAAAATTGTGTTACAGAAGAATTAGATTATCTTGCAAAACATAATGTCAAAAACTGATGAATGGTTTTAAATTTTATTAAATACATTGTAATTCTCTATTAACACTGTAATAACTGTGGTGGAATTAATAGATGGGGAAATATTAATGAATGATGCGTTCAACCCTTGCTATTAAATCCCAGAACTAACATTCTGTGAATTATTGAACACAAATGAGATGCAGATAATCCTCTTCTGAATTTAAAGACGACAAGAAAATTGCTGTTTCTGTGTGCACAGCAAAAAGCACGTACAGCTTCACTTAAATGGTTTGAAGTGAATGTTGCAAGCTGAAGGAAATCTAGAATCTGCCTGTGTTACAGGTAAATGGATGGGGGAAAGGTTTGCAAGGTGTTCAGTAAACAGAATATGTTATAGACTGAAATGACAGAACAGTGTAGAAGAGACTTTGGTAGATCCTCATCATTAAAGACACAATACAGTATATGGTGAAGTAAAATTAGATATACAGTATTAATGTTTGGAGGATGTTCAAATAGAGCTCAGTGATCAATAAAGAAAAAGACTAGAAGTGTATGATGGGTTGAGGAAAGGTCTGGAGAAAACATTCACTCTCAGTAAAAGACAAAATATGAATGTGAAAACTGAATGACTGAAAGGTTTAGAAGAATCTGCATGGGCCTTCATCTCCATCATCAATGACACAATAAAGACATAATAAATGTGTCACCAGATATGACTGAAGAATGCTGATGAAGCTTTCATATTCTTTTATTGTTAGTGGATCAAACAAGACAGATAAGGAAGCTGTCAATTAATATGGCAAACAGACATTTATGCTTCAATGCTCCTTCACTGCCAGTGGCTCAACAAAGACAAATTATGACTGCTGTATATAAACTGAGATAAAGGTGTGAAAAAGACTTGGGTAAAACGTCATCATCAACTGGAAATCCAGTGAAACATCTAACTGTAGACTGGATGATGGATTTGTTAGCAATAAAACAATTAAAATGAGAATGGTGTGGAGGCAACTTTGGTGGACCTTTATCATCGGGTAGTCCTAAATGGGTCGTGTGTCTAGATTCATTGATCCATAAAACTTGAATGTCTTTTGTTTTTACCCTTATTTAATTTTTTAACTACTTATGAACTGTATATACGTAAGTTGTTTATCAAGCACTACACGAGCCTGTTATAGCCTCTGTCCCTGCCTCTCCTCAATAATAATTTTTAAAAGCATATTTATTTTGTAATCATGTTTTTATTATTACTTTGTATTTATTTAATGTGGGTGGTACAGTAATGCATTGGTTAATGCTGCTATCTCACAGATCAACATCCTGAGTTTGAATCATACATCCAGCCATTGTCAATGTGGAGTTTGCATGTTCTCCTAATATCTATGTGGGTTTTCCCCTGGGTTTTTCACCCACTTCCCCAAAGACATACAGCTTAGATTAATTGTCAAAATGTAGACGTGAGCCTGAATTAGCCCTGTCTAGGGTTAGTAACTGCCTTCTGCCCAGTGCTGCCAGGAAAGGTTGTGGTCCCTCATGACCTTAAACTAAATTGCGCAGTTTGAAATCTTATGCTTGTTTGATTCTTGGAATACCCTTGCATGGAGCCAGATGTAAATTTTCAAAGAGACACTGCTTTAGCGTGCTTGTATTGTCACAGTAAAGAGATTGGCATATCTGGAGCAAGGCATTTCAGTTTGCTTCATGGTGAGGTGTAAGACTAAAACTAATAACTGTCTGGGCCAAATTACTCTTTTCTCCCTTTACCTATCTACAGGTACTTAATTACCTCACTGGATCGAACACATGCAGGGTTCTACCGGTGCATTGTGAGAAACCGCGTTGGCGCTCTGATGCAGAGAAGAACAGAAGTTCAGGTGGCATGTAAGTACACTTTTATGGTATATGAGAGTTTCGACAAACTTTACTATCAATGTTATTATTTTTTTTAATGACCACTGTTCTTCTCTTTAATCTGCCCTACTTTTTCTCTCTAGCTTTATGTATCTTTATTAAGTAATTCTTAACACCCAGCAGTTCCACATCTCTGAATTTTTTCTCCCAAAGGTTAAAATGAAATCCTCCTGTACACACTCCACTGTCAGTGCTGTGCTAATTCTATACGTTTGTGTCTGTCAAAACACACTGAAAAACATTCTCTTTCCCACCTGAGGGTGCTACTCACAAGACTCATTACAGTGGCAATGTTGTGCTTAACTTGGATAAACAAAAGACAATTTCTTAAACCATCTCTCTCCTGTTCCCCCAGTCTGTAGTAACAGAATCCATTAGCACGTGAATTTCAGAGGTTGAGTCTTAGCTCCTTTTAACAGAGAAGGTTATACCAAAGCTCTTTGTTTGCCCAGCAGAAATACTTACTGGATCTGAGATTCCCTGACTAGCCAATTCACTCTTCTTGTGGTTGGAAATACTTCACCACAGAATTGCTTAATTAAGTAGGTAATGAGAAATTAGTAAGGCCTCACTGTTAATGACAGGCAGTAATGAGGAGTGTCATTAACGATTCTCACCTTCTGTTAATTACTACAGTTAAAAGTGATCAATTAGAAGAGACCCTTTTTGCCTTTTTTGTCAGAAAATTAGCTTGCTTGTAATGGTAAGCACTATAATGGCATCAATATACAGATCTGGAAGAATGGGAGAAGCAAGTGGGTTATAAAGTTTAAAAAACATGAAACTACTGACAGAAGAGCATTTTGTGTTTCTGAATGGGGAGCAGGGAAGGATAGTAATGACCAGTAATAATAATGTGTAGTGGCTGTCTTGATAAAGGGATCCAGCTCTGCAGTGATCAATATACATTCCAAAGGATTATAAAAAACCAGTTTAATTTTACTCCAAACATTTTTTCGTGCTTGTAAAGTTTGAATTAACTCTCCTCCCTCACAGGTATATTTATGTAGAAGAAGGAAGGTGTGTCCCCTAACAGCTTAGTGGTTGTTAAATCATATACTAGATGGAACTGTCTTTGTTCCACACTAAGCTCCTTTATACCTGGAACTACTTCATTCAACTGATAGTTCTCCCTTTCCCAGTAGGGTCAGTCACTTGGTTACTCAACTCTAAAGCTGCCATACTAAATGTGCTACTTTATTACCCGGGAATAATTGGCAAGGACCTGCTTTAAAAATACTTAGTCTGTAAACTGTGAGACTGTTCATCCAGCTAAAACCAGTCAACATTATTTGCTTTGTATAAAGAAAATGTTTATTGCTCTTATGCAAAGATTGACTTTGTCAAAAACAAGTCACCTTATCTAACTAATATTGATGGAAATTTTTTGTTGTTAAGGTTTGTCAGATTTACAGTTACATATATGTGTATATTTTTAAAACAGTTGACTTCCTTTCAGGACAAGAAAAACAATCACTGAGATGGCATACATTTAGGTTCATCAAAGAAATGAATTCATCTGGTGCATATTTTTATCCATGTTGTCCCTCAGGGTACCCGGACGAAGCCAATAACCAGGAACGCTTGGATAATGGACATATTAGCTGTTTCTAAAATGTCTTGGTTTGAGGCTGTGTTCTAATAATATCATCAATAATAGTAAACTTTATTTATACAGCATATTTCCTACAAGTTGGCAGTAAAATGTGATTGGCAAATGCAACAAAACAAAATTAAATGTAACTAATAGCCCTAAGCAATATGATATGGACAGTGTCGAATAACAATGAAAGAGAAGAAACAGCCTATGAAAGGACCTAAAACAATAGGAAAAAAAAATAATACATACGTACTGTATATTCTGAGACCTGCTTAATCAAATTCATGGGTGCCGGAGGCCTGGACTGTGGGCACAAAAAAAGAAAACAGCCAAGACAGGGCACCATTTCATTGCTGGACCCAATCACGTCCATACCTACACTCACACTTGGGCCAGTTTATGGTAAGCTGTGTGTGTTTCAGAATGTGTGGGGAAAACCAAAATGCATGACAAAAACTCCTACAAAGATATGAAGTAACATGTAACATCCGTGCAGTCGAAGACCGGGTGTAGAATTCATACACAGAATGCTAGATTTGTGAGGCAGCAAAGCTAACTACTGTATCATTGTGTCATTCAAAAAGACTATACTATATAATTTATTAAAAATAAGTATAGTAGTTAAAAGCATTAGAAAATAAGTTAAAATTTTCAAAAGACTTAATGGTTTCTAGTGTTGTAGTGCCCACTGCTACGAGTGGTCCAGGCTTTCGAGTATGCCCCTCCACTTTTAATTATAGTTGCATTTAAATTAGAGGAGAAGATGATATCAGACTTCATGCCTTTCATGTTCACCAATCCCCTTCTTCCTGCCAGGCCAGTGCAAACAGGATTCATCTATTATAAAATGGTTGTGTAAACTGCTACTTCCCTGTCCGTTGGTGAGGACCTACTGCATGTAATCTTCATTAACTGATTTAGTGTTGCTTGCACACTCGTTGGTGGCTTGCATCTCTCCAGAGAGAATGTTTTTCTCTATTAAGTACAAACTAGTAAAACATAAAGTTCCTTATTGTTGAGTATAGAATTATAGAGACATACACTTGAGTAATCCAGTTGGTATATAAGCCTTAATCAATCTGTACCTGAGCTCTGTGGTGGGCAGCTGTAGGCTAAAAGCAATCAATGAGTTAATACATTCAACAGAAAATAAACAACCTGTCTAGACTAACTGTAGCCTGGTAACAAAATATCATGAAATAACAGTCTACTGACTTGAACCCTTTTAAAGAGGCGAGATATTCTCCCACCCAAGGATATGCCAAGAATGGTATACCGCAAATATACTGAATATCAGCATTGTGGCTGAACCTTGTGATTTTTTTTTTCCCCATTAGCACAAACAAGTCAAATTTGCTATGTGTTTTTCCAAGGACATTTGGCAGATCACTTCAAAATATACAAAAAAGAAATAGTAATCATTTTATTATATATATTACCAGTCACTTCCACTGCACTGTTGCCTTATAGCTCTAGAGATCTAGATTCAAATCACAGGCCCAGTCACTGTTCATGTGGAGCTTGCATGCTCTGACCAAATCTGTTTGTGTTCTCCATTTTTCCTACACCATGCAAAAGGTATTCATTTTAGGTAAATTGGTAACTCTGATTTGTCCCAGTATGAATATGGATGTTTACATGACTTGGCCCTGTGAAGGACTGGTGTCCCATTCATGGTTAGTTCCTGCCTTATTACCTGCCTTTTCTGGGACAAGCCTTCCAACTACTGTGACCCAGCAATGGATTAAGTGGTTCTGATCAATCTGTTATATATTAAATATTATTATTTTAGTTGTACTGAACAGTTGATTAAAAGCTATAAAATAATTTTTTCAATATATTAAATAATTATAGTAATGCATTTTGCATTTCCTTTATCTGGACTATTGCAGATTAACATATACAGTATGCTGACAAGTGTTCAAACTATACACCAGCTCTGCAACTCTGGGAAATCCAGTATGTCAGATAGACTTTCCTGCAGTGCCCACTCAAGAGACTATCTGAACCTGATTTGTTTATTGACAGGTGGTCCTTGTTAATAAGGAATGATGGGCTTTAATGCTAATGTTTCACACTGTGCTCTTCTTCCGCTACCCTCACAAAAATAAAAACCTGCAATTCCATAGAAATACAGAACTAAGTCAAATTGAGCATTAGATGTTATGTAATATCAATTAAATAGAAAAGCAAGAGCCATCTGTCTCTGAAACTTTTTGCTGGCTCCCAGCTCAGCTGAGACGTGACACGCTGGAGTTGCTTTATCTTGTGTTTGATGGGCAAACCCTTGTGAGTAAAAGATCCCCTTGCCCAGATGTTGAAGTAGAACACTTGGCTCAGCTTCATTTTTATTATGTGCATCTCCTCTCGGAGACTATGGACTGAAATCTTAGACAGAATAGAATAGGAACTGATTGTCACCTTTGCATTCTGCTTTGTGTTTCAGATATGGGCAGCTTTGAGGAAGGAGAGAGATCACAAACGGTGTCTCAGGGGGAGGGGGCTGTCATTCCAGCCCCTCGAATACACAGCTTCCCCCAGCCCCAGGTTACATGGTTCCGGGATGGACGGAAGATTCCACCCAGCAGCCGTATGTAGGTGACCCTCAAGGCTCCAATATTTTTTTTTTCTGGTAAATGATAATAAACATGAGAATATTGTCTCTCTTTTAGGTCTTTTGCTTGCTTTTACAGTCTTGTATCATTGTGGCATTACATACAGGGTTACATATTCAGTGGATGAGTATTGTCTGAAGTAACCTATAGGGTTTGATTTCAGGTTTCCACAGGGGTCCAGATCTTAACAGGAAATTTCATAGTTTCTTGCTAATTACCAATGGTGTAGACAATTTTCTCTGTAGAACAGGAGTAGGCAAGTTGCCCAGGATGCAGTAGCGAGAATGAATCTACCTTCTTGAGGCTAAAAGCCCAGTCACAATAGGCACAGCCAGTCTTGTACCCCTCACTTTAGATAACACCACTGCACATCAACCCTAGTAAATGATCTTAACAACCTTGGTATCACCAAAATGATTCAGTGGATGTGCATTTAGCACATGAGATACTAAATTTGAGGCAGTCTTAATAGAAAGCTGCCCTCTGTGCTGTTGTGATGGGGTTGGCTCACAGACTCAGCTTGACGTAGTGTTTGGAAAAACTGTGGCAGGAGACAATAGGCTTAGAGCATAGAGTCAAACTGCAATAAACATATAAAATATTTTTTAAATAGCGCATTTATGTGGGGAATGTCACCACAAAGAACTTCACATGATAATGGAAATTGCAAATTCTCGGATGTGGTCTTATTAGCAGGCAGGACTATTAATTTAATCAATTTACACAGTATTTTTTTTATATAACTCATGTAAATTACTGTACAGTCAATGAAATGTAAAGTCTTACGTGGGAGAAGATGATGATATCTTAAATTCTCTGGACTCTGCCAATGTATTTGCTTTCCTAAACTTCACTTTGTATTTTGACATGGTATACATTTTAATCCTAAATCTTAGACTCCAATTTTGAAAAATTCTCTTTCACTGCTGAGGCTCTTCATCTTTGACATAATATAAAGTAAATTGTGCAGGCTCCACTAGATTGACAAAAAAAACTGGTGTATGACCCAAATTAGGTAGCGTTTCCTATGTTAACTGGCACATTCATGCCTGTATAAGTCAGTGTGTATTAATCAGTGTTGAGTGTTTATATAAAAGAGTGTGTGTAGGTACAGAAGTCACTGTGTCCATTTGTAGTTTTTACCTTTGATTCTGTGTATTGTATTAGAAGAATGGGCACCCCGGCCTGATCGGAGGATAGTTCATTACCTGGACGGGAAGCCAGTGCAATGACGTAAACGGATTGGACAGTGGGGCAGGGAAATAAGTTTGTACCCTGCTGGTATGATTTAATGGATGGATGGAGAAAAGCAGAGGTTTAGGAGTTGTTCCATCCTCCATACACAAAATGGCAGTGGTGCTCTTATGGTAACCCAGTCAGGGTACCCACCAGGGGTGCTTGGGATTTGCAGTCCGGATTTGCAGCCCTGTAGAGGTCCCTGGGGATCGATAGAGGGTGCTGTTGGGGGAGGACATCCCCACTTTTTCTTTGGTCCAGAAGTGCTTCTGTAAATAACACAGTGCAACACCAAAAGCATTCTCAGGTCTGACTTAAAAGGAGTTTGCTGTCTAACTTCATTTGAATCAGAAGATTTGTTGGCTTATCATATTTGTTGAATTTGTTGT
Organism: Polypterus bichir lapradei; assembly: GCA_026402145.1. Lineage (NCBI taxonomy): Eukaryota > Metazoa > Chordata > Cladistia > Polypteriformes > Polypteridae > Polypterus > Polypterus bichir. Next base: position 14,053,174 of record JANRMT010062846.1, on the reverse strand, counting down.
GGCTGAATGCTGGAAAGAAGACTGTGAAAAGTGCTGTGTAAGAATAAACATTTTTTATCACAGTAACATGTGCTGTATTACTGTATGTTGGCTTTGGGACTCAGTGGCGCCCCCTGTCATCACAGTATATTGGTTTTATAATGGTTGCTACAAGATAGGATATATCTTTGATTGGGTTGCGCAACTCGGCATGTACATGAGCATGTCAGTATCTTGGATATCAATTTTGTCTGTATTTGGCTGTGTATGCAGTTTACAAATGAACATCCAGAATTTAAGTTTATGTCAATTTTCTGTCTGTATTTACTTGTGCACATACAAGTACTGTATGGCTATGCATGTATAATTGTGTGCGTTAAGTATTGTCATCTATTCATGTGTATACAAATGAGAATATGAATTAATATGCTTGCATCTATTTGAGTATAGTTTAAAACTCAGTGTATGCATACAGCATTTATATCTTGCTTGTGTGTGCAAGTACAGTATGTTCAGGTCAATAAAGGAATGAATATGTATATTCCTAGGACATAAATATTTCATGATGTGGATGTTTGCACAGAGTATACTGATTAGTGCATACATGTGTCTTCCTTTGTGCTTTTAAGTTTGTGCATTAATGTGAGCATTTACTCAGGTTATTCTATTCAGTCTATTTTTTATAGCACACTTATCATATACAAGCTCAGATTGCTGTACATGGTTACAGTTTAACATAGTTAAAATAAAGCAGAATGGAATATTCATGAAAAATGCTAAACAAAATTAAACGTATAAGCATCATTTAACGTGCAGGTGGAAACATGCATACACCACTGGAATCTTTTTAATATATCATTGACTAAATGCTCCTAAGTAGTAATAATAATATACAGGTAAGTAAATGGTAATTGATAATATAGTTAACACCAGTTAGCAAAGCAGGAAAGGAAAACGAAAACTCCAATCTAAACATATTCCAGACAAATAGGACTCTAGGGCCTAACCTCATTAGGAAAAGGCTGTTCAAAGTATATCTAACCTGGATGAAGTGATCACCCAATCCACAACAAGCTTTCTGTGATCTGCTTTGGCGCATAACAACACAATGTTTTTGGTGGACTAAAATTAAGATCTGATGTTATGTCTCTTATTGTTGGTGCTTTTGTCTCCCATCTGCTACAAGGTCCACATTTTACACTTGTATAGATGCCAAAAGAAAGGCTTTAGTAGCAGATGACAAAAACTGGCACACTTATTAAAAAAAGCAACTTGAACAGCACCAGTATGCTATACTAATGCAATGAGATTTTAGCCTAGATATCAATGCAGTGATTGATCGCTTCTCTAATATTAGCAGACAGATTATTCCAGTGTTTTAGGGCTCTGTAGCTTTATTTTCCACAGGGAATTGTTAAAATGTTTCTGGAATTAGAAGGCAGAGGCACTAACCATTTTCACTCTGTGTCACCCAAGATATACTTGGTGGTCATAATAATAGATTATGAGTTTAGATGCACTAGTTAATGTCTAAAACAAAGGGTGCTTAATTCAGACCATAGCCAGTCTTTTAGTGATTATGAAAACAATGCAATAAAGCTAGTAATTTCTATAAGGTAAAGTCAACACCATTCACAAAGCCAAAATTGAAAAATTAGTTGTAAACTTAAGTTAAAGAAAATGTAGTGCTTTAAGGTAGAGAGTTATGTAGATGCATTTGCTAGTTGTAGTTAACCATGTGTAAGTAATTTCACAACAATAGACTGACCCCAGTTTACGGTTGTTTCACACATTGCTGTATGATAAATACCAGTTACCTGTAGAGCAGATACCAAACAAATAGTGACAATGAAAAGGTTTCCGGGTAGAGCAGTAAATTGTTTCAGTAGTCACTGACAATACAGCATTTCAATTCAGTTAGACACAAATGAGTGAGTAGCTTTTCAGCATCTCTGTATTATGAAACAGTTTTCTAAGCTGGAGAAAGTAGGTATTTAATAGTGTATAAACGTGTCAACTAAAGCCTAAATTGGTGTCATAGATATCACCTTGATTGTGTTGGTTCAGACAATCTTAAATTCAACGCCATCAATTTGAGTTTTCAGTTTATTTTGCTGTTAAAAAAGCATTATTTTTGTATTTAAGGAAAAGAGATTTTCACACATCTGCTCTTTAACCTTGTTGGGTTCATTAATTATATACCTAAATAAGTCTAATTTAATGTGATTAGTAAATATATCTTAGTGCCATCTCCATGTTAAAAAATTATTATTACATTCAATTTGTTATATCCATACATATTATATACATGATAATATATACATACATCTGTATTTACAGGTAATATGGATTTGCATGTATGTAGTATCTGGAATATTGTGAATACAGTATGTTTTTTATCTATTATGGAAGTTTTTTCTGCAAAAATTAAAATGAAAATTAAAATTATAAAATGAAAATACAACCTCTGTCTTGTGCATGCAAACATGAAAATTAAATAACCCCGTATGCAATTTCATTTTCAAAGTATACATGCAAAAATGAAAATGAAAATGAAATAACCCCATTTGTAATTTCATTTTCAGCCTTAACCGCATTGAAGCTGCAAAATAAAAAGTAAAACGCAAATGAGCACTGGCGCCACCTGCTGCTCACTGAATTTTCATTTTTCCACTTTGCGTTTTACTTTTCATTTTAACAAAAGAACCAAGGTGAAATCCTGGGCTCTAACATTATCAACAAGTCAATACCACTTACACAATGTTTTTTCAGTGAGCCTCTTTTATTTCTACATACTGAGGTGTGAATTAATAGTGAGATATTTATTCTTCTATTATCGTCCTAAGGAGTTATTTAGTTCAGTCGCATATATCCACAGCACAATTGCTAAAGGGGCCATTCAAGCACATCTGGCTTAGCTTGTTAATAAGGAGATGTGATTCTGCTTCAGTTTCTCCAGTTCCAGTTATGCCTTTTGGGTTCAGTTTTAAGAATAACCTGAAAAAAAGAACAAATGACATCCTAATAAAATGTGAAAGATTCTAGGGGCATCTTGCATTATTGTTCTTGAATGGCACTGTGCCTTTAGATTGTGATCCTCTGGGAGTTACCACTGAGTTCTTTGTCTGTCTCCACCTTCTAAACACTGTGACTGCTTCTTATTACTGTATACTGGGCAAATAACATTTACTCAGATCAGCTTAGAAACTCGGCATACATTAAAATTGATCACATATATATTCTATAGAGCTAGAGCCCTGACATGGTGTGAGACTTACTCAGGGGCAAGGCTAGAACTGAACACACAACATTGTTGTTTAAAATCCAAAACCCACTATTCACTAGGCGGTAGTGCTATCTACAGTGAGCTGAGAACGGTGGTATACTGTAGGTAGCAGGGTCAACAGGCCTGGGCATCTACATACACTGGTACCTCTGTTGCCAAGGACTGGAGCCAATGGAGACAATGACTTGTTTTAATGAAGCAGGAATCTTCCCAGCTTATACTGTGAGGTATTAGTTTCCTTACTTATCAGAGATGCACAGAGTAGCACCACCACAGCCACTGAGCCATTTCTCGGAAGAAACTAATCCCTTCAGTGGGGAAATATCTCTCAGTCACATTCTGTAAATTTTTCAGTTCTGTAATTTTGTAAATCAAAAAAAAAAAAAGGCAGACATTTAGAACGTTTTGCCAGCCATTTTCCACAGAGTGGTGGTGCCAGGCAGCAGCACTGGGAGCTGTGCAATATTACAAAACAGCAGTAATTCTCTTGAGTAAGCTGTGAAGCTAAAAGTAGGTTTGGCGATAGTAGCAGAGTTTATCAATGTATTTATGTAAAACAAAATGATTGTGGAGAGTTCTAAAAGTTAAAAATATGAAAATTTATACATGTTAGTTATAAACAACAAAAAAATCCCAACTATTTTAATGTCAATTACACAAATTTACACTTTACTGACAAATAAAAAATGGAAAAGGCCAGGGGATTTATTTAAAATAAATTTACAGTATCAACCTTGATGAGATAACACAAATAATACACATTTGTTGTCAAGAAATTCTTGTTCAGAGTTACACATATTTTTATTGATAGAAGTTAAGTGTTACTAGATACAATAAAGTCATTGCATAATGTCATTGGTTAGCTAAATTGTGTCCTTTTGTGCCCCATGTCCTTATAGCACGTAGACTTTTAGAATTAAACTAAATAAGCCATTTAGCTAAACATTGTAACACTGTAGGCTCAGGAGATCACTATGTTCATTTTGTGTTGAGATGCTGTTTGTATTTAGTAAGAAATAGATATTTTGTATACGTTTATGTGCTGGTACCAAATGATGTGTTTGAATCTTTGAGTGAATAATTTTATTTGTCCATATACAGATTGAGGTGCATGACTCTTTTTCTAATGAGACAATACACTTAAACCTGAGATATTCCAAAACTACTTTACTACTGCAGCATCACATTCAGGGTTAAAAAGTTGCTTTCTATGATCAGTAGCCACAGTACTTTTGATTTCACTTGAAAATCTGCCACACCCTCTGCAAAAATCTGTTGTGCCAAGAGCATGTCTATACATACATAAACCTGTGGTTTTAGCAGTAAATGCATGCAGAAAATATACAAATATAAAATCATTATCTCTGTAGAGAAATATTTGGAACAATTTTGTGTAAAGCCAAGGCGCTTCTACCACTTAAAAAACAGTAACACCTGCAACAAGTTTTATTTGGATCGAGTGAGCCTTTAATTGTCATCTCCATGGGCCCACATTCTGATATACTGTACACAGACAGAGGCTATTTCAGAAACGGTCAAGTCATGTCTAGGGATACTTGCATCTTGTAATTTAACTGAAAACTTGAAATTTGGATGCAAGCATAATACTTTTTCTGTTTAAATACTTATTGTAAAGTGTATGCAGGGGAAAGTAAAAACTAAGTAAATAAGTTCTAACTAAAATATGGCTGAGAATGATAGATGCGAAATTGATTTTAATCATTTGCAGTTTTTAGTACAGTACTATTAAAACACTACATTTTTTCTGAAGTATACAACTAATAAAACAAGCAGAAATAAACGGCATTGTTTACAAACAGAGCTCTTATCAATAATCTCATCCCAACTGAGATTACTGCCTGGGACATCATACTGACCACAATTTGCATGGAGTTGAAGCACTCCTTTCCAGTCTTCCAAATGGCTATTTGGTACTGTCGCCTGTGAGTGCTATAACATCATTGTCACTTTTGGAGCTGGCTCTCCTATTGATCCCTGCTGCTACTGCAACAGCTCTAAAATATATATTTTTTTATAGTTAAATGGTAGATAGTGATGGTAATGTGTTTTACTGAAAGGCTAAATTACAAACATTATCAGTAATTAAGTTTGTATTTATTTACCACTGAATGTGAATATGAGATAGCAACTGAAAGCTGTAATTTTCCTAAAGATTTGGTGGAAGCAGCAATTGGAATTAAGAATATATAATATGAAATGATGCACCAGTTGCTGACAGCAGCCATGATTTAACATATAGTTCCTAAAGCTTAAAATTGGTTACAGGCAAAACCGGGAAATTTAATTTGTATTTATTTAAAACTAAAGGCTACTTTGAGACAGCAATAAATGTTCAGGGTATTTGTAAAACTGAAAGCTAATTAGCAACAAGAGGTCTGCAATATGTTATTGAAAGCTTAGCTCAAGTTATAAACAGTAACAATAATGATTTATTTAATTGTGTAATGCTGAAAATTAGTTTGAGACAGCAACAAGAATATATTATCTGTATACTATAAGCTGCCATAATTAGAAACAACTGCAGGAAGGTAATATCTCTTTATGAAAACCCAGTCAGAAAGCAACTCCAGCAAATGTGAAGCATATTTATCTATTGCCTTATTTTAATTAGAGACATTTGTAGAAATTTAAAATCTCTTTCTCTGTTTGATAACCTGAACTCTAACTTGCAGGTTAGGTATATTTCAGGATATCCAAATCACACACAAAAGAACAGGTAAAGATAAGGACCAGTTGTGAACATGAAAAAATGGTTTATTTTAGTCTCTGACACTGACATCAAGACCATCGTCTCCAGAAAACATCATACCAGTCAAGTATTTCACCACTTAATTTCCACTTTAAACCAGCAGGGTGGTAATACTATTGGATAATCGTACTGCCAGGCCATTTATTCATTGGATGAGGTGTTGCTTTTCAATTTTTTTAGTTATTGTGTCAATTGTAATGTAACATTCTGAAATCCACAGTACTTAAACCAATTCAGGATGATAGGCGGCAGCCTTATAGCACTGGGCACAAAGCAGTAATCGGCCTTGTTTTATCATTCCCATTTTGTTAATTACATGAACAAAAAGTGCTTTGTTTTTGGATCCATACAAAGAAAGTAAAAAGATGAGATTACAATGTGAGCTGCATTGTTTGTGCCATGGCTGCCCCATTCCAGTGTGCTCTCCTGGAACCTGAGAGATGTGATCAATTCAGCTCCAGTGCTGCATGTGTCCTCACCAACTGAGCCCAACCCCCTCCGAGTTTAATTGAAATTCATTTACCTCTCTGATTCCCTTGTGATGTGCATCTAATTTTCATGCTGCAGCAGGCTTTTTTTATTAGGCAGTCAATGGGGAAAAGATTGGGGCATCCATTCAGAACGCAATCGAAACCCAGATTGTTAAACACACGCTAATTATAAAGCATTGATTCGAAACACAACCAGTCTCTGGTTTTGACATCCTGCTTGACATTCTGCAGAGGATTGTAGAAGGAAGGTAAATCTTACCCATGAAGCCTTTCACCCAGATCCTAGAGCCAACATAAGAAATTTAATTTTCTTGACATTTATGTGCCATAGGAACACGTACTTGTGAACTAAAGGGATGCTGACTTGAGGTGTTGATCATAATTTATCCTACTACTTATAGAGTTATTAAGTTGTTGGTAAAGAAAGAAATGTTAAGGTTTTTTGGTAACACCTTACTTTATCAAGTCCTAATTTTATTTAACACACTTAACTTAATAAACATTATAAACAAAGTACATTTGCTCTGGACTTTTAAAATCCTCAATTAATTGTGAATATTGAATAAATAATAAATAATGATATGATAAAGAAAATTTTGTTAACTTCTTATTTATGAATAAGAGGTGTGGTATTGGTAGAACTACTAGTACAAACTGAAGTTCAAAGACAGCATATTTGCCAGCTGGAGTAAACTGTGACACTTGAGGGCTCAGGCATTATAAATCAGGCCTCAAGCTGCTGTGCTGTGTTTTCCTGTCCCAGCCATAGAAAGCGCATCTCAGGAGGTGGCAGATGCAGTGCCCACCTGTTACAATGTCTGTGGATATCTGTGCAGAAAATAACAATATAAATGAGTAATTTCATCTTCAAATATAACATCTTAAAATTTTGCCCAGTCAAACTTACTGCATTCTGCAGTTTGGGTGAGTAATTGTTATTTCAGATCTTAACTGGTGCATAATATGGAGAGGAGTACCCTACCACTTCTACTCACTTTACGTACACTTTGGGACCATATTTCATCTATGGAGTAAGATAAAACAACCCAAATGCCAAGTTTTTCACATTGGGAGTGATATCAAACTATGTAACAATAAAGTAGGCCAATTAAATTCTGCATAATTTGTCATTTTATTGTACATTCAGTATTTATTGGCCATTAAATGTGCTCAAGTGCAAGGCGATAGCTTTTTGTTCTGGCCATCCTAATCTCACATACCTATTATTCAGACCATATTCAAAATAGAAATAAAGTGTAGTGATGACAAAATACTATTCCCATGGGTCTATAGCCAAACATTAGGTCTGTGTGTGTATCCACCTGCTATAGATACGCATATGCTTTTATAACTTAACGAGAGGGGCTCTAAAGCCGATGAAGATAAGTCTGTTTATTTATATAGAGTTGAAGGGAGTACTTTAATTTAAGGCTTAGTATTTTTGAAGCTGACATATTGTTCAAATTTAACACGTAGCTGCATAATGTTCTCAAATCAGTCTCCTACTGACACAGAAACAAGCTTGATATCCTCTTTTTGTTATATTTCTAATGGTCTTCATTACAATATAATATTGTAAATTGTATTTTACAGGTAATTACCCAGTCTTGTGCACTTTTCAGTTAAATTAATGTGCCTTTGTGGACTGTAGACAACAGTTAACAAAACCCTTGTGGTCACAGTAATTTCTTAGGTCATATTTGAATGCTTTTGAACTTGAAGTTGTCCCATTATATTTTTCGCCCCTAAAAAAGGGTAGAAATTGCGTTTCTTTGTAAACAACAAAATATTCACCTACCTTTATAATCTAAGAAAGACTTTGTTTCTATCCTTAGAGCCATCACCCTGGACAATACTCTGGTTATCCTCTCCACTGTGGCTCCAGATGCTGGGAGGTACTACGTGCAAGCAGTCAATGACAAGAATGGAGAGAACAAGACAAGCCAGCCAATCACCCTGTCTGTTGAGAGTAAGTGAGCATTTTAAACAATATGCATCTCAATCTTGCTTCTGTCATTAGTGGGGTCCTTACCCTATAATGTATATCAGGCTTCAGTCTCCTTAAATGTAGTGTTCTGGTTTTTGGAAGTATGATGGCTGTTAAAGTGATGTCTCCTACACCACAAATGGAGCATGCACTTGTTTACCCTATTTAACCTGTTTCTTGTTTGTTTTTTTTTTTGTTTTTTTTTTTTGTTAAACAGTGCTTGCCATCTTTTTGATATGTACAGTATTCAGTTGGGTTTTCTTTCTGTGTAAATACCTATGCACCACCTGCTCCTATCCTTCCTTCCTGTGTACCTTAACACATAGACCTGTTTATAACCCCCACAAGACTGTCACTAACATGATGGTACAGTGCTTTGGGATTAATTTGGACTTAGCAGATGAAACAGACTAACTGGATACTAGCTTGCCCTTAAACTAAGAGATCTCAGACGTTTCTCTTTCTCCCAATAACTGTTTTTGCAGACAGCAAGTAAACTAAAGGCTTTTTAATGCACTCCCTCACTGCCCTTGGGAAGGTGATCTCCTTGTTAGCGACCTGTCTGCTTAGAAGTCAGCTGATGTTGCAACTGTTTATTACAGCCAGACGCTTCTTATTTACCTTGAGATAATAGAATTGTAATTATTTTCTTTTATTGGAAGCTATTCATTCATGGATATGCCCTCTAAGTAGACAAAGGAGGGATAAGGGTTATACAGTGATTAGATATATTGAGCTTTAAATACAAAGCAACATCAGCGTGTTCTCTCTGTCTTTATAAATATATACATGATTGTGTAAATTGTGTGTGTGTGTGTATGTACACTCCTACATCAATTTATAATATATTTTCATAGAAAAATTTACTTTGTAATGGACAGTCAAGGTCTCAAACATTCTGAACCAAAATTGAATGATGCTACCAATAGTATACAAATATCCAAAAACATGCCATATTTATTTATTTATATCTCCTCTTTAATAAAACCCTGTGTGCGTCCAGGTGTCAGTGTGTGTGTGTGTGTCTTCTGGTGAAGTGCACATGCGCCGGGCCACACGACACGTGTTCAGTCTCTTCCTGTGCATTCCCTGTGTGTGCAGAGAGAGAGAGAGAGAGACAGACACACACACAGGTGCGTACGCGAGAGAGACGCACACACAAACACGCGCGCAGGCTTGGCGCATGAGACAGACGCACACGCATGCACGCACACGCGACAGACACGCACGGACACACACATACAGGTGCGTGCTTAAGAGAGACAAACACACGCAGGCGTGCATTGTTGCAATGTTACTTTTCTTGGTTGTTTACTAAATTACGGATTTTTCAAATGTTCATTTTTTTTCCCCTGTGCTTAAAACTCATTAAAAAAGTGTTTTTAGCGAGCGGGTC
>JANRMT010062846.1:13986647-14042865 GCA_026402145.1 Polypterus bichir lapradei | reverse complement strand
TTTTTTTTTCCAGAGAATTGTTTGGTAGTCTTGTTATGGTTTTATACAGTATTCTACTATTAATTTAGACCAAGTATATCCTTCAGTGCTGTATGTCCTTTTTGCTCATTTGACTCTTGCCGCTCAAAACGCATTTCCTTCATTTCTTTGCCAAGCGACAGTTTTCTTTCTTTCTTGCTTAGCAGTGATTATGTTCCCTTGTCTTTGATACTGTTTCTGTGTTCTGGTTCACGGTTTTATAGAAATCACATAGATACTTGCGGCTTACTTCCCTGGCACATTGTTAAATTAAGCTGCAGCTCTCTTTCCCCTTCCTCTTCTGTCTGGTAATCCTGCTTGTCTAGTTACCCAGACTTCCATCCCACGTCTTTCTGGCAGCCTACATCAGATTTTCTGCATCAATCACCTTTAGATTTTGTGAACTGAATTGTGGTCAGGATTTTGGATGCAAAAACTGCTAGGCAGATAGCAACCATAAAATCAGATTCATTTTATGTACCACCTAGGCAAGGACAATACTGCTGCCTCACAGGACAACACTGTTATATGGAGGTTGCATGTTCTCCCTGTGTATATATGGGACATACCCTGAATATGGGCTGGTTAGTTTAGTTGGCAATTCTAAACTTTCCCAGGTGTGGGTGTGTGCGTGAGTGGAACTTGCATTGGGCTGGTGCCCTCTCCAGGATTGCTTTCTGCCTTGTACCCACTGTTATCATGGTAATCTCCAATTTTCAGTCATCCTGAATTAAGCAGGTTTAAGAATTTTGTGTTACCTTTCCAAGATATTGCAGGAAATCACCATCTTGGCATCTCTGTTTATGCAAAGTGACATAAAGACACCATAATTATAGGCATACGAATGCAAGTTTCTTTTAATTTATACAGTATGAGAGAGGGAAGAATGGTAACACGGTGGTTAGTGCTGCTGTCTCATGGATCCAATGTCCTGTGTGTGCTTGAATCCTGTAACCTGTCTTGTCTATGTAAAGTGGACGTGTTCTTCACATGTCTGTGTGAGAAGTCCTCTGGGTATTCCAATCTTCTTTCCAAATCCCTGAAGACAGACAGATGGACAGGTTAGGTTAACTGGCAATTTCAAGTTGACCCACTGTGTGTGTGAATTGGTGAATGAATGACTGCAAGTGGAATGGTGTCCCATTGAGCTTTAACTCACCGTTTTATGCACAGTGTGCCAGGATAGACTCAGACCTCACCTTAATCCAAATTGGATAGAGTAATATTAAAAAAAAAAGTAAATAAAAATAACAAAAAGAAAACATTATATTGTTGGGCCAAGACTGTCTTCATGGGTTTTTGCTGTGTCTCTCCAATAGGGTAGTTTGCATACTTGCCCAACTACCAAATACCTTTTTTTAAATGGAATTGTTCTGAGTCCACTGGCCTCTCGCTCTAACCAATGAGGTTTTTGTCCCAAACTCTCTTGCTAACTTGTGCAGTCAGTTTTTGGTGAGGCTGTGAATAGTTAAGGTGAATAGTGAGAAGACCAAGAAGCTGTCATATGTCTGACTGAAGTATACTGGCAAGAAATAATGACAGGCAGTGTGAAGTATGTTTGTATTGACAGCTCAGTGAGTGAGTCACAGAAATCTAAAGATGAAATTAGATACTGGATAAGAGCCCGGTGCAGGGGAGCCAGTTGTGATGTGTTCATCATGTTTGGTTCAGTTAGGTCCCCTTGTAACAGTATCTTGAACTTGTAACCTGTTAGTACAAAAATGAATTGAAAAGCTTTGTACTAAATACACCAAAGACGATTTAGATGTTGGGAAGGTGAAATAGGGTCAATCTCTGCCTATTACCAGTCCATATCAGGGCACATTTAATCATTCAGTGAATTTTTATTCAGTGTATCAAAATGGGAAATATAGGATTGGAAGTTTAAGGTACAGCGAAGCATCAAAAGAGCAAGGGGAGTATATGGAAGAAAATGAAGCTGTACAAATTGTGTAAGAATATGCAATATTTTTATCATTCATTCATTTTTCTAAAACTATTAATCTAGCTACAGTGTCATTTTCTTGTGGGAGGAACCGATTCCAGCACCATTGCTCACATTTCTAGAAACAGCAATTGACAGGATACCAGTAAATCACAGGGTCCTCAAGCATGTGCCCACTCACACACTCATGCAGAATCAATTTATAGCTGCTAATAAACCTAATCTGCACATTAAAGGAAATAAGAAAACAAAGGGAGAATGTGCAAAAATCATGCAGGCAGTTTCCATGCTAGGATTTGAACCCAGTACCTTGGATTTATGAGACAGTAGTGCTAACTACTGCACCAGTCAGATCATATTTACTTTATTTATCTTATGTTTTCTTCAAAGGGGGTGGTGTGATGGTGCTGTCGTTAATACTGTTACCTTGCAGTCATTATGATTGTGTAGTTCATACTTTCTTACCATGTGTACATAGATTTTCCTCTAGGGACTCCCACATTCTAAGTGCGTTTGTGTGTGTGTGTGAGGTTAACTGCTGATTCTAAATCGATTCTTGGTGTGTGTGAGGGCCAGTTGTCTAAGGCTGATTCCCATATTGCACCAAGCACTGCCTGGATAAACTCTGGCACCCCATGACTCTCAAATGAATTAAGAGATTTTTAGAGTGTTATTTTCTATTTCAAATGACTTAAAAATCACAAATGCACCAAGACACAAAAGAAGACTACAGCATAAGCTCTAAACCATGAATACCCTGAATTATGACAATGATGACATACTATTAAAAGAAAATCCAACAATAAAAACAGAGAATCTGCTAAATAATAAAGAATGTTAACAGATGATGTCTGTCTTCAGCCCTTTCTAAAGGATTCAAAATGAAGTTAATTAATGCTAATCTTTAGAGGAGGACTGTCCCTCGGCAGTGCAGTCAGAGTGGAGGAGCAATCTGCATCTGTTCCCCTGCAGAAGTATCATCTTAAAGTCCTGGCTTGGATATATGGTGTGGTCTGAAGGTGACTTGAGCCAGATTACCTGATAGGCCAGTAAGCCAATATGGACTTTCAAGGCTGTTGAGACACACAGAGCTTCATGGATACACAGAGACAGCACATTCATAGCGTTGGCCTCTTTCTAAGTAAATTGAAATGAATCTTGGGGAAATCAAGTTCCATGTGTTTATCTTTTGTATTATTTCATGTTGACACGTTTACAGAATGTTGCTTAAAAGTGCAAGAGGTGTCCATCTTCAGTGCAGGACCTTTTGAGTTGTGTGATGGGTTCAATTGAGGTACTTTTTTCCACCATAAAGAAAATTGTGTACAAGTGTTCCCTCTAGTGGCAAAGCACAGAATTTATTCTTTAGTATTCTTTTCATTCGCCATTTTGTAGCAAGTGACTAAAAGATGTCAAGTGCATGAAAACATTTTTTTATGTATTTTGGCAGATTAGAAGACTCTCTCTCTCTCTCTCTCTCTCTCTCTCTCTCTCTCTCTCACATAGTATGGTTTTGCTGGGAGATAGGCAGCCTGAATGTTGCTTTAAGCACCCACAATCACTGCTCACAAACAAAGTCACCACTGGACTCCTTACCCTGAGTCACTTTGGCTGCTTCTTATGCAGTTTATGATCAGGAGTTGATTATTTTTCAAGACATTTGCAACTAAGATTAGCTTCCCCTTGTAGGGCATGTTTTATTAGTTGAAACTACAGTAAGTACCAAAATCTTAATTAATAAAGTTCAATACATTGTTATAAAAATAAAACATCCCTTCAATCCATCCATCCATCCATCCATTATCCAACCCGCTGAATCCGAACACAGGGTCACGGGGGTCTGCTGGAGCCAATCCCAGCCAACACAGGGCACAAGGCAGGAACTAATCCTTGGCATGGTGCCAACCCACCGCAGTCCCTTCAATCTGTTTTAAAAATATTCCACATGTCCCACCTACACTTAAATATTTCTAACCTTGACAGTCTTCCTAATTAATCAATGAGGTAAGCTTAAATTAGGAAAAGGACAACTTAGTTGTAATGAAAGACATCAGCAATTGGGAGGCTCTCTACAGCCAGTTAGAATGAAGGCAATTAGATTGTCCTTGGATCTCACCCACTGCCAGTAAGAGAGTTTGTGTGCATAAAACTCTAGGCTGGTGACAGTCAATTTGGAGTCAAAGGTGTTCATTTCAGGGCTGAAGCAGTCTGCAATGTGAGGTAGACTCTAAGCAAATGTAAAATGTCTGCTTAAACACACATACACTAAAATAAATAATGTTTTATGATCTTTCTCTGTACAGACGTGGGTGGCCCTGCTGATCCTATTGCTCCAACCATTGTTATCCCTCCCCGCAATACCAGTGTGGTCTTAGGAACGTCAGAGGTCACCATGGAGTGTGTCGCAAATGCCAGGTAAGGAGATAATAGTAATAATAAAAATAATACATTTTGGTTATATAGCTCCTTTCCCATGCTCAATGTGTTTAGGTGATTGCTTAGTGAGTGTAAATAACTGGTGAGACCAATGCAGTTTTTCATCAGTATTGAGGCACATCTGGACCAAGGAGCAGGTGTGGTGCCTCCCTCAGTGATAGAATGCCTCTGAAATGCGGACCTGTGATGTTACAGCATTTAAAATCAATATGCCTTAATAGCTACACATTAGGGGTAGAAGGTTGAATGGCCCAGTGGTTAATGAGGCAGCATGTCATCCTGGTTAATTGTATGAAATAGGGAACTAGTGAGGTGGGTTGAGAGAAAGTTTAGTATAACTTCTGTTGTGATAATATCATTGATGCAAAACTTAATGTCCCATACTAGAAGGCTCACTACATTCTATCCTGATATGTCATGGCTGCCTGCTTCAGTCATAGGTGAAGAAATTAATTCTGTTAGATTCTTTCTTAATGTGCCATGCAGTCCTCAGAAAGTACTGATATTTTCACTGCCAGGAGCTGGCATCATGCACCTGGAATGGGCTCTTTTTAAGGAAAAATAAAAGTAACAAAAAAAAAAAAACAAAACAACATTTAGCTGTTTTTTTTTTTTTTAAAAAAACATGCAAAATGAGCAAAAATCCATTTTACACTAGCACAAGATTTTGAAGAAGTCTTTAACTGAAGTGTAACCTGTTATATTGTAAAGCTCATATGAGTCACAGGTAGAAGTACACTTAAGAATAAATTGAAACTGTTTCCAGAAACTATTACCACATTATCAGTGGTTGAAGATGACTTAGTGGTTACCCAGGATGTGCTGGGATTGTATCGCTTAATGGTGAGAAGTGAGTATTAAAAGGTTAAAAGGTGATCTGGAATACCAGTTGGGGTTAAAAACTTGGTGGTATTGTTCTTTATTGGTTAACAGTGGGACTTGAAAGGCAGTGTGGATTATAAGAGATGTGGACTGGGAAGCAGACAAGCCGTAAAAGTTAGACATGAGGACAAGGAGCCAGGATGGTTTAGTCATTAATAATGAGAACTAGCAGGCAGTATGCCTTAATAGCTCCACATTAGGGGTGGGAGGTTGGATGGCCCAGTAGTTAGTGAGGCGGCATGTCATGCTGGTTAATTGTATGGAACAGGGGACAAGTGAGGTGGGTTGAGAGACTGGGTGACTTAGAGGTAGTGATGGGGACTAGGAGTTGACATAGGTTAACTGCTATAGAAAATGTCTGGGAAGCCGTTTAACAGAGTTTCTAAAAATAAGAACTATGAACTAGTGGTTACAGCTATGAGAGTCATAGGTTACATGTTGTACTGGGTGTAGGCATGTCTCAGGAAGTAATATAGATTATTGGTTAGAGTTAAGAAAAGGGCATTTCTGGCTGAGAGATTGAGCAGTAAGGCTCAATGCTTAAAAAAAGAAATAGGGTGTTTTTAAGCTTAATATTTATGTATAAGGGAAGTTAGTTTGGCTTAGCAGTATGGTCTAGCAGATCTGTTGCTGCTCATCATCCTGCTGTCATGCCTCCCTCTCCCTCTCTGACTTTTCCAGGCCTCTCATTAAATTGGCTATCTCATGGCGTAAGGATGGTGTGCTGGTGACCAGCGGACTTAGTGACTATAACAGGCGTGTAACTGTGCTAAACCCAAGTGTGAGTGATGCTGGACACTATGAGTGTGAGGCTGTTCTCCGTAGCAGCAGCGTTCCCTCTGTCAGTGCCGGGGCCTTTCTCCACATCCTAGGTAAGTTCCATGAAATTCTAATTATTAGCTCTCATTAAGAGTTGTCATATTTATGTGCTTCATGTTGTGATTCTTTTTCAAGTCACAGTAGATTCCAGCTGAGGCCCTTCAGCCCCTCACTTTTGTATTCTGTCTTGCATGCAGAACCACCTCAGTTTGTCAAGGAGCCTGAGAGACACATCACAGCTGAGATGGAGAAGGTAGTAGACATTCCATGCCAGGCCCGAGGTGAGGCTTTATGGTGGTCTTGGTCTTATACTGTATAAGTGCATGTCCTGGATTCCAATGCCCCACTGCTTTTCCTTAGGTTTTCTTGGCTATGCTTTTCCTGCAGGTATTCCCCAGCCAGAGATCTCTTGGTATAAAGATGCTGTTCTTATAAGTCCGATCAAAACTCCACGTTACCGTATCCTGCCAGGGGGCAGCTTACAGGTGAATGGGCTTCTGCCTGATGACACTGGGATGTTTCAGTGCTTTGCCCGGAACAAGGCTGGAGAAGTGCAGACCAATACCTACCTCGCTGTAACCAGTACGACCTTCATTCTAAACTCTCTGCCTGTGGTAACCTGTGCCTGTTTGTGCTTTGTCCAATACATTCAGAGCAGATGGCTTTGAATATCACTGACAGTATACACAGAATGTTCTGTCACAAGCACTAATGTCTCAGCCATTACATTTTTTTTTTTTTTTTTTTCATTAGTCAGCTCTATCCAAAGTCACCAGCATATCCTGTATCTGCTCCCAGCATCTGTTCTTTTCATGAATGTATTCCACTGCAGAGCCAATGCCCTAGTCTATGTTATATTCAGTTGGAAATCTGTCCAGGTTTGGGACCCATTCCTTCCTAGTTTTCGTCAACTAGTAAATATCTTAATTCTAGTCTTTCAACGCCTTCCTAGTTTCATCCACTTATCATATCACTTAGCATATGTTTAAAAGTATACCTCACACCAGCTCTAGTCATCTGGAATATCTTTCCCACAGTCAGTCAACTGGAATTATGTCCCATGTCTATTTCCAGTGGGGTGGCTTAGCAGGGAAATGGTCCGAGACACGACTTTGCTACTCCATTTTGCATGTTCTTTCTATGTCGTTATAAGTTTTTCTAAATCCAACAGATGTGTGTGTTAGGCTAACTGGCCCCTTGTGTGTAAATGTGCATATATATGAATATTCCCAGCAATATGCTGGGACCACATTTAGAGTCACTTCTAGTCCTGTGCTCCCAGGATAGGCTCCAGGTCCAGCCCCAAGATCTTGAATTGGTTCTTGTATTGAATTAATGAGTTTATATAAACTGGTAAACTTTTTTCATTCCACCTCTGTCTCTTTCCAAATTCTGCCCCAATGTGCTTCATTTTATTTTTAATCATCAAGCCTGGTTTCATTGAATTCTGAGATTTTGTTGACCAAACCCATTCTGTGTCACCAGAATGTTGCCTCTTTCATCCATCTGAAGGCTAAATTATTTTCAGCTGTCATTCCTTAGTAAATGTAAATTCAAACTTTCCCACTTTTTATCAGCCTGAAATGTTGCCCCATTCTAAATTATATCTACTTAGCAAATACGCTCCATTCCAAATAATCTGTTGCTTATACATTCATTAGTGAATTTCTCCCAACAGTTTTTATCCAGAAGAAAATGTGTTGTCTTTTTCTCACTTCAGTACCGTCACATCCATCAAGAACTTTCTGTAACCAGTCTCTAAATTGAGTGGAATGGATTTTAGGGGTGTTGCAGAAGGTACTCAAATATTGCCAAAGTAAGATACATTAGAAACAGAGATAGGTATTCAAAGTTTATGGGACATAAACCGAGAATTATTAAAGGAATCTAAAAACAGATAAACAAAAAAAGAATACTCTAACACAGAGTCTTTTGCATAGCCTTTCATTTATTTTTCAACAACATTCTGATACCTTTGCAACCATGAAGTTATCTTATATAAGATGGTCCTCATAATGTTACGCAGTGCCTTGACTACATGCCATGCAGCACATAGTATCATAACAACCAAACACTGCAAAATAGTGAGCCACCATCAAAATGGCAAATATATGAACAAATAAAAAAACCTGGCATGTACCTTTCATTGACCCAATTAAAATGTTTGCCTCACTAAGATATGAGCCTGTTAATCTGTCAGACATCTGTCTACTAAAAAATGAAACTCATTGCAGATCATTCATAAATCACTATCTAAAAGTCTATTTTCTGGAATTGATCCTTCCATTATACAATTGGACATATCAGGATCATATCATAGTAGCCTTGAGTGTGAGATAGGAACCATCCCTGCATGTAATGCCATTCTATCACATGGCACATTTCAACTCATTCATATAAGCCTAATTTACAATTTCTTGTTGACCAAACATCCACATGTTTATAATGTCAGTTGAAATAACACTACTAGTGGAAAAATGTGTAGGTGGGATTTGAAACCACGTGTCTCTATATCTGTGAGGCAGCAGCACATTTCACAGTGCCACCTATTTGCCCACCAGTAAGACATTCCTTAGTAATCCTGGCATATCACTCAAATACCATCATTCACTTACTAGGGAAACTATCCAAGCCCATTTTCTTCTGAGGATATTACCCATTCCAGCTGTTAACTATACCTTCTCGAAAATCTGTCCAATAACATCTTTCTTACACTGTAAAATATGTTCTTTCCATGCTTTCAGGCCTGTGAATGAAATTCCATGAAGCACTAATCAAGTAGGAAATATGCTCAAGTTTGTCCAATAGAATGTAGATCCATTCCAGTTTTTACTTCTATTTGATAATCTGCCCCATGACCTGTTTTTTCCAGTAGAACATTTGTGCAGTTTCATGTGTGTGTTATTTTACTTATAAGAGAGAGAGAGAGAACTCTGCTTTGTTACTTTATTTCATATTTCTACTCTTGTTCAGGTGGTATTTCTGTTTTTTATAAACTGTGAATCCACCTTTCCCTCCGCCTGTTGCATTTTCCTCTCAGGCATTGCTCCAAACATCACTTCAGGCCCATCAGACAGCACAGTGATCGATGGCATGTCCGTTATCTTGCATTGTGAGACCAGCGGAGCTCCAAGACCAGCTATTACATGGCAGAAAGGTGAGCTATTTTTATCTGTTCCCTTAACCATTTAATTATCAGGAATCAGTAAGTGAGCCTTAGAGTCCTAAGTTTTCTTGCTTAACTTCATCTAAAGGACAGCTGCCACAGTTAATCTCTGTTCTCTGCATGTTTTAAAGGTTAGTGATGATTCAGTACATTATTTTTTTATTATTCTGTGTAAGTCAATTTGTCTGCTACTTAGAGACAGAAAAATCTTATGTTGACAAATAGATTCAGTGGTTACCATGTTGTATCAGGTGGCATTAGGAATAGCCTGGCCACAGTAATTGGCATCAATTCTGCATTTTAGGGTCATTTTGTTATCCTCAGTCACCTTAATAGGTATAGTCTTATAGGGCTAAAGTTGTGTAGTCGGTATGTCCTGAAGATGAGCAGGTTTAACAATGGCAAAGCATTTTAAGACCTACAGGTTAAGCACCAAAACCATAGCTCCAGCCTTTTTCCATAGAGAGTATATGTAACTGGAAGGACAAATATAATTGCTCTAATTATATTGTATATCGCACCTTTCTATGGCAATGCTCACAGGCACTTTTGAAATTTGGATATTAAACGTTTTTTCTGTATTACTACATCTAGAGCACTGGCAAGACAAGTGACTCTTTTGGTAATGGGATTAGACTGCCAGCTATGCAGTTGACCATCCAAAAAGCCACCATTTTTACAACTATAACAAATAACGCTATTAGTCAGTTCTTCAAAGTTGCAAGAACTTTATTTTTCATTAGTGTGAGCTGTTTATTAACTCAGTCTCTTTCCATCAGGCTTATTTATGGATATTCTGCTCATATTTTAAAAGACACCTCATTTGATATCCAGTCCCTTTGAATGCTTTTATTACTGCCACTTAGATACATTGCTAAATCAGGCCCCACCACATAATTTGTGACCCTAGCCTATGTTCTGTTTTTGCTGTATGCTGCCTCTAGAGAGAAGTATTTAGGTAGCTAATGGTAGATCTGATACAATTGGGTTTCTGTTATTTGTGAAAAGACATTAAGGCTATCATTCCAGGATAGAAGTTCACTTTATACCAGTCAGCTTTAAAGATAGCCTCTGACATCATAAGGCAGGGACTGTATGTATGAAGGTGCATAATTTCACTTGCATTAATAAAAAAATCTGCCTACCATAGAAATTTAAATGATGACATCGTTTTTTCCTCCAAGCTTGGAAGATTTTGCATGTTTTCATGATTAATAAAGCAAAGCTCTTCTTTTTTTTTTAAATGAAGGATTAAGCATGCCTTCTAATGTTCTGTGATGTCAGAGACCATCTTTAAATCTGTTTTGTTGATGGTATAATTGTCCTGGAGTGACATCCTAAATGTTGTTCCAGAAACAACAGAAAGCCACAGTACACAGTCATGGTGTTTCATGCACAAGTGCTAAAGATAGAAAATTAATAAAGCTGAAAGAAAGTTGTCATATAGCAATGAAGCTGGGAATTTCTTCTGTTCACATGTCTCACTGCTGCTTCACCGATTTACCAAACTCTTCCCCAGGTGCATCTTGGTGAATATTATGTTTGCACTCTTGTTATCATTTTATGATCTAAATATTGTGTTTCTTTTTCTTTGTTTTAACCTCCGTTTTTCTCTTTGCTTTATTTTCATCATGTGTGTTTTCTATTTATACTGGCTTTCAACTCCTGTGGGAGGTGTTTTATTCATTCTGGTTGCTATCCCAAATGTGTACACACGAGCTCAGTCACTTTCTCTTCATTTTATAATGTTGTTATGTTGCAGGATATTCAATTAAGTTTTTAATCAATTTCTGAAATTCTTATCTCAGGTGAGCGAATCCTTGCCAGTGGTTCAGTCCAACTGCCACGCTTCACTCTTTTGGAATCGGGTAGCCTCCTCATCAGTCCTTCACATATCTCAGACGCTGGCACGTACACATGCATGGCCACCAACTCTCGAGGGTTTGATGAAGCATCTTCTGACCTCATTGTGCTGGGTAAGTGGATTAAAGGGAAGGTCATGATGTCAGTGTGCCTCACAGTGGGATGAAGATTTATCTTAGTCTCCTCAGTGAATTTAATTACTACTAAGTTTTTGTCTCGGCATGTCAGAGCTAAGGGTGTGGACTTTCAAGAGCACCAAAGCTGATGCAATGGATAGCTCAAAGCAGTCATATTTGGCCCATCAGCCTTTATGAATTATGTGACTGGAGACTTGCCTACAATACAATGTCATTTTTAAATGTTTTCACTTTTTTTTTGTTCTTTGGCTAAAGTGATGCTCAAAAACATAAGAGATATTAAAAACAGCAGTAAACAAACAAAGTATCACACTGCTTTTTCCTTTCTACTCAGCTCGAACACGAATCACAATGCCTCCACAGGATCAGAGTGTCATTAAGGGGACAAAGGCAACCATGACCTGCGGTGTAACTCATGACCCAAGTGTCACAGTTCGGTAAGGGCCAGCAATGCTTTCCTGTTGTTCACGTGCCTTCCAAACACAATTCAAAGCTCTTAAAAGTTGACTTTACATCACTGCTGTGTGATTGTGTGTGTGTGTGGGAGTGTAAATTTATGTCTGAGTACTGCTTGAGATGAAATGTAAAAACAGGGCTGTTTGTTCTGTACAATGCAAAAAGAAAAGTAAATTATCAAAATTGCTCATGGGCTCCAGGGAGATTGTGTAAACAAATAGATGGACAGCCGTGGTGATGACATAAGCTTGTTTTCAAGAAAATATGTTAAAAATGTCACATATTTACCATCTGTACAAGCTAAAGACTTGTGGGATAGTTTTGCTGCCCACCAGTTACGTGCCAGAGAATAGTTTTTGAGGTCTGTTCATTTCGGTAACTAATGTTGCATGTTTTAAATGTGCAATGTAGTTGGAAAACTCACAAAGTATTCACTTTAAATTTTAGGCATATATATGTGTTGGAATGGAAGACTTTTCAATTAAATGGTATTGAAGAAATCAATTAAAGTAAAATAAAAGATATTTTAATATTCTAAAAAGAACATAATATGAAATGCAGTTTAGGTTGTTTGGCAACTCTACAAAGTGTCTGAATTAGTGTGTTCTATGATAGACTGGTCCCCTATCCAGGGTTAGTTCCTGCCTGATGCTGCTAGTATATAGTTGTTGGCTATTCTATTAGGTCCACAAGTCTAGTACAAGGTATGTCCCCATTTTTTCTCCAGAACAACCTAAATTCTTTAAGGTATAGATTCAACAATTTGTTGGAAACATTTCTTAGAGATCTTGGTAATTCAGTAGTATCATAAATTTACTGTAGATTTGTATTCCTTCATTTACAAATCATTTCAGTTTGCTCTACTTGATTAAGATTTGAAGACTGTATAGGCTACTGGAGTAAACTGAAGTTGCCAAAATATATGTGGAACCAGTTTTGGAATGATTTGTGTTTTGTGATGTGGTGGATTATTGGGCTGGAAGAATCCATGTGAAAATGGATAGACTGTTGCTATAAAGGGAGAGAACACAATTAGAACCAATGTTTAGGAAGGCCGTGCCATAATGTGTGATAAGAAAAATCTTCCTTACACCATTAGACTACGTTGTCCCGCCTGCACTGTTGACACATAGCAGAATCACTTTATACATTTAATCCAAATTCTGAATCTACCATCTGCATTTTGCATTTACCATCTTCAGATGTCCAGTTTTGGTGACAAAATAACAGGAGTGGAACATGGCATCATTTTCTCCTGCTGTTGCCCATACACTTCAAGGTCAGGTGTTTTGTGAGTTTGAAAATGTTGTTCTGCGCACTACTTTTCCCAGGTGCTGATAGTTGACCATTTGTGGCCTTTCTGTTAAAATGAATAACTCTGGCCATTTTCCTCTGAATTCTCAGGTTTTTATATCCACAGAACTGTCGCTCATTGAATTTTTTTTTTATTGATTGCACCATTCTTTTTAAACTTTAGAGCTTGCAGTGGATAACAGGCCCAGGTGGGCAGCTACTTCTAAGATGATGGAACCATCACATGTTACACCAGAAATCATACCACTGATCACACTTCTTGTTCGTTCTTACATTTGGTTGAACAAAAGCTAAACCTATTGACAGTGTCTGCCTGTTGTATACACTGAGTTACAGCCAAATGATTGTTGTGTGGAGGAATAGGTTATTTCCCTTAGTAAGCCAGTGAACCTAATAAGATAGCCACTGAGGTTTAGAAAATAGGTTGATGGAAATATCTGTAGTGGTAATCTGTTTCTGAGCTGCAGAGGAGTAACAGTCTGTCAGCCCAGCTTGCAGCTGACTACTGTAGAAAAATACATAACTGAGATCTCACAGAGAGAAAAGTGTGCAGCATCTGCGAAGTACTGTGCCAATTACAAAAAAAAGGGAAAAAAAACTCACACTGATCCCAGTCTTTGGGGTCACAGACTGAAATGCTGCCAGCTGGCAACTTACTTGAGTTCTTAATCAGACAAGGAGCATTTACCTTTGCTGTGTACAGCAATTTAAGATGTGATATGCTTTATTCCCTTGTGTCCAGCCTGTGTGTGCAGTGTTGCCAGTTTTTGGTTGTTTCAAATGAAAAACTCTTGAACCTTTTCCATAGGAAGAAAAGCTTGCAATGTTTATTTTTCGTAGTTTGATCAGAGATGTGAGTGTTAGCCTGTATTTAAAAAAAAAATGACATATTTCAAGACCGATTTACATACAGCCCCTAACATTACACTATTAAAGGGAATCCTACATTCTTTGTACCTTAATATAAATAGGGGGAGTTAAAGGTGGGTTAATTAGTCTCTCGAGGGCTACTGTTTTTCAGCTGTTTGAATGGGCTATTAAAGACTATTTAAACCCAAATAAAACTTGTAGCCCTGGACATATGCTGTGTACTCAGTTAAATAAATTTGATTTGTGTTGAACAGGATGTTCTTATTCAAGTGCTTCATTGCAATAAAACCTTAGGAGACTTTGATCAATTAGGACCATTGTAAAAGTGAAAATAATGATTCCTGGAATATCATAATGCATTTCTAAGTAAATTGTGCCCTGTAAGTGCACATCACTGCCTGCACACTGTGTAATGCATTTTGTTACTTTTCTTATATACAGATATGCCTGGGAAAAGGATGGCTCTGTGATCAACACTGAGATGATCCCACGAATCCATCTAGAAGTTGACGGTACTCTGCACATTTCCCAGACCTGGTCAGGAGACATTGGGACGTATGCCTGCCGGGTCTATTCCATGGGTGGAAACGACTCTCGCAGCGCTCACCTGCGGGTCAGGTTAGCATAACTATCACTCACCTAACGTGCCCAGCTGCACTTTTCATTCCCATTTATATGATGCCTTAACTCTGATTTCCAGGCAACTACCTCATTCTCCAGAGAACCCTATGGCTGTCTTGAGCTCAGTGGAGAGAAGGACAATTAACCTAACATGGGCCAAGCCATTTGATGGAAACAGCCCGCTCATCCGCTACATCTTGGAGGTTTCTGAGAACAGTAAGCACTGCAGCTCTTCATGTTGTGGAGACATTGCCTGTGATTTTTGGGTTTAAGGAACATGGAATAGATTTCACTGTGTTAGCCCACAGATGTTACAAGTGAGCACTAGGAAAGATATAAGAACTAAAATTCAGTACCTTAAATCAACTGGCTTAATCAGCTAAACATCATCTAACTCCTGAAAATAAACTCAAACAATGCTGCATCTTACAGACAATGTCAGATGAGTGTTTTGTCAGACAGGATATTATTCACAATACTAATAGAATATTCTACTTCTGCTCCTTGATGGGCTTAATGAAATTCATCTGAAAGATATTATATGAAAATGCCTTCATGAGGCATCTATAAGCTATCATAGGTTTGTATTGTCATGTCTCACAGGATATTATATGAATTTGCCTTTTAGATGCACCTATAGGCTATCAGTCTGCTTATATTCCTAGGATATTAACCTCAGTCTTACACTTGTTACAGCCTGTTTCTGTCTGTTAGCCTATAGAAACAGCTATGGGATATTATAGCATGTTACTATATGTCTTGGGGTTGTGGAAGGAAAATCTGAGTACCTGTAGAAAACCTAGAGGTACAGAGAGAGCATGCAGACTTAATACAGACCATGGCCAGACACCTAAGCCTATGAGGCTGGATCTGTGATGTGGCAGTGCCAAATACTGTGCCATCATGATGCCCTTATTAGAAATCTCTAAAGAAATCTCAGTTTCTCTATGAAATCTCTGTATTTGTCTTGCAAAATGCATGTTAGAGACATCCAATAGGGATTACTTCATTCTTAAGCTTTAAAAGATGCAAATTAGATTGTACATTATCATATAACATAAGAACATGTTTATATTTATTTAAATTAAACTGTATTGGTTATATATTGTATCTGACCAAAGTTTAGAGTCACTGTATATCAGTTGGTTGACCAAATATATGTAACATACTGTATAATGTAAAATTTCTAAATCCACCTCATTGTTACATGAAGGTAGAGTCTGTCGCAGCCAGAGTACTGTAGATACAAGGAAGTAAACAGTCTGTAACACACCACTAGGCCATTGCAGGGTACACTCATCCACCCATACTGACACTCACACAGGACCAATTTAAAATTGTCAAGTAACCTAACATGCACTTCTTTTGGAATGTGGGAGGAAAACCCATGCACAATGTAGCACCATCTGCAGATTTAACCAATTCTGACTAATGGATTCTTACCAAAATTAGGAGTAAAAACTGAAGAGAGCAGTAGTCCCAGGATTGATCCCTCTGAGACATTTTGCACACATCTACTTAGTGATAAGCTTTTAATGCAGCAACCTATCAAAAGCTTTTTAAAGCTTTATATAAATAAATTGTTGTAATATATAAATTGTGTGATATGAATTATAATAAGGTATGAAGCTACAATAGCTATGCAATACTGGAGTTATGCAGTGGTGCAAAGTCTGTTATTTACATTGAGGGTTTGTACATACTGTAGAATTAATTGCTTTTTTTATTGTAAAATAAATATATCAGCAGTTAATGGAGATTTTCCAAGTTTTACTATTCAGTGACTTTCTTTCTGAAGTTCTAAGAAGCTGACATTTGTTAGGTAAAAAAGAAAAACTGTTTATTATTGTTTTTTAAAGAATGTAAAATTTTAAAGGATGTAGCTGTTTCACATCCCTGTCCTATTTTTCTGTGCAGTATTATCTACCATAGATTAAAGTTCAACTTCTGATTTTGACCAGAATAATGTCTCCATCTGTTAACAATTCAGATTTTTTACAACTTTAGTCTGAGCAATAGGATAGCTTGGTTTGTTTTCTGTTTAGTGCAAATTACATTTTCAGAAATGCCTAGACTACCACCTGTTTTGCCCATTTGGCTCTTTCCTATATGGTTCTTTGTAAGACTGATAACAAAATTGTTTACATCTCTAGATATCCCTACCGCTTCACCCTTAATGACAATGTAAGCACAAATTGTCTTCCCTACTCCTTTCAATGTGCTTGTATGAGAAAAAATACCTTTCAAACCTCTGAGGCTGCATGGTCCGTGTACTTTTTTGTATTTGAAATTTTGTTTCAGAAAATATCATTTAAAAAAGAAAAAGAGACACTTATTTGATTTTCAACTTAAAAGGGAAAAATGAAAAACGCAAAAAAACAATTATTTTTTTTCCTTTTGTTCTTTCACACATCAGAAAAGAAAAATGCAAGAAACAAGAATGAGAAAATGCCCTTTATTTATTTTATCTAAACTGGACATTTTTGTAGGTCAACAACCTGGTCAGGTAATGCGCCACTTGCAGCAAACACTGATCACTGGTCATCATCATGACATTGGAACAGAACTCAGATGTGATTTTAGAGATGGCAAAACAAGGCCTGTCATCGAAAATTATATCTGAGTGTCTGTCATATGAACATGGAGAAGCAAGAGGGTTTTCTGCGAGAAATGTTAGAAAGATTTGTGCTGAGCAAATCTCTGGCTATCGACTCTCTGACACAAATTTGGAGATAGAGGTGACAAAAGCTATAAATGCGTCTGTTGTTTTTGAGCTATTAAACTTTCATTATTTGAATCACAAATAAATCCAGAAAAGTATGTGTAATTTTAAGTTTATGACTGCTATTTGTTACCATAGAATTTAAAAAATACCTTATTTTCCCTCATTTTATTCTTTAATCAAAAATCTAAATCTGAAAATTCCTTTCATTTTCGTTTTTTCATTTTTGCTTCTAAAATGAAATTTCAAATACCAAAAAATACACTGAGCGATGTATGGTCCTTATACTTGATTTCTTAACTAGCTCATTCAATTTTTGGGTCAGGAGCACTGGATCCTAATCCAGCCACATTGGGAGAAGGCAGGATCAAAGTTTGGATGGGGTACCACTCCATTATTGACTACAGTCACATTCATACTGTGCTAATTTAGCAACATCAGTAGTCCTAACCTCCACATGTTAAGAATATGAGAGGAAACTGGAGTATCCAAAGAAGGCCAACAAAGACATGGTAAAAAATGCTAGCTCTACAAGGAGAGGCCATAATCTGAACTCAGTCTTCACTGCCCTGCTTTGTAATTCACTGTACATAATTGTCATATACCTCTACAGTATATTAATCTTTGTCTAGATGGTAATTTGAGATATTTACGGTATATGATTTGTCTGGCATTAATGAGGTAAGTAACTTTATCATCAAGCTTGTTAAAAAGAAGTACACATACAGCTTACCTTGAGTCATCATTTTATTCAGTACCCTTATCTAACAGAATAGGTTTGCAATTTGCCATAAGGACAGCCTTAACTCCTTAGTTCATGGAGGAAAGTGTGGCAAATAGGGGTACCAGCTGGTGTCAATTGCAGTGTGTCCAATAATTTCTGTAAATTAGTTAGTGGGTCTGTACCCCATAAAGCTCATTTCATCTCATCCTGCAGATGCTCAATTGAACTAAAATATGGTGACTAGGGAGGTCATTGTATTAAGATTAATTCACTTCTGTTCCCAAAACCATTCCAGGGCTCTCTGAGCATAGTGCCTTGGAGCATTATTCTGTTGAAAAGGGCCATTTACAGATGGCAACACTACTGCCTTGAAGGGATGCACCTGATTAGAATAAATGTTCAGTTATTCTGATGAATTAAATATCACTTTGCTAAAATCAAGGACTACCCCTTTTCTTTACACAACTACCTGTACTTTTGGATGATGTCAAAAAGGATCCATGGACTCAAGTGATTTTCAGCACATCCTGGTCATCCTGTGACTCAAACGAAATTGGGTTTCATCCTGCCCTTCACTGTTTGTGTTTCTTCCTCATTGCATCCACCCTGTTTTTGTCTTTTGCTAACAGAAGTGGGAGTAGATTTGGCCTTCAGCTGCCATTCTTGTCAAGTGACAAGTTTTAAATTTTGTGCTTAGCTGTTAGTTGGCTGACTGTGGACCCTCAGTTACTCCGAAGAAGTCATGTCAGTCTCCATTGACCTCTATCTTCACTGATCTGTTTTCAACCATGGTATCAGAGTTGGATGGATATTTTTGAGTTTTAAATCTCTCTCTCTCTCTCTCTCTCTCTCTCTCTTATCCTGCCTACTATGCTAAAATTAATATCTATCTATCTATCTATCTATCTATCTATCTATCTATCTATCTATCTATATATATTATTGTGGCAAGTGACTGTGGGTGGAAGGATCGAAGGAGGGATTACACTATGCCTCCTCCGGACCACTAGGGGGCGACCGCCCTGGTGGCTATGGGGACCATGGGAAAGGAGCATGGAAGCTCAACCCAATAGGGGTCCGTGGTCACTGCCATGGGGGTGCCCAGATGCCTGGAGAGCCCTGGTCCTCAGCACTTCCGCAATACCCGGAAGTACTGGGGGAACAACGACCAGGGACACCCAGAGTGCTTCTGGGTGCACGGCCGGCACTTCCGCCACACCAGGGAGTGCCGACAGAAGCTCATTGGGAGGCACTTGGAGCACGTCCAGGTGAGGATAAAAGGGGCTGCCTCCCTCCATTCGTTAGCTGGAGTCAGGTGGAAGAGGACGAAGCCAGGAGGAGAGGAGTGTAGGCGGTCAAGAAGAGTAGAGGCATTGGAAAGGCCTGGACTGAAGGGTGATTGGTGCTGGGGCATTGAGTTGTGTGTGTGGGTAATATTGTAAATAATATGAATAAACGTGTGTTGGTGCTTGAACCATCAGTGTCCGGGCCACATTTCTCTATATATATATATATATATATATTAATATATATTTATGCTGGGGAATATATATGGTCTGCCTGGGGGGGTTGCCAACCAGTATCCCAAGCTGTTTTCGTCATGTGGTGGGTGCGGCAACGCATGCTCCCCGACTTGACTTTCCAGTTTGCTTCATCCTGACAATATTAAACATCAACAACATGCCCACACATTTCAATTCAGATGCACATTAATATAAAACATAAAAAAAATATAAACCCTTATCTGTTTATTTTCATATTATATGTTATGGCTTTCATTACTGCCATCTCAAACTATTTAATTCCACTAGCAAACAACTGACCTTTATTTTCCTTTGCAGATGCACCCTGGACTGTGCTACTTGCCAACATTGAGCCTGATTCTACAGCAGTGACAGTCAGTGGCCTAATCCCAGCACGCTCGTACCAGTTCCGGATCTGCGCAGTAAACGACGTGGGTAAGGGACAATTCAGCAAGGAGACAGAAAGGTGAGAGTCCATTGCCACACGTTCCTTTGGAGGAATGCACTGGTTTCATTTCATAATTCACAGAAAATTTTTCATATGGTCCTTTTTTGGCCAGAATATATACTTAAAATACTGCTTTTAGCATTTATTATGTATACTATATGAAATATTTTTTGCTCAGTATTTAGTAATTTCAAGTCCGTATTGTCTCCCCTTGAATTAGAGTTAGCTGAATTTTGGGCTTCTAGTTTTAACAGAATAAGTTTAGTGTGTGCATTGAGTATTTTGTTTTTGGAGAAGAAGGAAAAAAAACAAGTAACAAACTCATACATGAACAATGTATTAATCTAATTATTAACATTTTTTAAGGTACTTCTTGCTTGTTTCTCATATTTATTTCTTGTGGAGATGAGTGTAGAGTGGAAGTATTATATACAGTATAGAGTGACACCAAAGACCATCTGCTTATCCATTAGCTACAAAAAAGTATTTAAGAATCTTTACCAGCCATTTTGGCCAAATATAATCCACTCATTTCTATTCAATTTCATCTTTAATTTTAATTTCACTTGTATTATTTCATCACTTTCTGATGGTTTCTCTCAATTCACACAGACTGTCTCTGCCAGAAGAGCCTCCAAGCGCACCTCCTCAAAATGTCATTGCAAGTGGACGAACTAATCAATCAATCATGATCCAGTGGCAGCCTCCACCAGAGAGCCACCAAAATGGAGTTCTCTGTGGATATATAATTAGGTAAATTCAACCTTGTTACTTTTTGTTACTTTTTCAACCCAATGCAGGAAAGCATCTTCCCCACATATTCCTCCTCATTTCCCATAATTTGGCATCATCAGTCTACATACAGATCTTGAGTTATTTCACAACATTAACTGTCTTTGGGGACCAGTTTTATTTACATGTGTTGTAATAAAATGGATCACTGTGAAGATTTGCAATCTAGTGCACTTATGTAAATCTAAAGTTCAAAGATGTGCAAGTAGCATCTTTATGTAGTTTATGGTGACAAACAAGCAGAGAAATGACATTACATTGCTTTTATGCATGACTGAAACTTTCCAGAAAAAGTTAATTTGCATTCCAATCCTGCTGAAAGCTTATATGTAGGCACTGGGGTAGGAGGAAAATAGATCTGCAAACAGAAATCTTCCAAGATTTTTTATGTTTTACTTGCTGAACGTATTAGTATATCACTGAATAATCATCTGTCTACCTAAATAAGTTCTTCTAGTCAGTATAGAGGTGCCAAGTCTCCATAAGATATACTAACCTGTGTCAGATCCTTTTTTCTCTTTTTAGATACTGTCTTGCTGGGCTGCCTGTTGGTTATCAATATAAAAACATCACCAACCCTGATGTGAACAACCTGCTTCTGGAGGATTTGATTATCTGGACAAATTATGAAATTGAGGTGGCGGCCTATAATGGTGCTGGTCTAGGGGTTTACAGCAGCACTGTAACGGAGTGGACCCTGCAGGGAGGTGGGTACAAACGGCAGTGTAACCTTTACATAATAATAATAATAATAATAATATATTTTTATAGTGCCTCTACCATGCAATTGATGTGTCTATGAAAAGGTTGCTGAAGACATGAATTGTCAGTCTGGCCAGACAGCATGCCACTTGTACACTTTGTTCGGAAGTGTGTGAGTGTACTAAATAGTTTGGCTTAAGTGGTTCTGTATGAGACCCCACAGAGAGCTGGGCTCTTTTTAGATTGCAGATAGGACATAATGCCAAATAGCCAAATTAAGAGATGTAGCCAAAAGGAAATAAGCAACACAGATGCAAGAAATTAAACAAAAATGTAGGCCTGGAAAATATAGGCAAAACACTCTCAAGTCATTAGTAACCTGCCTTTCATTCTTAACAGACAGTAATCTTGTTCCCATTCTGAGCCTGCTTGTTTCATTTTTAGCAAGATGCAGATACTTTAGGACAAAAACCAAACCAATGTGTGTTAAGAATAATCTCTTAATCTGTTCATGTTTCAGTACTGAATATATATAAACTATTACAATTTATAAGTTGCTTAGTATCAAATCACTACCTGAATTAATTAACTCTAACATGTAACATTTTTAAGAGTGCTGTTTTCTGTGTTTTAATTTATTTACATTCTCATGCTTATGAGAGTACTGCATGTTTTATTTTACATGGTACTTTGTTTGTATTTGAGTAATTTGGATACTCAGAGGTCAGGACGCTTTCATGTTTAAACCTGTTATCTAAGTTAATGCAACTAGGCTTAATTTAGGGATGCATTGTTAAAGATCAGTATGTTTTAGGATGTTGTACCTGGCTAAGTTTCATGGTCATATTGTTTGAAAACCTTCCCAAAATCATTACCATCTATCTACCAGTTTACTCTCTAGAATGTCTGCTTTAGGTTGCCAGTGGGACATGTACTTCAGCCCTAAAGTTTAGCTTGGCTAGTGAGTAGAGTGTAGTAGTGACAAGGTTAATTGGCTTCATTCAGGGTCTCTTTGCTTTAGAACCAGAATACTTTTGTAATTTGGGAACTAAATTTTGCATCTCTTAACTGTTGTCCTGGCAGTCCCCACAGTGCCTCCAGGGAATGTCCAAGCAGATGCTGTGAACTCCACTACCATTCGGTTAACTTGGACTCCACCAAGTCCACAGTTCATCAATGGAATCAACCAAGGGTATAAGGTGAGCTGGTGGAGATATTAATAAGTGTCTGTCATTGTATACTGCACAGGAAAACAAAAATAGATGCCTTTTGAGATTTTCAGCATGAAAAACTGAAAATGTGACAGATATTTTTCTGGATTCTTCAGTTGAGTGCTTTGAATTAGTGTGTGTCACCTAAGAATTATAATCTATATTTCTTTTATGCTTAGTCTCTGTCTCCTTCTACCTTTCAAAAAATATTATTAACATGGCACATTGAGAATTACATGGAAAGTGTTGATGATGTACATTATGTGCAGCATATATACCAAACCATGCACGCATATCCATACACACACACACACACACACACACACACACACACACACACTTGTTTGTATATGTAAATAATTTAATAACAAAATGAAAGAAAAATTACAAAAAATAACAAATATTGAAGGCACCTAACACCCCATGGGGTGCCTGCTATACTTGCCCACAACAAAAAGCTTGAAGTGCACATTCTTTCCTACCTCCAAACCTTTGTTATGTATAAATATGCATATGAAGATGGAGGTTGAACAGATGTTCACACATGCATTTCATCTTGTTTTATATTTGCTTAATTTACCATTCCAGTATGCTGTGTCCTATTTCAGGAGTTCTACTACAGTGAGCAAAGAAGAAGAATTTTTATATAGCTCCTATGAATGTTGTAAATATTTGATATATTTCCCCCATTTATTCTAATAATCACACAGTACTAAAAATAAATAAATAAACTGCAAAATAATTTACATTCTAATGTTTCAAACATTCCCAATTACCATAAACTTTTCAAGTGTTGATTGATTTTTCCACAGCATGTCATGGCTGTGCAGTTTATTGTGCATTCTTCTTTTTAATTTTCTATATAAAATAAGGTTGATTATGAATTGCATTTTTAAACAGAACAACCACTGATACACCCACCCAACCCCAATGATTATTTAGGGGAAAACAATCCATTTCACTGCACATGTGTGTAGACAGACAGCATTAAATTTATGTGAAATAAGTGTGCAGTTTTATATGCAGGAAGTAATAATATTAGATGCAATTACAAAGTTGCAAGCAGATTTTAGTGAGGGTAGTTTAGTTTAAAGAAATATGAGTAACTGATTATTTTTTCAGCATAGCTAACAGGAATAGAGAATACATCTATTTTTAACCAGCGTAGTTCAGTTAAAACATGAAGGAAATTAAGCTTCATTGAGTGCAAAGCAGGAGCAAAATTTGGATGGAGTTCTAGAATAAAAAAAATCATATTACATTGAACATTATAACGGCACCTCCATGCAGTATTTATTTTTCTGCCACTTTAACCTTATCTGTTACTGAGATGTTATGGAATGTTCCTTTTGACCGTTTTAGTAAAAGTTTTACATTTAATGAAATGACAGGTAATCGCTTATAGTGAATCAAGTGTAACATTCTGAAGTCTGTCTTCTTTCTATGTGGTTTAATCAGTATATATGTAGCTTATAGGTTTAGGAAAACATTTCCTATCAAACCCTAATGAATTGATGCACCAAATTATTGTTATACAGAAAGTTGCAGAGTAGCAGCGTAGTCTTCAGCTTTTGATCTAATCACACTCTCTCAAAACAACTGATGTAGTAAAGTTAGAGGCCAGTGGTATGCACACATTTCAAGAAATGGATGTGAATTTACGAACTGCTGTAGCTGTCAATTAGCAAAGTATTTTAATTAAATAATTGCTTTATTCTACAGACTGTGATATAGTTTCATTTGTAGGCATCAAGCTCAAGATTGACGTAACAGCCTCATTAAACTGACATCACTGTTACTACACCTTTTCTTAAAGTGCTAGTGTATAATTAATGTATTTATTGTTATGGTGTTCAGTGGAGCCTCTTTTTTACCCTTTTTTTTTTAATAATCTAGTAATTTTCTACAGAAAATGTGTGCATAAAAACTACATTGCAACCAGGTAATGAACGTACTTTACATGGCCACTGACTTGAATAAAATTATAAACATGCAAAATTTATCATATTACAGATCAGTGGAGCTGAGCAGTAAACAGCTGCCAGCCCGGAATTACTCGCTTTCTTATTATGTAATTTCTGATTTGCAAAGAACTCTCTTTTTAGTGTTGTGTGCTTTTATTTGAAATCATTAGCATGATTGCAGTGGAGCACCATTTAGGGAGACTGGCTTATAATGTAAAGAATAGTGTTTTGGTTTCTATATTCACTTGACTAATTGTGACAATTTGTCTTTTTACCATTTTGTTATGTTGTGAAACAACAAGCAAGTGACCAGTGAATATGTTAATCCAGAAAACTACTAGTATTCACTGATATTGCACCAAGTGGCAGAAGTTTGGAAATATCATCTCTAAATCAGAATTGTTAAATAGCCTGGGTTCCAAACAAATGGAGTGAACTTTCAAAAACAGTATACATTATAACCAAAAGTCAATAACAAGCAAAGTTGAAAACCTGTAATTCTTTATTTAATTTCAGTATACCTTTAAGGGAATGTGAAGATTGTTTGATTTATTGGTCATAAAGATCATAAAACTGCTAACCTGCTCACATTTAAATGACCTGTCATATACTATGTCACAAATTGCTGCATGTGCATTGGAGACTCTGCAGTAGGAAAGCAGGTCCAGAAATCAATGCAATACCAGCACTAAATGACGCTACTGGCAACTCAATAAAAAGAATGTGAAGAATTAATAGAAAGCAATTATAAGAGAGCAAAATGAGGAAAGATGTTTGCCAAAATATCCTTAAATAGCAGAAATTGCTTGATCTTGCAACTTTCCTGCACACCAAAGATAATGACTACGTATTCTTCTCTATTACCAAATATTAACAGACTAAAAGAAGTTCAAATTGCTAATACCAGACATCTGACTTCGACCCAGTGAAATGAAGAATGATACTGACTCGGTTACACTTCAGTCTAGTACAATATCATGTTAGCTTTAGAACTCTGTCAACTAACACTCCTAATTGCCAGGCCTTGTCATTTCCCTTAGGCTAGCCTCCCTGACATTTGAGACCATCAGATACTAGTCTTCCTACTGTTCCAGAGATTATGTGAACACCCATGTGTATTTTAATCAAACTTGTCTTTAAATCTACTCATACTGCACCAGACTTTGTTTGTTTACTGTACTGAACTGGACTTGGAAGAATAAACAACATACAGTAAATGTACATGTAAATACAGTTTGCTTTTGCCTCTCTCTCCTATTACTGTTCTTTTAGTACTCTGAACATATATTATGCCATTTATGCTGCAGGTCCAGTCATTCAGAAGGGCTCACCATCTTATGTTTTCTCTGTGTGAAATGGTGCATATCCAGAAAATAGCAGTTTGTATCTAGGCTACAGTGGCTAATCTGCCTTTCTCTATTTCTTTCCTTGCTGCTTAGCTTTTGGCATGGGAACTGGGTCATGAAGATGAGTTAACAGTGGTGACGGTGAGGCCCAACTTCCAAGACAGTGTTCATGTGGGTTACATTACAGGTCTGAAAAAGTTTAGTGAGTATGCCATCTCAGTGTTGTGCTTCACTACTCCAGGAGATGGACCCCGCAGTGCCCCTCAAGTGTTACGCACCCATGAGGATGGTGGGTATTTTTTTTTGAAGATTTGCTTTGTAACACAGAGATAACCAGATTATTATCAATTGAAAATAATGATTTTGTGTTAAATAAAGTTTCCTTTTTTTGTAAGCAACATAAAAAATTAGATGTCATTTGTTTAGTACTTTACTGAAGTTTTCTTATTTAACCAGTTTTTTACAATTGATCCAAATTTAAGATTAAACTGAATCTCAACTGTTGCAAAGCATAAAGACAGACGGAGCAAGAAAACCACATTCAGCCTTAAAGCCCCTAATTTGCAGTTCAAGCATTGGTTTTAAAATAGCGTTTTTGAATCCCTAATAACTGTATCTATTTTGGACCATCTAGCCCTCTCTAACATTTATTTTCTTTCTGCACACAATGCACTATTGCTTGTAGAGCACTTAATGCTGTTCCCCTTGCACTTCCGAAATGGCGAAACACTGGAATTTAAGAGAATGCCAAAGTTCAGCTCAAGTCTTAGTTACATCCAGGTAGTAACCAGCTGTCCAGAATGTACAGTATTTCTTAATGTTACAGATATCATTCAATTGTTTGGCACCTCTATGTATCACTGTGTGTGTAATTACTAGGGAGATTCAGTGACAGGTATTTAAAATATGAAACACAGCCATAAAAGTGGGAAGAAAGACTTTAAAAGTATATAAATAGATTTAAAATGCATGTAAAAAGATATTGATTTTACAAAGATTATTTTTTTCACTAAAGACGTAAACAACTACACAGTTATGAACATATAACATTCCCAAACTAATTTATCCCAGTTAGCAGTTACCTAGAGCTGGAACATATTCTGGAATCCTGGAATATAACACTGGATGGGACTGCCAGTTCATCACAAGGCATCCTTACATGCACATCCTCACTGGGTCAGCTTGCACTTGTCAATTAATCTAACATGAATGTCTTTGAGATGCAGGATGAAGAATGCAGTACTCAGTGAAACACCCCACATAATCATGAGGAAAATATGTAAACTGTATGTAAATAGCAGCCAAGTATGGCATTTCTGCATGTAAATAGCAGCCAAGTAAGGTAATTAAACCAAGAAACTTGGGCTCTTGAACAAGCTAACTGCCATGCCATCCCATGTGAGTTGTAATAATGCTCATACTGAGAGAGCAAAATATAAACATTTTCTAAACAGTATTGTTATCAAAGTAACAATTAATTATTATAACCTAAAATAAAATTTGCAAAAAATCTGGAAATTAGTGATTTGGTCAGTTTGCATAGGAGAGACAAGCTTAGCAATAAAATGTTGAAATATCAGAGGAAGTTTAAAAGTTCATAATTTGCTCAGGGGACCTCGATGCAATCAGAAAAGCTTCATTGTATTCAGGAGAAGCTATTCAGGATAAAAGAATTGATGAAAGTTTTTTGAGTGATCACACTTTAGCCTTCCTACTGTGGAAATGAATAGCACAGTTTGAGCCTCTTTAATGTGTCACATTTCAAGTCAAAACTCTTTTTCTGAGCAATTGTAAAAGACACAGGCAACAACAAGAAGAAACTAAGATGACAGAAATATGGAAACGTGTAGAAATCAAGCATAGCTAACATTGCTCATGGAAGCTTGTTTTTATCTGTATGCCTCCTGGGTGTGATACTTTGCCAAAAGGAGCAATGTACCCTGTATACTTCAGTCTGAGTTTCTACCACTCAGTATTTCTCTCTGGACTTAATTTGCACTGTGTAGGAGTAGTAGCTTCAAGTATCTCTTGGATTACTGTATCGGATTTCTAGGCCTATCCAAAATCAAATGAGGCAGAACAGAGTGTCTATAAGACAACTTTTCTCCAATCAGCACTCCTTGATTGGTTCTCGTAAAAAGAGAGAAATATAAGGTTTACCAAGGCAGTAAAACACAGTCCATTGAAAAATACTGGCCTATTTACAGTGTATATCAAATATTCTCTTGACAGTCAACCTTGGAAAAAGTATTCAGTCCTTTTACCTGTTATGTATTTTGTTCTTTGCAAAATATTTATTTAAAATCTTACTATTTTAATGTGATATTTTTTTGTGTTGGGGGGAAAATCAAAAAAACTTAAAACTAAGAAACCTACTTTGTGCAAAAGTGTTCAATCCTCATAGTTTACCTACAAAGAACGCTGACTACTTTGGACTTGCAAATACTTTTCCAAGTTGTCATACGTGTTTTACAGCTAGTAGGTGTTGTCCATTTCTTATCTGAACTCATTTATACTATGGTATATTGGTCCTTCTGTGGTAGCCTATTGGTGGTGTACCAGTTTTTATGCCTTTACTTACCTGTATGCATTAGAAAAATATTTAATGCTATTTGGAACACTGAAATAATGAATTTCTTGAATATTAAAACCATCCTTTGTTGCATCCTTCCAAAGAGAAGTGCAATTCTTTTAATGACATCAGATGTACTGCTTATAGGTTGAGATTTCAGTAATTTAGGTTAATAAGGAGAGGCTTTTTGACCTCTTAGATATAGTTTTTTAGGCCTACAGGTATAAATGAGGTTAGGCGATTTTGGTTTGTTGGTTTTCTCACTCTACATTTCTCTATAGTTTCTCTGTAATGTTGTTTTTACAGTGACTGTTTTAAGTGCCTTGAATAAAAGATTTTCTTCAGTGTTAGAGAAACTGTCCCACAATTGGTAGAGTGTGGCCAACTAAAATGTCATTCAAATGATTTGTTAAAATAACCCATTCTAAGTATGATTTTGTTCACATTGAAATTACCTGCAATATGTTTGAATGTTAGGACTGATCTTATACTGTTTTTATTGCGCTGCAATCTTGATTTTGGTTTGTAATATTTACTGGTTTATTTGTCTAATGCTTTTCCCTGAATTTTACTTCATTGATAGTTTGTTTTTTAATTGTGCATATTATACTTTTCGCAATTATTTACAAAAAAAAAAAATGTGAGTCATGACAGGTCAAGATGATTTGCAGAAACTAAAACAGGCCTTGCAAACTCCAAAAGTGTACTCCGTAATAGACACAAGAAGATGTGTTTCTCTGAGTCCTGTCTCTGATTTTCAATAGAAAATGTTTTTCGTTATTGGAGTTTATGTGTAGACCATTAAGGGACATTGTCATTTAAACGTTGTGGACTCATTATGAAGTTAGTAAACAGTTACTTTTACTTACATATTGAACAATTCTGGACTCACAAACCTGAAACATATGCTGTACTTTCAGTTCCTGGACCCGTTGGACATCTAAGCTTTACAGAGATCTTGGACACATCACTGAAAGTGAGCTGGAGGGAGCCACATGAGAAGAATGGCATTCTTACAGGTGATGAGGCGGGTTATCATTTCTGGGCAGATGAACTGCAGTTAACATTTGAACGCTGGGTAGCACAACAAGTGGAGCTGTTGGAATATTCAATATTCAAAGGTTTCCATGTGTCTGTTTTAGGTTACCGAATTTCTTGGGAAGAGTACAACCGTACCAACACACGTGTCACTCACTATTTACCAAATGTGACACATGAATACAGAGTGACAGGCCTCACAGCTCTGACCACCTACACCATTGAAGTGGCTGCTATGACGTCCAAGGGTCAGGGAGCATTATCCTCCTCTACTATTTCTTCTGGGGTCCCTCCAGGTAAATATAATTATTTAAATGAGAACATTATGTAGAAAGAGCAGTTACAACAGTCGCAATAAAAAACTAAACTTTGGTGAAGGATCATTTGAATGTGATGAAAAGAAACAGAGTAGCTGTTTTAAACCACCTTAAATTGCTCTTTTTGTGGAAAATTCTGTGTTGAGAAAACATGTCCATGTAATCTGAATGTCACTGTCCAAGGAATGTTGTTCAACATAACATTCTGAAACCTATTTGTTGTTTGAAAAATAATTTTTAACGTGACAGATTAAGAAATATCCTTGATTTGTCCATAATCAGAAAGCATAGAATTCCATAATGAATCAATTTAAATGAAGGAACTGGGTCGGTAATTGACTTTTGTTTTTACAAAATGAAGCCGTTTAGAGATAACACATAGCATTCTCAAGCCTACTTAGTTCAATACAGGATTGCTGGGGATCAGGAGTCAATGTGAGATAGTAACCAACTCTGGACAGGGTGCCAGTCTATCAAAGAATTCAGAATGGCTGATTAACGGATCATATTCATCTTTTACATATGAAAGTAAAACTTCAAGCAATCAGACAAAACCCCATACAGACACTGGGGAGAAATCCACAGAAACAGACAAGAAATTCATACCCAAAATACCTGATTAATAAGGCAGCAGTACACTACTGCCAACTTCAGAGATACTCTAAAATGAATCAGAATACGCATGAGGGTTTTGCTGAGAGCACTGGTAAATGCAGTGGGTGCTTTGCCTGTTTTTCTCTTAATTATTTTCTGTCTTGATCAAGATGAATGTTTCTCTCTAAATATGAGTCAAACCACTTTAAAAACTAAAATGTTTACATTTCCCTTGTGTGATTACATGGGCCCTGAGTCTTGATATTTTGAAACTCAATATAATTTGTAATGCCAAAAATTTAATTTCCTTGTCTACTAGACAATATAACCTGACTATATGTATTTCTCATAGTATGAAGAGGTGAACTGTCTACAATTTTATGTTTTACTGGATAGATTAAAGTCAATGATATTTCATTTTTATTAGATGTGCAATGGAGTTTGCAAATTTTTTTACTC
The DNA here is from genome assembly GCA_026402145.1 of Polypterus bichir lapradei. Lineage (NCBI taxonomy): Eukaryota > Metazoa > Chordata > Cladistia > Polypteriformes > Polypteridae > Polypterus > Polypterus bichir. Next base: position 14,011,926 of record JANRMT010062846.1, on the reverse strand, counting down.
TTTAAATATGCATAAAACTTTTTGCATGCATGGGTTTATTAGGATTGAGCAGACTCTCTTTTTAATGACCATTTTGTGTGTCCTGAAATTTCAGTTACATGGTTTTAACTAGATGCACTGTTCCGTTTTCTTTTTTTCTGTTTTCTAAATATTTATTTAGATGTGTGCTTTTGCTGCACTCATTCTTCAGGTAATGAGTTCCCATCTACCCTTCTTGTGCTTCTTGAGTAGGGTAGGAATAGTTATATCAGTAGATAAGTACCTTGGTAAAGGATGGTCTGTTTTGTAGCACTAAGTGACAAATTTAGTGACCTGACTTTCAATAAAACCTGGCTTTTTAAGGGTATCCTTGTAGTTGTTGTTCTGTATGTTTTGTCCAGGTAATTTTGTTATGTTGTGTTTTGTGCTGTGGAATGCATTACATACTTGGTAACATTTGTGAAGATAAAGGGCTCCTCCTGTTATATTTTTAAATTAATTATGTTACGGATGGACATTTGTAACAGAATAACTGTTGGGTATCCACTGCTTCAATATTTAAATGTTACTGTTGTGCATTTTGTTGCATTCAGCCACACAGCAATCGGTTTAACATGTGACTTACAATTCCTTTGTAAGAGCACACATGGTCCCACAGAATCTCTTAATCCTGAGGCTATCTGAAAAATCCAAGCTCTTCACAGTACTTTTTCCTGATCTCTTGTAACTTTCTTTTTAGAAATTTGCTTTACTCTTTGAATCCTGGTCAGACCTGTTTGTGTAGATGAGTTTCAGTCATTAGTAATAAATTACAAGCCAATTGATGCAATTCACATGGCATACAAAAATAAAAAAAATGATTGAATTTTCTTTTGAAATGTATTATATTTGTACCAACTAGATAGTTTGTTCCTTTAAAGGACACTGCCTATGGTCATAGTCTTTATCCCCCATTATTATTTATTAGATAAAACAGTTTGTCTCATTGGAGTGTTTTAAAAGATGATGGCTATGAGTGTAATCATTAATACAGGGGCAAGATGGGCTAACATTAAGCCCAATGTAAACAACATCAGTGAATTAATTCTTCAAATTAGTGTTGAAGTGATCCCTGTTGTGTACTGACCTTGCCTAATTCCAGCTGCGTACTCTACTTAAATGGGTCTCTTTTAAAAGTCTACATTTCTCTGCATACTACAGTAGACTTTAGTTCAACGTTGTATGTGATAAGAACATGACAGCAGCTATTGTACTGGAGGCTAAATTGAAAGTGCAAACTGCTACCACAAGTTCAAAACTGTACCCCTATATTTGTAAACGATCAGTCTTTCTGTAGCTACTCAGTTATCTTAAATTTTTATGTTATTTTTCTCAATGCATCCCAGGGTGATGGTAGCTCACTTCTCCATGCTGCTGTTTATAGACAAGTAATCCTTTCTCCTGAATACATTGTTTGAACTATTTGGCAAAGAATGGTGTGGCACTGTGACATGTGTCAGATTGTTAAAGTATTCATGCAAGCCTTAAAGTTTAGATTATGTGTCAATAATAACTGGATACAGCTAAAAAAAAATGCCAAGGCTGGTCAAGCTGATATTTTAACAGTGAAACTACAAATGCAATGAGCGATATATGCATGTCTTTTTGACTTGGTGATTGTAATATTAGAATTGTTTGTAGGGCTGCACTTCACAATAAGCAGATGTGCCAGTTGTTTAATGAAGATGACTGAGAATTAAAGCAGTAGTTGGAGCTATAATACAGTGGGTACTGTAAACTGAGATTTCAACAATAGTGAAACAAATGTTTTCATTCTGTATGTAGACAACTGACATGCATATTTTTTCACTGTACAAGAAAGGCAAAATCATTTTAGTTCAAACACACATCTTGCAGTTCAAACATTTAGTAACTCAGGCCTAAATGTTTCTAAATTGAGATCAGTTACTAAAAGCCTCCTTCTCTCAAGGTGTCCAGTTGCAGTTTATCCAAAATGTGAGAGCACAATAGTGCTATAGTAGCAAATAAGTGAATAAGGGGGAAACTGATAAAAGAATATGATAGAAATGTGCTCTGTGGCATATTCTTAGTGTTATTTCCTTTTTCTGTTCAGCAAAACATTCAATGACATGAAAGAACTTTTCAATGAAATTTGCCTAGTCCAGTCTATACCTAAAAGCACTTTTTCTCCTTTGTTGCTTCTTTTCTGTTTACTACTTTATGATTTAATTGATTATGCTTCCTTTATTTGTTATTTGTTCCATCTCAGAGCTCCCTGGTCCTCCAACGAATATAGCCATTTCCAACATTGGTCCCCGCTCTGTCACCTTGCAGTTTAGGCCTGGGTATGATGGCAAAACGTCTATCTCCAGGTGGCAGATAGAAGCTCAGGTGAGGGCACCATTCTTTTGTCTTATTAAGTATCACTCTCTTTTTGTAGTTAGTTCACTGCGTCCATAAAATTTGGAACATCTGTCTTCCCTCAAATGTGTAAGGTACATTTACAATCAATGACACACCTAAACTATAGTAGCTTATAGCTGCTTTATTCATGTGTTTTACCTACACCTAATCCCAACATACCATCAGCCTGCTTGGATATCTTACCATGTTGTTAATTACTTTTGATTGATGTCCCATTTATTTTGCATTTTATATTTCTTGTTGTTCTCATATTTTTTTTTCTTCTGTAGGTTGGTGTGATTGGTGAAAATGAAGAATGGGTCCTGGTCCATCAGCTGCCTAATGAGCCTGATGCCCGTTCCCTTGAGGTTCCTAACCTTAATCCATACACTTTCTACAGGTTAGCAAATCCATTTCTGTGAAATCAAGTTATCATAAACTGCGCACAGAGATGAGGACTTGTAAAAGCAGGATGAAGGCAAACCTATAGTGTATATCTGCAGGCTGCCCATATCCGCCATCCTATCCCCACTGGACACATAGCCCTACTGATGATGCCCAAGTAGCCGGTTGAGGTTTTCTTCCTTGCTGAAATATTTATTGTATTGATGCTGACTCAAAACCAAATATGTTGTGTTCAGCATGTGGACCTGAATTTTTTAAAATACTCCCTTTTTAGAAATACTCTCCTGTGAAAAAAGTTGAAATCTAACTAAAGTTGAAAAAGAGATGTTTTTAGGTAAAATATTTTATTAATCTGAAGAAAGGTTTTTCAAAGCGAGTATTCCTACAAAAAAAATAATTCTGCCGCAATTTTTGACGCTTTAATACTTTTTGCTGTCATCACCGGGCATGGATATGTCACAGCATTTCTCATCTGTTAATTGACTGTGAAGGCTAAAAGGATATGTGGTAGTGTAGCATCCTAATAAGGTTTAAGGCCTTTATGTTGTCATGTTTACACAAGAAAATGTGAAATTTGCCTTTTCAGTTGCATCTTTGTAGACAAGAAAAAAAGAAGCATTTTTACAAATTCTGAAACATATACATCTTTAAAAATGTCTTTTAGCATTGAGTTAATAATAAATTAACATTGGCTTGACCGAGATGTATATACCATGCTATACGGTATACCCTTTATCCAATTATAAATCATTCTTGACAAAAAAAAAATTTGGGGGATCATTCTGATTACCCTCATAACAAAAACAGTCTTGCCCCATTTTGCACTTTATGAAGCAAAAGGGCAGTTACAACAACATGAGCCTATTATCTTTACACTACTAGGGCAATGTCTGGACACCCTCTGAATGTCCGAGTGCTGTCCTAACTGACCTCCCTCCTGGCTACCTTTGAGCTTAAGGATAATACGGTGATAAGAGTATTTTATACTTATGCTACTGGTACTGTAATAGCAACATGTTACTACAAAACCAAAGAAATGAATGGAGAAAAACATCAAATAAAGCATTGTTCTCCCTCTACTCAAGCCAAAATACATCTGCATGGCTGACTAATATATTAACAAAGACCTGGAATAAAAGATGCAACGGTAGACTTTTAATATCTTGCTGAGCACAAGGACAAATATGAAGTGCTGTATTGGCCCACATTGTTCATATTTTATGCTTAGTTACTACTTGCATCAATTGACCTTCACATGTATACCAGGGTGAACATCAAAAAATGACAAATAATAATGATATGTGATGGGGGTACCATTTAAACAGATTTGGCATATCACTCCCTGTTGATTGTTTACCCACAATTGCATTTGGAGGAGCTCTGTAGTTACCAGTTAGGGCTTCTGCTTTGAAACTGCCCTTTACCAACACTGTCCATCCGTTGTCTCAGCCCAATACCTTAGCTACAGCACCTCATTTTTAGTCTGGCAGTCTATCACAGATAATATAGTGATAAGTGAAATTTAGGATACAGTACACAATTTGAGGTCTTTCATTTTAAAATGTCAGAAATGTATCTTAAAACATTTATGATTTATGGACTAACATGACTTTGTCCTTCACTAAAATGCCTGGTAATTTTATGTTTTATTTGTTCCTTCAGGATGATTGCAGCTTTTCAAGTTAAATATATATATATTTTTTTTTAAATACCTAAAGATTTTCTCATGTATCCCATGTTTACACAGTGTTCTAATGAGTGTTTATGAACTAAGCCATTTTTGCTCATGTACATCTTTCTTTCAAAAGGTTTCGCATGCGCCAGGTGAATATTGTGGGGACCAGCCCTCCCAGTCAACCTTCTCGAAAAATACAGACGCTGCAGGCTCCTCCAGATGTGGCACCCACCAATGTGACACTGCGCACTGCCAGTGAGACCAGTCTGTGGCTGAGATGGGTGGTGAGAAACTTTGCACAATAGTACAGAATCTTAAAGCTTAAATCTGGAGGCCTTTAATTACACTAAAAAAAAACAAAAGCACCAAGATCTAAGTTATTGTCATGTTCCTATTGTTTTGGTTCTATTCGAACAAAATAGGAATAATTGCAAATCTTGGAGAAATTGAGGGTACTTTTTGATTCAACAAAAAAATTGATAAAGAAAAACAACCTGAAAGTACTGAAATGTATCAGCCAAGTTACAGGTTCTGACAATTTGACATTTATTGGCTCTCCTGTGTTTTCTGTTCTATAAGGTGGCAGATACTGAGGTGCTTATCAATTCAGAGTTATTCACCACTTTGTTGTCCTTGCAGCCTCTGCCAGAGTGGGAGTACAATGGAAACCCTGAGTTTGTAGGCTATAGGGTACAATATGCAAGAACTGGATCAGAGAACCGAGCACTGACCCATATGGTCCCAGATCGGCTGGAGAGAGAGTTTACTATTGAGGATCTAGAAGAGTGGGCAGAATATGAGGTACGGGTTCAAGCAGTCAATGGCATTGGAGCAGGACCATGGAGCCCACCAGTCCGAGGCAGGACACGAGAGTCTGGTGAGGATAATCATCTATTAAGAGTGTATCAAATCAAAGAAAACTTAACAAAAGGAATGTAAAATGAGGAGGCACCACACTGTCTATGAATATATTAATGACTTAATAGATTTTTCCTAACTTTAAGAAGCTAAATGGCAATAAATGTTTCATAGATATTTCCTCCATCACTTTTTTATATTTTGGAAGGCACTGAGTGTGTGTATATGAATGCAGGCATGCGTATATGTGTATCTATCTATCTAAATTGATAGATAACTAGATACAGACAATCTCTTTAATATCACAATGCTTGTGGTTGAGTTTTGCTCAACAGTGTTAAAAATCAGAGAAGTCAGTTCAAAATTCAATGCAGGAAAATATTTTATACTGGTTGCGCCTGTTAAGAACTCTTTCAGTAGAAAGAATAAAGTTACAAGTGAACTATTAAAAAGTTTTAAAAAGTAAATGAAAAGAAAAGAACTTTTCTATTTGATGCAGACTTGTATGTATGCTTTCATTCACTTTCATGCTAATTATTCCATTGCTTAAGTATGTTAGTCTTCCAATGAACAAAACCTCAGACAGAGCACATAAAGTTGCCTATGTGAAACATTAATACGGAGAAAGGCACACACTAATATGTTCAGTATTTTACTCTTGAATTAATCAATATGAAATTGCATTAATGAGAAATTTCAACATGGGTAATTCAAACCTAGAGGTCAGTGCCACCACCTTGTGTTCCAACAACATGCACAATTTATTCAATGGCAAGATGAAATATAACAAACATAGTATAAATACAAATCATATATAATAGTGAAGCATACAGTCATGGAGACCTAGTTGTTGCACAGCATCACAGAAATAAGTATCCATGTGTTTAGATTTCTGTTTTTTCCTTGCAATGAAAAATGAATTTCTTTATACAAATTGAATTCTTACTTTTTTAAATAAATAAGTACTTGACCTGGTCACATGGGTTAGCTTATATTAAAGTATGAGTAGCATTTCCAGTTAGTTACTTTTACCTTTTAAAAACTACTATTGAAAGAGCAATAAAAATTATTTCAGCTTGTGTTTTCTTGCCCATTTCAAATCTTTTTGCTTGGCTCCACTGTAAGCAAGTGTAATTTTCACTGTCATCCACAGATGGTGGGTGACTGTTAATAGTTACTTTATTGGCATTAAATTATTCACATTTAGTTATTTATTCATGTTAGGTTATTTACATTAAAGTAATTGAAAAGTGCAAATCTGTGTGAAAAATTCTTCATTGAAATGCACATGGGCATGCATTTGCAGGTTTTGATGTGAGGCAAATCCTAATAGAAAAAATTGAAAATATTGTTTCAAACAGCAATGTTATTTTTTGTCAGTATTTTACACGGAGGTGTATGGGAGACATTGATGATGTGTTAATTGTTTTCGTGCTAAATATTGGGGTCTGCTAGGGCTGTTATATTGAATGTCACTAATCAAATATACAGTACAGGCCAAAAGTTTGGACACACCTCCTCATTCAATGTGTTTTCTTTATTTTCATGACTGAAGGCATCAAAACTATGAATGAACACATGTGGAGTTATGTACTTAACAAAAAAAGGTGAAATAACTGAAAACATGTTTTATATTCTAGTTTCTTCAAAATAGCCACCCTTTGCTCTGATTACTGCTTTGCACACTCTTGGCATTCTCTCGATGAGCTTCAACAGGTAGTCACCTGAAATGGTTTTCACTTCACAGGTGTGCCTTATCAGGGTTATTTAGTGGAATTTCTTGCTTTATCAATGGGGTTGGGACCAGCAGTTGTGTTGTGCAGAAGTCAGGTTAGTTGGACGATCATTTATTTTTCAACAGGACAATGACCTCAAACACACCTCCAGGCTGTGTAAGGGCTATTTGACCAAGAAGGAGAGTGATGGAGTGCTGTAAATGGTCATGAAAATAAAGAAACTACATTGAATGAGGAGGTGTGTCCAAACTTTTGGCCTGTACTGTAAGTCAAATCTATTTGAAAAAAGTTCTTGTTCAAATGGATAGGTTTTTCTAAACCACTACTCTGCTTTTTGATTGACAGGTGTACTAAGAACAGATTTTAAACATTTCTCCAGCACAGTAAAATTATTGTTCTGCTCCTGATTCTGTTCCATTTCACTCTTGAACCTTAGATCTATAATCTGCTGTTGCTTTATGCTAAAAAAAAGTGTATCATCCATTGTAGCAAATAAAAGCAGGTTTCCTTTCTTATTATCTCTCTATTATAAAAAAAAATCCTGGGAGAGAAAGACTAGGGAGACGAGACGTGATCTTCATGTGAAATCACGGAAGACACTTAAAAGACCTGCAAGACGAAATAGAATGGCCATGTAGCGTCTCGCGGGGACCTTAAACATGAGACTATGTGCCAAGAGATTGACCCAGGACTGTCTCGCAGGGACGTAGAACATGAGATTCTTGCAAGACACGCCCTACTTACAACCAATATCAGATAAGACCACAGGCAGCATATCCGATAAACCAAACCTGGGGGTGGGCAAGTGAAGCGAGCAGGGGGCGGAACCCTTCTAGTAATGAAAAATAATTGCCATATCTCTGATTTTCCTCATATTTTTATAACAGCTTTAAAATTGGCTTTGTACAGAGCTGTTGTAATGTCAGCCAAGCACTTTTAGTATCTCAATTAACATGCATTTTAAGGGAGTTGCTGGCTTGATATACAATAATAAATACCGTAATTTCTAAAACAAAAGAATATTGAAAAATAAGCGTTACCTATATTTTTGCTGAATATGTAAAGGGGAAGAAATGGACTCTGTTTAGTTTAATCCTGTGTACTATTCCCTGAATGCTGGTTCCTGACCGCAACACTCAACCTGTGCCCTGTGGTACAAACTTACCATACAGTATTGGGGCAGAATCTTCCTTACACAAGTTTTTTGGTTTTTTTAAGTAAACATTAGCCCGAGGTTCTTATGATTTGCTTTAGTTGCTATGAACAAAATACTTTGCTAAATAAAATCTTATAATGAGTAGGAAGTAGGATTCTTAAAAATCATTACAGTGCAAGCATGAATGGGTTCACAGTGTCCAGGTTAATACAAGAGAGAGATGGATAGTTACTTTGTCTTCTGGAACCACAAATCCACATAACAGAGGGGAAACAAAATAATAAGTACATTTATTATGCTTTAATAATCATGAAGTGTTTGTCTGAGTTTCATATATGCATTATAGGCATGTGAAGCGTTCTAGTTCCATTTTTTTGTTTTATCACATCACGTTCCATGCACCTGCTTTTGTGAAGGGCTGTGTTTTCAAGTATCAGGTTTGTAGGAAGGCTGCAATGCTTTGCAGAAACACTAAGAGCAAAAAATCCAAACTATAATTAGTGAAACATATAAAAAGGCATATAAGGTATAAACATTCATTTTTAATATTAATATTTGAACCATGATTCATGTATAATTTGACACCTAGTGTCTGACTAACCTCTTTTTTGTTTGCGGTCAAGCAAGGCCTGATTAAAACCCTCACAAGCCTCTGGGTGACTTAACTAATAAATATTTGATCGTACTTTAAACAACGTAGCAGGCAGACACCAGGTCATTTAATGCATTGCGCTATTTCTCACTTTTGATTTCAGCACAAATACTCAATTCATTTATTAAGTGAGGGGCAGAGGGGTTTTCTCCTTAAATATGTCAGCACCATTTCATCTAGCAGGAGGGGGGACAACTTCCCTAGTCATTTCCAACTCATTGTTTTGGTGAAAAGGCCCCTCGCCGTCACAGGCCTCTGGGCACACAACTATAACACCCCATGGTAGATCAGCCCTTGCAATCGAGTTTTTCTTTTGATTTATTAACATGTTGTAATTTCCACAGCCACTGGTTAATTAACTTAATAATGCAACTCAGATCCTGACGTTTCTGCACAGTTTCATATAATAAGGTTTATACAACAAAATCCTTTTGAACTCATCACTGTCTGGTTTAGGAACTGCAGTGTGTCTGACTATAAGGTCCTACAACAGGTAGTGCACACAGCAGAAAAGATTATTGAGACCTCTCTGCCCTCAATTAAAGACATCTTTATAAAGTGATGCATCTGCATAGTCTATAGCATTGTAAAGAACCAATCCCCCTCCGCCCACAGTCTCTTTGTCCCACTTCCATTTAGCAGAAGGTATTGAAACACCTTAACCAGTTCTGCCAGGTTCTGCAACTCCTTCTGTTTTTTGGATGTCCAAACTCTGAAATCTGTGTACCTCGCTTTCCACTTGTATACTGTTATACTTTATATTTTTGAAGTTGACTACTAGTGTGGTTGTTATGTCTTTACTCCTCCTTGTGTGTCACACATTCACATTACCTCTTTAAATCACTTCACAAAAGGCAAACTGACCAATCAGATTGCTCACGGGGACTGGACACACACAGACCTTAGTGTTTTATTATATGGTAGATGTTTAGTGTATTTGGCGTGTGTGTGTGTGAGTTATCCAGAATTGCCCAGGTTAGAAATGGAATTACAAATTATATATTATATTTTCTTTGTTATGGCGCAAAGAACCTCAAATTGCAATAAATATTCCCAAAACAGGATAAACAAAATAATAAAAAAGTTAAATATTATGAAGTCAGACTCTGATTTTCTTTGTCGAAAGGCAAGCATGTAAACCATCACACTATATTTGGTACTGTTTTTGTGTCAATAAATCATATTGTAGTATTTCTTGCTATTCACCGTATATAATATAGTTAGCCATGTGGTTACAACACAGTATACTGTATATATCATATAAGATGAAGTTTTAGTTGTTATTGCTCTTCCAAAATATTAGAATGAATATAGCATAAGTGACTTAAGCTGCACTTGTGGAACAATGGCACACTAAAGTCTCAGAAACTGCTGCTGATCATATGCATCCCTTTATGCTTGCATAACCTTTTTCAAATGGACACTTCCAGCAGGGTATTGCACCAGTTCACAAAGCATGAATCAGTTCAACCCAATGGCCTGCACATCTCCCAGATCTCAATACAGTAGAGGCCAGTTGGGATAAGGTGGAAGAAACTATTTGCAGTATGAATATGTGACTGAGAAATCTTTGTAAAGTGTGTGATATTGAGTCATTGTGGGCCACAATCTCTAGTAGATGCTTCATGCTCCCCACTGAACCCATGTCATAATGAATTAAAAATTCTCTGGCTATAAAATGAAGTCATACAAATTATCTGATGGGTGAACCTAATAATGTGTCCAGTGAGTGTGTTAATATGTGCATGTGCATACCCCACTTTAAATGTGTGCCAATTAGACCCATTATTTATTTATTTATTATTTTTTTTTGACTAATGTGTATGAATCCATTTTCTCAAAACCTACAGATATTTTTGGAGACCTGTGGTCAATCCAGGTATTAGTTGTTCAGGAACTAATCATTAATGGGATGCCTACCTGTTTTTTGCAAAGGATTTCCAATAGCAAACCTTTCCAAATATTTATAAGTCAAGTTGCATTCAGCCTACTGTATATTGCTTATTAGAGTATGTGTTTAGAATTTTTTTTCCTAATTTTTCTTTTCCATGCCAGTTCCGTCTTCTGGTCCAACCAATGTGTCTGCCTTTGCTACAACATCTAGCAGTATTCTGGTACGATGGTTTGAGGTTCCTGAGCCTGACAGGAATGGATTAATTCTAGGATACAAGGTAATGGGAGCATGTCATGCTTGTGGTCCTGTCTTCACTTTTGTAATTTCTGAGATCATGATTCAGAATTGAACTATTAAGAACAGCATGTTTGAGAGAGAACTCTTCAGTGGAGTTGCCTTGTAAACCAATGGACTGACTTTTAGGTCTCAGCCACTGACTAACTGTACGCATTTGAGTGAGACCCTTAAACTGCCAGGGCACTCTATATACAAATATGAAAACAATTGCATTGTATTTTTTCATTTTTAAGGCAAATTTTATATTACATAAACATAAAAATATATCTCACAAAAATCCACTTTTCAGAATGAAATTGTACATCAAGTCCATGAGCATTGTCTTTTTCTGTTAGAACATTATCTAGTAGAATCTTTAATTCATGTTAATTTATTGATATATTTGGTATGGTCTAATTGTGAAATTTAAACTGCAGTATGGACTTTTGGCTGCAAACAGGTGAATTTATCCTTTCAGGTGGTGTACAGAGAAAAGGACTCTGATTCGCCTCTTCAGTTCTGGATGGTTGAAGGGAATTCTACACATAGTGTGCTGCTCAGGGATTTGGGGAAGTATGTACTCTACGAGATTCAGGTGTTAGCTTTTACTCGCATTGGTGATGGAGTTCCTAGCACCCCTCCCATCCTAGAACGGACCCTCGATGATGGTAGGCAACAGAATTCTATTGGACATTTAATGAATCAGATGAATAACATTATAATATAAAAATCTTTTTGGCATAATAGGGCAGATTGAATGTATGGGAAACACTGTTGGGTTCTGACTGTAAGTTCAAGGGGCAGTGCTAAAGTAATGATATGGTGCAGAATATGAATGCTGTCAATTCAGATAGGTAGCGCTGGCAGTATCCTGCTTTTACATAGGGAATGGTGCCTAGGTGATTGGATCTAGTGGCTGTCCTTCCCTGAGTAACAAACCTTTCACTAAAAGAACCATCTAGATTGAAGCAGAATACTGTGTTGGAAGGGTAAAACCGGCTGATTTCGGTTATGTAAAAAGAACTGCATGAAGCATAATAGAGAGGTTAAAATACTTGTTAGTTAGCATGCTTTATTCTTTGGCTCTGTGATTTATAGCTTTGTCCTAAATCCTATCATTTGCTACCTCTATATATATATATATATATATATATATATATATATATAAAAAACAGGGTATACTTTAACAGTGTCTTATGTGACCTGTTGCTAATGCCAAGGTTCTGTAAGAAACACCTTGGAAACTCACAGAAATAGCATTGCCCTACATCTGCATCATCTGAATGTGACTGGTAGCTCAGACAAATCAAGATGGGTTGGAATTTTTCAAATCTGTAGAAGTAATGTTTCCCTGTTGTTAATGTAATGTTTACACCCTCCTTGTAGTGCCAGGCCCCCCAGTGGGAATCCTTTTTCCTGAAGTACGAACCAACTCTGTGAGGCTCATCTGGCAATCACCAGCCCAACCCAATGGGATTATTCTTGGTGAGTACATAAAATTTTCCAAAAGTATTTTAAACCTATCTGTGGATCTGTTAAAAAAAAAATACATTCTCCTGGGGGGAAAAAATGCCCAAATCGGAATAAGCGTGTGTTATAAGAACTATCAGCAAAAAATGTTATAATACATATACGAGGTATGATCAAAAATACGGTGAATGTTTAAATAAAAAAAAACATTATTACAGTAAAAGACACATTGCCATTACTCCCCTCAAAATACTCCCCCTCGCTTTGAACCACTTATCCCATCGTTCTTACCACTTTCTTAAGCAGTTCTAGATGTCCTTTGTGTGAATGTCAGAAATTACTGTACCAGAAGCGATGTTTGAAACTGAGCATTGTCACGATGGAGGATGAAACTATTTACCCATTTTTCATATCATTTCCTAAGCACTCTAATAAGCCTTTATAATATTTAGAATTCACCTTGGTGTTCCTGGGTACAAACCCAGCTTGTACAATTCCATCAAGATCAAAAAACACAATCATCATCACCTTGATGTTGGATCTTGATTAACGTGCAGGACATCAAGACAACCACGACAGCGGAACTAAAGACACTCACGAAAGAGGACTTCTAGAACTGCTTCAGAAAGTGGCAAAACAATATGATAAGTGAGTTTGAAGCGAGGGGGAGTATTTTGAGGAGGATTGATGGCAGTGTGTCTTTTACTATAATTTTTTTTTTTTTTTGTTTAAACATTCACACCTTGTATGTTTCAGTGTGGTATTTTTTTGCATTTGGAGTTTCCCAACTCATTCTGATTAGGAAAGAGTAATAGTAATGTTCCTTATTGAAGTTTCCTTTTTGAGTAGCACTCTCGCAATACCTCTTTCATCCAACAGATGTCAGCAAAAGCGTTTTGCAAATTTTTTTTTTCACTACTTAGAGTAGAGGTGTGGCTGGCAGCCTGGTATTCTCATCAATGCTTACACTCTTAGGAGTGTTAAATTGATCTCCTGGATGATACTCCAAAATCCAATATCTTCAGACAAAAAAAATAAAATACAAAGAACTCATTAGACACTAACGCAAAAAATCTTCAAAGACGTCCTTACTTTTACCAGTGGTCTTTCCTGGGGTCATATATAGTCAAAGTAAATGAAGGTAAAAGGTGCCAAAAAGGTAAACATGTGATTGTCCAGGATTTCATTAGGCCATAATGTCCATAAGCATCAAACAAACCCCAATATTTAGTTGCACAGTTATTACCACAGCATTAAATATGTAGGGTATGTCTGTGAAATTTGAATCCCTCAATTTTATTATCACGCTATTTAATATTGATATGAACATTAATTAAATGTTTTCCTGTTATCTTCTGTGTACTGTGAGAATGTACGTCTCAGTATGCAATGTGAAAGAGAAAATTAAATGCTACAAAACTTATCACTTATTTTTTATATTTCAATTATTTATCAGTTATTTTTATTATAGAAGTCCCAAGGGTGATAATAAGACCTTGGATTTAAAGGCAAGGCATATTACATACAACCAATCAAGAGAACACTGCTAACCATTAATGGGATCAAGAGATTGGCCTTAGTCCCTTGTACTGTATGAAGGCAATCATATTTGTGCTGCCGACTAATTGGGACAGAGTAAAATGATCATTCTAAACTGCTAGGTTCAAGATGTTAAATTCTCTTTGACTTTGGGTATTTTACAGACACAGACAGTGGTTCATTTCTTCACCTCAGCCAGAATGTACAGTATGTGTCACTTTGCTCAGTTGAGAAATTATTATACATTGTTGGGGGAAAAAACCTTATCTAAGACAAACATGTCCACCTACATGGTAACATATATAATCTAATTCTCCAGACAGCCAGTCATGTTGCAGCAACTCCATACAGTCATGGCAAAAAGATATTAGGTGCTCAGACAAATGTTAGAATGGGAAAGTCTCAAGACCAAAGTGATTGTGGTGTGATTGTTGGGACCAGAATTGGTGGTTCCATCATATCAGACTGCCTGTGAGTTTTATGTACTAAAGTCTCTTGAGTTTACAGAGAAAGAGGTGATAAACCAAGAAACATCAAATGACCAGACAGTCTATGGCTGAAAAAAGCCATGTCCATGAGACTAGTCACAGGAGAATAGGCAGGCCAGTTCATGCAAACAGAAAGCCCACAAATACTGTCAGTTGAGAACAAAAAGATTTGAGGGTTTGATGGACCTCACAAAAACTGATCTACTGAAGACTGCAAAAATGTCATTTAAATCTCATTTTCGGCTGTAATAAGCAGATGACAAGGCCAGATGTTAGTGTAAATAGCAAGAATCCATAGATCGATCCTGTTTTGTGTGGGGAATGCTTCCTTGGCACATAGTAGGACTCTTAATATCAAATGAGCCTCATTTGGATACCACAACATAATTAAGTAATGTTGCTTACCACCTCTATAGGGTCCTGTCCACTTTCTTCAGATGCATGCTTTCAGTAATCATAAAGTCTACATTATCTTAGCCTGGTTCTACGAACATGCTAATGACTGTAGTTGACATCATAATGCAATCAAATAGAGCACCGTTGGAATCAAGTTAGTAGCATTAATATAAAGTCTAAGCATCTGCAGGAATTGTGTGATGCTGGCTCAAAATCCCTAAGGACTCTTTCCAGAACCTTGTTGAATTTATGCCTCCAAGAATTTAAGCTGTTTTGGGGCAAAAGTGATTATAGCTTAAAGTCCTTTTTCTTAAACACTACACCACATTGACTGTTCATGTTTTAAAGTTAAAGTTTACATTATGACAGATTTTGTTTGGATAAGAGTCAATTAAAATTGAAATTGGAACCTGTCTGTCAAAGCAAATGTAGAAAAGCATAATGCAGTGTGATAAAGGTTTAAGAGCTTTGCTATATGTGTATCCTGTATCACTTATTTTAGACACAAATACAGAACATTTGTCATTCAATCTGATTTATCTGTCACATTTAATATTTATTATTTAATTATATGATATAAATTTGAAATAAAACAGACTGCATTCATTTCATGCAATCTGTATCAGTTTCTTGATAAAACTCTAGTCATGAATAGTACTGAACCAGAGAGAGAGAGAGCTCTGATACACCATACAAATGAGGCAGATTCCTGACATTTTTATGTGTGCTTCAGAGCATCCGTGGCCATTCATTAGCAAAGCTGAGTACAAAAAAGAAACCACTCACTCAAAGGCAGTAGCATTAATTATTTCAAGAGCAAGGTATGTTGTTTTTACTTTCTCTCAGTGAACAAGTAGATCTTTTTGTATACAATGATAAGGTCCAGTTAAAGTTCTGAATCATCTGTGTTTGATTACATTTTACATCCTGCCTTTATTGCTGGAATACCGATTTACTGTTTTTGCAGTCTGACACACTCTCTTACCCTGTTTGCTACAATTTTTTTTTTTAAATGGGAACTCAGTGTTTAAGATAGATTATTACAGATGTCGCAGACAGGAGGACAGTGTCCAGTCAGTGATAGATCCCTGAATGGAGGAGGTAGTGAACAGTGTCTGCCAGCAAATCACTTACATCTCTACACAGGGCAGTCAATTAGTTCTGCATTGCTTTCCTTATGCAATTTTGTATAATATTTTGTCTAATGTAACTGCTTCGTATAGAAGGTGAAAAAAGCACAAATGAAAACCTCCCTAAGCACACAGAATTGTTTGAATAAAAAAATACACTACACCCAATTAAGCAATTTTGTTTGTGTTTGTGAAAAGAAAGAAAGAAAAAAAACAAGCAGCAAAGGTGTAATGCTTGATGTTTTAGTATAAAGCAGATGATTCCTCATCAGTCATTAGAGACTCGGATTGCACATTTCTAGTAGCTCCCACTTACCAACAGTTACAGTTGTTTTTACTTCCTATTTTTATTTTCTTTAACTCTGTTATGATGCTCGAGGTACTGCTAGTCTATCATGATCATAAAATGTATGATTTTCAAGTTTCTTATTTACTCTCTGTGCCAGTTGTAGGTTTTCTTTTTATTCCTTTTTTACAAGGAAAATAAAACACTAAAACTGCTAACCAAGAATGTGATGTTCCATAGTATGTGATTATGAGCGCTGCATAGCAAATAAATCATATTTAGGCACAGCTACCATATACAGTATTGAAATGCTGGAGCACCTGTTGAATCACATATGGATACAATGGTTTGGTGGCTGACATACAGTGTGTAATGCCCACATATTCTTGCTTAATTATTTTTTGCGTTCTTTATCTTAAATAACCTATTGCAATAATAGTATTTGAAGTAGTCTACAGACTAATGTGTCTTTCATCTTTAGCTGACCTTATGTGAAAATGGAGTGTATTTTTCACAACATAGAGAGAGAATTAAATGTTGCTAACATTAAGTTATGGGGGAGTAAAATTATTTTGTTTATTTTTTGTCAAGAAGACTGCTGGGGAGTCTGTTTCATTAGGAGGTTACTCAGCTACCATAACACCCTCTAAAATAACTGTTCTTTTTTAACATAGACAGATGTAACAGCAAACTGGCTGCATTCCAGCAGTCACATATAAAAGATTAGTTCACAATAAGCTATGTTACCTGTCCTCCTTCAGCCCGCCACACACACAACCGAAATAGGGGCAGGTTTTGAATTTTATTGCAAAAAATGTAAACAAGGATTAATTGGTTTGCCTGCCAAGCACCTACTGTCCTCCCCGGTCTATCTGATTATACATAAAGGTGCTGAGGAGATTACAGAGCAGTCCAGTAAAGGTCTACTCATGGCACTGCTTGTAGACTGGCAAATCACAGCTCAAACCAAGACCAGCATGTAGATGGTGCAGTAGTTTAACATTGCAGAATCTTTCAGGATTCAAATCCTGACTCAGACAAATGTGTGTGGACGTTGTACATTATCCCTATGTTTTTAAAAATTTTGTCAGATGCTGTGCTCACCTTCTATTCAGGTTAAGTTGGTCTAAATTGCCCCATTCAAAGGTGGCTACAGAACATGTGTGCTCTAAATTAGGAAATCTATATCAGAACAAACAGTTTTGCAAAATGAATCAATCAGTGATATTAAACGTGGTGATCATCTGTACATATTGTACAAAAGACAACAAATCAGACCTTGTGAATTTTGATAGTGATACGTGGGCTGATTTATAAAATGCTTGAGGATGTTGCATAAAGTGATAATTTAATTGTGAACCTTACCCTTGATGCTTTAAACTATGCTATTTGATAGAACTCCTTATTATGCATAAATGAATTGCCCTATTTCTGTTGGTTGGTAGTAAATAAATTTGGGTAAAATTTTAGAAAAGAGGTTTTAAGATGCTAGCTGTAGTGCATTTATAAGTCACTAATTACATACAACAAGCATAGCCCCTATTCTAAAGTGCTGTCATTAGCGCTTTGTAAGTCTTAAAAAGACCAAACCAAGCTTTTGTTGAGGTTGGTTGCCAGTAGTAACTGGCTGATAGGTTCACAATAGGTAACCTTTGTGGTAAAGTGTTACTAAATTTTATGCTAACATTCTCAATGAAGGGCACAATATTTAAAAAATTGCTTTGTACAGTATATGACATTTTATATTACAATGTGATTTTGACAATTATGAATTAAAAGTTGAAAGATATGGTTCACTTTTAAAAGCACTATTCAGAGTAAAACTGAAAATGTTACTGATCCCGATTTTACTGTCTGTCTTTTGAAAGTGTCATCACTGAAAGGTACTGTATGAAACTTGATTGCAAATATTTGTTTTTAAATTTCTTTTTGTTTTTCTGTTCTTACATTTAGCATACCAAATCACTTACCGTCTGAATTCAACAAACAGCAATACAGCAACTGTGGATGTATTGAACCCAAGTGCACGTCAGTATACAGCACTTGGACTAAAACCCGAATCTGTCTACGTATTTCGTATCACAGCACAGACTCGCAAAGGCTGGGGAGAAGCTGCAGAGGCCCTAGTTGTTACCACAGAGAAGAGAGGTAGGTTGTGTTTTATTGCTAGCATTTGCAAATGAGGCATGCCAAACCACTAAGCCCCACTGTTCCATAAATGCTCTGCTTCTCTCCCTGTCTTCAACTCTAACTATTAGGCAGCACTGTCTCCCAGTACTTATCTCACAACACTAGGCAGCACCAAGCTAGTCTTGTAGTGCATAGCATAATCTCGCAAAAATCTCCTGTCCCAAAAGCAATGTTTGCTATTATGTTCTTTAAAATAGAGTAGTTTATTCAAATATGAAAATGGCAGTCTTTGTACAGGGTGTACTGTGCTATTTAGAGTGGTTACATTTATACAACAATTGAATATGTAGTTCAGAAAAGATTGTAAAAACTAATATCAATCCTTTATTTAAAAGAATTACATATAAAGCGGTCTGTTAGGATGTTGCTTTGTTTTGACGTGAACACTGAAAAATCAGACGATTTGATGATTTCATACTTAAAATGCATTTTTTAGAAGAACATCATTTTTATCATCTGATTTACAAGCAGAAAAAAAACAGCATGAAATACTTTCCTGCTTTGCCTCCTCAGTTCTGCCCCTGGTCCATATGTACTGTATTAGTTTAATTAATAGGTAATATACTAAATTGTTTCCATGTGAGTGAGTGGATCTGCAATGGAGTGATATTTTGGCCTGGCTTAGTCATGTCTTGAACCTATTGCTGCTTGAATAGGCTCTGGCTGCCCTTGAGTGGAAGTAACAGATTCAGAAATAGGTAGAAGAATTGATGGAATCTGTGCACAAAGGTATCATGTTTAAAAATTGAAGCACTTAGATTTAATGGGATCTTCTCTAAATAGAGTACTCCTTTGTATATAGTGCAGTACTTTAAATATATATACAAACTCTCTAAATGTGGCAACCAACTCTAAATGACACAGCAGTCTGCAAATGCATACTTTGCATGGATTGCCTTCAGTCATATTTGAACAAACACCATAGCATTTTGTTTTCATTTCTAACTGCACACATTTTTACTAGCAGTGTTTCTATTAAGAATGTTTTTTTATACATCCAGGACACATTCTTACAGTACCTTTATGTCTTCCAATCTAACCTTTAAGTTGCATGACCTACTAGTATTTATTCTAATTATGAGGTCTTAATACCTGCACATCCTCATGTCTGACCAAGAGGTTATGCACCTGAACAGTCTTTATCACAATCATTTGTCTTTAATATCGTTTTACCCAAATCTCCAATGGCTAGGTTGTTTATATCCAATAGGCATTAAGTCTTTTTATTATCCATGTCACTACTAGACCTTAATGTCTACTGTTCCTGTTTGCTATATACTGTAAACTACTAGGTCTAAAAGACTCTTCCTGTCCGTGGTTAACTACTAAGGTGCACAAGTTTCCAGTCCTTGTTTCCAACCGCTATGCATTTATGCCTATACAGTATCTAAGCAACTCAATGTACAACTATCCAGTCCTTACACTTAAAATTAAACCTTAATGTGATTGAGTTTTTATGTCTAAATAATAGACTACCAGACACATCAGTATTTGTATCACCAGCCCTTGAACTTGCCTTTCTGCTCATGTGCAACCACTAGTCATGCCTATTGCCTTATGGTCCTTGTATTCAAAGGACCAAGTTGTACAGTATTTTGGTCCTTAATCCCAATCCGAAGATCTCACTGCTTACCTAAATTCATTATTAATTCCAAATTAACCAAATTCTTTGGTATGCAGCTGGCAGCTGACCTTACTTGGTCAATTAACACCACCTCCATAGCCAAGAGGATTCAGCAGAGTCTCCACTTCCTTCAGCGTCTGAAGAAGGCAAACCTACCTCCTCCCATTCTCACTATATTCTATACCACCGTCTAGTTTAGGAAATGCAGCGTCTTTGACCGTAAGGTAATACAATGGATATTGCACACGGCAGAAAAGATCATTGGGAACTCTCTCCCCTCCAATAAAGAAATCTTTATAAAGTGTTGCATGCACAAAGCCTATAGCAAGCATTGTGAAGGGCCGCTCTCACCCCTCCCATGATCTCTTTTTTCCCACTGCCATCTGGCAAAAAGTACTGTAGCATCTGAACCAGTTCTTCCAGGTTCTGCAGCAGCTTCTACCCCTTGGCTGACTGAACTCTGAACTGTCTGCTACCCCAGCAACCTCAGATCTGCTCCTAGTAGCTTATTTATGCGCAGTACATTTGTTATACTTGTTACTATTGTTGTTTTTTATTATTAGGTATTATTTTTATGTATTAATCTATTTATAGTACAGTAGAGCTCTTTACCTGTCTTGTGCTTGTCCTGTGTTTGTGGATATTTTACATCGCAGTCCTGGGGAATGTTATTTCATACCACTGTATGAGGCAGTACTGTGTATAAATGATATGACGATAAAGCCCCTTGGCTTGACTAATTAACTACTTGGTTCCATTTTTAGTTCTTTGAGCCACTCATATCCTTAAAGCTTGTCAATGGGAATTTTAAAAGCAGTAGCTTTTTGTCATGAATGCTGAAAACTGCTCTGTCTGATTATGATCCAGCTCGTCCTCAGCCTACCAGCAGGCCATCAGTCCGACAAGAGGATGTGCAAGCTCGCAATGTTCTCCTGTCATGGGAGCCTGGAAGTGATGGTCTCTCTCCAGTTCGTTACTATACGGTTCAGTTCAGAGAACTTCCTGATAGCAATTGGACTGTTCACTCAGCTTCTGTCAGCCATGATGCCATCTCCTACATTGTGGACAGGTGAGACTTTTTCTTTCATGTTTAGATGACTTCAGCTTTGTATGTATGTTTGATTTATGGCATGAATGAATACAGCAGATGATAAACACTCTTGAGAAATTTTTTTTATCAAGTCTTATTTTAATAAAATTACTAAATGTCATTACAATTAAATTGTTTCCAGTTTCTTGAACACATTATATTGATCACTTTGTGTAATCTTACTTTTTAACTTAGTATATGGACAAGTGTATGTGGATACTGCTCCAAATTATTAAGTTTAGGTTTTTCAGCCACATGCATTGTTAGCATGTATAAAATCAAGCCCAAAGCCTTGCTATCTACAATGGCAGTATAATGGGTCATACTAAAGAGCTCAGTGACTTTAAAAATGCCATTGTTGTAGGATGCTAACTTTGTCACAAGTCAGTATTTTGACATTTCTGCTCTGCTAAATCTAGCCTTGTCAACTGTAAGTGCTATTATTGTGAAGTGGAAGAGTGGAGGAGCAACAACAGTTCAGCCATGAGTGCTGAAACACATAGCATAAAAATTGCCCGTCCACCATGGAATCACTCGCAACAGCATTTTAAACTGCTTCTAGAAGCAAATTCAGCACAAGGACTGTGCATGTGGAGCTTCATTAAATTAATTTACATGGCAAAGCAGTTGTACACAAGCCTAAGATCACTATGTTCAATGACACGCATCGGCTGGAGTAGAATAAAGCATGGCTCCATTGGACTGTGCAGCACTGGAAAAACATTCTCTGAAGTGATAAATCACATTTTACTGTCTGGCCATCTGATAGTAGAATCTGGGCATGGTGGATGCCAGGATAATGCTACCTTCTGGACTGCCTAGTACCTACTATAAAGTTTGGTGGAAGAGGCACAATGGTCTGGAGCGGTTTTTCTGGGTTTGGGCTAGGCCACTTAGTTTCAGTGACAGGCACTGGTAATGCTACAGCATACAAAGTCATTTTAGACAATTGTGCACTTCCAACTTTGTGGCTATAGTATGGGGAAGTTCCTTTTCTGTTCCAGCACAACTCTCCCTGTGCATAAAGCCATGTGCATAAACATATTGAGGAAATCTAGAGGACTGGACAGGACCCTGGCCTCCACCATATTGAACACCTTTGGGATGAACTGTAACAATAATTGTACGCCAGGTCTTCTTGTTCAACAGCAGCACCTGTTGGGCAACTCCAAATTAATGTCAATTGTTTTGAAATGCCATCAAACTTGTATAGGTGTGATGGTCAGGTGTCCACAAACATTTGGGCGTTTTCAGCAGTTCCATCCTCGTGTTTTTTTTTTTTTTTAACAACAGGTTAAAACCTTTCACATCCTATCAATTTCGGGTGAAAGCAACAAATGACATTGGAGATAGCAATTACAGTGAGGAAAGTGAGGCCATCACTACCCTGCAGGATGGTGAGTGACAGGATGCAGGCAGACCTGTATTCCTACAATGAACTCTGGTGTAGACATGTGCTGTACACACACAGAGCTTCTGCCTGTTACATTTTTTAAGATTCATGTAATTAGTCTGTTAACATTTTCATGTGTCATTTTACTATTTAGCCCCAGATGGAGCACCGGTCATCCTGTCTGTCACGCCACATACCACCACCTCAGTGCTAATTCGCTGGCAGGTAGGACTTTTTTTTTAGTGGGACAGTATGTGTATAGCTGTATATGGTGCCTCAATTCCAGAATTCATAGAAGAAATTGTTTGTATTATGAAACATCTCTCTAACTGTGTTAAAACACACAGCATGCAAATGTAATGAGCCAGTAGAAAGGCTGATGAAATTGTGTCAATTTTTAGGTATATTTTTAAACCCAGCCATGCTCTTTAGGCAACTCCTGAATCAAATGTGGACTTTTATTAATGTAGTGTCCCATGTAGAGCACCATACGGTATTTAACATTTTAATACTGTGTTGATAAATGCTTACAGAGAACTCTCTACCCTGGTGTTGGTCTTTCCAGTGTAAAATGGCAGAGAGGTTGTGCTGTGGTTCTTTTGTGTAGCAAGACTGCAGAGACTGTGGATTTACAGTGACTTTACAAATACAGTGTTTCAGTAGTGCATGGTCATTTCTCACATTTCTAGCCACCTCCAGAGGAGCACATCAATGGCATCTTGCTGGGATTCAGAGTGCGATATCGGGAGCTGCATTATGACAGCCTCCGGAGCTTCACAGTAAGGACTGTCAACAATCCAAAAGCTGGCTGGGCAGAGCTGACATGTAAGTAGTATTGTACGGGTAGTGTATTATTGCATTGTATAGGTTTAGTTTGTTCCACATGCTTAGTAATTTCACTTGGATACCAATCAGCTATCACAATGATGAAATCGGGGAAGGCTTGAGAATGCTAATTTGTAGTAATTTTTCTTCTTCTTCCACAAAAAAGCAAACAGTGACATTTGTGTCTAGATGTGGATTTTCATTCAGGACAGCAATAAAGAATGACAATATATTTTGCATATTATAATGGGCAAACTGTCAGTTTTGACATGGTCCCAAAAAAGTCAGAGGTTTTGAAGCACATGGAGTTTTCAGTGGGAAGTAAATTAAAAAATAGTATGGAGAACAGAACAGCCATAGCTTTGCCTTTTTTTTTTTTAAGGATTGCTGCTTACACTCACACTTCACTTGTGTCTTTATCTGTGTACCCTATAACACAAAGGGGGTATCAGCCTTCTAAGCTGGGTGTCCATTATGGAGGTATTCCCCCATCAGTGTGGATTATTATTAGCTGATATACAATATTTTATTTTACCTTTAATTTGGCAGCTATTACACTTTGTTTTGGTAGAGAAAAATAGTCAAGGTACACTGACATAAAATTTAGTGTTTCTCCCTCATAGTTCATAAATGTTTGGTTCAAATCCATCATTTAAGCAGTATCTGTGAGGAGTTCATATATTCTTCCCATCTTCTCTGTGTACTCTGGTTTTCTCCCACATCCTAATGCCTGAATAATGGGTTAACTAACAGATACAGATTGACCTAATATGAGTGAGTTTTGGAATATGAAAGAGTGTGCTTTTTAATTACAATGGTAGCATCACTGCCTGAGGTTCTCCTGGATGCTCCCTGTGCAGAGTTAGCATGTTCTCCCCATAGGTTTCCTATGGGTGCTCCGGTTTTCTCCTTGTCCAAAGACTTACAGGTTAGGTGATTTGGAGTTTTTAAGTTGGCCCTAATAAGAGTGTGTGTTCACCCTGTGGAAGGACTGGAACCATGTCCAAGACATTGTTCCTGCCTGACTTGCTGGGATGCTCACTTCCCTGTGACCATGTTCTTAATAAGCTAGTTAGAAAAATTGATGAATATTACAGAGAAACGTTTATATACTGAATATATGTAAAGCTACAGTACACATTCCTGACTGACTTACTGAATGACTTGACATGGTATTCTTGGATATTAACAGACAGACTAAGGAAAAATGGTTTCTACTAGTAGATCAACCTTACAACCTGAAGTTCTGTCCTTACCAAAATATTAATTTAACAATGAAAAAATCTGAGAAAGCCAAGATGATGAGTATCATTTAATAGTGAGGAAAGGCACTCTTAGTTATGGTCTTCTAGTTCAAATGGTAGCATGTCTGACTGCAAGTCTGTAGCATCACAGTTTGAGCCCTGTCTGTATGCTTTTTTATCTTGATCTTATTTAAGTTTTGTATACAAAAATGCATTACAGACACATAATTATCAATACTACCTGAATGAAAACAAAAATCAAAAATGAATCATATATTAGTATAATATCTCTAATATAGTTCCACATTGTTACAAAAAATAATATATTTACATTGTACAGTTTTTACTTCTGTCTGTTTCTCATGTATTAAGATGTGCATTTATTTTACATTATTTTGTCTAAAAGTATAATGACATTTTTTGATTTCCTATTAATTTTCTATTGCTATTACACATATGTGTTACACATATTACACATATCTATTACACGTGTGTGTGTGTGTATATATATATATATATATATATATATATATATATATATATGTGTGTGTGTATATGTGTGTATATATA
>JANRMT010062846.1:13928821-13971647 GCA_026402145.1 Polypterus bichir lapradei | reverse complement strand
ATTTCAAATCCATGGAACAATACAGAAATTAAAGTAGTTATACTCTGTTGAAGGAATATTATAAGTACTACTCGTGACAAAATGCATTGACATTTGTCTAAACAGGAGAAAACTCCACATTCACTGTTAGTGAGCCAGGTCTACAATTTCACTCTTTCAGTATAATACCATTAGGCTTCATTTTTAATTGTCAGACTCATTATATCTCTACAGATTGTGTGTAGCTATTTTTTTTCTTGTATAAACCCAAAGAATTTCATATTTCCATCCGTTTTGATTCT
Source organism: Polypterus bichir lapradei (assembly GCA_026402145.1). Lineage (NCBI taxonomy): Eukaryota > Metazoa > Chordata > Cladistia > Polypteriformes > Polypteridae > Polypterus > Polypterus bichir. The sequence continues at coordinate 13,971,366 of JANRMT010062846.1, read as the reverse complement.
CTGCCAATTGCTTTTCCAGGTGCTCCAGGTCCACCCGGGGAACCTTTTATTTCTCGATATGGCTCTGCTCTTACAATACACTGGGCAAATGGAGACCCAGGTCGTGCTCCCATTACCAGATATGTCATTGAGGCCAGACCATCAGGTAAAATACTGTGGTGAAAGAGCGCATGTGTGTGGTGTCTTAAATTAATACTTAATTTATTATTCCACCCATCTTACACCTTAAATTATTAATGATTGTGCCATGCCAAAATAATGTCCTATAAGAAAATGTTACTATTAACACTGCTTGTCTGTTTGTAATTTTCTTGTACAGCACTGGCTCATTATTACCTGCCTCTGAACTGTAAGTGCCAGGTTCCAGTGGCATAAGGAGATCTGTTTGTCAACAGTGCGATAAGTGTCAGTCACTGTTTAGAAGCTGACAAAGAGTATGGCTCATTTTTAGTTTAGACAACATGCTGTTTAAAGCCCTGTGAATTCATGAAGGGCTGCTGAAGGTATTGATTTTTTTTCAGTTCTGTAGAAGTAACTGCAGCACATGGCAGAAACCTGCAGCCTTTGAAATGCTACATTGATTTAACCGTGCAAAGCGCGCTTGGGTCTGCCTGACACCTTTACAAGGATGAGAGGTGGAGAAGAATAGACATTTAGACGAGCAAAGACAGAGAAACACTTTGTCAGAAGTTGAGATGAGGAGAAGTTCACCAGAAAAGGAGTCTTTTTGGTTTGAACCTTCCATTTCAAGTCCCCAACGTAACAGTCCACAATTTATCTGCTGCTTTCCATGCAATTCATTTTGGGCTTACTTTACTAAATTATTTAATATAATGACACAGTGAAGTGTATCAGTTCTATAAGACAATGCCAAGTTAACACATTTTGTAGTCAGGGTTATTGCAATTTACTTTTATTTATTTAGCAGAAGCTTTTATTAATGATGACTTACACATTTTTAGCAAGTTAAAAAATGCATATGCAAGATAACCACACAACCATTAAACAATGAACATGGTGTCAAAGTATTAGTGCTATATAGAGCCATGATTAAATCAAATGTGTTATATCTCAAGGACAACAATAAATTAATTTGTAATGCTACATTAAGTAAAGGCATTAAAACAGATCACCATAGAAATCCATGCTAGATGCATCAGGATGCCAGCCTTCACCTGTTTAGAAATCTGAAGATGTATATTTTTAGCTCCTTTTGAAAAATGGAGAATCACAATGGAGAGGTTGTTACACCACTACAAGAACAAGGCCGTCGATTTGCTGCCTATTAGCAGAAGGATTTATCTGTACATCAGGTGTGTCAAGGAACAACTGCTATTCACAGTGGAGGACATCTCCTGGGTGATATATCATTTTTACAGTAGTATCTGTATTCTATATGTTTCTCTGTCAAGTAGAATTAACTTGAATATCTGAGATTACTCTGCATTCCGATGTTTAAAAGTGCCATCTGAATACTTTTGATCACATCGCAGTACTCCTTGTTGTTTGACTATATTTCATGCCATTTATTTTATGCAATTACACAACTGCCCAACACTCCTACTAGTTAAGTTTAAAAGTGCTAGCAATAGTACAACCCAGAAAAGTGAACAAATAAATATCAACAACACCGAAACAGTAAAACAGCATGGGGCCGGGAAATAAAAATAAAACTGGATTGCTGATTTTTACCTTTGAGTGGCAGAGTTTAAGTGCCTAGTAGCTAGACAGAACTGTGGTCTGAAAACGCAAGGAGCCATAATGGGGCTAATTTGAAACAATAAATCATTTATCAAGAGAGCAACCAGAATTCAGAATCAGGAACTCCAAAGTTAAAACTGAAAAGTCAGGAAATTTTAAATATGGACAACATTTAGAAATCTAAATTAGGAAATGTGCTAGGGAACAGGTGAAGGTTACAGCTGCTTTACTGGTTGGCCAACCAAACAGACAGGACAATTGCCCACTTTTACTAAACTACTTATTGAACAGAAACAATAAAGCTGTCACATTGCTGGACACCCAGCCGAACAAAGACAGGTTATCTATCACATTGCCTGTTGGATCACCGGACAAAAACAAGACATCCACTTTCTTTTGCTCAATAATGTTCACAAAAGCTACTGTGTATGTTATATTTTATTGGAGTGGACGGAGAAAAGAAAGCCACAACTTAGTGAGACGTGTCTGGGTGGACAGAGACAAGACAACTAGGATGTAAGTTAACAAGACCCCTGCTGCCCAGTGTGAGGCAGATCAGGAACATAGGCACTCTGTGTGAGATCACTTGTTATTAAGAAACAAAAAGTAAAATACCACACAGAATATGTAAAACAAAACACACATCAAAAGCTTTTGCTAAAGCTCCTATCGAGTCTAGAGCTCCAAGTCTTCTGCTCTAGAAAACAAAAGCATTTTTCTTTTCCTAAATTTGTTTTGTGATGAGCAGCAACTACTCCTGGCCTAACTAGTGAAAGTACCAGCTAACACATTTCAAACTCCCTTTGCGTTTATATTATAGATTCTCAATGTGCCTCTTTTAGCCATGCATATCAAATCTTCATTTAAGTAATATCACTAATAAATGTGCTGACACAACCCAAAGATCCAATGAATGAGGTAAAATATGTACTATATATACAAAAAGGGAAAGCTACCATTAATTTCAGTTAAATTATCTTCAACATCAGTTCCAAGTCTTTCAGATTATTTATCCAAGTTAAAGGTTAATTGGGAGCTAGTTTGGAAGATTCTGCCAAAAGAAGATCGGAAATTAAATGAAGAACAGGTCCAGATTTTAATGATGGACCAAAGGCGTGGCTCACAGCGTGAAGGTTCAATGCTATAAACTAGCTCACAGATATATTGTGTCCAGTTTCTCAGCATTTTAAGATCCACTCTGACCTTTCATGTTTCATGATGTACCTGTATAACTTGTCTGTTCTAATTACTTTTAAAGTAAAGCAACAACTCCTTTTCCTCTTCTGGTGAATGTGGATGAAGAACAGGATTAGATTCTTGTCAGAGATGAGCTAGGGTGTAGAACTTAGCTCATTGATGAGGCTATGGTTCTCAGGACCATTTATGGATACCATAATGGTGATGTTCATGAGCTTTGATTATTCATCCAGAGCCACCATGTGGTCACTTTCAGAGCCCTGCCTTGTGGGGGGTGGTATCTCTGTCATAATTTACTTTTTTTAAACATGTTTCTTTGTTTTGTATTGATTATTATTATGTACTATGTATGGTCCTGTTGTTTGTAATTTCTAATGGTACTCTATTAATATCTTACCAGTTCCGTTTTGTTTTGCCTTATGAGCACAACCATATTGTGGTTAGTGACAGCATCTGTTGCCTATGAAAGTGTCAGACAGCAGTGTGACACGTCCTGTTATGCTGCATATCATGTCCAAACTTTGAAATAAATATATTAAAAATCTCAAAATTTAAATGTTTACTTTGGGAAATGATTTTTAACAAAAATTAACTAAATTAACGTTTTTAATTTTTGTTTAGACACTCGTTTCTTGTGTTGCTTTTCTGGTCTTTTGACTTTTACTGTTGTTAACAGACTCATGTGTGATTCCTTACTTTAACTCTTCATGTCCTAAACTTTTCAGTCACTTTTTACTCCTTTGGACTAGCCTTATTTTAGTCAGGTGTCCAAAAAAAAAAAATTTTTTTGCACAGGGTTCCTGTTGTTACTGACAAGACGTAAATGGGATACTGACAGAAACTGACCTTATACAACAATGCCATAAAATGAGGCAGGTATGCAGCTCACCCCCAACCCTGTGAGCTAACAGAGTTCACTTAGAGCAGCTTTCTCCAGGCCCAGTGAATTTCCACATAATTCCAGTCATTAAAAGTATACTACTGGTGATCTGCCAGCCATTTATTTCGTTAGCAGCAGATGGGAATGTTGTATTGCTAGTAAAGAAGTAAAAATGAACAAACATCCTCTTTCTTATAGCTACCCTGTTTGTTTTTTCCTTTTTTAGATGAGGGTTTATGGGATATTTTGATAAAGGACATTCCAAAAGAGGTGACATCCTACACATTTAATATGGAGATGCTGAAACAAGGGGTCAGCTATGACTTCAGGGTCATTGGGGTGAACGATTATGGCTATGGCTCTCCAAGTTCACCCTCTCCATCAATCTCAGGTATGTCCCTTTAAATCTTTAGAAGTTTTAATAAATAATGGATTTCTGGAGACTTAAAAGGCCTTTGGCCTTTCATAACCATCAGTCATCTGCATGTTGGGATCATGTGCTAATTGATAGCTTAATTCACCTGAACTTCCAACTTGTGCTGTTCTCTTCTTGAATGTTATTTGTAAATCATTAGTGCTTTCTAGGAAACACACCTTATAAAATAATCAGTTGACATTTTAATTTCCAGTTTCTGATCATGGAAGGTCTGTCTTCTGGTTGAGGAAATCTTAGGTTATTTTCAAGTGAAAGCTGCCATGTATTTCCCTCTACAGTGAAACAGAAGACCTTACCCTGCGACTCCAAGTATTATGCCTTAACAAAATTTCATTTCAAAAATGATTGTGTACCTGAGACCTTAACAGGCTTTTCTACAATGATGTGGGAAGCGACAACTTCCTGATTAGGTCCTGTAAGCTAAGGTGACATTACTCTCATTCAGCGTGACACATTTGTGATTGTATTAGCTTTCATGGCATTAAGACATAACAACGTCTATAAAAATTCAGAGATTAAAAACACCCTTGTAGACCAAACTTTATTACATGAGTGTAACAAAATGAGATCTACGTCAAATGCTATTGGTCATCTTACTTAAGTATGGGTTTGTTAACCAAAGTGTTCCTCCTTGTGACACACCATGGGTTTAGAAGTGTGATATGTCAGAATCTGATTCATTCAAGAGGGCTGTTGAAACGCGCAGTCATGCTCTCTTTTCCCTTCTCATTTACACACATACAGGACATACAGGGTGGGGAACACATTTAAGAGCTATGTTTAGATACCAGAGAGGGAGCAACATGAGGCAATATCTAAAAATGCAGCCACTTCACATTACTAGCATCTGTTTGTTTTGATCTAATCAGTAGTCTGTTTTCCAACTTTCCTCTACAGCAAAGCTTCACAGTTAATGTAAACCCATCTGCCTTACTCAGGTTAGGTGTGGATGAGGTTGTAGTATAAATGTCACTTTTAACAACTGGTGCCATTTAACACTAGCTTTTTACCTGGATCTAACATAGTGTGAACAAGCCCATAAATGATCATATTTGCCATATTTCTTTCTAGGGTTTAGTGGCAAAATAGGAAGAACAGAAGTGTAGTTACATATAATTTTATATTTTTATGAAAAGCAACATATACTGTATATCAATAGTAGAATAATTTCCTTACTTCTAGAGTTAGATTGGTGGTAGTAGACAAGCAGGCCTGGGTTTGTGCTTCAGCTTCTTTGCCTATTTAAACAACAGTAATGTCAATCTGATAAAGAGACTGGTTACAACTGAAAATGTGTAGCAATGGATGAGAGCTTTCTTAGAATTCCTTTTGAGGATATTTACTGCAAAATGGTTTTGCTTTGAGATATGTGTAGTCAGCTCAGAATGAAGTGCCCTTTTTAATCCTTTCAATGATTTTGCTTGTTTTGTTTTATTTCAGCTCAGAAGGTGGCTCCATTCTATGAGGAGTGGTGGTTCCTTGTTGTGGTGGCTTTGGTGGGACTCATCTTTATTCTCCTACTTGTCTTCATTCTTATTATCCGTGGCCAAAGCAAGAAATATGCAAAAAAATCAGACTCAGGTAGGCAGGAGGTTATTGGCTTCAATATATTATTTAGGTATTTGTTAACCTTTGGCTAGTTTTCCATTTAACATCTTTACATTGGGTGGTGATACAGTGCCACAGTGGTTACTGCTTCTACCTCTCAAAGCTAAGTCACAAACTTCACTTCTAGTCTTGTCACTGCCTCTGTGACGATTCCCCATTCTTTACTATTCTATTTGTTTTGGGGAACCTTCTAGAAGTTCCATGAGAAATCAGTCATAATGCCTTGTATCAGCTGTAGCTACTGGACAATTGGCGGCCATCAACGACGTAACACTGATTGCATCTCCTGCCGCACTGATCTGAGCTCACCCAGCCTAGAAAGCAGAATTCCCACCGTCGCTCATGATAGTTACTGATGTATGCAGTGTTGCATTTGTCATTGTGCAGCTGGTTGTGTGCATTAACTAAACTGAACATATTATTACTAGGGATTTTTTTTTTTTTTTACCAATATGAATAAACAAGTTCTTTTTTTTATTATTATTGCAAGCAGGTGTTCGCTGGTTTTTGCAAGGTCAGAGTTTTGAAAAAGACTTTGTAATGGTCTGAGAGCAGCAATAACTATACTCTTATCAAAGAAAAACTGTGGCCCTGTGCAGTTCTTTAAAGATGCAGATTTGCACATCAAGCTATGTATGCAGACATACTTTTTTTTTTTTTTTTTTTAAACTTAACACTTCAGGAAACACATAAAATGATAATTTGACAGATCTACGTAATTAAACAGAAGGCCCAAAGAGGCAAATTCAACATTGGATACAAAGAATTAAAATTATTTTTTTGATAACTCCAAAACATAACTGACCGAATGAATGAGGCAGAAAAGAGAAATGAAGATTACAATTTTATTTGTTTATTTATTTATTTATATTTTTTATTTTTTTGAAGATTACAATTTTAAACAACTAAAGCTTATTATGATCAATTATTTACAAAACGTCATTAGTGAAATTTGAAGACTATTTTCTTGAAAATCAGTACTCAACAAAGAGTTTTTTGTGGATTTTGGATCCATTTCATCTTAATGTACAAATAAAGAATGGTCTATCAACAAATGAAGAAGATATTATTGGATGATTTTTCCTCAGATGTTATGTGAAAAATTATGAAGATTAGTTTACTTCTTGATAGGTAAAAAAAAAAATCATAGTGAATGTGGACTTTTAAGTCAATAAGCATTAAAGATCCCATTCCAGTTTGTTTATTTGAAAGTAAACTATCAGCTGTCACTGCAATGAAATCAAAATAGGCTAAATACTTTATGACACCTACATTAAGGCCATCTTTAACAAACTTTACACCATATATTGATGATGTGTGTCATGTAGTTCCAGCACCTCCTTTTCATTTACATTTATATCTCATGTCTGACAGCTTTTATCATTTCACCTTCTTTTCATAAATATATACTGTATATGCATACATTTAAAATATTTTTACATAACTGATTATTTTGCAGTTTCCGTTTTTTTTTTGGTTTTTTTTGTATAATGCTCTACACTCCCAAAAAGGTTAAGAAAGACTGCTACATGTGGTTGTGTAGGCTTTCCCCCAGTTTTCCTTACACAGCTTGAAGATGTCCATTTTTGAGTTAATTGCAGACTCCGATTTTTGTTAAGTGTGTGTGCCGTGAGATAGACTAATGCCCTATACAGGGTTGAGCCTACTTCTGCAACATTTATTGCACTAAGCAGGTTGAGGAAATGTGTGAATGGATGCAACTTTATATATTTACCTTTGACATTTGTTTGAGTGAGTATTTTGCCTCATTAGATAATAAAGAAAGAGAATATTCAATCAGGACAAGTCTATTTTAAAAAGTAATGGTTGAAGTGAGCTCCCTCATTTAACATAACATTCTAAAAACTACTTAATCAAATTTAGGGTCAGAATTTAGAAGTACTTATTGTTTTTACTTTACTGTAGCATTTTGCACTTATGTTTGTATTCCTCTCCCCTTGTGCATGACTAATAGCCACATATACACATTTTAAAATCCAGAGCAACTTCCCTTTTGTCTGCTGGCAGTGCCAGTGCCACCATGTTGTGCTTTACATATACTCGGCTTTGCTGATGCCATCTCTAAGCATGATCAACACCCTTATGACAGCTTCAGCTGTGCTCATCTAATCACATGAGCTATTACTCCCCTCAGAAGAGTACCATGACCAGATTGTATCTTGAGAGACAGAAGACCAGAGTACAAAGATGTAGGAGCACTATGACATTTCATGCACTCACTAGAAACAAGTATTTTAGAAAATGTGAGTGCATAATAGAAGTGTTTTCAGTAGAGAGAAAGCTGGAAAGATTTCATAAAGAACTCAGTCACGCATCAAGAGTTTTGTTACTGTCAGCAAGATGTCGAGCACTGCGTCCAATCAAGACGACTGGCTTGTGTGTAAACATATTTCTGTTTAAGAGAGAGAGAGCGGCTTGTTTTGAAAACAGTGATGTGCTTTCAAAAAAGGGAGCAGCTTGAAGACAATCTGGCAAAAACATGTTTAAGCCCCCCTGCCTTCCTGCATGTAACACAGTGGAAGGAGGAGGGCCCTGCAAATTTCTAATGGGTGACAATAATTTGAAATATCTTTTAGGACAGGGTCATATTGCATTTAGGAGATTGAGAATGGGGCTTCCCTCATAAGTTGTGTGTGTGTGTGTGTTTGTAGGTTTAAGATGGAAAGGGATTTTGGACCAGATATTTACAGGGACAATAAGAATGTCCCCTTAATTTTGTTCTGTGCATGAAAATTAGAAAGAAATATAAATCTCTGTGTGATTTCTGTTTCTTTATTTAATTTTTATATATTTTTTTTTTTCTTCTCCAGGGAACAACTCAAACTGTAACGCTTTAGGTCATGGAGAGATGGTTAGCTTGGATGAAGGACGATTTCCAGCACTTGAACTTAACAATCGAAGACTGTCTGTCAAGAACTCCTTTTGTCGCAAAAATGGAGTGTACACCAGGTAACTGCATTGACAGTTTTAAATGACAAAAAGCAACTTTGGCCACATTGGTCAACAAATTAAATGCTCAGGTGCAACAGTAAAAGAAGGGACGGGTATCTTTATCCTCTTTTCCAGCAGCACTAGATGCAAGGCAGGGAAAGACCCTGGATGTAGTGCCGGTCTACAGTGTGGCCCAGTCATACATGCACCCACAATCACGCTCACACTGTAACTAACTTAAAGTCACCTTTTAAACTAACCTTCATGTCTTTAGGAATGTGGACGGGAAGCCCTCACAGTTATGGCAAGAACAGGAATGATAAATGTGATAAATAAGTTTAATATCAGAAAGTTACAACTAATATAAGTTTACTTAATTGGAGAAAATGAGCCGCTTACCATAAGCACTCTAAACAGAACATGTTTTATCTTGTCTTTTATAAGGTGTCAAACACCTCAAAGCAGTTATCCTAATTCAGGTCAGATTTCATTTAACACACCCTCCATGTCTTGTGATGGTGCTACAATCAGTTGATCCATTTGCACTTTTACAGTTTACTGGACTATTCCTGAAACATTGGGCAGAAGGACAAATTAATCTAGTACGAGATGTTAATCCATCACGCACACACTACCATCAGGCTGCTTTACAGTTTTCACTGACATGCACTGATATGTGGATGTGTTGTGAAGCCAGGTATCCAAAGAAACCCACACAATCACAGGCAGAACGTGCAAACTCCACACAGACCATAACCAGCCTGGAAAAGAACCCAGGGTCAAAGCAGCTGTGAGAGACACAGCTGAGCAGCGCAACAAAACTGTCAATATAATTCTGAAATATAAAATCCACTTAAATTTTGGCCAAAACACAAAAACTTAGTTATAGTGACCAATGACCCCACATCTAATTAAAGACATTTTTTATCATTTGCATAAAGCAAAAGAGCACAAAGTACTTTTTTTCTTCAAACTTTAAAACAATACAGATTTCATATTTTAATTAGTAGTGGTTTGGGCATAATTTTTTGATTCAAACGTAAATTATCTTTCCTTCCAATATTAAGGAACTCACTTTTTAAAAATGTGTTCTCAGATCCTGCTTTTGTCTTATTATCTTCAAGACAGAAAAAAAATTACAGCAGAGGGTTTAAGCAAGTGCTCTTCATACTTGCACAAGATAGTCATTGCAGCCTGTAACCCCTGGCCCATGGTTAAGCACTGGATTGAGTAGGGCAGCCATTATCCATACCACATCAAGTGAACCTACATTAACAAACATAAAGGCCTTTTCATAAACTAAAAGATGCAAGTTGTGTTTTGCATTAAGGGTTTTGTAGTTAGTAGCAACACAAACAACATGCAGGTGGTCTTTATGTGCTCCAACAGTTTTAAAGTGATTACTGGCTTGCTGTAAAGATGCACAGTACATAGGAGACTGGACACACTAGCCAGCAGCCATAAACATTACAGCAGGAATGGGGGATAAAGGGTCAGCAGTCATTAGCAGCAGCACTCAGTGCGTCTTGTGATCATCTCATGTACCTCTCATGATTTTTATCTGTGCTTTTGGCCTGCTTCCAAGTGGCAAGCTCAGGGCTTTCTTATTAAAGGACACACAAAGGAAAGAGTGTTGGTGGCACTGAGGTCAGTTTTAGTGTCAGACCTGAACATAATCCAGTAGCTGTGAATGTCAACCACACAGATGAGTGTCAACTTTCATCTTACTTCATCCATTTATTTCTTAAGTCATGGAGAAAGCTCACATTTCAAGATAAAATTTACTTAAGACAGCTTTTCCTGTTTCTTGCAGACAAAACTAAAAGCAAGTATGTTGTTATCTTAAACATCTATCTGATAAGCACATCAAATCAATTTTTTTTTTTATTTTATATTGTGACGTACAATCAATGAACAGTAAACATAAAGTGCATGGAGTAGCCAAAGCCAATGGGCAATAAATGAGCATGATTCAAGAAAAATACACACATAGTCAAAATACAGAGTGAACTATAGCTGAAATGTTTGAAAAAGTGAAGCAGAATAAAAAGACAACAACGTGTTGAATGCTACAGATAGAGCAGCAGAAAAGACATATAGCCTGGGGGAGTTTTACAGGCATACGTATGTGGAGGAAAGGATACTCTCCAGCCATCTCCAAACCCAAATAACGCCAAAGAGACCAAAGTAATTAAAAATAGATTTTTATGGAGATAAATTGCACTGCAAAATAAGTGTACAAAATGAAGGAAAATTAAAGAAACCGGAAAAATCAGTGAGACTTTCTAGGCAATATTTGCCACTTCTAATACCCACATTATTTCTTCTCTCTCTTCCATTACCTTTTTAACAATACCACTGGCTTCTCTTTATCCACCTATCAGGCTCTTGCTAGCAACAAACATCCAAACTTTAAGCTCAGCTTTACACTTCAAAATGAATCATTTCTAAGCATGTTCCTCAGAATAATTTTCCAGGTCTGGAACAGTCATGGGATTTCCTGGATCCATCTTTGCAGAACTACTCCTTGTGATCCAGGCAACACTGAGACCCTTTTCTGTATTAAGTGGCCAGGCAACCTTCATGTCACTTGCACACTCCATAAGAAATATTATTTTCATTGCTATAGAGTACATTTGTTTAACACTTGTTTATATCTATTATTTTTAACTTCCAGATATGTGTTTAGGCATCCCTGAACACACTAAAATGAGTGATGTCTGTATGTGCCTTTGTATTAGGATGCATGTCTGTGAACACAATAACTCGGTAACAAATCAGAGGGAAATTTCCTACAGTTATTATCACTGTAAAATACAAGTCACCACCTACTGAATTTAAAGGAAAATAACTCCAGTGGATTTTGTTCTACCAAGATAACGATTAGGGTAGTAGAAAATATTGTGCTTCATCATTCCAAATAATGAATTACTGGACAGCAATATTTTACTACTAAAACCACATTTCATGTAGTAAAATGTACATGCTGAACACATCCCCTTTTTTTAAACATCTTCAATACTGTAAGATTAAGTGATTAGCTCAGGGTCATGCAGAAAGTCAGAGGCAGAACTTGAATCAGTAACCTTGCAGATTAGGGTCTAGCCCTGCACCGCACTGCTGACACCCTCTGACCTTAAATGGGTATAAATTGGTCTTAAGAACTGATGGCTACATTTTTCAAGTTAATTTGAAATAAAAATCATGTGTAGAGAGCATATAAAAGTAGTATTTGTATCTGACTGAAAAAAATAATGAGATCAGTAAATGTGATGCAGAATTCAAACCTGAGGGACCTGTATTTTGACAACTGAAATTTTGCAATGACTGTGGGACTTGGCTGCTGGACACTGGAAGTCCTAAAGGAGTACAGATTGAAACCTCTGTGGTCCCCAAATGCTGATGTGGTGCTTCACTGTTGTGAACTGTAAAACCACGCAATTGCCAGAGGACTGTTCCTTTATTAAGTATTGAATGATAGATTGCTTACATGCACTTGTTTTTGTGTAGGTCTCCCCCACGTCCCAGTCCTGGCAGTCTCCACTATTCCGATGAAGATGTCAGCACCAAATACAACGATCTCATCCCAGCAGAGAGCAGCAGTCTGACAGAAAAACCATCAGAGATCTCGGATTCCCAGGTACACCACTCTCCTCTGCCAAAGGCTGTGCTTTTTGGAAGTGAGAAGCGGCCCACTCACCAGGAGACTGCTGAAGTGAGAAAATTGATCAAATGTTATTAGCAAATCTTTTTAGATGAGTTTAAAAAAAAAAAAAAAAACATTAGGAGTTATTCAGGCATTGCAGAAAAATTTTGGTCTGTTGTGCAAATGACCTAGAAAAGCATGCAACTCCACTAAGATGAGCTGTAAGCATTTAACTTCTAGTAGTATTTCTTTCTGCTCAAGGGACCAACAGCCTAATTTCATTTCAAGTCTTACATGTCCCTCTGTTTACCTAAGGCAACAACTGGAGAAAGAATAATCTCATAAGCTGAGTTCAGTGCTCGGCAGTGAGGATTATCCTTGAGGCCAATATTTTTGTATTAATGGACTCATTTGTTTCTGTCAATCCCAAAGCAGCAGATTTATACTCAAAGTACTTTGTGATTTGTTATAAATGAGAGTAAGTAAATAAGCAAATTACAATTCAGTGAACAACACTTGTCTTTTATTAATTGGAGGGTACAGATATTATATCAAATGTAGAATCAAAAACACACCTAAAATCAGATGACAAGGTTGATGTCTGTGAGCTTGCACATTATATATGCAGTACTAAAGAAAACTTCTGATATAATGCCATGTTCTTTAGTTGGTCTTTTGACTCTGTGACGTGCTTTAGATGCATTCATGTGTGGTACAGCCATGATTATGGTGTGTTCAAGGTGCAGCATGTCTTTTTCCCTGTTAACTGGACATTGCATTACATATCCATAACAGCCAAAGGAGTTTAGACAAGCTTTCACACGTTTTTGTATGGGGTCAATAAAAGGCAGTGAGTATGTGAGCATTGGATTGATTGTGGTGCTCTGTTTGAAATCAGCATTGAAAGTGCAATTTTTTTGGTGGTTCATTCTCAAGTAATAATTGTAAGGGATGGTGCAACATCTTTGTGTTTCATTTTTACAAAGACTTTATCTGCATGTGTTTTCTGTTTTAGCAATTGGCAGGTGGGGCAGAACTTTGAACCTAACTGATATAGTGCAGATGTTGTTCTTTTGTTTTATGTCATTATATTCCTGTATTGCAAGTCTTCCTCTGTCTTTGTGTGTTTGGTGAAGCAGACAGTTCTTCAGAAACGAACATTAAAGTAACAGCTTTTTCTCCCTGCCATCTGCACTTACAAAGGCAATGTCGTGTTAAGCTGCCAGAGTGCAACTCTTCACACAGGTTAGGATGTAAATTTAAAAAAATGACACATTTTTAAGTTGCAAAACTTACTGTGTCTGCAAAGTACTAATTCATGACAATTGACCAGTCAATAAATAGATTGCATTTTCATTTGCCATATTTTCCAAATGAAAATTAAACCAGGAAAAAAGGTCTATAGTGGATAAAGGATTACATTTCCCACTAACAATGCCACACATTTCTTCCATCTGGATGTGCCAGATGTTTCCTGCAGCTTCACTACCAACTTAGGCAACGCTATCATCTGCAAACAGATTCATAGCCAAATGGGAATTTGTTGGCATTTAAAGATGCCTTCTACTCCACACCCACTAAATCAGTCAGACAAGACAGCCTTTAATGAAAACAAAGCCTTGCAGGCAGTGATTTCTCTGCCCTCTCTCATCTTCTTCTTGAAGTTTTTTTCATTATTTGTCTCATATGCAGTTTTACACAATCAAGTAATACAAAGACATGATGCCAGCTTTAACATCAATATAACAATATGCAGCTATACCATTTGTAACACTGTCTTCAATTATTACATATTTTATTACAGAATCTATTCCACAACCACATGAGAAATTAATGTGCATGTGTTTAATATGCATATAAACTACAAATAAGGACTTATGGTTGTGTTACATGAATTAACATTTTCAAGATTTGCATGCTAAGGTTATGTTTCTAATAATCAGTTAGACTCTGGTGTACTTCTGTGATAGTTTGCTGTTGCCCTGTTCTCTTCTAGACTTTGCAGATGACCACTTGGATCTGTGTGTACCTGGCACATGTATGTTTTGTTTCTGTGAAGTCAAACAATATCCTAAATTCATGTATTTCATTGCAATATCTAACCAGTGCTTAGATCTCAAAGTAATAAATAACAAAGGAAATAAATCATAACTGAGAGTGGGAAAGATAATACAAACATATGTGCAGTACACATATTAGTGACGCTCGGCCTGTCAGGCCATTGGTAACTTATTTCTTACCCCATCACCAGCACCACCTTACATCTGCCGTACACACTCTTGTTACAAGTGTTCACTGATGGATAGTACTCTGTCATTTGTCACGCTCCCTAGCTTGGTCTTTGTTTTAGTCTGTCTCCTTCCGTTACACTTTGGTCTTTTTTTTTTGGTCAGTTACTCCACTTACACAGGCTGTAACTTCAGTTTGATGGCCACAGACAGCCATTAGTTCTGTTTTCTAAAAGGAAAATTCAATTCTGGAAGAAGGCCTAGCTTTAAAAGACATGGTGATGTGAGCCTTCAGTGAACCAACAAAGAAATTAATACATTGTAAATTTAAAGAGCAGATTTGTTTTCCCTTGAATAAAAAGGAACATGTATAGAAAAAAGAATAATGTCCAATTCCTTTTCTCTGACTCAGTAAAGGCTCCAGTGCTCAGTCTGGGTGCTTCTTTTTTTACTTCTTCTCTCTAAACTCGCAGATTTAACTTCTCGTACTGTAGGTTGGTTTCTTTTGGTGATGCCATGGCATTTGAGACAGCAGCAGCTCCTCTATCCCCTTCCTGTACTGTCCTACTTGTGCTCAAAGTCAGATCTGGGGATGACATTTAATGAAGCAGCAGGGCATTGTCAGACTCAGGGGAGACTACTTTGACCTGTCTGCTTTGACTTTGACTCTTCTTTTGACCCTTCAGCCCCTTTCAACAAAATATTTCAAGGGCTTAGACTTTTTCTGTTTCCTGTGGGTGTTGTTTTCTTTTAGACTCTTTTTATAAGTTCTCTCTCAAAGTGAACATTTTAAACTTGAAGCCTAATATCTTAAGATTTTAAGCTCACCTCCCCTGGCTTTCTTATATCCCATTTCTTTTACTTAAGCCAGCAGAATAAGTAAAGTATTGTTTTCTAAAGAAGAGGTTCAGGGCAGGTAATGCTGTTGCCATAGCAAACTGGCTGCCAATCAGTCCACACAGGTAAACAGAGATACCCATGGCTGTTTCAGTAATTAGCCGCACAGTACTGCGGCTCTGCCTGTGTGACGAGGCAGAGCTAAGATGATTTACAGGATCCTTCATCTTGCCTCTCAAATGACCATACTTGTCCTTATTATTTATTCATTGGCGGCTGAGTGAAGCAGACAGATTTTGAACAAAGAGAGCCACAATTATGTGAATTAATGAGGCTATCCTGATACACGTCAAGTACTCACTCTAGATATTCATAACAATTTTGAACAGAGGCACAACCTTATCTGTAGAAGTTTCAAGAATGTTATTGTGGACCCCATTAAAGTCTGAAAAAAAATTTTAGTAGGAAGGTAAGAAAATCTATCACGACTACTGAATTAAAACACTAAATCACCACCATCTGAATTCTGCTCAAAATGTATAAAGCCAAGCAGCCCATATATATTAAAAAAAAAAACACATCATTTGATATGAACGTCAGAGAAGGTTACTTTACTATGAAGCAGAGACTGGCCTGAAGGTCATTCAGACAGTGTTCCAAGTTGTTTTTCACAAGCCTCATCATGTGCTTCTACTCTTCTGAATATAAACAATTTATCATCAAGTATGCCTAATTAATGGCGCAGACATTAACATTTAACATTCCAAAGCACTTGGATTTTATTTCCTTAGTTGGACATGTTGGCTTTGTGATTCTGTGTTCTCCTCCTCCTCATTTAGGCGCAGCTTTTTGTGTTCTATCTTTAACTGTTTTTAATTGAACACAGGAAAAGTTTACTTGGCTACAGTTCTAAGCTAATCATGGATTCTTATTTCAAGAAACAGCCCATCTTGACATGAAATAATGTGTATACAGCAGCACACGCAAACAACCAATGACAGCCTTGAGAGTTTCTGGAGTTTCAAGTAAAGCCATCACGCATGGTCAATCTCAGGCCATCCTTTAACCTTAGTAAATTTGAAAGGCAAGACATTTTGCTACGTGGTCAGAATGTGCTTCAAAAATATTGTACTGCTCTTTGGTAGCAGTCTTTTTTTCTGGTCTTATTGCTGCTTATTGTAATAGCTAACTTGTAAGCTTAATCTACATGTTGAATCAGAATCTGTAAATATTCAAAAAGTAGATGCATAATGAAAATGTCATATGAACTACACAAGAAAAGAACTTGCAGCATAAACAAAAGTGCATTTGGAACTGATTTACCTTTGTGTATTTAATGTAATAAGAGGCAAACATCATCCAAACCCATGCCAAGAGGGCTTATGTGCCTCCACCTTATAAACTGAGTAAGAGACTTAAATGTCATTAACTAGAATAAGCAGGACATTTTTCTGAAAAGCATCCCTTTCATTGACATAAATTCTCTGGATAAACCTGGGATGGGTCACAACAATGCAAGAGCTCTAAGTTACCACAGAGACCTGGAGTCACAATTTAAATTCCCAAAAACATACCTTAACTTTGTGCCACTTGGGCTATGAACTGCTTGAAGAGGAAAATGCTGTTTCATATCAAACCATTGTTGAGCCATTGATGGAGCATGTACCTGAGGAGACATTTTGTAATAGCACAATACATCAAAAGAAGCAAGAGTGTACAGATTGCATTTTTTTTGCTTGATATAATACAGCATGCATTAAGAATTTGAAACAAAATTCATATTAGGACAGCTTGAACATGAGCGATTAGTATTTCTGAAGTGTCCCACAAAGGACACAGGGTATATGGCACTTTACTGAATATGCAGGAGCTTTGTCGCCCTGATGGGCTGCAGCTCTTCGTAACCCTTAAGTCAATTAGCACTCCATGATATAGATGGAGGTGTGACTATAAGCAAGCAGATCTTAAATAAGAAAACAACAACATGGCAGACAGTAGTTAAACCTCTTAGACCATGTACAACGGCTGTAACCTTTATTTACCTCTTATTCACTCTCTTTCTCTCAACGCTTGCTTCTCTGTACAAAGATTCTTCCAAAAGAGAAGACCGTCCTTAACAGAATGCCATGCCATTTTAGTTTCATATACTTATAACTACCATTTGTGTTAGTTCCTTTTTTCAGTTTTAACATATGTATTACCTTGTCATTTACAAATTTTCCTTTTTAATAATTTAGCTCACTTTTGGAAAAGGATGGACAGTTACTTTTTTGTCCTCGGCATGTGGTTAACACCCACAAGCCTTAAAAGGAATGCATAGAGGAAATCCAAGGACATTTTAACAAAGAGTAAGCACCCATAGTGAAAGTGAGTGAAATCTAAATTCTCAGTGAGTAGGTGTAAAGTTTTTATACTTACATACAAACACATTCTTTGAACTCTTTATCGTCAGGAAACTTTTGACGCAATGCAGAAACTGATTGACAGGGCACCAGTACATCACAGGGCTATAATAAGACATGGCGTTTGAAATTGAAAATTACAGCTACCTCAGAAATAAATAAACTGTAAAAGACACCATCAATCATGTGGCCTAAACTCTGTGACGGAAGGCCACACTCCTCTTCTGACTAAGTTTAGAATGAACCTACTGTGGTATTACCTGTGTCGTTACATCTGATGTTATCCCCAGTCAGTGCTTACTAATCCATTTTATTGTATTTCTGTGTTATTTCTTTTTGTGTTCTTTGAACTGTGGCTTGTTATGTTATACTCCAGTATTTGAATTTCCAGAATTTCATTGTCGGTAATACCAATTTTTCTGTATTTTGTACCTAATTTCTCTGAGATCCCATCCTCATTTGTCTGAGTATGTCTGTACAGGTTGGTCTTTAGTCCAGGAGTACTTTAAGTAGAGGGCTCAACCTAAACTAAACAAAAAATCATTCCTAAAATGAACCCTCAGGTGACTTTGAATAACAGCTGCACAACACATTAGAGCTTCTGTTTTACAATTTACAAAGTCTGAATCAGATGCAAGTAACAACAATTCCTTGAGTCTGTTTAGTTTCTCATCATTAAAGAATCTGATGGTTATTGGCTAATTGCTATCATTAATATTGGCATGGAATATTAGAGGCTCCTTTCTCTGAGTTAAGACATAAACTATTGAAAAACTTGCCAGATTTTTTTTCCACAAGTTCAGATGATCTCATTGATTTTGATTTGAAAGAATTGGGTGTGCAAACATTGTATAGACTGCTATTAAAATCAGTGCATCTAAAATCCATCTTCTGAAACTACATAATTTTACTTTAGGGTCAAACGGAGATGGAGCCTAATCCAGTAGTATTGGATACAAGGCCAATGTGCCTTGAGAGACTTGAGCTATGATGACAGATTGAAGGAGCTGAACTTTTCCATTTTAAGCAGACATAGATTAAGACGTGACATAATTGAAGCATTCAAAATTAAGTTATAAAGGGACTTCGTCAAGTGCATCTCAGTTGTTATTTTAAAATGTACACTTGTTAAGGGTAACATTTGCACAAACATTAGAAACTTTTTTCTTCACTCTGGAAACCATAGACACATGGTACTGTGATAGAAAGTATTACTTTAAGGATCTTCAATGTAATTTTTAAGAAGTTAGGTGAATAGGATTGATGTGCCTGTTCAGAATGACTTGTTTCCATCAAAACTGTTCTAATCTTCTAATATAAATATAGACATGTCAGATGTCCAAACATTTAAGGATGAGGGGCAGTAGCACATACAGAGACTACACACAGATGTTTACAGGCTCTCCTGAAGCTGTGAGGCAGCAGCACTAACCATGGTGCAACCTTAAACCTTCCTTAGTTTATGTAAAATATTTGCTGTGTAGAAATTAGAGAATCTGCGGTGGGCTGGCGCCCTGCCCAGGGTTTGTTTCTTGCCTTGCACCCAGTGTTGGCTGGGATTGGCTCCTGCAGACCCCCATGACCCTGTAGTTAGGATATAGTGGGTTGGATAATGGATGGATGGAAATTAGAGAATAAAATATAAAGAAATATTTTCTCCATAATAACATAGGCCCACCAGTCATGAACACTTTATATCAAGAGCAGTAGATAGATATGAAAGGCACTATAAGATAGATGTACTTTATGTGTGACTAGAGAATGGAGGATGACTCTGCAGTGTGCATTTCTGGCAGCTTGTCAAGTACATCATCACACTCAGACAGTGTACAAGCTGCTTATAAATTGACTGGATTCCCGTACCAGATGTTAGTCACAGTGCTGGCATACGCAGTTTTGTACAGCTGGGGCATACACAGTGCACACCATACTGAGCTCAGTATGAGACTGTTGGCATAGGTGAAATTTTACATTTTTTTTTTTCCAAAACATTTTGTGGTGTCTTTTGTGTTAAATATGGTGGCTGTGTTCTTTTTTGGCAAGTTAATGTTTATTTCAAATTAAAGGTTTTCTTATTTTTTTCTGGGAGCTGGACAGAGCAACTACATCAGTCTGCCACTTGTGTAGCTGCAGGATTGTAAACATAAATGTATTGTTTCTCAGAAATCTGTGAGCTGGCAATGTCTTTATGGTTAAGATTTATTTGTTTGCTGTGATAAATGGAACTGTGGTGAATCTAAAAGACTTCATTGTCCCTGTGCTGAAAAGAAACTTCATTACTCAGTTCTGCAAGAGAGCCAGCTTGGGAATGAAAAGACATGGAGGGATGGGATAAAAAGCAGAAAAGCACCACTCTGGTTGAGAGGATGCTTCCTGCTTGCTTTTTAAAATCCTCCAGCCAGTCAGTTGTTTCATCTGCTTAGCACCTTTCATTACAAAATATCAGGCAATTAAAGTGAACAAGACACTAGGCCTCCAGTTCTATTAAAATGCCAGTAGATAAGCTAGTCAGACATGTAACACCTAAGACATGGTGGATCTGCACAGTAAAGTTATATGGATGGCTCCCAAAAGGTTGCACTGGCCAGTAAGACAATTGTAATTACAATAAGACAACTTTAAAAGAATGCAGTAAACCTCCTTGTGGGTGGACTGGTGCTTTTTCCATGCTAGTTTCCTGCCTTGAACTTAGTTAGTGCTGCTAGGATAAGCTATGGCCCCCTATGACCCTGATTGCATTAAGTGGATTTGAGAATGAGATGAGGTGAGAAATGTTTTCATGGGGATGAGTACCTTGACACAATTTTAAACAAAGGCCTCATCTAAATCTTAAAAATCCCACATTTCTCTCCATGTGTTATCATTCTGACTGCCAAAGCCCTGAGGCAATTCTGAGATGTGTTAGCCACAAACGTCTCAGACCTGACTAATCTAACTGGCCCAGCTGATGAGGATGTCTCTATTGCTACTGCTTGTATGGCAGCATCAATTAATAAAATATTTGGCTTACGTAATCATCTTGTGGTATTAAATTAACAAGCATATGAAATAATTTTCCAGAAATGCTTTGAACAATGTTTTGGACAGATCTGTTAACTGACTTTTTTCTTGTTAGCAAAGGGAAACTTTGAGCTGTAAATATTAACATGAGTATAATAACTTTGACAGTTTGAGGAACTTTATTAGACTCGGTCTATCACTGTCCCCTTAGAAAGATGCTAAAAATATATTAAGTAATTAAAAAAACGTATAAAGTATTAAACAAAACACGTAAAAGCAGGCAGTACACAAAAGCCAAAAGAAAGACATGTTGCTCTTTTCACATAACATGGCTGAAAATGCTGAAGAAAAAAGTAGGCGTAAAACTATCAATCAGATGTTAAAAGTCAAAAACACAAAAAGTACAGTTACTCAATGTCTGAACAAAAATTACAAAAACACAGACACTGTACATAGTTGAGAAGCTATAAACGGAAACCGTAGGTGTTGTAGATCATAAATAAATAAATCATTATTTTTAAAATAGAGGAGTAACAGTCATTGAGAATGGGCGGAATTGACTGGAGATCTGATGGGCACCGTGATGTTTTGTCACTGGCTTATCATGGGTAACAATATGGCAGATTTACACCAGTTGTATCACTGGAAGTGTGCTGTCCTTGCACATCCATGGAGTTTACTTCAGAGCACCAATGCTAATCCAAGTACCTTGTATTGACCTTGTGATCCTCCTATCCTTGTGGATATTTGTTGAGCGTCAAACAAATATGTTCAAGAGTGGATAGATTTTAACCTTGTCTGCTTGATGATCTTCTAGGTGTATATGTTATGTTTTGTTTTTTTTTCATTCTTGCATATAAATGATAAAATGAAACTCTTAACATCCCGGCGCATTATCTGCACTAATTAGCAGAACAGTATGAAGGTTGCCAAAAACATTGTTCTTTAATTAGTTTTCTTTTCCCTCCTATAGGAGGTGCTGTTCTCATTAAAGAACATTAAACTCCATGTTGTTCCTCTAAGCTGGGTGAGGTCCAAAGTTCATATATGTATACAATGTGTAGTCTAGCAATGCCATAGAGGTCTTTAGACATAGATATGTCCCTATAGTGTATCTCGCCCCTCAAGTAGTGCTGTCATTTAATTTGTAACTTTAGAATGTTGATTAACTTTGTGTTGTGTTTAATTATAGCTTGACTGTTTTGCGACTTAAACATATTGCAGTGCATTACTATGTATTTGTAGATTATACATAAATACCAAATTAGTTTAAAGGTACAATGAGCAAAAGTTGTTTTTGTTTAAAATTGCTTGTGTGTATCATGTTGAGTATGTGGGCTCTGCGATGGACAGGCGCCCTATTCAGGGCTGTTCATGGCTTGTACTCAGTGTTGCTGGGATAGACTCCTACCCTACTGACACCTTGCATAATGTACTCACAAATTTTAGACAGTTAAAACAACTTAACATTCAGCAACATACATACTCCACGTTAAGGTTGCAGGTGACAAAAAAAAACAAAAAACCCTGGATTGGTCACTAGTCAATTAAAGGGCCACACGCCCACAGGGTGCTTACACTTAAAATAAGATACAAAAACATTTGAAACAAATACACTACAACCACCAGGGGGTGCTCCAGCTCCCCAAACACCCGACACAACAAACACAACCTCAAGTGCAGCAACACACATGTTTATTTACACAGGGAAAATGACTCCTTTTATTGGCTAACTGAAAAGACTGCAATATGCAAGCTTTCGAGGCAACTCAGGCCCCTTCTTCAGGCACATTCCTGAAGAAGGGGCCTCAGTTGCCTTGAAAGCTTGCATATTGCAGTGTTTTTAGTTAGCCAATAAAAGGTGCCATTTTGCTTGACTTCTCACTACATTCATAATGGCTAACATGGTACAACACCCTAGTACTATTTACACAGGGAAACACTTTCCAAATTGTTCCCCTCAGCAGCACAGTACAAAAGGACAAATCACAGCACTTCTTAATGTCTCTGCCTTCCTTCCCCCTCCACTACTCCTCCAGTAAGCTTCGTCCTCTTCGTCCCGACTCTGACTCTCAGAATGAAGGTGGGCAGCTCTCTTTATGCTGCACCTGAGAGTTCTCCAGGTGGCTCGTTAGAGATGTCTGGAACCACTCTCAGGTGTGGTGAAACCCCTAAGTAGGGCTCTGCAGCTTCTGCAGCTCCCCCTGGCAGAATCCATGGAACCCAACAGGGCTGAGTTGACAAACACCATTTCCCATATAGGCCTGTGGTAATCGGAGGCGCCTTTGCAGCCCCGGGGGGCTGCCAAGTAGCAGTTTGGGGGAGATAGTGGCCTTCAAAAGCCATCTACCCCTGTTTTTTCCTTTAAGGAGGTTTCCCAGCCAGGTAAAGATGCTGGCCGTCCCTCAAAACACAAACCAAATTCTTAAGTGGAACAGTACCAAAATTATTATATCAAAATCTAAAAGCATATAGCACTTACTTAACAGACTGAGAGAGACAGAGAAGTCTATCTGTTTTCTAAACCTGATTTATTTCAGGGCCACACAAGGCTAGAGCCTATCCTAACAGTACTGGGTGTAAGCCAGGAGCCACCCTTAAATGTTGGACCAGGCTATTGCAGCGTATGCTTGAGCACAGCACACAAGACAGCTTGTTTTGTGCAGAACTCTACATTTATGCGGGCAGTTTGCCAAACAATGTAAAATGCAGCTATTTATTGAGTGTCCAACATAACTTTGAAATTTTCATCCATAACTAAAATCAACATATAGACAAATATCAAAGAAGTTAACATAAACAAGTATACTTCAAAGCCTAAATATTGCAGATGAACTCAAAAAATACAAAACAATCAGCAAAAGAATACAGAGCATAGCAGTAATGCCTGCTATATGTGTCAATTTTGGCTGATTACATTTGATGTAGTAAATATAAAAGTAACACATCCAGCAGACGTGTAATGTCCTGGAAAAGCAGCCAATTATAATCTCACAGTAACTGACCTACTCACAGAAAAGCAGACTTTAATGTAATCCATTAAGGTGTAAATTGCTGTAGAGGACACAAATGAAATTTAAATTTAGACTCTTCCCAGTTTTTGTCTCATTAACGAAAACTAAAATGAAAATTGTCAGATCACTGATGCCCTCCAGCACCTTCATCTGGCAAATACAGCAATACAAATTTAAATATTATGTAAATTGTGAGCTTCACACACAGCCACCTAGTGCCCAAATATGTTCATTATGAACTTCACAAATGGAAACAGCAACATGGCCAGTTTAGAATCCCAAGGCTTTTAGGTGACAAAGGACAGGCCACAATAACACACAAGCATACTGTTTGTCAAGGAGTTGCACAACTGGAAGTCTTTTTAAAATGTAACATCCATTTGCTTAAACTTAATGCAGGCTGTAGTAAAAGGGGACAACAGAACCTTACTAGTTATTTGATTTGAGATTTGATTTAACAAACTAATCAAAAACTGAAATGTAAATTAAAACTAAATCTTTCCAAAATTTTCTTAAACCTAGAATAACACTGACTGTTCCATAAGAACAAATAATGTAATTGTCTTCCAAAAGTAATGTCCAGTGTGACAGCGTGGGCTTCATAACAGACAGTCAAGGCTCGACTCCTGCCTATTACAACTCAGCCCCCAGCAGGTCCGTGGTTTCCCAGCACACATGGGATACCATTGTCAATCCTGATGTCAAAGCTGACGCACTGTGTGATCAATGGTATTCAGAAGCAGTTCTTGTATAATAACAGCCAACCGTGGATCAAAAGGGAACTTCAGAAAAAGCTAAAACTGTTTCCGGAACAGATGGGAGCACATGACAAAACTCTAACTAAGGGCAAAAGAAAAATCAAAATTGTGGAATTAAAAAAAAAAAAACCACACTAAATACACACAAATTATTTGAAAACTGACAATCAGAATATGCAAGAAACAAATATTTAGGAATAAGAGCATGTTGAAAGCTCCCTCAAATAATGCCCAAATTGTAAATAAAAAAGAGCATGCCACCATGTGAACCACAGAGGAGTGGCCAGTAATGGTCTTTGCAAATATTAAAAGAAGTTCCACTTGTTTGCTTGAATCAGTACACCTTGTTAGCAGTGAGCACTGAAGAAGCTGATTACGTTTTGATCTTAATCCATTTGTTATCTCTCTGTATTTACAGGGCAGTGACAGTGAGTATGAAGTTGACCAAAACCGACAGAAGACGCACTCCTTTGTAAATCACTATATCAGTGATCCAACTTACTACAATTCCTGGCGACGACAGCAGAAAGGAATTTCACGTGCACAAGCCTACAGCTACACAGAGAGTGACTCTGGAGAACCTGAACACTCTGTGCCTCCTCCACCTCTCCCCCCGCTACCCCCATTGCCTCCACAACTCAACAGTGCCCCTCAGTCGCAAGGCCAAGGCAGTCTCTTCAGACCCAAGGGCAGCCGGACTCCCACACCCCAGCAACAGCCCTCAAACCCACCCAGCCAACACAACACTCTCTACAGGCCACCAAGTAGCCTGGCACCAGGATCTCGAGCCCCTATTGCTGGATTCTCATCTTTTGTTTGACAAAACTTGACTGCATTCTCTAGAAAACTAATAGCCTGCTCTTTTTTTTTAAAATTGATTTTATGATTAATTATATTTTGTTTTTTTCTTAAGAAAACACAAGTATATTTTTCCCACAAGTATATGTATGAGTTTGTGTTGGAAAGCTGGAGAGTTTCCACTTAAACATTACTGCAGCCTTTGATGGCTTGGGTGAAATGGCATGATTTGTTTCATTTGAATTTTTTTTTTTTTTTTTTGGGGGGGGGGGAAGATGGAGTAGAGAGTGTTCTGCATTACTGCTCCTATGAGGCAATCATATTCTTAAAATATTACATATTTATAATACAAAAAAAGACATCTTACTGGAGCCTGGATCTCAGAATATAATCACGTAAAGAGAGAGAGAGTGAGAGAGACGAAACAAACAAAACAGAAGTGAAAATCATGTTAAACAAAACAAAAAATCAATGTGTGGACAGGAAACTGTCACATCCATGGAAACCAAGACTTGTGGTTTTTATCACCCAGCATCTGATGTTTGCATTGTGATTGGTTGGATTTTTAAGGAGTGATTTCTGGACTTCAGAAACTCTACACTGGAGATCCAGTAGTGAGTAAAACTGCTGGAGCAAGTGTGCTTTGTTTTATCTTCTAATCCCACCTTGAGATCAGTCCCTCCTGCTACTGAAATTTACTCCAAAAACAGGATGAAATTACTGTATCTTGTCTATTTATCTGAGGTGTGCATCAATTTAAATATTGTGATTCAAATCATCCTTAAGGTGTAAGGCAATTTAATTATGATATTTTGCTGTTTGATAATAGTGCCTCCAGTGGCTGGTTAATGGGATTGCAATTTTTGGGAGGGCTAGGAAGTTTTTCAGTGTTCTTGTTTGGACAAAAGCCAAATTGATACTTTCTTGCAACTCCACTGTCTATTTATCTCCACATGCTGTTATAAAGACCCATCTGCATTTTCTATTTTTCTGTAGGGACAAGTGGTTGATTAGGACTTAAATGTTGCAAATAGCAACAGTCTACTGAAGAACTGTGGTTTGTGAAGTAATGAAATCCAACTTTATTTTCATATTGTAATGTGTTTCCGTTTTATTTTTTGTCTTTTTTACACAATTAAGTAGTATGCCATGAAGTGCACTTTCACTGAAACTCATGAACCAGAAAGGTCGCACTGTGCTGAAAAGAGTCCTGAACTTGAAAATATTTGGCAGTTGCATTGTTTCATCATACAGAAAGACTAAAGCGGATTATTCCAAGTATTGAACAGAATCCAGCATAGAGAAATGAAAACTCCTTAGTCACCAGAGGGCCATTGCAAAATATGACAGCTGTCACAGTGTTGCCCTTCAGAGGAAGTCGAGGATCACTCGAAGGTTCAAAAATATTTCAAATGTCAATATTAAAAGTATTCATTTTTAAAATGTGAGTTCTAGGGACTGCAAGCTTAAAGGTAAAGTGAAAGTACTAGATCAGGTGTGTTCATCTCAGACCCTGGAGAGCAACAATTGCTGCAGGTTTTCATTTCAACCGTTTTCTTAATAAGTAGCCAATTACTGTCAGTAATTAAACATATCCTAATTTTAATTGACCTGCATTTTAGGAGTCAAAATCCTCATTTGTTTTCCCCATAAACAATAAAGAGATACAAAGCAAACCAACAGTTGACCAAGTAACTCTGATATCAAATTCATTTCCTGGCAGGACAGCATTTTCTTCCTAAAAAATGTCTTAATTAGAAGCTATTTCTTGCTGTTAATAAATACAGAGCTTCTTAATGTTTTCATTCTGCCATATTTTGTTGTTCTCTTTTTTTCTGATGGCACCATCAAAATATTCTGGATTCCAGAGCAAATAGATATTTTGGACATTCTTTACAAATGTATTTTTATTAAAGCAGACATTGTGTGATTGTCACAGAGGTGCAAGTGGGATCAGGATAGCTAATCGTTAGTTGGTTTGCTTTGCACCTCATTTTTATTTGGCTACTGTTTAAGGAAACAAAAAACAATGAAAGGTTCTAAATCGTAAAAGGCAAGGAATGTCTACAGCCACAGAGGCCCTCCAAGATCTGAGTTTAACACTGCTGGACTAGATGCTAGTTGCAGTGTTAGTGATAATTAGACAAAATTGGTCTGTCGCATGCTTTTTCACCTCTAAGCGCCTTTCTTCCAGCTGTAATGATACACAGTGGTCTCCACCACCGACCCTCAGCTGTTCCAGAAAGATGAACGGCCCTGGGACTTGCCAAGCACTAAGCCAACAACTTGACTCAGTTTTACTTTTGTGGACAGATTTGCCTTTGTAGAAGAATGATAAAGTCAGGATGGCAGCAGCCTGCTGCTGAGGTCTGAAGAGCCTCCGGTGGGTTGTGATAAAGTGCCTTGAGTAACGCCAGCATGGATAATGCCAGACCTGGAGAATAGGAACTGCAATTGAATGAAATTAAAAGCAAGAGTGATTGTGCAATGAAATCAGGATTTTGTTGTTTTTACATTTGCTAAACTCTACAATATTTGCAAAATGGTTAGATATGATTTTTTTGTGGCCCCACCTTATTTTAAATCTCAATGAATACATGTTTAGTTGAGCACTTTTTGAATATCCTACAAACCTGAACTGGAGCTAGGCAGGTAAGGAAAATGGATGAGTGTACTTGTAAACTCAGATGGAGGCTTAGGCCATTAATGTCCGTAAGGAATAAAAAAGGATGAACAAAGAACTTAAGAAAGGCCATCAGTATGAGCTCTTTGCTTCAGCACCTCTGTCATTTTTGAGTTGACGTGAGACTGAGACAAAACTACAGAACAATTTGAAGTCTGGACTCAGTCAGGAGAGTGATGAAAGCTGAGATATGAAGTCACCTTGTGTCTGGATTTTGTTCAGCAGCCCACTTAGAAAATGCACCAGTTTACCTCCTCTTGGCCAAAGTAATGAACAACTGTATGCTTTCAACTATCAATGCTAACATTTCCAAATCAGGGATGAAAATACAGTGTGGTAGATGACTGGAGATATTAAAATTGTTCATAGAGTAACTTTATTAAAATGTAAAGACTTTGAGGAGCTCATTGAAATTTCAATCTAGTTACTAACTAAACAGCTACTGTGTCTACATCTCAAATGTATTTACTAGCATCATCCTAAAGTTTACATAACATTATCAAATCCACTTAATGCCATTCAGGCTCAGGAGGGCTGAAGCTTTGCTGAGCAGCACTAGGCTCAATGCTTGAAAATCATGGGCGCAGCGACACTTGTCCAGTGTTGCATTTAGAGTGGACAGTCACCATAACCTTCACATCTTTGGAGAAAATGGAAATAAAAACAGACAATCCAGAAGAAAAGATATGCGGACATAAGAAGAATGTGCACACAGACAACAACTGGGCACAGAATTTGAACCTGGGACACTAGGAGTGTGTCTTCAGAGAAAATAATTGTTCATATCCATGTTTTTATTTTCATGAATTCTATAAAGAAATGGCAATATACTGTTAACACCAAAAAGAGAAGTACTACTGTACATGTAACAAAAGGAGAGGAATGTAAAAGACCCAGTTCCTTGCTGTATTCATACAGCTGGCACTCCAGAACACATTTCATAAGTCAGCCATGCATGTGCCTTTATTATTTGCTGATGGGATTTTGCTTTCTTTTTAAATATTTGGTGCTCTGTGGCCATTATGGGTACCTGGAGTAGCTTCTCAGCAATTAAGGTGTTGTGAGCAGCCATGTTCTCAGTCTCTCATTTTTTATGCTCATTCAAGGAGACACAAGTAGAAGTTTTCAAGCTCCATCTCTGAGCTTCTTGTCTCTCTGTGAGTGTTCTGTGCTGTCTCCCCCCCATATGACCCCTTAAAACAAAGAGTCTTTCCTGTAAAAATAGTAAAGGTGGCACTAATGCCACCTGACTTGACAGCCTCCCTTTTAGTAAGATCGCACAAGGGAGGAACCTTTTGACAACATATACAATATGTTCAGTGGACATCAAAAGTCAAAATAATGATACTGACATTTGTGATTTTGTTGAATTCAAAACAAATAATGTCAAATTTTATTTTTTACCTTAATGAGATCATGTGATCAAAAAAATATTACAGTGAAAATCGTAAGGATCATTTTAAGAAAAAAGGATGCCATTGCTCACTAGTGAAAAGTCAGTATTTCCAAACCCATATAAGTTTTGCACCAAGAAATATTAACTCTCCCAAAATCGTATCTTAAAATGTGTGGGTGGGACTGGACCGCCTGTCTGCCTGGGCTGGATTGGGCTTGCCAACTGGGATCCCGAGTTGTTTTGTAGTGTGGTGGGTGTGGCAACACGCTCTACCAGTGCATGCGCCCCAACCTGACCTGACCTGACCTGACTTGTCAAGTTCTGAACCTTTACCATTTACACACATAAACATGTTTTTTTGCGCAAAGCCATCAATACTCATTACCCAAAGAACCTGCTGCCAGGTATGATAGTGCCAGCATCCAGCTATGGGCTTATCTTCAGTTCAGCAGGAACATGTCAAGAGAGGTGATCATAATTCACTTTAAATATAAAGATTTTTTAGTGCATAACCTGCTGCCTTCTGTATGAAAGCTAAAGTTGAAAAAAGAATTGTACCTTTCTTCATGGAAACAGTCTGCAGCACATTGACGTTTTCAACCAAGTAAGATTCATGTCCTGGAATATCCCAGTCAGTCAATCACATTGAAAATAGGCTGATTCACCTAAAGAGGATACTATGCATAGGCTATTACTCACTGACAATCTGACTGAATTCCTCTGCAAAACAAAGTGGTATACTCTACAAAGTCCTAAAGTGCTATGTTGGTAGAAAATGGAATTGTGTGAAATGTATTCACAAAATGAAGGCATCCTTAAGCAGCCAAGGTATGTTTGATATTGTTTCACTTGTTCTTAATTTTCCAATCACAATTATGTAGGACATAAGGAAGGAACCAACCTGGGGTATGATGCCAGTCCATCACTGGTGACAATAACATATGTAGCCACACTCACTCATACAAGGGACGTTTATATTAGCGTACTAACCTAGCATTCCTGTCTTGAAGCTATGCGAAGAAAACCATCTTAGCATTGAGAGAATCTGCAAGGTTAAGAAAGATCCTGGGAAAGTAAAGAAGTTGCCACACATAAATCAACAATACAGAGTAAACTACATTGCCACAGAAGTCTGTCATATCTTGTATTCATTTTTTGATTTAACTGTTCACTCTTTTATTTCCTCTAGCATCTTTTACAGCACATCAAACTTGACTACGATTCAGTTAATTTTGCAAAGGGAGCTAAATAAAGAATAGACTACTTTGACGAACTGCTCCAGAGTTCAGAGCCTGTAAGTTGTTTTACTTTTGTGTTAAAGAAGAGAGACCTGTAAGCATATGCATGTATTAAACAGGCTGGATTTGTGCAAACAATACTAGTAAGACATAAGATAATGATGTAATTTTGTATTTTATATAAGCCCATACCGTACACTTTTCAGATCTAAGCAGTACACAAAAGTGAATCTTGCATGGTTCTTAATGTGAACTTGCACACCCAAGCTATTCAAAGCACAACCTCCAGTTCTCTTTTTTTTCCTTAATACTATAAGGTTACTTTCCTAACAAAAAGCAACACTACCATTAATGATAACCTAAGGTGCCGTGTCTAAAGATGCTAATATTTTGCTTTAAGTATTACATCACCTAATACTTTGATATACTTCACTTTTTTAAAAAGATTTAGTCATTCAGAAATAAAATGTATGAGCAGTGAGTTTCACCTGGGAACCCAGAAAGGCTGAGGAAAACATGATGCATCAGTCTGACATGCAGAGTCTTGGCAGTAAAAGTGCCTTATGAATCAAAGTTACTGCCAGTTATGCGTTCAGGATGAGTACTGAAAACAAAGGGATCCTTTTGAAAAATGACTCGTATTGTAACGCTGACTGTGTCCTGCAGCCATTTCTCTACACCTGGATTCACACCAAGGAGTTTAAGTATATCACAAAATGTGCATTGGTTTGAAGATGAACACCACTGGAAATATAATTACAGAAGGACTGATGAGAAATATAAATCTAATGCAAAACAAGAAATCTACTTCATCACTGGACCTTCCTTACATGAATGGCTTGCCTACTTTTGAACCTCTGGAATATCATCAAAACCCTTCCCTAAATCACATTCCTCTATTTTTCCCTCCAGTTAACCTTTACCACAGCCCTCTTCTCAACTTCAGTATAGAAAGCTACAGGACACAGGAGGATACTTCTGGTCTTCTCATGGTCATTTTTCATTACAAAGACACCATACAGGAACCCCCTCAATTAGCCCTTGGTGCGCCTTCATCCCTGACCCCTAACGATGCAAGTCTACAGAGCCAAGCACCACTTCTTCTACTCCGATGCACTGAAGAAAACTGAAAAATGTTCTCCTGTGTCTGCTTTTTTTCTTCTTCTTTTCTGTGTATTGTTTTTTTAATCTTATATTTCTAAGGTGCATGTGTTAAGTTAATTAGGTGTTAGTTAATCTGTCCTATGGGAGTTAAGACAAAGTCCTGCATTGTGGTCAGTGCCTCCAGGGTCTCAAAGGATTAATGAATGGATGGATGGATAATTATTGTAATTTCTGCCAATTAGCGTGCTCAAGTAAATGATACTGAAGTTGCAGCTATAATTCAATTTAATAATCATTTGTATCAGTATCTGCTTTTCA
Organism: Polypterus bichir lapradei; assembly: GCA_026402145.1. NCBI lineage: Eukaryota > Metazoa > Chordata > Cladistia > Polypteriformes > Polypteridae > Polypterus > Polypterus bichir. The sequence continues at coordinate 13,939,170 of JANRMT010062846.1, read as the reverse complement.
TTAATTCTCACTAGTGTGATACAATTAAGGGAACAGACTATTCACAGAGAAAAAGGTAAGACAATGAGGAACACTGTGGTAATTGTTCTGATTAGAGAATGGATGGTTTTGAGGCACAACAATGTTTCAAGAAATAAGATTTTTTACTCATGACTCAAGGCCATTCAGTTCATGCCTGATAATCAACTCATTGTAAAATCCCATCCAGACATTTCTTTAAAGTCCTTGGCGAATCCAGTTTATCTGTATGACTCCCTAATGTGTTAACAATTTTGAAGAACTTTTCTGTGACTATTGTTCATTTTAATTTCCATTAATGCCCTTATGTATGTAATTTATTGACTTTATTGATGTATTTGATAATTCTGAAGACCCAGTACAGAGGTCCAGTTCAGAGCGTCTAGCTTAACAGAACAGGCCCTGGTTTTAATCCAGGCAGGCACTTTGGTGTTCTTCTAATACAACGCTGTCTTTTTGGAACAGGGAGATAAGAACAGTGCACAGTATTCCAGGTGTGGCCCCATTAGCTCAAGTATAACATCCATTTTATTTTGAAAAGCTAATCATTTTATTCTTCTTTTTAACTGGTTCTGCGTATTCCCTGAATAACACGAAAGGTGATTTAAATAAGCCTTTAAATCCCTCACGGTTGGTTTCTCATAAGTCATTTGTGTGGTTTGAAAGTCTAAATAAACTAAGCTTTATGCTTCATTTTTTCACATTTATCAGCTACTGAAGTTTCATGTTCTAAAACATTTGAAGAGTTTGTTGGCTGTCAATTTGCATAACCTCAACTAGCAGTTCTATTCAGTGGTTCATCACACATGGGCTAAATGTTTTTTGAAATTAGGGCTCTGTGCCTTGCTTGTGCAAAGGCATGATATTTACAGCAACCAAGAGATAAACATTGCTTGGATTAGAAGATGCATTGGGCATGGGTATGACAGGCATAGTTCTTCAGTGTTGATGAGGCGTAAGAAACTGTAAACGTCAACAGGGCAAAAAAGAGGTTGCAGATTAATGATTGCAAGGTTTGCTCTCTATAACAAGAAATTTCTAGAATGGAGATGAAAGCAATGGGGATAATATGGAGATAACAGAGTTAACTAAGACATCCAGGATAGGATAATTACAGATTCCAAATTGGCACCTGTGTGAGTGCCTGCGGTTGATTACCCTCTTATACCCCATGATGCCAGATGGACACCAGTCCTGCATGGCAATCAACTGGATTAAGTGTTCTTGAGAATGTATGCCTAATGTAGTATGGGCCCCATTATACTCTTGATATATGCTACAGACTCAGGAGGACACTGTACAGAGTGTATGATAAACTGCTAGCAGCCCAGGACATCTTAATTCTTGCACGATTAGTATAATCTGGGTGGGGACTATGTACTCCAACTTTTTTTTTATAATAGTTAATCCTTTTTTTTAGAATTGGCTAGTTCATGCTTGTAAATCAATCCTTTATTTACCTAACATTCTTCCTTTTACTATAGTTGTACATTTGGAACACACCTTTACCGAAGGCAACCTACAAGATCAGGCTACATTACTATTGTTCACATACAGTTAAAGCAAATTAAAAATGAGTGACTTGCTTGGGGTCACAATGGGAGTTGGTGGCAAGAACTGAGCCAGCAACCTTGTGGTTTAAAGTTCACTATCCCAGCCATTACAGTACACCCCTGCCTTACTGTTCATGTCACTTTTTTTCTTTTCCTCTGTCCTTTCGTTTCAGTAAGTTCTTTCTTAATAAAATTTAATTTCTGATGGTAACACATGCACGTACATGATACTGTACTTGAGTTGGCCTTTTCGCCAGATAAACATGATCAATTAACTACTAACTGCTTCAGTGTGCAGTCATTCATTTCACAATGATGGCAAACAAGGACCCTACCAGGTTATGTACCTTTGAAAGTAATCCTTCACATTACCATACAATTAGGACTGTAAGATGATGTATTTAAAAAGAAATTACATTTAAAAAAGTAAAAATACACACACATTATATATTACTAGGGGGCTTTGCCCCCTGCTTGCTTCGCTCGCCATCCACCGGGCGGGTGCTACACACTAGCCACTTCACGGCTCTGCCGCTCGCATATGGAGAAGTGGATGTACAATTTAAACAGATTGTTATTTTCATGGGAGTTGTTACATATGCATGATAGAACTAACTATATTACATTACAGCGAGTAATTAACCATAGTAAAAAATTTTAAAACTCAATTTTGTAAAAAATTGAGAGGTATTCATTGTGTTATACGTTTTCATTCCGTTTGACTTTGAAGTTAACATGCAAATACTTTTTAAACTTACACTTTTACTGTAAAACTTCAGTAAAAACAATATTTGGAATTAACTTTTCGTCAATATCGCATTCAATTTTGAGTCCTTGTTTGGAGTTGCATCGTGACAATGCAACATATAACTGCCCGTGAGTGAATATCATTTCTTTCTCTATAATAAAAAAAAACAACTTTTTTGATTTATAATTCATAGCAAAAGCTAGGTACTACATTACTTTTCTTGTCGCCTGTTACAATTTTGCATGTTAGAATTGTTCGACCAATTTGGAATACAACTAACCTTGTCCTATTGCATAGCCCATCATTCATACATAAATTAAGCAATAATATCCTTCTTTCAACAGTAATTCGGCCCGTAGAAGACCAAACGGTGTTAACAGTTGTAGATATTCAACGGGATTTTGTAAGTTGATGTTTTCATCTTCCACAACATCACCACCAACTGTTTCAGCATTGTCTATTGATAAGCATTTAACCAATTTGCCATGTAACTGATAGACAATTTTCACGTTAATTTGTTTGACTTCATCGTTTCTTCTGTTGATAACCCTTCAGGATGAAATTCTTCAATGAGATTTGGACATAATAAATCTTGTTTTATTGGGAAATTAAAGTGTGGAAAACGTAAAAATTTATAAGAGCTGAGAGCAAAGCGAACTGTGTCTGACAAAAGCATTCACACTAATGAGAAGTGAGAGGACCGCGGGCATGGGGCATTAACATGAAATGGTTGAGAGGAGGGCGGGACTTGAAAAAATCCCTTGGCGATATATTCATCTTAAGATTTCTTTTATAATAGAGACATATATAAATAAAATAGTCAAAAACGTGCAGGCCTGGGAAGTGTCTCACAGGTACTGGTTTCTGTTTTATCCAGAATAGAGGACCAGTGACCTCACTTCCATCACAAATGTCGCAAGCCCCACCTCTTCCGGTCACCAGCATGTATAAATCACGCCAATGCGAAAGTCAGCATTCATGCTGCGTTTATATGTTATCTGAGCTTTTGGAGCTCCAACTTGTAACATTTCACCTTCCCATTCTAATGGGTCCACATGAATTTTTGCTCAGGCCCTCTGAGAAACGTGAGATCGCTGTTCATTTGTTACTTTCATTAAAAAAAAAAAAAAAAATTAAAGATAAACTGGATTTGTTTCTGTGAAAAAAAAAAAGCAAACGAGACATATTAAATGTGTATCACTTCACTCCACATACAGTTCAATCACAAAAATGGCATTTCTGGTTGACCAGGTTACATTTTTTTATTTTACACAATTAACTAAGCTGAAAAGTCAGGGCTGCACCACAAATGTGAGAATTCAGGTAGCTTTGTTTTCTCCAAATCATCCAACTCATAGCTCTGTAGAACATTCATGTGCAATTTCTGACTCGGAAACTCATATTTATTGCTTGTGTGATAGCACATGAATGCAGTTATCAGTCTTGGACCTACTTTGGGAGACGACAGAGCTCTGATTCTGAAAGTATTTTGTTTTCTCATTTGCAGCTCAAAAGAACAAGTATAACAACAACAAAAGTCAAACCCTTTTAGTTTTTTTTTCCTTTATTTACAACAGGACATCAAATGGGGTGCTCAGACGGCACCCCACTTCTTTCCCTTTGATTCTTTGTCCTTTTTACATCTTATGTTGAAATGACGCTGACAAGTTGCATCAGCCTGGGGATACATCACCACCACTATGAGATGGCATTCCGTCATGTAAATGAGCATCTTTAAAGTCGGCTGCAGGGGTGCCAACAAAAATGGCAAACCTGCAAAGTCATATGTGAATTCCAACTTGTGCGACAAGTTCTTTTTTTAGGAGTGTGGGCTACCCAAAAGAGCCACGTTACCAGCCAAAAAAATCCATTTGGTACTCAGCACTGCTCTATATAGACGTTTAGACCATTTCCCAAAATGCTTCTACAGATTCCTCTCCAGCAGCTGTTTGGTAAACAGCAGATTAGGACTTAGGAGAGGAATTAGTGCAGCTTTAGGAGTCACTCAGAAAGGATGTCTCTAAGTAAGAAAGACTGGACTCAGAACAGATTCGGGGCAGGGTGAACAGATTACAGTCATAAAGGATTAAATGAAGGCGAAATTTGTCAAAGCCGGTTGACCATATAAATCTCTGGCTACTTCTGGTGAAAAAGAGGACAGGCAACAGTGTGGGTAATCTGAGGACCTCCCAGGACGTCTTTCAAAAGAGCAGTGACCAAGAACAATTTCAAGTAAGTACAGTATACCATTATAACTGTGTGTCTAAACACATTGGCATCTTAAAAGAGTAAAAGAAAAAAGAAATCTGGTCGAATTCCAGTGAGAAGAGTGATGACACATCAAGGTAACCCTTTTCAACATATAATTTCCAATGAAAACATTCTTCATTTTTATATACTTCTGTATCCATAGATCCATCCATTACTACCCTTTCAAAACCATGGATCCAGTTCAGGGACACAGGAAGTTGTTCCTATTCAGAAAGCATTAGGCGTAAAGCAGAAAGTAGACCTGGATGAGGAGTCACTTTATTGTAAAGCCCACTTATGCACACAACCACGTTCAGTTACATTGGGCCAATTAACCTAACCTTTATGTCCGCAGTTATAAAATATAGAGATCACATTAATTCATTAATTTACTGTGCTATTCTGCTGTGTATGGTACAGTGGTAAAGTAGTTGGTGCAGCCACCTCACAGACCCAGCAATCTGGGTTTGAATCTCACGCCTGCTCATTGTCCACGTGGGCATTTTCTCCCAATTCCAAAAGACGTGTGTTAGAGTAATTGGCCCTGTGCGGGCGTGTAGGTAACCGGATGCTACAATAGTCTTCCACTTTGTCCAGAGCCATTTCCTGCCTTGCACCCATTACTGCCAGGATTGGTTCCAGCCCCTGAAAGCATACATTGAATTAAGCAGGTTTGAAAATGTTATGTTAAATTATTCAATTGTTCTTTACTTATTTAAACTTTAACATAAAATAGTAACATTTCATGATTATGTCTTGTATTTATTGTTTATTTCAAAAAGTACCTATGTTTACTATGTAAATTGCTTTGTGATAGTCTTCAAAATAAACACTGATTGATAGTCTGAAAACATAAGAGGCACAGCTCTTAAAAAGATGGCTAAGATGACTATCTACATAATGAACAATATTGTTCCCAGGATAGGTTCTAGATTCTAGACTCCAGGCCCGGACCTGGATAAGCCGGTACCGAAAATAGATTCATTAAAAAAAGTGTACATTAATGTATTCCATTCACCCATTTTCCAAACTTCTATCCCAGCAAATATTAGATCCAAACCAGGAACAATCTGTGGACAGGGAGCCAGCACTTCCCAGGGTGTATACACACACACACACACGGATATGAGAGGTGTTCTATAATAGAGAGATAGATAATAATATGTCTTATTTATATAGCACATTTCCCATACATTAATAAATATGAAAGATATCATATCATAGATAGATATTCTTTTTATTTTTTTAAAAACCACCTTTATTGAGATAATAATTAAACAACTAACATCACACAATCGGTATAACTAACTATATGACAGAAACAAAATGTTCTTTTCATTATGCTATTATTATGAATGATTTCTGAAGCAGAGGGAGGGAAAAAATTAGAACACAAAGTGCAACTCCTCAGCACATTCACATCATTGACACACCATATATGCCTAAACTTTTCTATATTCTTTGCAGATTTCTAAAATTAAAATCCACTGAAATTCTTCTTTTTTTTAAACTCCCCTTATAATAAAAACCCCATTTAAATCTTGAAGCCCAGACCCACTAATCTTAATTTTTCATATTTTCCACATGCTGAGTTTAGATTGACCTATAAAAAAGTTTACAGTGCTCATATTTGCTCTCAGTTCTTTTTGTTAAATGTTAAAGTCTCATGCAAAACATAAAACATGGGAAAACTCTCTGAGACATCACAAAAAGGACAAGCATCAGAATGCCCAGGGCTAATTATTGCCAAAAAGGAGTTCACCACTAGTAGGCCATGTAACTGCCTCCACTGCATATCCCCCATCCTGTTAGCCAAAGGTGGCTTGTACACCGATCACTATGCTGGCTTCACTCCATCTGGAACAGTAATCTTATTCCATAGATAGACAGATCGATAAGGAGGATAGGCACTATATGATTGATAGAAAGATAAGGAATAAAGGCACTATATGATAGATAGATAAGGAGGATAGGCACTATATGATAGATAGATACAGAGATACAGTGGTGCTTGAAAGTTTGTGAACCCTTTAGAATTTTCTATATTTCTGTATAAATTTGACCTAAAACATCATCAGATTTTCACTCAAGTCCTAAAAGTAGATAAAGAGAAACCAGTTAAACAAATGAGACAAAAATATTATACTTGGTCATTTATTTATTAAGGAAAATGATCGAATATTACATATTTGTGAGTGGCAAAGGTATGTGAACCTTTGCTTTCAGTATCTGGTGTGACCCCCCAATAACTGCGACTAAACGTTTCCGGTAACTTCTGATCATTCCTGCACACCGGCTTGGAGGAATTTGAGCCCATTCCTCTGTACAGAAGAGCTTCAGCTCTGGGATGTTGTTGGGTTTCATCACATGAACTGCTCGCTTCAGGTCCTTCCACAACATTTCGATTGGATTAAGGTCAGAACTTTGACTTGGCCATTCCAAAACATTAACTTTATTCTTCTTTAACAATTCTTTGGTAGAACGACTTGTGTGCTTAGGGTTGTTGTCTTGCTGCATGACCCACCTTCTCTTGAGATTCAGTTCATGGACAGATGTCCTGACATTTTCCTTTACAATTCTCTATTATAATTCAGAATTCATTGTTCCATCAATGAAGGCAAGCCGTCCTGGCCCAGATGCAGCAAAACAGGATCAAACCACGATACTGCCACCAGCATGTTTCACAGATGGGATAAGGTTCTTATGCTGGAATGCAGTGTTTTCCTTTCTCCAAACATAACACTTTTCATTTAAACTAAAAAGTTCTATTTTGGTCTCATCCGTCCACAAAACATTCTTCTGATAGCCTTCTGGTTTGTCCATGTGATCTTTAGCAAACTGCAGAAGAGCAGTAATGTTTTTTTTGGAGAGCAGTGGCTTTCTCCTTGCAACCCTGCCATGCACACCATTGTTGTTCAGTGTTCTCCTGATGGTGGACTCATGAACATGAACATTAGCCAATGTGAGAGAGGCCTTCAGTTGCTTAGAAGTTACCCTGGGGTCCTTTGTGACCTCGCCGACTATTACACGCCTTGCTCTTGGAGTGATCTTTGTTGGTCGACCACTCCTGGGGAGGGTAACAATGGTCTTGAATTTCCTCCATTTGTACACAATCTGTCTGACTGTGGATTGGTGGAGTCCAAACTCTTTAGAGATGGTTTTGTAACCTTTTCCAGCCTGATGAGCATCAATAACTCTTTTTGTGAGGTCCTCACAAATCTCCTTTGTTTGTGCCATGATACACTTCCAGAAACATGTGATGTGAAGAGCAGACTTTGATAGATCCTGTTCTTGAAATAACACAGGGTGCCCACTCACAGCTGATTGTCATCCCACCGGACTTGAATTTCACCTTCAAACTAACTGATCATCCTAGAGGTTCACATACTTTTGCCACTCACAAATATGTAATATTCGATCATTTTCCTCGATAAATAAATGACCAAGTATAATATTGTTGTCTCATTTGTTTAACTGGTTTCTCTTTATCTACTTTTAGGACTTGAGTGAAAATCTGATGATGTTTTAGGTCATATTTATGCAGAAATATAGAAAATTCTAAAGGGTTCACAAACTTTCAAGCACAACTGTAGATAGATAGATAAGGAGGAAAGGCACTATATGACAGATAGATAAGAAATAAAAGTATTATATGATAGATAAGGAGGAATTGCACTATATGATAGATAAGGGGGAAGGCACTATATGATAGAAAGATGGATAGATTAGGAAAAGCACTATATGACAGATAGATAAGGAATAAAGGTATTATATAATAGATAGATAAGGAGGAATTGCACTGTATGATAGATAAGGAGGAAAGGCACTATATGATAGATCCTGTACTTTATTTGTCCCCAAGGGCACATTAAACCTTTACAGAGCCTCAATGCTGATATTAGCACTGCCAATTTCTTAACCTTCAAGTCTTTGGACTATTGGAATAAACTGAAGCACCTGGAGGAAAACCGTACAAAAATGGAGATAACATGCAAACTCGCCATGCCTTGAACACATTAATATATATTTTAACAAAAGACATTTCTGAAAACCTACCCTATCTAATTTACAGTCAAAGGTGTAGATGGAGCGATTCCTGGACGGGACGCCAGTTGAGGAGAACTGGCGTATGGGGGTGTTAATCTTTTGTACATTTATACCCCAAATTATATGCGTATTCACACATAGTGAAATTCTGTTGAATGGCAACAGTTTTAACAATAAAGAATAATGGATACATTTGGTGGCAAACTAACTAAAAAAAATCGTTCATCGAATTTATAGCAGCAATCTGAACGTTGTCTGTATGTCTGCAGCCTGAGCTTATTCTGTTGTTTTGCTTAGCTTTTGCTCACGAATTAACGCGTCTCTTTGCATATTATTTGAATATGCAAGCTTGAGCTATCGCTGGCTGGGGTTTTATCGCGTCTTACGCGACATCGAAATTCTTTCGAGCCCTCTGGGAAGTCCCGCGACTTTTATTTCTAGAAACCATTAAACGTCCAGCGGCCTCGTGCGTCTTTAAGAGCGCGGGCTACGAAATGATGATTCACGAGCGCCACCGCAGTGTGAGTTGGGAGGTGGGTTTGCGCACGCATGCGCGGATGGCATAGAGTGGCACACTTGAAGCAGTTTTCATATTTGGCACGGAGACGACCGAGTGCTCTGATGTTTGACTTCGCACGTTGGTTAGGAAGGCGGTAGAAAAAAAAGTTTAACTGAGTGAGGCCATTATAATTCTACATTCCCAAGGACTGGATAAAGCAAGTGAAGAATTCAAAACTGAGACAAACGCCGTAAACTTAAACTTGGACTTTGTGGCGAGCGGTGAAGTGCTTTGGAGACATGGTCGCATCTTCGTAGGGTAAATCATTGGAGAAGACAGACTCGGGGTAAGTGTTGTGCTTTATTTCTGAATTGCGTCCGTTTTTTGCTTTATTTCAGCATGTTGTGTGCCGTGTCATTATAGTCGCGGAAAATGCAGCTTTGGTAAGAGTGAGTAAGGAAGGCAGGCAGGGAGGGAGGGAAGGAGAGAGAGAGACGAATGAACCTACAGACCTTTTATCCTTTGTTCCAGGCTACCAGTGAAGGAGAGCTCCCTAGACTCGTAGTCACTCCGCACGCTCACGAGTCTTTATGAGCCGAGCGGCTGGGCTTTTGTTTAAAGGGGAGACACCCCATTCGACAGTCACAAACGACGGTTTTAAGTCCTCGTGGAGAGAGAACTGAGCATCGCGGAGCCGCCGCAGTGTGCTGGCGCAGAGAAGCCTGGGCGCCGGGCGTGGAGCGGTGGGAGAGGGAGTGTCCTAAGGAGCCAGACGAATCCCGCTCTGTACGTCGCTTTATATTTAATCCCCGCTGAAAGATTTGTTACTTTATGTTACCACAGTAACGGATGTCATTGTGCACTTTCGATGTGTTGTGTCGGGATGCATCCGCCTTTTTCCAATTTTCGGGTGTGAGATCGATCCTCAAATCGTTCCAGTTTTTATTTTAGAAGTATAAGGAGCAATATCTCAGTACTGCGACATGTTAACCTGAGTGGCCGGACTGTATAGGTGCCTAAAAACTGACACGCCGAGGATGCTGAGTGTTTGCTGTTAGTCCTCATTTGACGGTTAAACAGACTGCTTGGTGCTATCACACCGCTTGGCTACAATGTATGCAAATCATTTTTTTTTCTCAATAGATTCTGGGAAGGAGGAGAGTGTGCTTCCCCCCGGGTTTTGGGCTTTCCCAAAGGATACGTTTTTACAAGCACCGATGGCTCATTTAATAAA
>JANRMT010062846.1:13845805-13923821 GCA_026402145.1 Polypterus bichir lapradei | reverse complement strand
GAATGTTGAAAAACTGGCCCTGATACAAGTGATGGCTGTCTCTCACTAGGGCACAGGGCTGTCTTCATGGAGGAATGCAAACTACATCCTCTCCTTTATTTTTTTTAACCCTCTTGTCAGTAGAGTTTTGCACATTCTATTTGTTTCCTTCCCATTAAAACTTCAGATGCATTGGCTTACCAGCATGGTGGATAAACAGGAATCCCTTTTTTTATCGTTTTTATATAATTTAGTTCATTTCCTTTGGCTAATACAAAAGATGTTTTACACAGTGCTGATCATCCCACAGACTAACAGCAGGTGCCCTCAACTGCTGGACAGCTGACATTTTGTGTTAACCAGTGCTGGTGAAGGTCATCTGCTTTTTGTCATTTTTGTTTTCATCTTTTGATCCGTTTGCAAAGCCACTTGATCAAATCAAGAGGGAGGCACAGACTGTCCTGACTGTATGCACGAAAGGCAGGAGCCACAATCACACAGCCACTCCCCTGTCCCACTTTTTTTTTCCCTTTTAATTTTATGGTAGAGCACAGCTTGAATAACATACTGTACACCCAGTAAGTGCTTTATTAGGTCTACCTGCTGATTATTGCAGATGGGCGTCTACACTAAACGGTTTCTCATGTGACTTCAGCTCAGTATCTGCAGCACACAGACATCATTAAGGGGTTCTGTTGTCACTCAAACCAACATTTGTCTTGCATGGTCTAAGTGACTTTGACGGTTTTATGATCCGTAATATTCTTTGTGGAGAGACCAGCATCTTGACACGTCTGTATTCGTGGGATTGTCGCTCGCTGTAGTCTCTAGAGTTTACAGAGGCTGATAAAATAAGCCAAAGTGTCAAGTAAGTAAGTGGCAGTTCTGTGGGCAAAGCGGCCTTCTTAATGAGAGCGTATAAAGGAGACTTGGTCCAGATACAGAAATGCCGCATGTGCTCAAATAACAGCTCTTTATAAAAGTGGTATGGAGAAGGGCGTCAGTGGACCCTGAAACAGATTTGATGAGTCTGTGGTCATCACGTGACCCCCAAACTAGGCGACTGGAGAGTGGAAAGGTGTTGCACTTCCAGTGAATTTCAATGGCTGCTGTGACATGAAGTTAGGAGGGTCAGAATGTGGGGTGACCAGCATGGCTCAGTCCTGCCTTGTGTCAACGGAACAGGCTTGTGGTGGTGTTCGAGTAGCATGGGAGACTTTCCCTAGCTAGCGTTACACTCCTCAATAATACTTAGGTTTGCTATCATTTTATGGTCACAGTTTGCCTTTTTTATGGGTATTCATATCATAATGGTGCACATTATCCTAAAACTTGTATTATACTGTAGATCCAGTTTGACGTAATGCATGATGGTTATTTGATTTGACTCCAGTGGCCAGCACACCCCCTACATTTTAATCTAAAATGGCACCTTTGGATTGAGGTTGTGTTGGAAGTTGTGACCAAGAAGTGTGCAGGAACTGTGTGATGTTACTGAGCGGCCATGGGCTATTTCTACAGTTTGCCAAATCTTTGCCTTAAAGAAATGAGGCCCTTCTGGAAGTTTTAAAGGTGACCTAAACTCTCCCTCTCTCGATACTGTATCGTAGCTGGTTTTTAAATGGATGTTGAGGTTTACGTATTCGGCACTGTATACAAGCCGTTTTGGTTTTGCTTGTTTGTAGTTTGGTTAGTGCCACATCAGAAAGTTCTATACAGGCACCATACAAAACACCTTTAAGTAACAACCACTCGCTGAGCTCCGCTTCATGCACATGGCTGAATTAAGCCCGTCTGATGTATTAATGTAATAACTTTCTGTGCTGGCTGCTTTGATCTTGCACTTTTTGGCAAAGCTCTTGTTGGCCTGCGTGGTTTACAGTAATCAGAGTGGAATATCATTAAAAAAAAGTCTTCAGTTATTAGTTCTCTGGTCAACACTTAGGACACACGGTTCCAGATGCTTGTGATTTATTCCCAGGTTGTGTGTCCTCCACATATTTCCTTGGGCATACTTGTATTAGCAGCTGCCTGTTGAACAGATGACAGGTTGGTGTTAAGCGCTCATCTTGTGCTGCGTTGGAGTGCATTCTTGTGATGGAGGTTTCATTATTTATCTCCCTTCTTTTAGTTAGAGGTGGGTAGATGATGCCACTAGCACGTATTGTATAGGGTGGTCCAGATCGTCTGGATGACTTTGATTTATGCGGGGACGATTCCAGTTCGGCGTGAAGACGATTCTTCATGTCATCAGTTCACACACTTTGATAGTCCGGGATTTTTTCGGGTGATTTTTCTATGTAATAAACTTAGTAAGTTATAGTGTAATGAAAATTGCATAATTAGATCTGGACCCCCCTATATACAGTATCCCCATTTGTATTAGAGCAACTCGGTGAAACAGACCCAGCAGAGCTGGACTGGACTTTTTGCGCTCTTTGAACATCTGGCCTATTGTGTTATTCATAAAATTTATAAAAAAAAAAAAAAATTGGCAAACATTGTAGTAAAACAAATTAGAATTAGGTAAGTTTTCACATTTTTATTAAAGTGCTGTGTCTTTGGGTGTACTGTATTACTTGAGTAAAATATAAAGTCTGAAGTGCCGGTGTGGTAGTTAATGTGCCGTTTTACCTTTCCAGTTGTTTTTATTGCAGTGGTTATCTTAATTTCAAAGGTGATTTTCTGTACATTGTCCCCGTGTTATAAGGGGCAGGCCGTGATTATTAACAGGCAGCTTGTGGAAAATGTGCACTCCATCAAAAGCTTGTGAAAAGCACTGATTAATTGCTTCTTCTATCTCCAAATGGGAATTTATGATTGATTTTTGCAAAGACTGTGGTTCAAGATGGGGGGTGTGTTTTTTTTTTCTTCCTTGACTGTTTCACATCATCATGCCTGTGAAGTGTGGCTCTCAGAGTCCTGTCAGAAATGTTTAAAATGTGGGTTTTAATGTATGTCCTGTGCTCTGACCTCCAAAGGTCATGTGAAAAGACCGTTTCCTCTTGGTGATTTACTAAAGTATGTCAAATAATACCAAAAAAAAAGCAAACACCTCAACAAATCTACCATTGCTTTTATTTTTTTTGTAGATGCTTTTCTGCAGACATAACTGTATTTTCTGCATTAAGCGTGAGAATGCTTTGACCTTGTTTTTTTTTTTTTTCCCTCTCTGTATATATTTAGTTTTGGAATTGATCACAGGGAGTAATTGTAGATTTTGTTTTTTTTCATGTGATCTGGAGAAGCTGCTTGTAGTGCAGATGTTTTGTTTTCAGCTAATTCAGCATCTGATGGTTTCCTTCAGTGCTTGCTGTCTGCACAAGTCAGTCTGGTGTCGCCGTACAAAATGCAGCTGACTTCACCGTCTCCTGCTCGTTTTGATTTCTGTTGTTCAGGTCCATTCCTCAAGTCACATGACCTTTTCTTTTAATTATTTATTTTTCATTTTATTCTTCTTTCTGGGTTAATCATTGTCAGTGCACTAAAGCAACAAAGAAAACAAAATGATGAAACCTCAGCTTTTAGCATTAGTATTTTCAGATTGCTTTCCAGGTATTCAGCTCATTGTAAAGAAGAATTCATTCTTGTTTTTATTATGTCCATGGTATGACAAGTTTCTTTATGGCTAAAAGCTCCTGTCTAGTCTGGAAGCCAATTTATTCTCCTCCTTCTTCTTCATGTCATTCTACCTTAGCTTTTTTTATGGCCAAGCTTACAGTAGAGTTTGAAAATGTATCTGCAGTCTGCCCAGCACATTCAAACAGCAGAACGGATTTGTTCACACAGATGTATGGATGGTAGTGCCCAGTGCTGCACATAGTGTCGTGGGTTGAGTTTATACACCCACTTTCTAAAAAGGATTTTCTTTATCAGTACATGGTACTGCAGTATCAATGTGCATCACTCCATAGCTCCAGCTTCAAGTCAGGTGTGTTATATTCCACACATCTTCAAGATGGATTTTTACCCATAGACGTTTTTTTTTTTTTTTTTTTTCTGTGATCTGGCATGTTCTTAGTCAAGGAATATGAATCCGGCCATTCAGGTTTTAGTGAACTTTCTAACCTTCTTTTTTTGTTGATCCCAAATGGGAAGAACTGCACAACAGTATGCACAGTGCATGTAAGAAGTTAGAACTGCTCACCAGCACATGGAGCTCTGTGTTTAAAACGTGTTGGTCACGGTAACTGGGTGGCTTCTCATATCTGCCTGAATTTTCCTCCAGATACACCCAGGCATGCTTATCGGTTTAATAAACGACTGTAAATCGGCCCGGTGCTTTTGAGTATGCCTTGTGATAAATTGGGGTCTTGTCTAAGGTGCTGCTAGGGTAGGCACACTAACTTCCCACATCACTCACGTGGATAAGTGGGTTAAAAACATTGGATGGATTGTAAACGCGTGGGTTTCCTCCCACAGTTCAAGGCCATGCAGGTTAGGTGCAATGGCGATCCTAAATTGCCCCTAGTGTGTGCGCACTGCGGTGGGCTGGCGCCCTGCCCGGGGTTTGTTTCCTGCCTTGCTCCCTGTGTTGGCTGGGATTGGCTCCAGCAGACCCCCATGACCCTGTAGTTAGGATATAGCGGGTTGGACAATGGCTGACTGACTGACTAACCACATAGATTCCCTCACAAGAGCTCTATCTGCAAAGACAATGATGAGTAGGTTAGGAGCGGGTTTCTTATTTTGGAACACACTGGGATACTTTAAGCAGCAGGTATGTTATTAGGAGAGCTCTGTTTGGACTGCAGTCTGACTATATTAGGCTCAGAGGTTCACCAAGTCAGCAGGGTGCAGGAATACCAATGCTGACTCTGTAAGGGTAATACAGACATTGACCTCCCAGCATTATACAGTAACATCCTAGAAAAAAGGACGAAAAGGACTTTATCAAATTGATCTAAGCTTTAACTTCAGTAAGAGTTTATTTTTCTGTTACCCAGACTGCTTGTGCTTTTTAGTTACCTGTGTGTAATAAAAACCAAAGATGAATGAAAATATTCATTCCAGTCAAATAATTAGCAAATGGTAGTGTTTTTAACTAGTTGTACTGTTTTCTTTAGTTTGTGGAGTTAACATCCATACAGTTTTGAGATCAAGGATATGGAAGTTATTAAAAATTCTAAATTCTTGTTTCTGATTTAAAGAATAATTGTGTGAAACCAGCATGTGCATAATTTATTTTATGGATGAAGCAAAGTGATTCTTATACATTGAAATTTGTATGTTGATTATTAATAAATAGTCAAAGGCAGTATGGTGGGGCAGTGGTTAGCACTGCTAAATCACAAATCCTGAATTTGAATCTTACACGCCATTGTCATTGTCGGGGAGGAGACAGCATGTTCTTCCCGTGTTTGTGTGTGTTTTTCCTCAGATACTCCTCAATTTTCTTTCCACATCCCAGAGACATTTCTGTTGAGTTAATTTGTGATTTTTGTATTGGCTTAATGTGAACATTTTCATGTGTGGCTTTTGTGGTAGACTGCCATTCCATCCTGCATTGGTTCCTGCCTTGAGTCTAAAGTTACTGGGAATGTGTCCGGTTCCAGACAACTCCAAACTGAGCAAAATGAGCTTGAGAATATTATGTAATTAAACATGCTGATGAGGTGAATAAGCCTTAATAGCCCTGGCATTTTATGAACGTGTGTGTATACAGATACATAGAATTGTGGTTTGAGATTTTTCAGGTAAGGAATACAGAAGGTCTGAGATAAGGCAGATGTAGAACCACCTCTTACCTTCATGTTGGTACCACTGGCCTACCACTCAGCTATAGGAAGTGTCAGGCTCAGATTGATGAAATCATGCATATTGCTTGGCTCTCTTGTCTGACATTTTACTTAATGGAATGTTGGCTAATAGCAGCAGTCAGAGTTTTTATTAAACAAATCAGTATTTGTTGTCTCTTCAGTCATCTCTGTATGCTATAATGGCTTACACATACAATAAATACTTCATTGATATTATTAAGCACAGTGCATTATAAATGTTAATGAATACTAAAATGTGCATATACATTATTGACATGAAGAGAATTGAAGTAATTGCCAATCGCCTGGTTATCCCATATTTTTGGAAGAAGTAGGGCCAACAGAACAGACTACACAAAGAACAGATAAAGTCAATAATGGGTTTTCTCAATTTCTGTTCTTTGAAAGCGTAGACATTTTGAATCGTTTAGCACCAGCTGTGCTGCCCGTCTAAAGTGGGTTAAAATCTAACTAATCAAGGCAGGCCTTGGCATTAACACTTGCAGTGCACTGTATAATGCATATGTCTGTTATATGCCACTTGGTATGGGATTCATAAAAGCGGTGTTAATGTAACTGATGTGGCATCTGTTGGAATGGGAAATGCAATGCATTTTATTCCTACAAACATCTGATTTGCCATCTTTTGATATGCAAGAGACATAGCAACCAGACAGAAACAGAAACTTACCCTTTAGTTAAGGTGGATTTCATTATTTTAGTGCCGAATGACAACTTCTGCAAGATTTTGTGTGTTACTACAAAATTCTGCTTTTGTCAAGGGGTCCGAGAGTGACGACTTGTTTGTCAGACATGCAAGTAAGAATTTCACTGTAATCTGTGTAGGTAAAATACACTAGTACTACTATTACTACTTCAGAGATGTTCATCTGTTTCACTGGGATAGGATTGTGGGATCCTATCATCTTACCATGACTGTTGCTCCAGAGCTATCCTCTTTGAAGTGTGGGGGCCTTTTTTGTTTTTTTTATAAAGACCTGTCAGGCCTCTAAGATCTTTTGCACATAATGGTGAAATGAAAAGAATACTTTCTTGCACATCACAAAAATGTGTTTTAATGAAATGCTCATTGATTCAACATGCAACAATAGCTAATTCAGTGCCTCGGGGTGGGAGGTTTAGAGATCCATCTTTTAATAGACAATTGTGCCTTTTTTATGAAATACTATTTTAATTATCTTAGTAATGTTTCACCATTATTAGGCAGTGTTACATCCTTAGTATAAATATGTTGTTTAATTTCTTCTTTCCTCGTTTAAGTTTAAAAAATACTGTGCTGCTCTTTTTGTCTGGAGCAAAGAGGAGATAGAACAACTTTTACTGAACTATTAAGCAACTGGTTTTATATACTTTAGTTTGACTAAATTTATTTATAAAAAGATTTATGCTAAGCCTTTGGCATATTTTTTAAGTCGTAATTGTGTAAAATATTGATTATATTAACAATCTTGTCTGTAAGAAATTGAATAAAACCCCTGAGTTGGATTAGATGGGTTTGAGAATTTGATTTTATATTTTTGGGGAGCTTCTGTCAATTTTAATTTCTCCTTGTGGACAAATAAAGTATAATGTAATTGTTAGCTTGCACAAAATGAAGACTAGGTTTTTTTTTTTTTATGCAGACTACATGTACGCTTTCCAAAGTTGGTTCCTGACGTACATGTGATGCTGCTGAAACAAGATTTGGCCCCCGATAAATGGATTAAGCCGGTCTGACGTCGGATGAGCGAGCAGGACCCACTCTTGTGCTCCCTTAAGGACTGTGATGTAATGAGATCTCCTGCTGTGGCCTCGGTTGCTGGCTTAGTAGTTTTGATGCTCTGTCTACGTTGCCTCAAGTTTCTTTATTGGCCTGAGGTAGACTTTGCTCAGAATCTCATGGAATTAAAATGCACTGTCTTGCAACACTCTTGTGTACAAAAACACACACAGAATATTCATATTGTCTCTGTTCCCTGTAGGAAGGGTAAATTTGTTTTATTTACAGACGTTGTTGACTGCCACTGCGTGTGAATCGTTCTTGGCCTCGCTTGTGGCTGTCTTCTACTTGTCATAAAATGAAAGCCTGTAGAACTGTGTATCCTCTGAATCTCATTGTTAATACAGTAAAACCTTGGATTGCGAGTAACTTGGTCTGCGTGTGCTTTGCAAGAAGAGCTAAAATTTTTAATAAATTGTAACTTGATAAACGAGCTAGGTCTTGCAATACGAGTAGTACGTATACACTTTGTCGGCTGAGCATCACGTGATCACAACTGCGCCAATGATTCCTCTCGCTGCGGGATTGTGGGTAAAATCGTTTCCCGTGCTCATTCTCAGTCGGCGTGCCTCACTCACATAGTCAACATCCATATGAGCATATACTGTTTACTATAGCATGGTGACCACGTGTGTGTTGTAACGTGCGAGTCCCCGTCATGCACCCCAAAACACGAGGCTGAGTCTCGGTACTTTAGCAAAGCCAGCTTTATTCAGCGTGAAACAGGATCCAGCATGGTTATTTATTGTAGCGGGATCTACCGCTCTCCTATACACAGACACAGGAATCAGGCAGGGTCATGACCAGGTTAGAGGCTAAGTAATCCCGTGCCCTGCATTTATTATGATCCTTGCACCCCCCATCGACGGCAGGCGCTTATAGCGTGACCGCAATCTTGAAAGAGTTTAGAAACCTTACAGTGCGTGAAGCATTTTTTTTTTTTAATTTTGTGTCCAAGTGTAGTGACTCTTCAGGAAAAAAGCAGCCGTCATTGGATAGGTCTCCTCGTTAAAGTCGCAAAAAAAGAAAAAGATTCCAGTGAGCCAACAGATAGCAGGGATTCCGTTAGTTTGAGTGAAAGTCGGCCAACACAATACGAGCGTAACTCTCCACTCTCTCGTCTACCTCACACTAGCCACGATTCTTTTTAAAGGTAAAGTGCAGGTTAATTTGTTTGATGCATTTTTACTTTTTATTTTGTATTAATCATTTTTATATGAATAGTTTTGGGTTGTGGAACGAATCATCTGAGTTTCCATTATTTCTTATTGGGGAAATTTGCTTTGATATACGAGTGCTTTGGATTACAAGCACGTTTCCGGAACGAATTACGCTCGCAAACCAAGGCACCACTGTATTTGTGTGAAAAAGAAAGTAGACAAAGTTTGTGACACCTGGGATTTAATTTTAAAACAATTTACTCATTAAATACTAGCCACACCTTTCATAAATATGCATCTACTTGTTTAAAAGAGAACGGTTATGATACTTGTTGCACTTCCATTCTTGGAAATACCTTGAACTCTGGCCAAATCGTTTGACTGCATACATACACACACCAATGTATAGGCCAGGGGGACACCCGCAACAGCGGACAGTTTATGCCCTCCAGTTTATCACACATTGGAAATCTGTAGAATACTTTTCTTTAGAGGCGGAGTGGTGGCTTTGCGGCTACCGGCTAGGGATCTGCACTGGCAATCGGAAGGTTGCCGGTTCGAATCCCATAAATGCCAAAAGGGACTCTGCTCTGTTGATCCCTTGAGCAAGGCCCTTAACCTGCAATTGCTGAGCGCTTTGAGTAGTGAGAAGAGCGCTATATAAATGCAAAGAATTATTATTATTAACTTGTGCAGTTTTAGAAGAGCAGAGGGATCACAGCTGACCAGCATATGGCATCGGGTCCCCAATCTGTCTTTCAGAGGACAGGATTCATGACCTAAAGGGCAATTCAGACTTTCTCAGTTTCACTTGTTTTTTCCTCCTCCTTCTCCTTAGCAGTGAAGTTTGCCTTGTGGAGATCAGTTTGCACAGTGGTTTTATTTTCTTTAATTACAGAAAGGTCATGACAGAAACCAATCATAGTCGGTATGGTTAGCGTAAACAGCAGTGTTCACCTCATTGAAGGAAAGCTTTGATCTGATTTCAAATAACAGCACTGCTTGCCTGTCCGGGCCTTTAGCTTCATTTGAAGTTCTTGATCTCAATATCTGTGGACAGATGGCTCCCAAATTCCCTAAAACCATGTGAAAAGGTTTTATATTAATGCCATCTCTTTTGTGGAGAAGACTTATTTGAACAGTGCTAGTCTATTTAGTAAAGTGATGCTTATAAACACTCAGTCATTTTTGTGTATTTTAGTCCTAAACCTGCTGTTAAAAAATATTGTTCTATATAATCAGTATTTGGTGCTGCGACCTCTTACAATGGGGGGAGCATGAAAAAAAAAAAAAAAGTGTTGTTTCTATATGGTGTGACTGAAATGTATGCAAATATCCATAAATGGAAGTCTGCAATGTGCACTTTAATCATGTCGGAATTGTTTGATTTGGAATTTTAAACTGTGGAGCAGAGGGGCAAGGAAAAATGTGTCTTTGTTCCAAACGTTATGGCGGGCACTTCAGCTTTAGTGTGAAGGGTTAGAGTGTCTGTGTAGATTTTGTCTGTTCTTGCCCGTGTGTAAATAGTTCTGTAGTCTGAGGGCTGTGCCACGGCATGAGTGAGTATGAGTGTGCTCCGCCATACACTGAAACACTGTCCAGGGTTAATTCCTGAATTGTGCCATAGGGTGCAGGCCTCCGTTGCCCTGAAATAGATTAAGTTTGTTTAATTATGAGAAAAGTTTGAATTATTCGTTCTTTTCCCACCTTGTATCCTAGGTCTAATCCCCGCAACCCTAAAATGGATAAAATGGTTGGAAATAAGCACATCTTGAGTTAATCTTAACAGTACAAGTTTATGTGTATCCTGTTTTAGAGGAGGATATAAAATTGTAGCTGATAATCTGCTGGTTTCTTTAAATGGTCTTTTTTTTTTATCACCATCTATGCTGCTGTGCACATTATATATACCGCTTGTATATTTAGCCACTTTCAGTCTCTCATGGTATTACGGAGTTAATGTCTGTGCCGAACGAATGCCATGTGCACACTCTGGGCAAGAAAAAGTAAAGTCATCTCTTGGCCTTCCCAAAGTGTAACAGACACAGGTTGCTTGCCTGGAGGGGTTTCAGCGTTCTTGGAGGTAAAACAGGCTTTACACTTTTTATTTACCTTGGTGGAATGTGTTAAAATTCCCCCCCAGGACCCTCCCACCCCTCCCTTGGCATGTAACAAGTTGCAAGTTCGTTACTTCAGTAAATTGTCAAATGGGAGCCTCTGTGCCTCTCTGCATGTGCTTTCCACCTTCCCTGACATATAATCAAGATGGCTGAATAATATACATTTTATCAATTTCTCTAAAAAATATGAAACCTATGAAATGTATGTTGTAAAACCTGTTCCATTTAATTTACTGAGGGCAGTGTCTTTGTCATACGCCATTAAAGCAAACTAAATGAACCGCTGTGAAATGAAAGGACAGGTCCTTGTGCCTCAAGATTTGGCATAACTGGCTTTAAGCTCAAGTCCTGGTTTGATTCCTTTCATGAGGATGTATAATTTCCCAGTTTCATGTTTAGTGTCCTTCAATGACTTTAGCTGCCTTTTACAATTTTAGCACTTGCTGTTAAACTTTATTGGTCAGTTGGAGGAAAGAAGTATGCCAGTTTTCCTGGGCTCATATTTTATACGAGTATGTATAATGTGTTTTAGTTTCTGTAATGATCCAGCACCTTTAGACTTGTTGCGTATAAAGCTTCATTCAGGTCTTTCTCTCTTACCTTTTATAACAAGAAGAGAATGGCTCTCCAACAGGAAGTGTCCAGTTAATCTTATAATATTTAAATAATTACAGGACACTTAATAGTGCTTGAATAATATGTAAAACAACACAAAAGAGTGTAGGTAATCAGTGCAGTTAGGGTGCCCGTACGTCACATGTTTAAGGTGTTGCCCTGTTATTATTTGGTAGCAGTGCACGATGTCCAGGTATGGCACCTTAAAGATCTGTTGTACCAAGAGAAGTGACTAAGAGGGCATATAAAGTTGTCATAGATTATAATAAAGCACTGATTCCTGCGCCTAGTTAAAACAAGTCATGTTATGTATGCTTTATAAATTACCTGTCTGGCTTTTAGTTTTACTTTGAGTCTGCTGACATGTTAAAAATGTTGTCAAGCATGCTTTACAGATTCTAAGTGTATAAATACCCTTTACTTGTTGAAAGGAATTTCATCCCTTTCGTTTTCTAATCTGAGTGCCATTGTTCGTTTTTTTTTTTTTTGTTTTTTTTTTTTTCGTCTTCTCTTTTAGGGCAGAAAATTAGATTCAACAATTGCACCTCTCGCACATTTGATAAGGCACCAAGAAGACATAATGTAAATCTTATTAACCTCTGTTTTGATGATTAGTGTTGTTACAGTTGCACAGCACTCTCAGCTCTCCACACTTAACTATTCTGTGTGGTTTGCTTGTGCTCAATTCTGGTTAAAGTGCTGAACCAACAGGTCCTTTAAATACTGTAATGGATTCAGCCATTAGAACTAGCAGGCCCAAGACCAGTCAAGCACTCTTGGGAGTTGCTGCAGCTCTCCATTATTTTTAGACATGCTTGACTAAATCTGGGGGTCATCTCAGTGATTAGAGAGGGTCAAAGTAATAAATCAGTGTTTTTTTTTTTTTTTGTAGCTGAAATGATACAATAAGCTTATTACCATACAGCTGATTAGGATAGTTGATTGTTGAACATTCATGGAAATGTAAAGATATTCATTTCTCGTCTATAATCACTATTATGTGTATCTACAGTTGAGGCCAAAAGTTTACTTACACCCAGGCTAAAACCTTTCAAACTGAATGTTTCACAATTCCACATGTGTCAGTATACATACTTTAAAAGGTGTAACACAGGGAATCTATTTCCATAAGTGGTACTGTCAGAATTATTGGTGGTAGATTTATTTCAGGTTTTATTTACTAAATCCGATTTTCAGCGAGTCAGAGGTTACCATACACTTTATTTGTATCTGGTGGCATTGCCTTTTACTTCACTTAGCTTGAATGAAGCACTTAGGGTCGTCTTCCATAAGCTTCTCACAATATGTGGCAGGAATTTTTGTCCATTCCTTCTGACAGAACTGACGTAAGTCAAGTTTGTGGACCTCCTTGCCGGACATGCATTTTCAGTTCAGCCCACTAATTAGATTGAGATTTAAGTCGGGTTTTTGTAGTGGTCACTCCAGTATGTTCATCTTGTTGCTTTAAAGCCGTTTTCTTACAACTCTGGAAATGTGCTTTGCATTTTTGTCCTGTTGGAAGACACATTTGCAACAAAGTTTTAACTTTCTGCTTGATGTCATTGCTTCAGACTTTCTATAATAACCTTTTTTCACACGATGCCATTTATTTTCTGAAGTGACCCAGTCCATTTACCAACAATAAAACCCACAATACGATATGAGCATCTCGTCATGCCCTACAGTTGGGATAGTGTTCTTTGGCTTAAGCGCTTCACTCTTTTTTCCTTCATACATAGTGATGATCATTATGGTCTAACAATTTATTTTTGTTTCATCTGACCACAGAACACTCCTCCAAAAGTCTAGGGGTCTGTCTCATTTATAAAACGTTGCATGGATCCGCATGGATTCAAGTGTGAAAGTATATGCATATGGTCAAAACAAAAAGTCAGATTTGTAATGTGTGGCATACGCACATTTCTATACAATTTACCCTTTATAAATCAGTCATCCTGCAAATGTGCGTATGTGAATGTTCCTTGCAACACTGCCTTGTACTTGTGTGAGCGATCACAATGCTGCAGACCTCCATTGGCTGGTAGAGCAGCCTTCAACATGACGCATTGAGGCACCAACTCCACCTGCATTTTGAGGAGCTTGGTCTCCCTTGGTGTATTGAGCAGAATGGCCAGAGGTACTGTGGGGGGGGGTCAATCAAGTACAATTATAAAAGCTTTGCCCTTGGTGAATAAAGCGCAATTCTAAGACCTTTTGGTTGGTTTCCATTAGTGAATTAAGTGCAGTTGTTAGAGTAGGAAAGGGATTGAGAAACACTGGTATGAAGGACAGGACTGTTACCTTTATAAAGAAACATTTTATTATCTGCTTAGATGCTTATGTCCAAAATGAAAATACATATTCCCTCTTTAAAGATTAAGATGTTTAATGTGCACAGGTTTCTGTAAGTTGCTCAGTGTTAGATTGTTAAAACTAGCTCCTCAAAATGTGGATGTCAAAGGAAGCATTGCTGCCACACACCCTCAGCTACAAGCAGACCTTTTTTTTTTTTTTGCTGTTTTCACAGGTCTGCTTTCCTATCTGAGGTAGTTCAAATTAAAAGACCTTGTAGAGCCAACTCGGAAGATAGAAGATAGGGATTACTCAGTTCAGAAAAGATAAAGAAACAAAAGGTGTTGGCAGATTTTGTGGATTAGACTTGCATTTGCAAAGCACTCCTGGCGGTCTCAGACCTCTGATGTGCTTATCTTAAAGCTCCCTCCTTCGGCCTTTTTTCCTACCTCATATGCTTGCTTGTTTTTCTCTTTCTTCCTTATTCACTGTCCTCCTTTTCAAATCTAGCTGATCTTGCATGTGATGTGATTACTGAAGAGGGAAGGTAGGAGTTAGGAAAGTCTCAATAGTGCCTGTGAAGCTTTTGGTTGGCTGTAATTGATGACATTTCTTTTCCCCTGGTTTTAAGATGTACAGTATAGGTTGCTTGTTGCTGTTGTCAGGATGGCTTTTTGACTTTGAGCATTAAGTGTATCTGCATTGAAGTTTCAGGCATTGTATATTGGTAAAACAAAGTGGCTTATGGAGAACAGCTGCAAAAAATAAATAGTAATGACGCTGAGAGATGATGTCATTTTTTTTTTTCCTGCCTATGTGCCCTCACCCTTTTTTTTTTTTTTTTTTTTTTTTTTTGTCCAATCAAATAATACTTCCTTTTTCTCCACATTTTCCTTTTCATTTGTATCTTTTTCCTTGGTTTTTAGTTTTACTAGTATTTTCTTGGGTTCTGAGGAATTTCTGCTGCATGTCCAGTGCATACACACACATATTAATTTTCTGTTTTGCAAATGTTTTCCCTCTGCATGTTGCAACAGAGTATTACAAATGTTGATACTGTATATTGTAATTGCAGTGTTTGGAGGGCATCAGCTCGAACGTGTAATAATGGAAAGGTGGAACTTACTTTATATGAAGTCATGTAGGCTTTGAGGTGAAAATGAAGTACAGTTAACCAGCTAGGTAAGCACTTCTGTCAAAGAATAATCTCCATTGGTGTTAGTGAGCTAGCTGTCTGCAAGACTTGAGAGAGAACTGGCTTTGAGGAATTTAAGAACTGAAGACCACTTTTGCATTTGTTCATTAATGTTGAGTTCATTCATCCTTTCAGATTTATTTGTGTTTCTGTTAACGCTTAGAATTATGTACATTTGTGTCTTTGTAGGATCAAATATCAGACAGACAACTTAAGGTTAATTGTAGCAGAACTCTGCAGTGCAGAGAAGCAGGCCACTGCGAGAATGACATTGTAAATTCCCTCTTTTGCTTTTTCAGCTAATGTATTGCTACAGGTATCTGTTTTTGTCAAGGTCAGGACAACAGAAAAGTGTGAGTTTGTAATTTCAGCAAAATCGCTAACACTCCGCATTTAAGAGGAGATAGTAATGAAATTTTTGTTTCTTCCTAGCTCAGTGTGTTTATTTGTGAGTAGATACATTTCCACTGTAGTTCAATTTTCATCAAATCCTACCGGATTAGAAATGCTATATTTACACTAAAACTGTATTCACATTCATATTGAGTAAGCCTCATAAACTTTATTGTACACCCTAGTGATCCAAATCACCAGCTTCACTTTGTGCTCAGTTGATGTCTACTTGTAGTTCCAAGTATAAGAATTTGTAATCTGAACACATTTAAATTAGATACATTTTATTTATCCCCAAGGGGAAATTAAAACTTTACCAAAGCTCAAGAGAAGAGAAAAAGTATATGTACTTAAATATTAAAATAAGCAAATGGCAACCTCCCCAAAACGCATATAAGAATAATGGAGAGCTGCTGCTGTCAATAACAGGCTTGTTGGTGGCAGTAAGATGGACCCGTCCAGATGTACCACAGGTTTACATTTAAAAGTATTCACATTTGAATAGAGGGGGTCCAACTTGCTTTGTCCACAAAAGGGACATGCCCTTTAGAAGTCCGTTCCATCCAAAGTTGAATGGTTGAAAACGCCAGGGTTCAGAATGAATCATCTTTAGAGTGATCACAGCGGAGTGAATCATTTCTGTTGCCAAGTTTAAAAAATAAACATCAAGATGATGATGCAACTCCCTTCTATTCAGTAACGTGGATGAATTCAAACTTCATTTCAAAGTCTGGGTCACACATTTCCACTTTAATCGTAATTTCCTCACTTTTTTTTTTGCATATCTTATTCATGAGTCTCCAGACGCCCTCTTCCTTCTGGACTCCTCATGTAACCCATCCAGCATTAAACAGAATCTTATATAGGAGGTTAAATCTGGTTATCCGCAATACCCAAAAGGCCATAATAAATGAACTTGCTGTAACTCACCTTGAGATGTGATATTTCTTTCAACTAAAAAGCGATCGAGGCTGGCCAGTTTTGAACTGTTGCCGCCTTACGTTTATCCTCACTCCGGATCTTTGCCTTAGCTGTCCTCAGACAAGCTGTTTCTCCGATATGGTGTGAGACGGCTCCATTGGCAGTAGTGATTGCAGTGCTACCAGCGGAGTACAGAAATATTTTAATATAACTCGCTTTGCATTCCTTAAGGTTTGTTACATTCACACGTTGTCATCTGTGTTCGCCATGTGACCTCTCTCTGAAGTTCACAGCTTCTCCATAAGGCAGTTTGAGACGAGCCAAAGCTGGGGTCGGCGATGACAGCAGCAGATCATCAACTTAAAAATCTATTTAAAAAAAAAAGTAAATTGTGGTAACAAGCCAGAGGCCAAATCTTAACATTAATAATTTAATAACAGAAAAGTTTGTTGAAGCAAAAAAAAGAGTGCTTTTCACATGACATGGAAGTGAAGTAAGTGATGACCCTAATCTAATTAACCCCTTAAAGCAGATGCTTATCGGTCAGCAAAATGTTTATCAATAACGTTGCCCCTGCTTTTTCAATTCAAATTGTACCTTTAATATTTGAAGATGTGCGAGTTAATTAATAAAAATAACTTTGCCAATAAGTCAGTAAAAGACTAAAACGTGAACTAATGTGAGTATAACAGACACAAGGCAACGAAAATGTTTACACGCTTGGCAGCTCTCACGTGAGCTACAGCTGGCTGCCTCAAAATGTGATGAATGAAACTGGAATCCAATCGTGTGGAGTTTTGTTTTTTTTGTTAAATGTGTTTGTGTACAATTAAGCAGCCTATTTTATTATACTTAAAATGTATTTCCAAAATATGTTTTAAGATGGCTACTTTCTCCTTTAAAGTTATAAAAAACACAAGATTTCTTTTTATTTAACAAAGTCTCACATCATCATAAGCTAAAAAAACCAGATATAATCCATTAGAAATTTAAAAAGGCAAGCAGAGCAATGTGCCTTACTTTTAATAACTATGAACTCGGGCAGCAGACGATGCAACAGTTTTGATGAATGGTTGTCTTTAGACACAGTTTCAGCATAATGAGTCTCTGGTAACAGATGTACAGAAATCTGGCTCCTTCAGGAGAGAGAAATAAATTTCAGGCTGTTAAGGGTGGTTGTGCTGGATGTGCTGAATACATTCTGCTTCTAATTTTGGCAAAGCTGAACAATTATACTGATACGGTAGTTGGTTTTAAGAGCCACGGACTAAATGCATACATTGTAGGAGGCTTAATCAGAAATTGTGAGTCTGTATTTCCTTCAGTTATTTTCCAAGTCCAGTCTATTGTGTGCGTGCATTCAAGCCAGTCCATCTCGCACTCGGTCACATCGGATGAATTTAGAATTGCACGCTGTTGGTATTTAGAGGAAAACCAGAGAACGCCTTCTGGAAATGTATAAACTCCACAAAGGCTTGGACTAGCAGAACTAACCACTGCATTTACACATTCTCTCATATGCACAGAAATGTTTCCTTTTTTTCTTTTTAATTCTGTCTGTTGTATGTTTGTATAGTATATAATAAAATAACAAGGGCTCATGGAAGAAAACCTCTTGAGTGTAAAACTATATAAAAATATTGTTTCATTCAAAAAACATACAAGTAGAAACTCAAATTATCAAAATAAATAAATGCAAAACAGATTGTCTGCCCTCCTCCTCCAGGCCTGAATACACATTGAATATGAATGAAGCTCCCACCCACACATCAAACATGATGGACCAGCACCCAGCGCCGACCCTCTTGTGTTTTCTTTTGTCAATCCTCCAAGCATAGTACCACATTGTCCATTGATTATTTGATCCTTGGCTCAAAGAATCTTGCCCCGGAGCAGCTCAGATCATTTAAAACTATTAGGTGGTGTTCATCTGGGTAACTACAATTTTTGGTTTCAAGGGAGCCAGTCAACTACAGTTCCCTGTCATGGCATGTGGTTTCTCTGCAGCTGTGCTCCAATTTATCTTTAATGTGCGCTATGCATCTATCTGAGACCCTGATACTGTTCACTGCTGCTTACTCAGACTCTGATCCTGTCATTTCTCTGGGATTCTGTGCTGTCATCCACAAGCGTTGGAGATGTAGTGTGGCCTTCTGTCCCATATGACCTTGTGATGGCTCACGTGCTCACTCCCTCCCACACTCCTATCCCCTTAACCCGAGGGCACTGAAATGTAAAACCTACATTTTTGCCCTGTTAGTGCTAACCCATCAGGGCTCTTGGAGGGATCTCATTTCATGAGTGTTGGTGTTTTTCCTTATATTGTAATTGCAAGGCTGCTCCAGTCTTTTACCACATGACTGCCTTGTTGGTGAAATTAATGCAAATGTTCTCATGATGTTTTGTAACAAAATTATATTCTTCCGAGCAGATGAAATAAAAAAGGGCAAATTATTTGGCAACTTGCCACCTAGGAGGAGCACACCTCCAACCCTTCCTCCTTGTCTTTAATCAGTGTGTTTTTACAATATAACCAACATGTGTTATCTTTGTATGATACCCCGAGTTCCTCGTGAAGGCAGTCTTCAGTTTATAAGCTAAAAAATATTCTGTTGAGCAATGCCATGTATTATCATAAGCAAAATTTAATTAATCTAATTTTGTGAGTTTTGGGTGGTAAGTGGTATGCCATCCATCTTCTCTGCAAACAGTTATGTGAATTTATTAGAATTTTCATTTGAAGAGAATGTTAGGGATCTATTCTGTTTCAAATGTTTTAAGGACAAAATAAACGAAGAGATACATGGTTGAATAGCTTCTTGTTTATTTTATTCACTCTTTGACAGTTATGGCCCATTATTTTTTCTAAGCCAGAATTTCCACTGCATTAAAGCCCATCCCTATTAGGAGGCTAGGCGAATTCTGTGCCATGAATAACTGGGCCTGGGAATCTGATCCCAGTGCCTAAAACTGAAGCAGTAGTGAGTGATACAACACCAGTGTGCATCCCCAAAAATATGTTGGTAAAAATGTAGATTGTGTTAGGTTTAATCAATAAAAACATCCCGTTCTGTTAAGTCTACATTGAGCATCCAGTATGTACATGTTTGGATAGAAGTCAATAAAAGTGTCTTGGATGGTGAACCTTGCAGTTAGCATATCCTCAAGACTAGAGTGAATTTATTGCCAAAAAGTGGACACTGCTGTGGCTGTGAGCTCATACAGTATACTGTGTATTGTAATGGCTTCAGTTAATGGAGACACTGCACTTTGAGGATTGTTTAATCAGCAGTAGTTCTTTTGGTGTTGGAGATGATTTGTATTTGTAACATAACAGAAGGCCATGGTGAGTGGTTAAAGAGTCTTAAAGCAAAGAGTTTTAACTTGCTGGAAAGCTGGAATCACAGGACCACACATGCCTGTTGGGTGCTGTTCTGGTCTTTTGCACTGCCAATTGTTTTTGGAGGTTTAAATAATTATTTCAAAAAAAGGAATAGACACACAAATTATCTTAACTGAAAATGAATGCAGAGATTCTCAGAGTTGAATTTTGTGCTTGCTAAGACTTGGTCTGCTACATATCAGATGGGTCAAGTGCAAGTGAACATGAATGTGGAAGGGGGTCTGCTCCATACAGGGCTAGTTCCAGCTCTGCACCCAATTGCGATAGGCCTCTGCTCCCTGCCACTCCGAAGGGAAGACATGGGGTTAAAAAATAGAGCTGGCAACTCCTGCTGCATAACAGAGTACAAATTGGTAGTAATATACATTTAATAGTCCAGTTGATGTATGTAAATCATGATTGTTATGGACATTTTATGGTAATTGTTTATTTGCTTTTCTTTAAGAAACGTACTAATTCCATTGTGAATTAAAAAAAAAAAAAAAAAAAAAAATGCCCTCTGAATGTTCATCAAAGGACAGGCGTGAAATGCATAGATGATACGTGTGAACGAGCCGTCTGTTAAATTGCACGCGTATGCACTGTTCCTGGTGTTAACAGTGGTGGGACTGTACGCCATGCTGGTTGTTGCTCATACCATGGTCAGCACAAATGTGGATCCTTAATTATTTAGTTGGCCGGGGGCCCAGTTATGTCCCATGTTCTGCAGATATCCTTTCAGTCTTCTCTAGTTGTTGTGTTTTTTCTTTTTTTCCTACTTTAATTTAACCCTGTTAGGACTCTGATCCCAGTCACTTATGTGCCATATTACATTGTTTGAAGGTATTGGTATCTCTTTTCACAACACTTGAGCAAACAGAACATGTCATGATGTTGTTTTCTTGGGGGGGGGGACCTCTTTAGCAGAGACTATATTCTAGTATGGTACAGAGCCCAGTGTTTTTAAATAAGTAAATATTTGTGGCTGCTTTTATCTTGAATGTAGTTCTGTGTGCAGAGTACCGTTTTTTTTTTTTTCTCTCTTCTTTAGTCACTTGCTGTGGTGACGTTCTTAAAAATGACAAAAGCAGTCCAGTGCATTTTTTTTTTCTCCCTTAAGCCAATCTGCACTATAAATGGAAGATGACGAAGCAGTCTGCTAAAAAATAACAAACAAAAAAAAAGTGGAATTTAAAACTGTGGGATTCCTTTTCATTTTCAACAGGTTGTCTGGTTTAGTTTATTTGCATATAGAAATGTGCACGATACTTCTGAAAGTTGGCCACCTTCAAATTTCTACTTGTGTTATTGCACAGTCTGTTTTGTTTTCTGAAGTTACGATTGGTACAGTTGAAAAATTGTAAAATGGGCTGTCCAAGTGAAGTTATGCCATGGACTAGCTCCAGCCATCTGATTTCAAGCTCACTTGCTCCAATTTGAGTTTACATTTCCTGAAGATACCAAAAGCAAAGTAGGAGCCAACACTGGATAGTGTGCCAGTCCATCGCGCAGCCAGTTTGCTTAGACAGGATCATTTGTAGAGTTTTAAGTCAAATTAACTTTCATGTTTTTCAGATGTGGGAGTAAAGCCAAAGTACCTGGCAAAGAAAACAGCCCAGGTTTGTGAACATGCAGCGAATTACTTTTCTAAATTATGGATGACATACAAATCCAAACCAAATTTGTAGTTTAGAAAATGGATGATGTTGGTGCACATGCCCTTTGTTTGTTTCTTTATTCATTTATTCTGCTATACATAGCTACATACAAGTTTAAATAGTTGCATTTACATTTAATTTAGTCCAAAACTGGAGACTTGTCAAGGAGTGGTTCTTTTCCTTCCCTGTGCTGCCAGCCACTGTGACACTGAATTGCAATAAGCAGCTTTAGTATGTTATGTTCTGAATATATTCTGCTAACACAAAAGGCAGGCATGATCTGTTTAAGTGTGTGTTCTTCCTCCAGCCTCCTCCCCGTCCTGGACTAAGTCAGTCTTAAATAGTTGTTATTGCTGTGATGCACTTATTCCTGCAGACTTCATTATTTGTTGTGTGGTTGTTTTTCCTTCTCCAACACATCCCCTTGTTTCTATAATATATTTTTTTAACGTTTTAGGAATAGATAAAGTTGTTTCCATATTTCTGAATTTTGATCTCTGGGAGTTAAGTGACTTTTTTAGGATTACAGAGTGATGTTTATTTAAACAGTAATCTTCTAGTTTGTAGAATAGAATCTGTGCCTCTAGACAACACTGGTTCAGTTCTTTTAGTATAATTTATCTTTTTTTTTTCTTGCCTTTAATAAGTGCAGAGGAGCCGTCTGGGTCATCAATTGGTTCTCAATTCCGTGTGCTCCATTGTGTTTTGGTGATAGGATTAACATCAAATAGGTTGTCCCTTTAAGAAGGTGTTAACAGCACTGGTGTGACTTGATTTCTTTCTGAAGGCCCAACGTTATGTCGGCAGTGCTTCTCAAGCTGGGTGCCCAGAGGATGGTAATCAGTTACTTTATGAATCTCTCGGTTGAGGTATGAACTTTCCAAAATTCACATTTGGAATCTAAATCATTTAAAATGCTCAGAATAATTGTACTTATTTTCTCAGTGTTGTTAAGGGCTTTGAAAGCATGCATAGCTATTTTTATTGTTACTGAGTAATCCGTACCTGAAATGCATTTTACAGATTCATGCACTTTTTCTAACTAGTCTTTGTTTCCAACATTATAAAATATAAAAATTCTTACACAGAAAAGTATTTTTGACCGAAATGTTCATTTCTTGGTAGCTATCATGCTGAATATACAATATATTAATCCATGAGTGTAGATTATGTATAAAGCATTTTTGTTTGATATAATTATATTTTTCCTCTTGGTATGTGGCTTTAGGAAGTAATAAGACAAGTAATGGTTTTAATTTTGACTTTCTTTAGTGTGTTATTTTGCAAATATGTTTTTATAAATTGAGGTTTGTTTTATTTCTAAATTAACAAATATAAGAAAGGCAAATCCCAATTTGTATTTTATGTTGAGAGCGTGTCAAGCATGTTATATTGTCTAGAAATTCCAACCTTCCTCCATTTTTGCTCGGCCTCCTTGTTTTTACATTTGCAGTTGTCTCTGGTACTTAGACTCAAGACAGTTTTATTTGTGTGTCCATCAGTTAGTCATGAGCAAGAACTTCACACTTTGTTAGTCAAACGTGCTTTTGAAGCGGTTGGTTTAAGGTGCAGCTAGTAACTCTGCCTCCGAATGTTCAGAAGAATTGCTTGACACGCATAGCCTGCTTTTCTTATCAAGCTGCTCTTCATTCAGGGGCTCAGCTGTGCGTGTGATGCTGAACATTAAATGCTTATTAATATGAAAATGTTTATTTGCAGTCTCTTTATGCTCGTTAGATGCCGGTAGGTGGTCTGACCCGCATTAGCTCTTTAGTCCTGTTTCTGACATTACCAATCTTGAAATCAGTAATATAAAAAAGTCCCTTGAAAGAAATATTAATTGTATTTTAAGTGTTAAGATCCAAGATATAAATTGTAATGTAGAAAGCATTAATAAAAAAAATGCTTTCTTATCAAACATTCAGATTTAAAACCACGTAGTGTATCTCAGTAATACCCTGCTTATCATTGATTTACCACACAAGGCCCGCTCATATACACTAATCTTGACTTGTTACCAGTTTAGTAAGTACTGGGGTGTTCACTCAACTAAACTAGTAGAGGTCGATTGTCAGAAACACTTGGCTTACATCTGGTGTGGTACATTGCAAGCTTTAAATTGCTGTTCTTTTTGTACAAACTTGCTGAATGACTTTGAGCTGCCAGCTAAAACGGGTGTCTGAGGTTTCAATAATAATAATAATATGGTGTGTGTGGAGGAGCCCTAAATGGAGCATGCTGTGAAAACCTCTATCATAAGATGTTATACTTAAATTGTGGCCACCTCCTTCCCACTTAAATGTGCTGAAATTTGTCTGAAAGTCCAAGTTGACTACATGAAGGTAGGCATTCAGAGAATCCTAAAGCTCATCATCTCTATCAAGTGACTATTACTGTTGTATATAAATTATCTTGCATACTGTAGATATTTGCTCAGCCTGGGAAGCGTACATTTGAAATGTTTTTCTTAGTAATGTTTTTTACGTCATGGAGGGGTCTTGGGATGAAGCTTCACCTTGCTGAATTTTTAATACTTTATTTTTATTTTTTTTTATTACAGAACACTTACAAGCTCTGAATTTATCTGTAACCTGTCATTGAGTGCTATCTTGCAATGTACTTGATGCTGCGATATTTGGAAATGCTGGTTCCCTGACCTTCTGATCTGTTTCTTCAGACGCATCAGGAACTTGAAATTCGTGAAAAATTTGTCTGACAAACTGCTGTCTCCCCACCAGTAGCATCAGTAACTCTCAAAACATGCCTATCTTAAAGCAGCTGGTGTCAAATTCGTCGCAGTCAAAGCGCCGCTCACGTGTGGACCTCACTGCAGACATGATCAGTGCACCTTTGGGAGATTTTCGGCATACCATGCACGTTGGGCGGGGTGGAGACGCTTTTGGGGATACCTCTTTTCTCAGCACCCGATCAGGGGAGCCCCCACAACAGGAAGCACATCAGCAAAGCTCTGGTTCCAGGCCTAGTCTCCTGTCCCGTACGTTCAGACACAGCAAAAGGTCGCAGTCTGTAACCCGAGTAGATAAACGGGAGTCAACTCTAGCTCTTCCCAGTACCTCACCATCCTTTGTTAAAAATGCAGTCTCCCTACCACATCTGAATGACGACAATGAAGCACCTCAAAGGGAGAGCATTATTTCCGTACCAAAAAGTCTCTCTTCTAGCCCACTGAAGATGATTGCCAATGAAAGGCCTGTCAATGGAGCTGCAGCCTCTTTGCAGGGAGAACCAGAGCACTTTGATGAAAGAGACTTTGGTGAACTCTCAGATCTCCCAACAACATCTCTCCCTAAAACAGGAGGTGGGCTAAAACATGCTGAATCCATCATGTCTTTCCATGTAGACTTGGGACCATCGATGCTAGGAGATATTCTAAGCATTATGGACAAAAAGGGCTGGGAGGAAGATGATTTGGGCTTTGAAGAAGATGGAACACTAATGGGAAAGGTGTCATCACCACCTGCTAGCCAGCAAAATGTAGCAGCTAGCATTTTGCCGCCAAAGGAAGGTCCTGCCCCATACACCCCAGAGACTAAACCACGGCACCTTCGACATCCGGTGGATAGCTGTTCGGTGTCTAGCTCTGGATCTGCTGTATTAGATGACAAGCAGCCACTTGAGAAAGAGACTCCTTCTCATGTGAATGTTAGTCGTTCCAGGAAAGAGGAAGAAGATCAAGGTTTCTCCTTCATGGATGAGGACGATGATGAAATCAGAGTTTAAAGTGGAAGCAAATTGAACCCCCATTGGTTGAGGTTACCTGTAATTCGTTGGGATTCCCACAAGACTAAAAGTTTAGCAATACAACTTCCTAGCTGGGCCATTTTAATTTGAATGTTCACCACAAAGCAGAAGTAAAAATGACTGCATGCAATCCCAGTTGCAGTATGTGTTTTGAGTGAAGGTTGAAAGTCTCATTATACTGGGGTGGAGGATTCTTTGAGAAGCTGAAAATTCAATCCCCGATATCCCCTAATCCCCCTGTCAGACTATTTTGAGTGCCTTTTTGGAAACTCATTACGGTAGTGGAAGGACTTGGGGTTTCTTGGTACATCAGGATCCAAATCCTGCATGGAGGCAGCTACTTTAACTCTACTCGATTTCAACAGGATGTGCTTCCGTGATCTTGCACCCAAAGCAGCGGCCTACTGTGAAAGAAAATCTGAACCTCTGCCAGCTGCTGTTCTGGTGGTAGCAGCAATACTAATACAGCAAGTGCCAATTCTTTCTGGTCAAGATGTATGTTGTTTTTTTTGTTTTTTTTTAATTACAGCTTGGAGGAAGGTTTCACAAGCCCACAAACGTTTTACTGAAGATGACCACAAATGTTTGTGTTATGTTTTCTCTTTTTTCCTCAAAGTCTGTTTACAGGCACATTCCTTTTTCCTTTTCTTGTGTGTGTTATATATTTTTTTTTAGGTTAAGATAAGTTATTTTTCCTTCAGCATTCTCTAGATATGTGCACCTGATCAGTACTATAGATGTGCACCTATAGGGCAAATTCTTCTTTTAATTTTTGTTTTGTAGTTTTGCCGCTCACTACACAATAACATAATAGCCCAGCTGCTGTTTAGTTGTAAATAATTTTGTAGTGGGCTGAGAAAAGTTCTTTCCGTTTGTGTAATTAACCTGGATGAAGGTTCACACTGTAAATATGAAATAGACAGGATCTGCGAGCAAAGCTGTTTTGATTATAGTTTTTGTGGTGCACTTTGCTACATGTGGACGAGTCAGTGATGCATAATAAAATGCTGGGCAGAGATGCTTTTAAAATCTGAGAAACACTAAATCTGCTCAGCATGCAGTGTAACACTTTAAACTATTCTGGGGCTGGCAACAAAAACAATATTGAAATTTTACGTTTCTTCAAGTCTTAAGATTAAGTAAGATATTTACTGCATATACTGAAATTTATAATGAATACGTGAGAAGTTCTAAACCTACACAGAATAACGTAGACACGGTACGGCTTTTCCTCTTAATGCAAAACAGGTACAGCACTTGTGTTCATGATGCTGCTTCACAGCATTTTAAAACTGCCTTTACTTTTCTAGTGACGGCTTCCAGAGGACATCCTCTTGCTTTAAAAAAAAGTCCAGGACTGTCGGTGCGGGCAGTGTGGCCTGGTAGATGTTTCATCATCCTGTTTAGTAGACATCAGCCTCTCATTGCCAGTACTAGAAGCCGTGTTTCTGTTTTTTCTTCCTTTGCACTCATTAAATAAAGCATCTCGGTAATCACTGTGCTAGTTGTGACCAAAATCCAAAGATTTGCCAGAAGCAGCACAGGAGTTGAAATTGTGGGGTTTCAGAAGTAGCACATTACACCCTTTGGTTAATGCTCCAGGCAGCTTGCACTATTGTAATTTGCTTTAATTACAAGTCAAAAATCTGCAGTCAGCACACATTTGTGTTATTACTACAAGTGATTAGCTTCTGCACAGGCACTCATTTCAAAGAGAGGGCTGGGAGTGGAGTAGTTATTACTAAAAGCCCCCCATCCCCATTGTTCTCTTTAAAGAGAGAACACCAAAGGCCGTTAACAGGTTAAGATGATAAAGCATACTAAACTGAGGAATATTGTACTTCTCATGTCAGTGTTGTTTTCCATGTGTTTTACTTCAGATGGAAACAGAGGCATAACCCCCTGGCTGAGACCAAGAAACAAAAAAAGTCAAGTAATTGTGATCCTTCTTATCTGCTTAATGGAGATCATTAGGACGTGAACGTGTAAGGAGAACTCTTACTTTCAGTAGCCTTGCATTTTGCCAGTTGTTGTCGTGTTGGTCTTTGACCTTCTAAAAATATAAACTTAAAAAAGGTTGGCAAAAATGGTAATTAATCTGCGTTTCTCTGAATAATCCCCTACCCGTGGTTGCTGAACTTCTTTCTTTTTGCTTCATCTAATTTCATTTTTGCACACACACAAAGCAGACTTTAAACAAAAATGGTTTATCAACTGAATGGTGACACACTTCACATTTATTTGAAGGGGAGTGGCCTTTAATTTATTGGATTTTTATATTTAGGCTATTTCTACCTTTAAAATTTGCATAATAAAAGCTGCTTAAGTGGACTTTTTTTAATCAAACCTTATTGCGGTAATTTTGTAGGAAAATCTCTATAATTAAATCATTTATCTAAAAAAAAAAAACAGCTCTTAAGACTAAAATGTTACTTAGATGAGGGTGAAGAGCTGCTGTGACTGTGAACTGTGAATTGCCTTTGATGTCGCACCAAAGTACGTTTTCCAGATAGTCCTTGGGAAGGTGACGTGGACTTTAATTGTAGTGCCTAATTCCAATTACTGAAATTTGAAATACAACAAAACTTTTTATTTTTTATTTTTTTTTATTTTAAATGCGGGTATATAATTTTTTTTAATGGTGTTATGTGCCTTCCCGTTTGTCCCTAATATGTGCAGTGGTTTAGTTTGCTTTCTTGCCTCACTTAATCAAGTTGGTACTTTATTTGATGAATTTGCAAAATCACTTAATTGTTGTTCCCGAAATTGATTCATCTGGAAGCCCATGTTATATGAGTACACGACCCAATAATTTCCTGCTTGACTGACAGTTTTTCCTAATTCCTAAGTGTCTAGGGATGTGACTTTCTTCTCCCATACAACATCCAGATTGTTGCACTCTCTGCTAGTCTTCATGACTGCAGTACAGAGGGTGTGCAACACTACATTAAAATCTGAAATTCAACATCCTCCATTTTTATGCAGTGCATATTTTAGAAAATATTTTGCTGATTATTAATGAATGGTTTTCTTGCTTTTTTTATGCATACTTGGGGATTTTGAAATAAGAACTCTGCCAACTGTAACGTCCATGGAGTCCAAACGTAATTCTGCAGGGTTGTGTCAGTCTTGTTATCCACTTTAATCCGTTCAGTGCTGCTTCCTGAAGCTCACACTTTAGAGGTTTGCCAGAAGAACTGGTTCTCTATTCGTTGAGATTTTTTTAATGAATACAGCAGCACTTTAAATGTGTTGTACAGTATGGTGGGGGGTAAAGTAAATTGGATTTCTTTTAAAGTTAAAATCCATTTTAAGCAGAGGAGAGCTGGTATGGTGTTTTGATGAAACACCGTTTACAAGAACTTCTTGTCACCTGTATGCTGGATTGATAAAGCAGACAATGAATAATGGGATGAAACAATGGAGAATTTCACAGAGTAGACAATGCTTTGTTAGAAAGTGCATTTGGAGATTAAGCTTTAATAGCTTCTTAATGATTAGACTTGACCGGCCTTAGCCACTCTAGCCTTTTGTACCCTATGACCTTTTGTAATCTGCAGGATATTCAAATGTTATTTGTTTTAATATAAAAATTCAAAAAAGAAAAAAATGTTTTAGAACATCAAAAGAATAAGCAAATGTGCAGTCATAGCTTAAGAAGCAAAGTTCTGTATTTTTTTCCTCAATATTTAAATACAAAGTGTCCAAATTAAATTTTTTTCAATAAAGAATCCTGCATATTTGCTTTTGATGAATCTTTTGTGTTTTCCTTATTGGTCATTCTGCGGGGTAACCTTTCATTACAGTAGGCAGAGAGCATGTCTGAGTTCTGTAAAGGCTAATTCAGCATTTTATTTGCAGGTAGACTTAACTCCAGCGGAGCCTGCTGTGTCTTGTCAGGCCTGAGAAGCTCACTGAATAAGAATGGGTTGGGGCAGCAACATTTTCACTCGGTAACTTTAATATTCATCACTACCAAGAACCTCAGTACTACCTATTTAAAAAGAAAAAGAAAAAAAGGACTCTGGGAATTTCTGCTATTTATCAACTTGTGAAGTAGGAATAAGTACACAGCATGCTATCTGCTACTGAGACACCCTGGTGATTCACACACTCAAACAAGGGAATTTAAATTGACAGCAACCAGTCCACAATTCACCCCGAGAAAATCACACAGGTTTGATTTTTGTCTTTAGCCATAGAGGTAGGCCATGTGTTTGGAAAGCTGACGACCAATGAAAGTTCATATAATGCAGTTTTGGACCTCCTAAATAGAAAAGATGCTCATCTGTCTGGTGTGGATGGTAAAAAGAACAGAAAGGGCTGAGACTGCCTTACGGCTGAACTCTCAATACCTGATTAACCCTGCATAGAACATGAGCTCCGTCAGGCAGCACGTATGGGCCGTCCCAAACAGGGGTGAGTTCAGTTTTGCTGGAAGGTTGGCACCCTGTCTATAAATGGGACATGCCCAGAGATTTCCATTTGTGTAAACTGGCATGGTCTAGCGACAAGATCAGCAAGTCTGACATGTGACACAAGCTTATGTGCCATACGACTATCCGTTTGTCATTTTAGAAATCTCTTGTTTTATGTTTTGTGTAAACTCTCTTCTCATCAAGACTAATATAGAATGCAGGATGAGGCAGTGGACTGTAAAATACATGATTACCAGTTGGACCCTGACTACTGGCTTTTTCTAGAAATCTGGACATGAGAGTATTTCACCTTTACAGCACTTTGAGGTGAACTTTGCAGTACTTTGTTAGACAGTGTTGGTCTGTACGCCATGGAGTGTATAGAAATCACACAGGCTCACTCCTGATGACTGGCTTCGTTTGTGACCGTCAGTGCATCACTAAAAAACCACCAGGGCTCTAATGAAAGACATAAAGAACCATTTGTCCCCATATGATTTGTAAGTTGCTTTGAGTAAACATTGGCAGACGTTAATGTAAAATATTTTTGGACCTGCAGTTTCTGTTACAGGGTCCATTGAGCTGGAGTTTTTACCCCGGCAGCAACAACAACATATATTTATATAGCACATTTTCATACAAAAAAGTAGCTCAAAGTGCTTTACATAATGAAGAAAAATAAAAGACAAAAAAGAAATTAAAATGAGACATTAGTTAACATAGAAAAAGAGTAAGGTCCAATGGCCAGGGAGGACAGAAAAAAACAAAAAAAAAACTCCAGACGGCTGGAGAAAAAAATAAAAAAAAAATAAAATCCCTAATAAACCAATTCTGGCATGCAGAGAATCTCCATAGACGTAGACTAGGCTGTGAATGAAACTCCAGTCCATAGAGCCGTGAGCCAAACAAAAAATACTTTTGCAGTTTGATTAAGGCAGTGTGGAAATTCTAGGCGCAGTAGTTGAAACGTGGCCATAATTGCTCAACACTTCATTTAATTAGTGAATGAAAGCTGTGGTTATAAGTTGATTTATCTATATAATAATCTGTATCGTATTTTGAGTGTCCTATTTGTTGTCCAGGGGGTAACATTTGTAATTTCTTAAGTTTGTTTTGCACAGCTGTGCAGCTTTTCCCTGCCTCACTTTGCACTCTGAATTTCATCGCTGAAGGCAGCAGTGGGTTTAGAATGCCATTGTCTCCATGGGTTTAATAAATGCAAATCCAAAGAGGCCGTGGTCATGTGACATATCGTGGGACACAATGGTATTTGCTGGGACCAGGGAGCCAGCCTATTGTTACTGCACTAAAAACAACAGCAGCTGGGAGAGAAAATAATGAAAACAAAAGCCAGCCTAGCTGGCCTCTTTAGAGGTGAATGTGTGACAATGGCAAAGTGCTGGCACTCTGTAGGACGCTTGGGTGAAGTTCATTTGTCAATTGAGATGCAAAAAAGAAATCCAATAAAACTGAGCCACCCTGTGTCATTCATTAATGTCTGTGCACATTCATACGATGATTTTTTTTTATTTTGTAATTCTTGTACCTCATTCTGGCTCTGGTCCGGTCTTTTAACTTGATTTTGTTGACCGGTACAACACAAGTGCCACTGTGTGGCCCTGGCTGAAGTATTTAACTTCTAATGATATGCCAGTTTGAGAGAGTGAGTGTCACATACTGAAATCTGTCGGGTTTTTTTTTTTTTTTTTTTTGCACTAATGGTGACGAAGCAGAAGAGTTTTAGAAGGAATAACTGTCTCCAGATGCAATGGTAAGTGTGTCTGTGTCAAGCTGCTTCTGATGGCTCTTTTTCTTTTTCAGCATTGCTTCAGTGTTCTGCTAAATCCACACCAGGTACAGCATGACAATGAGAACTGCAGGGCCTTTTGTGAACCTTAGGGATGTAGTGGAAATAAAGCATCCGAACCCACCCACAGCAGTGAGTATCTTGATAAGCTGCCTTAGCTATAGAAATATTTTAATGCCATTTTCTGTCCTTAAGAGATCAACTGCTTGACTGGCGAGTAAGAGTATGTCTGTGTGAGTGTGTTCTGTGATACGCTAGCAGTCCATGCAGGAATGGCTCTGTCTTGTTGCCAGGATAGAAAAAGAGATGAAGTGGGTTCGGATAATGGATGGTTGGCTTAAGCAATCCCAAATTCATCACAGAACATCTTCCTGCTCCTTAGTATGTCTTCAGCTTTGGCTGGTAAATGTTATCTATAAGGAGTTTATTTGGGTTTCATGCAGCAGGATGGTACAAGTAGTGGTGTGCCACAGTTTAATGCTTCTACAATTGAACCCAACACCTTGATTGTTGTCTGCATGGAGTTTGCATGTTCTCCCCACATGTGTGTGCATTTTTCCTCCCATGCCCATAAAGATGTGTGAGAGGTTAACTGGCAATTCTCAATTAGCCTCATGGGTGTTATGTGCATGAGTTGACCCTGTCATGGACTGTCACTCCATCAAAGGGTGGTCTCTGCTTTGTACTCTATGCTCTTTGGATAGATAACCAGCCATTCACCTCACACCCAATAATTTCATTAATTGGGTTTAAGAGTGTGGGCGGCGCAGTGGCAGCGCTGCTGCCTCGCAGTTGGGAGACCCGGGTTCACTTCCCGGGTCCTCCCTGCGTGGAGTTTGCATGTTCTCCTCCGGGCGCTCCGGTTTCCTCCCACAGTCCAAAGACATGCAGGTTAGGTGGATTGGCGATTCTAAATTGGCCCTAGTGTGTGCTTGGTGTGTTTGTCCTGTGGTGGGTTGGCACCCTGCCCAGGATTGGTTCCTGCCTTGTGCCCTGTGTTGGCTGGGATTGGCTCCAGCAGACCCCCGTGACCCTGTGTTCGGAAAATGGATGGATGGATGGTTTAAGAGTGTTTGATTCACGTAGTGTGCGTGGAGT
The DNA here is from genome assembly GCA_026402145.1 of Polypterus bichir lapradei. Lineage (NCBI taxonomy): Eukaryota > Metazoa > Chordata > Cladistia > Polypteriformes > Polypteridae > Polypterus > Polypterus bichir. Next base: position 13,891,482 of record JANRMT010062846.1, on the reverse strand, counting down.
TCTCCCTGTGCCTATATAGGTTCTCGTTAAGCAGTGTGGGACTGTTGCGGTGCCAGTCTGATTGGAGAAGACGCTCACTACCTAGTGCTGTTTTGTGCCAGGACAATCTCCACCATCTTGCCACTATACAGTTACATTAAGGTGGTTTAGCAAATGAACAGATTTAACAGTAGTTTATCCACTTATTTCAGTATACATTGTGAGGATCCAAAACCAATCCTAGCAGCATTGTTGGTAAGCAGAAATCTACCAGCTAATTAACAACAGTCTCAAAAAATGATGTTTGGGTTATTAAAATAAAGTGATAATGTGTATGCTTATCCAGTTCAGATTCGGGCACAACAGTGTCTGATCTGGCAGCACCGAGTGTCGGGTGGCAACCAAGACTGGACGGGTATCCATTCAAGCAACAAAACCTCACTCATTTTCTCCATCTTGTGAACCTGTTTCTTCTGATAGTGCTGTGGATTGCTGGAGCCCTTCCTGTGTGGCCTGTAGGGGGGCATCCTGCATCTGCAACCCAGAGCACAACTACTACGACAATACACCAGCCTTATTTAGCACAGCACCATCTTACAAGGCATCAAAGCACAATAATCGGCCACTTCCTTTTGTCGCCCTGTGCTCAACTTCACTTTGCCTGGCTGATGAAGAGAGGCTCCTTTTCCTCCCAGACCCCATGAGTATTTGTGGCCTATCAGTATTGTGCCTGGGAAGCATTTTATGGGTGAAACAGAATTCCACATGACGGCTCCCTCAAGTGGTACCCAAGGACCCCAACAGGGCTACCTAAAAATTGGAAGTATGACTCTTAGTGTGTGGGTGTCCAAACAGGAGTCTTGTCAGAGGGATGCTGCCATCCAGCGGGACGGGGTAACACATTAAGTTTAGTTCAGTTCTGTTTATTATTGTAGTGTGGCGTACTTCACTGAGAGTAGGCTCAAATCGCTTTATAAATTCACAGGTAAAATGCAATTACAAACTTTACAAATGACTTAATTATGTGATGCATACTGTACGTGTTTCTTATCGCCGTTCCATTAGTCAGCCCCCTGACTGGGTAGATTACCATCAACATTCCCAGCTGGCCGTCCAGTCAGACTGGGCCAGTTTAGAGTCAAAGCAGATGGAAATGGGAATACCTAGCATTAAATCCGAAAATGGCAATCGCCTGACCTGGTACGCCGGGCACTCTCATGGCATTTGCTCCAACTGAGCTTATAATTGCTGGTTTGAAGAAATAATTACAGTTTGTCACACCAGCACATTTACAATGTTTTTAATTGTCCTCCCCTTAGAAACAAAGCCAGAGATTGTAACTGAATCTAAACCCCAAGGAGTGACGTCTCCACCACTACCATAAAGCACTAGTGGCCTGAGCCCTGTAGTGGCATATGCAGCACTGGGCACAATGTTTGCAGCCTTTCAGGTGCCATCTAATGTCTGAGCAAGCCAGATGTTTAAATGATTTCACTCGCTCTGCATTGTGCTATATAAATTACGTTAGATGTAAATGTTGCTAGTTTACAGTCTTCTCACTCAATGGTGGGGTTTGCCTCCTTTGTCTATTATTGGTTGTTAGCTCACTTGTGCAGTGATGGGCACTGCTGTCTCATGGCTCAAGGAGACTCGGTTCAAGTCCCAGCCTGGTTGCTGTCTGTATGGGTTTTGTCTTCCCTGATTTTTCTCCAACATTCTAAACAGGCGTTTGTAAATTTGCCTGGAATAAAGTTGAGTGTGTGTTTAGCATGGATGTGCTTCTAAGGACCTAGCTGTGTAAGCCTGTGCTGTAAAAATCCCGGGGTCCTAGAAACTACTGAAATAGTCAGGAAAAAAAAAACTGAAATGCAGAGATGTCTGGTAATTGAAAGAAACTACTCTGGGCATCTCCCTCCTAGGAGGTTTCATGTTGCCGATGTGCTCGCATCGGTTGTGCATTAGCGGCGAGAGAAAAAGTAAAAGGGATACCGATGTTAGCGGCTAAGCGACTTTGTCTTTCTTCTGAGGTTTCGTTTTGCTGACGTGCTGTGGCCTCGCTTGTGTTGTTAGTGGCTAAGTGTGTTTTCTGTTTCCTCGGTGGCAGAGCCCTTTACCCCACCCAACTCCACCTCTCACTTCCGGGCCGGACAGACACACACACACACACTTCCACACGTAGATGTTTATGTATAAGATGGCACCCTGATCAGGGTTGGCTCTTACCGTGTGCCCCATGCTGTGAGGATAGGCTGTGTCCATCAGAGATCTTGATTTAATAATAATCGGAGGGCGTGTATTATCTGATACCCAGCCTTCCACTTTCTTAACCCATTGTTTTCACTGCAGGGTCATGACAAATCACTGCAGCACATTTAATATGGAGCTGGAGTTTGACATACAGGTAAGAATTTGTACGTTCGACTTCTACCATGACTACTCGGCAAGAGCCAACTCTGATTGGTCAAACTCATGCAGTATGTATCCATACAAGGCCACGTCGTATTGTCTGTTAGCCTAACCCACAAATCGAAACCAAAGCTTGGAGGCTGCAGCACTACTCACTGTACCGTCATGCCACCTCTTGTAAGAGCAGTCTAGAAGTGCAGAGAGTTGTGTTGTAAAGATTTCAAGAGGCACTGGAGACAAATGAAAGAAATCCAAACACAGCAATTTATTGACAAAATCAACAGGAAATCCACAGGTAAACTCTGACTTGTAATGGTGGGAGAGGAACAAGCTTGTATCCTGAAAGGTCTTGGCAGTTGTTTGGCAGCCTTTAGGGCATATCAATTTGCACGTCGTCCTGCTCTCAACACAGGCTTAAAAGCACATTTTAAAAGCAAGCGGCCATCTGCGTGGGTATTGACTTTTGGGCCAACAGCTGTCATGAAATTTGGCCTCAGTGCAGTGCTACAGGCAAACAGCAGCTGATGGCAACACTCTGTTTGATCGGGCTGCAGCATTATTATTTTTTTCACCTTACCTGTAAACACAAAGTTTTCTTGAAGGCACTGGCTGGAGATTGTGCACCATTATAAAGTGGTTGGGAGAGAATAATAACTTACCAGTTTTTCTAGCGAGTACAATGCACCCAGTGTACTTCTTTAAGTATGGTACCTTTAACCCATTGGAATTCCCCATAAACAAGTTTTATTTTGAGGAACTAAAAACAAATCTCATAAACCTGGCAATGGTTACTCTGTCGTCTCAAGTGTTCAATTCCAGACAGATAAAGCCAAATCATCCATTATTTTCCATTTCGCTTAATTCAAAATTTAGAAGTGTAGCCAGTAGCCAATGTCAAATCAGTGACCAGAAAAATCCAGTGATCAAATGGAGGATGACAGTCCTTTTAACTTGTTAATGTATTGATCCATGTATCTAGAGTAAACACAATAAAGAACAATTGAACACACAGTAAGTAGTAGCATCAAAAGGTTGATGGAGACACACCAAGCTTACTTACGGACAGCATTAAGATTTGCACAGTTCCTTAGATGGAAAATCCATCCATCCATTTTCCAACCCACTGAATCCGAACACAGGGTCACGGGGGGTCTGCTGGAGCCAACACAGGGCACAAGGCAGGAACCAATCCCGGGCAGGGTGCCAACCCACCGCAGGACACACACATATACACCCACACACCAAGCACACACTAGGGCCAATTTAGAATTGCCAATCCACCTAACCTGCATGTCTTTGGACTGTGGGAGGAAACCCACGCAGACACGGAGAGAACATGCAAACTCCACGCAGGGAGGACCCGGGAAGCGAACCTGGGTCTCCTAACTGCGAGGCAGCAGCGCTACCACTGTGCAATCGTGCTGCCCTGGATGGAAAATGTTTTGTTTTTCTTTTTTTCTTCTAATTTCAAACAAAGTAGGATATCCGTTTCCCACTCTGTAATAATGGCTGAATTAGTGTTCTTCAAATGAAACAACATGAGATGATGGGGGCACAATGTAGTACAGTGTAGGAGATCACAACCCGTTTTTCAATATGCAGTATTTTCCTTTAAATACAGATGTATGCTGTGACAGATTGGCAGCGCTATCACTCCCTTGAACCCTCCGATCAAATGTCAGACACCAAGTAAAAGTCCAAATATTGACTTTATTTATACACCACAGTGCACAAAGCGCCCTCCTCTCCACAATACTCATATAAATAATCACTATAATAACAATCCTCCACTCCCAGACACGTTGCCACCCTTCCACCCAGCTCCTGGGAGCTCCCATAATCCTTTTGTAATCCCTGACCCGGAAGTGTTCCAATCCCCAGTCCATGTGATCTCCTATCACTTCCGGGTCAGATCAAAAGTCCTTTTCTTCACCCCGGAAGCACGTCATTCCCCTTGTCCATGTGACTCGGACGTACTTCCGGGGCGTAGGGCAAATAATAGTCCTCGGGTCTCCCTGCCCGATGTTATCCAGCAGGGCTCTGGATGAAAACTCCATTGTCCATGATGCCCTGCTGGAATTTGGGGCATCTCCATGTCGCAGCGAGGGCTCCCTCTGGCGGCCTGGGGGTACTGGCCGGGCTGACAAGCCGGCCATAGACCACAACGCATATTGACGTGTCAGACACAAGCGCTTACGGGACCCCTTCAAGGCTCAGACCAGGTAAGCAGTACTGCTCCACACAAACAAGAGGGGCCCTGTTTGCTAACTCCTGTATTTTATGTGGCTGCCTTGAAGATCGCCAGCAAGCAGACTGACATCACTTCCTCAGCATCCTGCGAAGCCCCACCCCTTCCACGATGCACGCTATACCAGAGAGTGACCACATTTGGGCCTACGGCTGAGGGAGGTGAAGCTCTTCGGTTATTGCCAGTATTTGATTGCTTTATGTTGTATTTTTCCTTCTTTCTTTTCGTTTTTGCTGTTTCAAAGTGGTTTCACCAAGGAGGTGCCCCATCTCTTTTCCTTTGTTCTGTTTCTTTCCTACAGGAGTTGTGGTTCCCGTACTGTCAGACAGGCAAATAAAGATGAGCAAGGTCGGTGCCAGACGATGCCATCCACAACTAGAGTTTTGACTTCTGTACAATTTCGATAGCCCGAGTATATTTAAGTGTAGAAAGGTTTGTTGAATTACCCAGTGATCTGCACATATTGATGAGGAGTATGTCTTCTTAAAGGCTGAGTATCATTCTTCATCTGAAATTCTGATTGAAAGAGCCCATTCATAGCACTGCTTCAAATCATCTGGAGGTGAAGATTTTAAAAGATTGGTAGAATGTAGAAATACTGCACATCTCCATTTTTTGCATGATAATGTAGTTTCTACTACTCGTATCGGAAGATTTTGAAAAAAACAAGGTATGTATCAATACATTTAATATGCCTATACCACAAAAATTAGGGTTATTGTGGGTTTAAACTTGAGACGCAAGTATTCGAAGGATGCAGACATTTGTTGGTACAGACATCTCGAAAGTTCCAAATTTCAGGCATCCTCCATGTTTTGAATACGTCGTATGCTAAGCATCCATAGAATAAACGATTACAACGCATGGGCGCAATTGAGAGTAGCATGTCAGAGTTGAGCATCTTTGACGCTGGTACCATATTGTTCCATCCATCCATTTACCTATCCATTTTGGCGAAGTTGAACCTGTGTATATTGTGGCTGCACTGTGAGAGAGTTCCCAGTGTAGGCCTTAAAGTGCAATTTCCTCCAAAGATACCCACAGAGCTAATCTAGAGTCCCCATTTAACTTGGCATGTGTGTCCTTGGTGTGTTTGTGGAATACACTGGACACAGAAAAATACACGTAAACTCTACACAGATAGAGAGCACGGTTTGATTTGAACCCGGGATTCTAATGCCATGAGCAGCAGTGCTAATCATTGTACCACTGTGCCATACCTTACTCGGGTAACCCCTTAATAATGTGTCTGAGATAGACCAGGGGATGCCAACTCCAGTCCTGGAGGGCCGCAGTGGCGGCAGGTTTTCATTCTGACCCTTTTCTTAATGGGTGACCTGTTTTTGCTGCTAATTAACTTCTTTTGAACTAATTTTAATTGACTCGCTCTTAAACACTCAGACCCCATAATTCTTTCCTTTTCGTTAATTAGCTGCCAAACAATAATGAGATACAAAATGAGCCAAAACAAATGGTGTCCATCATACAATATCTGAAAAGAAAGAAAGATGAAAGAATGCTGATCTGCTCAGGTCCCCAAATCATTTGACCAGAGCTCTTAGAAAGAGAAATGTAACAATTTCGGAAATGTCTGCTAATGGACCACGAGAGCAGCAAGAAGCCAAGAAATTAAAGAACGGGTTTAATTAACGACAAGAACTGACACCTCATTAAGCAACCGGTTGGAGTGAAAATGTCTGGAGTTTGAGGCCCTGACTTACTCGGTCTTCTGTTGGCTCCCTCACTTCACATTTCATTTCTGCTTGAGTGTCATTTTAAGGAAAGAAATGAAGCAATTCAGAGGAACAATGAGGAAATTCAGGGGAACAAATCTTAGAAAAGCAATTCAATTCAAATGAATTCACAAGAAGTTAATTAGCAGCACAAACAAGGCAGTCATTTAAAAAAAAAAAGGGGTTAGAATGAAAACCTGCAGCCACGGTGGTCCTCCAGGACCGGACTTGGCGACTCCTGAGAGAGAGTACGGCACAGTTAAAGCTGCGTCACCCAGTGGCGTAGCGTGGCTATCAGCCGCCCCCTTATTTAGGTATTTCAATTTAAAAGACTAAAATATACAGTAATTCTTTGCCGCCCCCTAAAAGTGCCGCCCCCACTACGCTACGCCACTGGCGTCACCGGCTAAGAAGCCATGTCACCACTGCCTAAGAGAGATTTTCAGAAGTGCAGAACTAGTGCTTTGTAATCACACAGGGAGTTCAAGTCTCGCCTTGGCTGTCTGAAAGTGGACTGCTTGGCGGAGGGGGAGAGTAACCTTTAAAGCTGAGTGACTCCCACCGGTGACAAGTTGAACTGGAGCCCACAGACTATTTGAAAATAAGCATGTCGTCCACTCTTCCTGCGCTCACACTGCTCTGTACCCCTAATGTACCTTAGAATGATGCTTACTGCAGAAAAGTCTGCCATACCTAATGTTGGTTTTGGAACATACGGTGATGGGGAGTCAAAGCCAGTCATGACAATGGACACCAGGCAGATGTCAACGCTGGACGGGATGCCAGCACACTTGTGCTCATTAATATCTTTATGCAAGTAATATTAATATATCTGGGATGTGGGAGAAACCAGAAAATACTGAAAACTCTGCCATGCCAACCACCTGTGAAACTGTGATGACCCAACTAAATGAAATTGCTGTCTGTAATATAAACACCGCTTTCTGTCTGTTTCCTAACAACAGAATCAAGTTCACATACCAGCTGAATGTGCCTGAGCCAGGTGGCATATTTGTACATTATACACCTGGCTGTTATGTGACTTTAAAAAGCAAGAGCAATGTTCAAAGATTGAAATGCCATTTGGGGCAATGTGTTGTGCCCGGTACACAGTCCAAACTGGTACACCTTCTTGAATTAAACTTCTGCTGTCCAATGCTTGGTCACATTCATATACCCCATTTGTTGTTACAGGCGCCAAAGGTGCCAGTGTTTCAAAGATGGTCCATCACAGCTCACCTCGTTGTGCCCATTTAGGTTCAGTACAGGCAACCGCAGCTGCTCAACTTGACAGTGTGGGTACTTCGGGCAGTTTGTGTTCAACTGCAGCAGAGCAAGACTGAATGGCACGTCTTAAAGCTTCGGTGACGTAGCCTGTGTGAAAACGGGACCCCCCCCCCCCAAGCCGATAAGCGAGGTGGCTCCACCTAATTCAATAGAGCCTTGGGTTTGTCGGGTGGGCGGCTGTGTCCTGGGAAACTGGGGCTTCATGAAGAAGAAAAAGAAAAGGTGGAGGTTATTTCCACATTCAAAATGTTCAGGATGCAAACATTTTACATGTTCACTACAATCTGCTACAGTGATGGGGGGCGGATTAGAGAACTCTGAATATTGCGGTTATGCTCTTTTGTATGACAGATGATAAAGTAGTATTGGCCTGGCTCCTGCCAACATGTAGTGCCGCTAGGATAAACTCTGTGCCATTGAGTATGATTAAGTTGGTTTGAGAGTGTTCTATTAAAAGAAAGTTTGTTTTGCAGCCAATGGGCCCCCCGAGGCTCCAGCATTAGATTTACTTTAAAGTATTAGGCTGCAGAATAAGTCCTCCTTACTGACTTACAGTAACAGCTACGTGGTTTAATTACCTTTTGTGGATGTATGGAATACTTGACGACATTCATTTGGAAAGATAGGACAGCATGGCCTTGTAGCTGAAGGTTTGACCAGTACACCGTAAGGTCAACCCCAACTCCTTAGATCACCTTAACCTTCTAATGTTCTCACTGAAATAATATGGAAATGGCAGTAAAACGCATTGAGCTTGGAGTTCACTCTGGAGAAGGGAGTACTGTATATGACACCCCACCACACTCTCAATAGGTGACTGGCCAGTGCTCACAATTTGGAGATATGGTAACAATCAAAATGACCTTCGTTTTATACATTGCTTTGAGTAAAGTCATAAACTCCACTAACAATGGGATACTGTGCACTGTCGAACATGTCAACTGAAACAATGCCTAGGTGCGGAGTCTGGCACACATACTACAACCTTTGCTATTGATAGCATTTAAATGTCTGAAGAGATGGTCACTTCATGGCACACGTTAAGGGACCCTGCGTTTGTCTACGTAAACCAAATCCTCAGCTGTAGTAGAGTTATGGATGCTGATCACGGCTAGAAGAGATCTGTGTTAACATCTGTCAGACTTTGACAAGGGTCAGATCATTAGAACGTGTGCAGAGAAAATGGGCTGGAATTCCTCCAGTGTGCAATGCGTAGGACATTAGTGGACAGATGGAGAGAGGGAGACAAGACAAGACAAGGAGGAGGAGGAGCTGGGACGAATGGCTAATATACTGGATGGCACTTTGGACAGCTGAGTCAGGACAGCACAGATCTGTTCTGCACTAACTGTAGGTGTCATGACGGAGCAGTACCCACTGTCTGCATGATGTTAACGTGTGCCCTCGAGTGCACACCTCCGCAGAGGCCAGAAACACCTGATTAGTGCTTAAAAGGACCGCACTTAGTAGCTCAACAGCAGTGATTAGTCTCAGTAAGTTGTGGCCAGTGATGGTCCACAGAAGGCCTAAATAAAATACCGTTGGCAAAAGGGTTATGTAATCAATGCGTGGCATCATTGGCCGTATGACCGCAGATCCAAGTTGGTTCTCATTGAGGGTATCATGGCTGTTTGACAGCAAGTCTACACAATCCTGTTCTGCCTTTAATGGGCACCAGCGACTCTAGAATTTCCAGCCCAACGTATGGCTGGACACAACGGTCCTGTCTTTGAAACATCAGCCTGCACCGAAACACAACGCGTACGGGACAGCGGCACATTAGGGTATTTGTTTTGCAACCTTTTCCCGATGATCCCTGTGAACATTAATAGAGGGTGCAGTGGCATTAGGCAGCCAGCCCCGTACCTTGCCTATCGTGCTATTTAACTGATGCTAGGTCATTTTATTGACTATAAACTTTGAAATAAATTCAAAACTTTCTGTATGTAATTTTTCATCATTTGTGCATGTGGAGTTAATTCCTTCACAGTGTTGCAAATTCCATTTTCAATGTGCATTCACAGATTTTGGCACATCAGCATGTCAGAGTATTAGTGTTGCGCTTGTAGGACTTGGCACACAACCTCCAACATGAAGTGCCCGTCGCAGTCGTGTTCAATCCAGTTTTATAGCATGGCGTGCTGGAGTTTATTTACCCTGTGGCATTGGGCACCAGGCCATCACAGGGCCCATTCACACACACACACACAGCCACACAATTAAGAGTCACCACCTTCTAATTCTTTTGGCTTCTCTCGTTATTAGTTGCCACAGCGGATCCTCTTCTTCCATATCTTCCTGTCCTCGTCATCTTGTTCTGTTACACCCATCACCTGAATGTCCTCTCTCACCACATCCATAAACCTTCTCTTAGTCCTTCGTCTTCTCCTCTTCCCTGGCAGCTCTATCCTTAACATCCTTCTCCCAGTATACCCCTCATCTCTCCTCTGCACATGCCCAAACCAATGCCATCTCGCCTCTCTGACCTTGTCTCCCAACTTGAGCTGACCCTCTAATGTCCTCATTTCTAATCCTGTCCATCCTCGTAACACCCAATGTAAATCTTAGCCTCTTTAACTCTGCCACCTCCAGCTCTGTCTCCTGTGCCACCGTCTCCAGCCCATATAACACAGCTGCTCTCACTGCCGTCCTGCAGACCTTCCCTTTCACTATTGCTGATAATTAAGAGTCGCCAATTAACATAAAACACGCAGCTCGAGGATTGAGGAGGAAAACCCAAGCAGACGTGGGGAATGTGAACTGTCTGCACAGACGACTGGGAGCAGGGCCTGAACGCCACACGCGCCATTCTGCAATTCCAACGTGAAATGAAGAATCCTAATTAGTACAAACTGACTGAGCTTCGAGTCTGCAGCACGTAGCCCTCCAGAGAATCAATAAAAAGACCCACAACCGTCTTTATTTCAGCATATTTTAAAAATATAGGGGAGTCCCAGCAGGATTTTAAAGTTCATTGAAGGAAGGCTGAGCAGCAGCAGCAATTCATGAAGTTAATACAGGAATTGAAATCGTAAAGCTGTCTAATGATTTCTTACGGCTTATAAACTAGATGGAGAAGTCACTGGTGGGCTGGCGGTGGAAATCTTGGTGTCGCACTGAAAGCAGCGTAAAGAACATGGACAAGAACTGCTGTAATACGCGTAAATGATTATAAATCAGCCGATTCTTTTTTTTAAAATATGCACCATTTGCAAAGTTAACTCTGAATTAGTATCTTACATTGTTTTTGTTTATCAGGAGCATTTTCTTGGAAGAGTTTTGTCCATCTCCATCTGTCTTCCACCCCGCTTATACAGTTGTGAAGGTCAGCGGGGCACAAAGCAAGCCATGTGGCACTGTGGACTGGATACCAGTCCATTACAGCACCAACCAGCACCCCATAATGCAGGGCCAGTTTGTAAACGCCAATGAACCTAAAACACATGCACAATGGCTTATTGTTATTACCAGTAACGGCGTCGTACCGTGAATCCTTGGCATTCCCAGTTTTCCTCCTCTTTCTCTGTACGTTTACCATTCGTTTGCTCAGAGGTTGATGCCTTTGCTCCTTCCTGAGCGGCTTTTCTTTTCTCCACCCTAGCGGCCCGCTTCTTCTCTTCTTCTGTCGACATCTTTTCGCGTTAAAACTGATTAAGTAAAGTGTTTGTGTTGCAATTACTTAATACGTTTTCTTTAATTTTTCACTTGGCACTTAAATCATTCTTGAGGAAGATTGAAGACGTGAGATGTGAAGAGGTAGGGGAAGTGACGGCGAAGGAAGGTGGCAGGGATGAGAACGGCGCCCGCACACATGACCCGTACGGCTGCTGCCAAAAGTGGATTCTACGATAAAAATAAGAGGAATAACCTTGGAGGTCAATCATCACAGTGAAAGTGGACAAAATATGAGTACCAGATTTCAGGTCAATAGCTCAAACGGTTTGTGAGCTACAGGTGATTTAACATCCTGGACAGACAAACGGACAGCCGCGGTAGCGCATTACATAAGAAGGTTAGGCCGATGTCTTCACTCAAGGTGATTTACAACATCAGAGATACGACAGTTGGCTACGTTTCTTGTGTTTGTGCGAGCTGTCAGAGCACAGCTAAGTGAAGTGACTTGCTCATGGCCACGCGGTGTCAGTAGCAGGATCTGAAGTCCAAAGCCTTGACCACTGCACCACACTGCCTGCCTCCACAAGTCGTATTCCAGGCAAAACCACAGCAATCTGATAGCAGCAGACCAGTTCAGACCGTCACTAAAATAGTTACCTTTTAAGAAAGGGGCTGATCATCAAATTCTGTGTCAGATGTGCATGTGCACTCTTATCTGTTTTTTTGGTTTTACTTCTACGTCCCCAAACCTTAGGGGCTCAGATTGAAAGATCGTTGGTTTGGACCAAGTGCTGGACTGGTGCCCGTCGTATCCAGGAGTGGACCTTCTATAGCAAACAGTCCTGTTGGGTTAGCCATTTGTCACGAACCTCCCTGAAATGGCTGAAGGTTGTTTTTTAGTTTGAGTCCGACTTGCTGTGTAGACCTGAACTAACTCGGCAATGACGCGTGTCTATCGGGCAAGTGCTGCTGTCGGCAAACCTCCGAGAATAACGATGGTCACCTCGTGTCACAAGTGACTACTTTTGTGAGTATTAATTGAGTCTCTTTAAAATTATTCAATGCCTGTTTTGAATTTAAATATTAACAGTTTAATATTGTTTGGTTCACCTTTATGGTTTTTTAATGTTCTCGCGAGACGAGACTTTGGGCCAAGAGATGTAACCACACACAGGGCTGGAAATAAAAGACAAAGAGTAGATGACAAAGTAGAACATTGTAAAGAATTCAAAAATGTTGGTGTGATACTCATGCAGAGCAGCTTAGAGATAATGGAAGTAAGAGAATTCGAAAGTCTCAAAAAAATTATAGTAAAAATCGCATTAGCGCAAACAAATGGAAAATATGGAACAGCGAAAAGAGATTGAATAGTGAGTGAGGATGTCTGGGGGAGAAGAGAGACAAGGCAGTGAGACAAAAGGACAGCTGCTGTACAGGCTTTTAAACGTTCAAAGTGCCACACGACATGCAGATCACGTGGCACGACAGCAGCAGCTGATGGAGCAAAGGGGAGGTAAAAAAAAAAAAAACCCTGTATTTATTTCCCATTGTATCACCGTTTAAGGGGGGTATCAGAGGAGCGACCACATCTCCTTAAGGTGCGTTCAGCCCCCCTCTACCCAACAGCATGTAGCGCAGGTGGGGGTTATGGCAGGGGGCAATGCCCAAAGTATTATATGAATAAAAAGAAAATCCTAACCAGTAAGAAAAAAGGTGCGACAATAAGGATAAGAGTCCATTCATCATCCAACCCGCAATATCCTAACTACAGGGTCATGGGGGTCTGCTGGAGCCAATCCCAGCCAACACAGGGCATAAGGCAGGAAACAAACCCCGGGCAGGGTGCCAGTCCATCACAGGGCACACACACACACACACACTAGGGACAATTTAGGATCGCCAGTACACCTAACCTGCATGTCTTTGGACTGTGGGAGGAAACCCACGTAGACACGGGGAGAACATACAAACTCCACACAGGGAGGACCGGTGAAACAAACCCGGTGCTACCACTGCGCCACCGTGCCGCCCAAAGTATAAGAGTAAACTGTGCTAATAGTTCGGTGATCCAAAGCAGATTCTAAACTAAAACTATACAGAAAGATCAATTCAGAGAGGTGGCAGTGGGGCTTCATTTCCCCCGTCTGTTTACCCACGTGCTTAACCCTGGGCAGGACTGCACAAAGCCGTACAGCCGCCTTAGGTTAAGTCGGGACCCAACCCCGGTAGGGATTCCACCCCATTACACAGCACACTTTCTCAAGCAGGGACAATTTTGAGTCTCCACTAGACCCACTATGCACATCGTTTCCAACCGCCTCAAATGCAAGACAAGTGACAAGCCAAATTAACTGGCATCCCAGCCAGCCCCGGTTCGTACCCTGGCCTCCTTACTGCCTGCACAAACACAGGCTCCTGGCACGAACGGCGCTACACGATTACTGAGCGCGTGTTTTGAATGAAAGAAGCTCCCATTGGCTAAGTTCATGAGATACAAACCGTTGACGTCTGGATAACCAATCAGGCATCGCGCAGCCTCAGAGGAGCTAATCAGCGCAATTACACCCACGTACTGGAATTGAGCGCATTTCAGAAACGGCTTGCCGGAGGGGCTACACGAGAATTAACAACATCTAAGAAGACGTTTATCCTAAATCTGGGAACAGAATCAAGATCATTTTCCCAGTCGCGGAGAAAAAAAAGGTTATTGCCCTTAAAAGCAAATTCGTCCATTTTCCAACCAGTTTATCGAGTTCATTACATGGCACAGTCAACTAATGACGCCAGTTTACCGAACGTGTTCTTCCTCGGGGCACACAGAAGTCTTGAAATTGGCGACTAACATGAAAAACACCTAAAGAGAAAATTCAAATGCAGTGCTTTTGTGAGCGCGGTGTTAATTTTAAATTTTGAAAAGCGCCGCCTTTAGAGCAGTGCCCCGTTTTGTTTAGCAGCATTGACATAAAAGGTACTTCACGTTAACGGGCAGCGTAGGTGTCGCCCTCCATTTCCCTTCCGAATATATTACTTTGTCCTCTTAAATTTTCAAAATGAAATAATTTGGAGCGCGGTAGCGAGCACGGCTATAAACCGAAACCCCTAGGGCTCACAAGGACTCTTTTATCGCATATCAGCCACCATTTAATGGGGTCAGGTAAGCCAAAAAAAAAAAAATCACGCCCAAGATTACGTTAAAATATCGAGGGGTCCTCCCGTCACGCTACCGATCCCCGTAAACGCATCAGAAACGGGAGCTGGACATCAGCCATTTGAGGGCCATCAATAACAAGGAGGAAACCATAACTCGGGAACTGGCAGGGCAGATGAAGGCTGCTTGTGTGTCCTACGCCGGGGGAGAAAACAAAAAAAAAAAAAACTGCGTTGCCCCCGTGAAGATGCCCACTAGGAAACCCTCTCAGCTCTCTGACGCCATCTCCTGGTGGCACTCTTCTCCACTACTGTTAAGTTAAGGTCTATCTAACAATAGGCTCACTTGATCATTTTGTTAAGATGGATATTAACAAAAAATAAGTGAGGAAGTATCTCTAGATTTCTTTGAGTGAAACACTCTTTCATTGACAGTGCATGCTTCAAATGTATGGTTACTGTGAATCAAGTTAGGAACAAACCAGATTGTTAGAAGTGGATAGATGGAGAGAAGCTTTTCAATCCTGAAGGAAACTGAAGGATTACAGCAGCAGACAGAAAAGGCGCAAATGCACATATGACAAGAACGAACTTTAAGTACCTTAACAAAGTGTAAAGTGATTAGAATTGCACGTACTTTATATTTCACGATGTCGTTCAGTGGCACAGCATATCACACACAGCATCTTTGTCGAGATGTCTGCTAAGTCAGCTCAGTAACATTCAGCCCGCAGGGGGCTGACTCACCATAGAGCCTTATGGCTGAGGGTAGGCATGGCGCCCCCTTGGAGCAACACAGTTGTCTCGGTCTGTTACTGAATGTGCTCCTCGTGGGGACAGTCATTGTCTGTTAAGACGTCGACTAGATCAGCACAACTTGACTGAGGCGTGACTTATGGCGGAGTGTAGAAATGACCTGCATAGCACAACACAGGTGTCTGTTACTGAACGTGCCCCTCATACAGGGGGGTGAGGTGACAGTCATTGTCCAGAAGAGTAAGCAGCTTCCTGAGTGACCATTTCATACGTCGAGTCCAGTCCACCTACACTCCTTCATGTTGAACAGTTTAAAGCTCACCATGATATCACCAGACTGGAGCGGGACACTGGCCGGAGTATTGGATTGTCAAGGATAACCATGCCAGTTCTCAACCACTGCGTGATTTTGAACAAGTCACTATTGTTCATGGGGGGGGGTTATGAGGTCGCTGGAAAGGGGTGTGTGGCACCCCCGATGTCTCTGCAAAAGGACGAAGGTCCGAGTCTTTCGAGTCCTGGTGCTTCCTGTCTTGCTATGTAGTTGTGACACATGGACCTGAGATGAAGACTGGACTCCATCAGTTCTGTGTCTTCCAAGAATCCTCGGGTCCTGCTGGTCTGACTTTGTGTTGCTCATGGAGTCCCGAATGAAGCACATGACCTGCATTGTGAGGGAGCGTCGTTTACGGCACTACGACCCCCGAGAGTGATCCGGCTCGCAGGACCCGAGTGGCTGGACCAGGCCAAGGGGTCGCCCACATGACATCTGGCTGCGGCAGATAGGGGGTCATTTCCGGAGGGTGGGACTGGACCGTGTGTCTGCCTGGGGGGGTTGCCAACCGGGATCCCAAGCTGTTTCTTCGTGTGGTGATACATGCTGTACCAGTGCATGCTCCCCGACCTGACTTGACTATTGTTGCAGTGCCAATGGGCCTAAAAGGTGCCCCACCATACCATTGGAATCCTGAGCAGGATTGCAGGGGGCTGGAGTCTAAGCCAGAGAGCGAAGGAACAATCCCCTCGACAGGGGGCCAGGCCATTGTGAGGGAACACATTCAGACTTGTGATAATATTTACTACGAAAGGGTGCCGTGTAAAAATCACATCTGTAACTTTGTGAACAGACCTAATGATTTCAGGAGGAGGACAAAAAAAGCGTATTGTTGGCAGTGGTATCTCACTCACTGTTGAAGCCTGAATGAGTCACTTAATCTGCTATCGTTTGATTCTTCTTCTTTCGGCTGCTCCTGTTAGCGGTTTGCACAGCGGATCATCATCTTCCATATCTTCCTGCCCTCGTCATCTTGGTCTGTTACACAACATCACCTGCATGTCCTCTCTTGCCACATCCATAAACCTCCTCTTAGGCCTTCCTCTTCTCTGGCAGCTCCATCCTCCCAATATCTCTCCTCTGCACCTGTCCAAACCAACACAATCTTGCCTCTCTGACTTCTCGGACCAATCGGTTTGTCACCATATGACACTCTTGCAGTCCTCGGTTATCCAGTTTTGGTTATCATGTGCCCAGCACAGCCTCATCTTTGTGTTCTTAGCTAACAGGAGTGGAATCTGATGGGCTCTTCTGCTGCTTCAGGTTCAAAGCCGGGTTGTCTGCTGTGCATTCAGAGGAGCCCATGTGAGTGTTTTTGGCCCGCCTGTTAGCTTGAACAAGTATAGCCACCGTCCTCTGACGTCTCCCATGGTCACCGTGTTTTTGCCACTAAATGGATATTTTTCGGTTTATAACCTCATTCTCGGTAAACTCTCCAGCTTGCAGTGCATGAAATACCCAGCAGGCCAGCTGTTTCTTAGATGCCTGGACCACCATTTCTGGCCCCAACCATGTTACCACAGTCAAAGTCCCTCAGATCATGTGTCTTACCCATACTAACGTTTGGTCCATTGACAACTAGACCTCTTGTCCCTGCCATGCTATGGATTGTGTTGCAGCCACATGTCGACTCGGCGATCTGAAAAGATAAGATAAGCAGGTGAGTGTAAATATCAACTTGGCCGATACGTACAGTCTGTGCGTTACTCTGGCTGGTCTGTAAAGTGTCTTGTAATGGGGCGTACTGTGAATACCGAAACACAAAATAAAAAGATTTCAAGTACAGTCAAGAAGTCGACGAACAGATAACCAGTTGATTCTGGGAGACTCCAGTTTTATGTATTAACATTCCCATATCGACATCAAACTGAAAGTAGTTTAGTCGTTTTGGCACCAAAGCAACTTGTTTACTATGAGACCAAGTTCAGGTTTCCACTTGATATCTCAGCTGTATGCTACCAGTCATCCACTTATCCCCTGCACTTTCTACCCCTTTTATCGAGTGCAGTTGTTCCTGCTTATAATGGAAGAATGTGGAGCAAGATGGAAGGCAGCCCTAGCCGGGGTGGCAGTGTAACGCATGGCACATGCCCACATTTACTTGTACCGAGTTGCCAGTCTGTGTGACATACCCAGCATTGGAGTGTGGGAGGAGAACCCATGCAAACGGGGGTTTAATGGGGAATGCATATAAATAATAAGAAATCAGAATTGTTCTTTTATATCTGGTGCCTGGTAAAACTAGAGTTTCAAAAATGAATTTCCTTAACGGGTTTTAGGTTAAGACAATATTTTTAGAAAGAGTTTTCTGGAGTAAAGCAATGACATTAAATAATCAATCAGAACTGCAGTGTGCATCACTAGGCTTTTGCTAAAATTAAATTCTTGAGAAATGATGCACTAGATGATGACGATGACAGTTAAAGATGGATGAACTGATGGCTAGGAAATATTTCACACTTGAGTTTACTTTTAGAAAGAGCATTTTGTAGGCTTCCGTTCAAAGTACAGAATTCTTCCTTGTAATCTGTGACATTTAAAAGTCTTCCCTCTCACCCCTTAATTATTATTATTATTTTATTATTATTATTACCACACTTCTTTTAACTTCACCTGTTTGTCGTCTGGTACAAATCTTGTAATCGATATTTAACCCACTTCCTATTATCCAAATGACTTGAAATTTTGCACACTTCCGATGACAATACATGAGTCAATAATCAGTTTCACTAATTGATCAATTAATCCATGTTAATTAAGAAATTTAATTTTCATATGAAGAATAGTTCAAGATTTTACCAATAGATGGCGCTAGTAACGGATAGAAATATTAAAGTGTTGAAATATTGATTACAGAATGATACTAAAGCAAACCAAAGACTAAAAAGTTGAAAATAATATATATATATATATATATATATATCCATCCATCCATTTTCCAACCCGCTGAATCCAAACACAGGGTCACGGGGGTCTGCTGGAGCCAATCCCAGCCAACACAGGGCACAAGGTAGGAACCAATCCTGGGCAGGGTGCCAACCCACCGCAGGACACACACAAACACACCCACACACCAAGCACACACTAGGGCCATTTTAGAAACACCAATCCACCTAACCTGCATGTCTTTGGACTGCGGGAGGAAACCGGAGCGCCCGGAGGAAACCCACGCAGACATGGGGAGAACATGCAAGGGAAGCGAACCCGGGTCTCCTAACTGCGAGGCAGCAGCGCTAGCACTGCGCCACCGTGGCGCCCATATATATAATATATATATATATATATATTGTGACAGTAGAGGGCGTTGTCACTCCTCCAGACCTGCAGACAACACGTCCAGACACCAGGTAAAAGTATCAGAAATAATTTTAATTTCATATATACTGTGCACAAAGCACGTCCACCTCCACAATACTCAATAATCAATACAATAATTACAGTAAATCAATCCTCCTCTCCACCCAGTGGCTCCATCACACCTCCTCCCAACTCTGGCTCAGCTTGCTGGGTTTCCCACAGTCCTTTAAATAGTCCATGACCCGGAAGTGCTCCTGTCCTTCAGTCCACGTGTTTCACTAGCACTTCCGGGTTGGCTGAAGATTCATATTTTTCTTCAGCCCGGCAGTACTTCTGTTCTTCCGTCGCTGTGACTTGGGAGTACTTCCGGGCGATAGGGAAAATAGAAATCCCGGTGTCTCCCTGCAGCGTCCTCTGATGGCACCCACGGCACCCGGCAGGGCTGTGAAGTCGCACTCCATCTCCAGTGATGCCCTGCGGGAATCCGGGGCACCTCAATGCTGCCAGGAGGACTCCATCTAGCGGCCTGGATGTATTGGCCGGGATAAGCTGTCGGCCATCTCTCACTATATATATGTATACATATATATATAATACTTTTTAAAAACCACGCTTAAGTTACAAAATGTACTAAAAAGTAAAAAATAAGTCTCTCATACATCACTCGTAAAATACAAGCGTGGGTGCTTTTCATCAATGAACATTCAATAAACATTTCTTAAAATCTTAGTAAAAGTGCCCACCTTTTATTTTACGAGTGATGTATGAGAGACTTATTTTTTACTTTTATAAGTGTGGTATTTTTTTCTATATATATATTTTTTGAAGTGTTGTTCCTCAGACTTTTTTTTTGTATTCATTGTATCCGCTCCTATTTTATGTACATTACAGCGTAACGGTTGACTCGGATATAATCCTCAATATTTTGTAAAGCACTTTGTGATCGTGTACATTTTAAAACCCACCACGTATGACTAATTGATTCAAAGTAAATTCGAGCAGTCAAGTTAATTCCTTTTGAGAATAAGACTAAACCAGTTGTGCTTTGCTCCTTGCGTGTTGCTCTGCTCCTCTGTTCATTAGCTGATCCGTCTCTCGTCTGCCTTCGTCTTCCTTCTCATAAAGCATTTCAGTGGTAACCCATAACCTGTCCTTCAAAGGTCTCTACTTCTGTGTGGAGTTTCCGCCCGCAGCCCAGAGACGTGAGCACTTAGGTTAACCGGCAAGCCCAAAAGGGTGCTGTGCACTGGTAACGGTGCCTTACCGTGCTCTGGAGTGGAATCTCCTGCCTTGCCCTTCCCCTGTGATGGGTTCTGGCCACCCCAGAATTGGACTAAACAGGTTATCGGATGACAAGCTCATTTTGTATCGGATGAGTATCTGTAAAGTGTGAACTTGCTGACTGATGGGTTGTGTGTGTCGCTACAAAGAGCACAGAATGGTTAGTTTCTGACTGAAATGCTGTGGGGTGACGTCTCTGATTAATGAAGAGCTATTTATTAAAGTGTAGATAGTTATTATTCTTTTTAATTCATTTTCTTAAACCATTGTCAAGTTACTTCTTTAATTAAATGGCTTTTTTCCTGCTCTTTATTTGCAGTCTTAGAAATTAGTAACAGTGCGGCCTTTGCTCATCCTTGAAATCCTCAAGCATGCTAATCATCAGCGCTTCATTCAAAATGAATTCTTTTTATCTTATGTAGCTTATTTCACATTTCCTTCATTTTCACCTCAGATAAAATGAATAGAGAATGACTCTAAAACTTTAAATACAACAATGCTTTTGACAGAGAAAGAGATGCCCGTATAGGATTGTTGGGGGATTTTTTTCTATACGTTTGCACATTCAGCCTACCAGTCAAGAGCAGATCTCACCGTGAGGCCTCGCAATTCTTTCTTTCCCAGAAGTGATCACTTCAACGAGTAACCTGAAAAGACAGAAATATCGTATAACGGCCAAGCTGCCATCAGCCCGTCTTTTAAATTAGAATACAGTGAATTGACATTTAACTAATTTTACATTCTTCATTATTGTTTTTCCTGCTTCTAGTCATGTGGCAGGGCAAGCGTGGGAGTTAAAGCGGCAGCCTTGTGAATGGAGGTTTGGTGCCTGAGCTACGACAACGTGCGGACCAGGAGGCATCAATAACAAAGTGGGCAGCGGCTCACCAGCTAGCGTGGCACCACTTGCAGCTGTGTGTGGACATTTGTAGCAAAGACTAAATGGGTAGTTTGAAGGAGCGTAACCTACTCGGGTCTGTAAAGCATGGGAATTTTTTTTTTTCTAGAAAAAGGAAATGTAGACTAGTAGGAATTTCAAATATGTTTGAAGGATAAAATGGGCAAGCGAGTGAAGGCTCTATAAAGTGGAATGTTCCTTTAACCCTAAGAACTGGTTTCTAATTAAGAAACTTGGAGTGAATATCTGCAGTCCTTCAGGGCCAAGGTTAGCCCAACGACGTGTATAGATGAGCCGTCTGATATTCCTAATCTGTACACGTCTCTAATAGACCGTTATTAGGACTTCGAGAGCCAAGGAGCAGACTGACGGATCTTAACATACTATATATGTGTCTCGAGTCCAGTAGGTGACACTGCTGTATAACGGAGGGGGCCTGGAGGGTGACAGCAGTTGACGACTTTTGTTTCTGGCCACTGTCTTAATTAGTAGTCAATTACTGCTGTTCAAAAAGCAAACTTTTGTGCCTTCATTTTAGTTGAACTGCTTTTTACGATTCAGAAGGCTCGTTTCTTTTTTTCCCCTTAAACTGCAGCCAAATAATAAGAAGGTGGAAAGTCAGCTGACAGACGACCGGGAACTCAAGGGTCCCAAACTCTGTTCCAGTTGTCGTTGCTAATAAAACACACTGTTTAAGTGTATGACTTGATAGCGATCTCACTCTGCAGCTACACCAAACGTTTTCAAGCCTGATCAGGGTATTTTCAAAATGTGTGTGTATATATTTTTTTTTTTTTAAACACACTGTATGATAGACACATAGGCACAAATCGGGTCAAGCTAGCTGGTCATCTATTGGCTTCCTTTGCATCTCACTATTGTTTGGCTGTCCCTTATAAAAACAAAATATACTTCTACGTACCTGAAAGATATCTTTCAATATAACATCAAATACATGAAGTTCAACTGTATATATTAATATTACATCTGAAATATACTGAAACATATTTCCTATAGGCCGGCATGGTGGCGCAGTGGGTAGTGCTGCTGCCTCGCAGTAAGGAGACGCAGGTTCACTTCCCGGGTCCTCCCTGCATGGAGTTTGCTTGTTCTCCCCGTGTCTGCGTGGGTTTCCTCCCACAGTCCAAAGACATGCAGGTTAGGTGCATTGGCGATTCTAAATTGGCCCTACTGTGTGCTTGGTGTTTTTGTGTTTGTGTCCTGCGGTGGGTTGGCACCCTGCCCGGGATTGGTTCCTGCCTTGTGCCCTGTGTTGGCTGGGATTGGCTCCAGCAGACCCCCGTGACCCTGTAGTTAGGATATAGCGGGTTGGAAAATGGATGGATGGATATTTCCTATAATATATAGTCACAAAAATATTTCCAAATACATTGTGTTTAAGACGCGCAATATGCCGTGTGCCCCAGGCAGATCATTCATGGCTTACTTTTTAACCCAGAAACATCCCACACCGCACACATCGCTCTGGCACCAATCACCCTCCCAATGCTCCTCTTCGGGCCACCTTCTCTCCACACTAGAAGCCTTGCCTTCCTCCACCCGACACCAGCTCTCCGACTGTTGGAAGGCGGCCCGTTTTATGCTCCAGGTGCCCCTCGATGAACTTCCGCCGGTACTTCCTGGTCTCACGCACTTTCTGTAACTCACTTAGACTCCCCTCGCCTAAAATATACAATACAATTTATTTTTGTGTCGCCCAAAATCACACAAGTAGTGCTGCAATGGGCTTTAACAGCCCCTGCCTTTTGACAGCCCCCCAGCCTTGAGTGTCTAAGAAGACAAAGAGAAAAGCTTGTAGGGGAAAACAAAATGGAAGAAACCTTGGGAAAGGCAGTTCAAAGAAAGACCCCTTTCCATGTAGGTTGGGCGTGCAGTGGATGTCAAAAGAAGGGGGTCAATACAATACAATACACAGAACAGAACACAAGTCATCCTCAATACAATATAATAGTGCATTAAAAATATTACAAGTACCGAGCAGAATTTAACAGTAGATGATGTCCGATAATGCAATGTGGATTTGTTCAGAGGCCTGGAGACCTCAGCCATCAAGTTGCCTCCCCCTATTGGCCATTCCACCGCTGAGTCAGCAGTGGGCCAGCCAATCCAATGAAAGGACCCCTCTACCCAATAATTCCAGCAATCTTCCATCATGAAGGACTTTAATTTAGGCTGGCAGGCAGAACAACTTGGCAGGGGGCAGTGGCACCAAGTGCCACATTTGAGTACCAAGAATAGAAGCAGAATAGGTGAGGGTTAGTATCAAATTCTAACTATCATGTTACTTGTTTTAGTGCTAATGACTAACAACAGAGATATGTCGTCTGTACAATTAATCAGCAGCTCTAGTCAGGGTGTGCTAAACTGAAGTGGTGAGTCCAGCTGGGATTTGAAAGCTGAGACTGAAGGGGCATCTCTTGTAGTAGCAGGCAGACCACTCCACAGTTTAGGGGCCCTGTAACTAAAAGCTCGACCTCCCACTGTTATTTTATTAATCCCTGGAATCCTATGCAGACCAGCATCTTGAGATCTTAATGTGCGCTCAGGTTTGTAAGACATGATAAGTTCAGAAAAGTAAGCCGGACCTCGGCCATTTAATGCTTTATATGTTAAAAGGAGTGATGAAGTGCCTTCATTTCCCAACATTTTTAAGATGGAAGAAACATGATTTCTGATACACATGATATACAGGTACAAACACGCCCATTAAATAAAACACACTTTTGTGATTTTTTTTTAAACCTCTTGTAAAGTACTGACAATGTGTTATACAAATAAACGTTGTGGCTGTTGCTTGATTCTGAACACTTTCTTCTTTCTTAAAATATGAACATGATTTTGCTTTAAGACGTTAACATTTGCCGTTCTTATAGCTGTAAGTCAGATTTAGTAATCATTAAAAAATGACACTTTAGAGATTTTTTTCATACTTAATTATCAGTCTATGGTTAATTATAAAACGTTCCCACTTCCCATGCTGTCCGATTTCACGTGTACCTCACTTTTCCATAGCTCGATTATCCATTCCGTAAAACCTTCCTGCACATCTTTCATTACACGGTGTTTCAGAAACACACGGAGCGAGCATTTCCAGGTTTTACTTATAGCACGTATGTTCCTCGTATATCGGAGAGCGCTAACTGCCCACTGCCCCTCTTTTAATCTTGTAATTTACGGGTGCGGTCCCCAGACTTCCTCATTTTCCTTAATTGTTTACACTTGACTGGCATACACAAGGCGCTCTCGCAAATGAGGCGCTCACTAAACTTGCTTCTTATTGGTTGACTTGAAAACTGTTTGACGCGATTGGCGGGAGCTCCTGCCAATAGCCGAAGCCTCCTGCATCCCGGGCTCCTCCGTTGTCATGCGCTTCTTCCACGTGCACTTGCGCGCTTTTTTCAGAGTTCGCCGTTCGGTAACGTTGTTGTGGTGGTTTTTTAAAGTGCGTAGAAACCTCAAGATTCGCCGTCACTTGAAGACTTCTGTTGTCACTTTTATTTTTCAATTTTTTGGTGTGTCTTAGCATCGCGCCGAAGTCTACAAACTAAAAATGCAGGACATCATTGCTGGAGTGCAAAAAATCCGCTTTGATATTGAAGTCGATGTGGTTAACCAGAGAGGCACGCTGCCGTTACCCTTCCCAGGAATGGACAGTAAGAATCGACTTGTCGCTTGGCAAGTTTTCGTATTTAGTTTGTTTCATTAAGTGACGCTTTCACTTTTTTTTTTTATACCAGAGCAAGGTGGGCCTAACTGAGAAAGGATCCTTGTGTTGCTCACTGGGTCAGAAATAACTAACTAAATCTGTTGTCCACATCCACAGTCCTTCTAGAGGAATCAGCGGAACGTAAATGCGAGTGACGTGCAAGTAGGGTTACCACTTTTAATACAAAAAAATAAGGGACGCATACTGCAGCGGGGGCCAAGACCACAAATACGGGACGATTCCGTATTTTAAAGGACGGGTGACAACCCTACGTGCAAGAAAGGCAATGTACTCCACATCTTTGTATTTACTTATTTATTTATGCTTCTTTTCTTGTCATTCGGGTAAAATCTGACGTTTGGTTTCATAAAATCCTTCATTTTCCACAAACGTCTGCATGACATTGATCACCAGCTTAGTGATTTGCTGCATCTTAAGAATCAAAACGACTTGTGCTGCTGAATATTTTGGCAAAAATCCAGTTTATATCAGTATCAAGAGTAATCTTGCACAGTATTTATGTACTTGTCCGTTTATTTGTTTTGACAGAATCGGGATCTGCAGTGTGTGACTTCTTCAGCAAAGGTCATTGCAAAAAGGGTAAGGCGGATTACTTCAAGTACAGTGAGGTGGTAGAAATGCCTTGATGATAATTCCTCTTTGATTATAATATAGCTAGAATAAAGAAAGATGACTTAATAAATAATATGAATTTGTCTCTCCATACACTTTGTAAGCCCCTCCACCACCCAGTTTAATTCTGATTTTTTTTTCCTAGATTAGCATTGCTTGGCTGATAGGGCACCAGTCTGTTGCACAACCTACTGCCATGCACACCCACTGGCTCTTCAACCTGGCACACACATCTTTGAGATATGAAGGGAGAATCTGCAGACGGGCAGTGCTGGGTTGAGATTTGAATGTTGGAGTCTGGAGTTGTGAGTCCGCGGCGATAACCACGTCTTACACATTCATATGTGAATCAAATCGGATTGTCACATTACTCTGTTCACTTGGTCCCGTTCGATAGAGGGCATGTCTGAGCCTCTCCTAGCAGGATGTAGCTTTGGGCAGGGTGCCAGCCCATTGTAAGTCTAGTGTAACCTCTTGTCCATACTCCCATATTGCCAGTTTGAAATCTTCAGTCCATGTGCATGCAAATTTTACATGGCTAGCATTGGGGCAAAGGATTTGAACCCAGGATGTTTCTGTAGTGAGGGAGCAGCACTGTTCACTGTAGCACTAATTTAAAATTTTTCACATGACCTTGGCAGTAGCTGTGCTGTCCTGTCCTGCAGTGGTTAGGACTTCTGTCTCACAACTTCAGGATCCTGGGATCAAATCACAGTTTATTCATCATACACCCAGAATGAGGACATTTTCCCTGTTTCTTTGAGAGGGAAACTATAAGAGTCCAAGCTGTCCAGGTTTAGAAGTTCTAAATTGGCTTGTTGTCTACGTGAACTTCTCATCTGAAGGACTAGGGTGCACCGTCTATGGTTGCTTGCCGTCTTGTGCCAGGTGCTGAAGGGACAAGCTTTTCACTCCCTGTAACCCTGATGTAGAATTAGAAAAAGGACAGCCATTTAACGTTCCAGAGAGCTTTGATTTATTTGACTAGTGCAGTTACCAGAATAGCAGGGATGACAGAGGAGCGCAGGCGTGTTGTCTCATTTAGGAAGAATATGTGCTCCGTATCCTTACATCTGAAAGTCCAGAGGATAAGTTAGGATTGTGATGTGGTGTTGAGGGGCACCTCATGACTGGATGAGATTAGGAGTCCGTGGGCCACTCAAATATTTATAAAGAGATTCCTGATGCATTTTTATGCATCCATTTTGTTTTTTATTTTTTTTTTTTTTAAAATACTGTTGACGTTTGCAAAAAACAAAATCGCTATTCGGGGAAAAATGTACTAAATTCTACTCCTCTTTTTTTTTTACTAACACAATACAGGGCGAGTGAAAATTTTGTTAACATTTGAATGGTGGAAACAATTTATTCACAAAACATACTTCAAGATGATTTACAGGACTGTCTCCGCCCGTTCACCATCTTTGGCAACGCACAACAGCCAACGAGCAACAGCACCATTTACAGCCCAGACACACATTTTGTGGGTAATCGATGATCGCACAGCCCGTATTCTGGCCTTCAGGTCATTGATATCACAGACCTTCACCAAACCCCATAACCAGAAATCGCAGGGTGTCAAATCAGGGGGAGTGTGGAGGCCATGGCAATGATCCACAGCAACCTAGCCATCGACCTGGAAAGGTGTGGTGGAGATAAAAACAATCCGTTAGCGTTAACATAATTTTGACTCTGCATGTACCTTAACAAATGGTAAGTTGCACCCTGCCTCAGCAGGTTTTCCAGCATTGTATAAAGTCAATGTGTTGTAGCATTTATTTTGTTTATTCGGCCTGTCCTAAAGCACTTAACGTGATATAAAGGTGACCCTATTTATTAAAAGGGTGTTTTTACTGCATGCTCTTTTCTCAATGATTTTAAACATTTTGGAAAAACGGGGTTAGTCCAAAAAAAAAAAGTATGCAGTGAAACAAAAATAAAATAAAATAAAATAAAGGCTTCCTTTGCAAACTTTGCCCCCCACCCCTTTTTTTTTTTAAACCATTAACATACATCTGGGATCTTTTTGTGTTGTTGCACAGCAGTAAACTCTAAGCCCCAAACGTCTAGTCTGTTATTTAGGGTGGCTGCTTTCACTTTGTGGATATCACAGCTGCATCAACAAATAATTGTGCTTTGTGAGGAACGTGTTGCTTACGAATTTTAATGCACTATAAATGTAACCAGTATGTAGTACAGATTATACAATCCTCCCTTCAAGTTTTATTTTTTATTCATTTATTTAACTCTACACAGATAATCTAGTTTTTTAAGTTAATCCGAAGTCTGGGTCTGCTTTTTGTCTGTTGCAGGAGCCGTGTGTTCCTTTCGTCATCTGCATGGAGAAAAATCAGTTGTGTGCAAACATTGGCTACGGGGCCTCTGCAAAAAAGGGGACCAGTGCGAATTCCTTCACGAGTACGACATGACAAGGATGCCAGAGTGTTATTTTTATTCTAAATTCAGTAAGAAAACATTTAGATTTTTTTTTTTTTTTCTTCTTCAGTGAAGTGTGTGATGTAACTTGAAGGCAACTGAGGTCTCTTACTTGTTAGTCCGTATTTGATTATTTTTATGTATTGTTGTTTGTGTACCTCAAGTACAAATATTACCTTCTAAACACTGCAGCATATTCCAGCAGTAAAAAATGGAATACAGGAAGTTGTAGGACATTTCAGTCATTGAAGGATGGACATCACCAGTGCATTTAATACTAGTTTATTAGTCACCTGTGTTGAGTGTAACCAGTACCTACATAACATCCAGACAATGAGGCTTTGTCACCATTTCAAATGATCTTTTACAAGTTTGTTTCTTGCAGATGAATGCAGCAACAAAGAGTGCCCTTTCCTTCATATCGACCCTGCCTGCAAGGTGAAGGACTGTCCGTGGTACGACAGGGGATTCTGTAAGCACGGTGAGAAGATGGCCAAGAATGCCCTTTTATTTGAATTCATTCTAGCATTTATAATAAGTTTTATAACACAGAATAACTCACAGCTGCCCTTGTGAACATGAGGCCTTGTGTTTCCAAACTGCAAAAATAAGAAATGACTGGGAAGTCGAAGTGTAGAATGCGATATAATTCTGTTTCTTTCATTCTTCCTCAGTGTGCCCAGAATTTGATGCATTATCTGTTTTAATTTATTAAAAACTTTAAGCTCATGAAAGTGTCTTTTGTTTGTTTTTTTCCCCTCCCCTCACATTGCCTCTGTCTGGTCTCAAATAAAAAAAATTTTCTAATGAATGATTACTGATTAAAACCTTTAATTATTTTGAAGCCTGTTGGAAAAGTGCTGGGTAATCAACATTCAAATTTAACAGTTTTATTTTTATGTACCACTTACGGATCACTGTTGTGTAACGTGCTGTCACTTTAGTATTCTTTAGTGTTGTGTTTTAATCTGCATTGTACACGTAAAGTCATCTACGCAAAAACAAAGTGCGCTCTGCTTACACACATTGGGATGTGTTTCTCTGCTAATACTACAGGTCCTCTGTGCAAGCATAGACACACTCGCCGAGTGATGTGCCCCCAGTATTTAGTCGGCTTCTGTCCAGAAGGGGCTAATTGTAAGTTTGTCCAGTAAGTAATGTGCTTTTTAATTTGAGGTGGGGGTTAATTTTTTTGTGGGAAAAATGTCATCTTTATGTTTTAAAATAAATTATTCACTTGTTAGGAAGAAAATATGAAAGTAGTTGTTTTTGATACATAATACATAGGGTATTACTGAAATTCAGGAGCCAGAGAGAAAAATATTGCGTTTAACATTTTTGACAACATAAAGTTTTCATGTCTGCTTTAATATTTCATAAATTGCAAGACCTTCTGATTTTTCTGTTCCAAACAAGATAAGGTGATACTGTGCTCTTCCATGTCTTGTAGTATTCTAAGGGATCCATGTGATATATTCTAGCACAAACTCTACGTTGTGTAGGGACAAAAGTTCAAACCATTAAAATGGTGTGTGGTGTTGAGAGATCTCGATCTCTCTCTCTCTCTCTCTCTCTCTCCCCCTCCACCCCCGCAGTGTGTGTGTATGTGTGTGTTTATATGTTTTTATATATATATATATATATATATATATATATATATATATATATATGGAAACTGTTTTCTGTATTATTAAGAATGAAATGGAGTCCTATCTTGGTCGGGGGGGGAATATTTTCTCATTCCCCACTTCTGCAATAGTTGAGACACAAATAAGTAGACAAAAAAACACATTATCTCTGTAGAACAAAACCTAGAAGAGCAGTCTTGTTCAAAATAATTGGCCTCTGGTCTTCCACAGTGCTAATAACTGTGCCAAGTTTAATTTGGATAGTGATTCATTTATAAATTTTCATATACACACAGACATCACTCCAGAAGTAGTACATTTTTGTTTCAGAATCCCTAAAAGATGACAGTCTCTTAAAATTTTGATCCATCACAGTACCTTCCCACAAAATGATATATGGGTGTGAAATATTTAAAAGTACAACTATACACCTACATATCCAGTTAAGGATTATGTACTTCTCTCAAGAGTGGGAAATGTTGCTCCAAATCAATAAGCATTAGCATTTTACAGTGCTAATAACTGAGAGGCTTCATTCACATTGGAGTG
This sequence comes from Polypterus bichir lapradei, assembly GCA_026402145.1. Classification (NCBI taxonomy): domain Eukaryota; kingdom Metazoa; phylum Chordata; class Cladistia; order Polypteriformes; family Polypteridae; genus Polypterus; species Polypterus bichir. Next base: position 13,861,528 of record JANRMT010062846.1, on the reverse strand, counting down.
TGTTTTTTTTTTTTTTTTCTTCTTGTTTTAAGTTCTCACATCCACAGATTTAAATGCTGACACATTAGACATCACTCCTAAAGTGGACAAATTGTGTTTATGGATGTTTACTGTGTAAACTGAAGTTTCAAACTCGTGTACAGTATATATAATTGTTTGTGTTTTTTTTTTTTTTTTTTTTTTTTTTCTTTTTCTTAAAAAGAATAGATACACTTCCAGTACAATGCGTTTAACTTCCTGGCACCCTTAAACTGACATGAGGGAGTCTTGAACACATGCCATGTAGTTTGTAAAAACATTGCTACAGATGAATACATGTATTGTTTTGAAATATGATGTAGTTTTACAAGTTAGGTTGAATTGTCAGCTTCTACTCTCTCTCTTGATGCTTTCTAAGAGGTAATAATCGAGCGAGGGGTTTTAAATGCACTCCACTCTGCATGTTTTCTGAAATATACATTGCAAGTGATTTTAAAGTAGTAACCTCTATGAAGGGAATGCACCTCTAAGAAAAAGCATCTCCTTGAAATGTCATTTGTTAAACTTGTCTGCTTTTAGATTGTAAATGTGTAAATTAGGGTGCTGTAGAAGTGGAGTTCATTTTATAGTCTTGCTGTTTAAATATGACTGTTGTGTACAGCTTGAGATTTACAGCATCCTGATTTGAATTTACAAGCAAGGGTTGCTGACTTGGTTAGGCACTGCCGTTGTATTTAACTTTATCATCAATGAGTTCTGCCCCACCCTGTTTCTCTTCCCATCTCTGCTGAAATGGACTGTTGCAACGGAGGGCAAAAGAAGATTTGCTGTTTTGAGAATGTATTTATATATTTTACTAAGAGTAATGATTTAGTTATCTGCTGCTACAACATGACCTTTTAAACCAAATCACAGTAAAATTTAGAAACTTGCACGATTCTAATGATCATCTTCTGCCTGTCCTGCTGCTCATGTTTATTAGTTTTGACCTAAATAAAGGCTATAAACCTTGGATTTACTTTCATACTTGTATACTATATGATATTGCAGGCTCATCAGATTGTGTTTTAACATTTATGCCAAGATGAGCCTTGTGCATTCTCCGTCATTCCACAGAGTGGTGGTAGAAGTAGTAGCGTACAGTACTTGAATCAAATTGTCCTGCTATACTTGTAAACTGGAGGAGGTGCTGCCTTACTTTGTTAAATACTAGGAATAAGACATGCATGATGATCTATCTGAGTGCTCAAAGCACTGTCTGGACTCGCTTTAATGGAAAAGACTCGAAACAAAATTGCTATGCAAGCACAAACTACAAATAACCATATGAAAGAAGAGCAGCAGTACAGTTGCTTAAATAGTTGAACATATGCTTATCTAACAACTTAAGTGAGGGTAAATGGTATTTCAGGGAAATTGTCTATTTTCCTAGTTTTGTATAATTGCATTGGAGCATAGACAAAATGTATTTGAAAGTTCTGGTCCAAAGATGAGGTGTTTTTTAACCAATGTAACTTTCTTTTCTTTTAGTCCCAAAGCTGAGTTGCCAGTTAGCATTGATCCAGCAAAGGTATGTTATTTCTAGATATGCCCCAAGTAAAGAAATATCTGTGCCACTTGTAAGTTTACTTGTTAGGAGAATATGAAATACACTCAAGAATGATGAAGTGCAACACAATTTCCAATGTAAATTTAAGAAAACTACAAAATATAAGTAAATTGATTATTATTCATCCCTTTCAAAATATTTTCTAGCCACACTGTGCTGAGGGTTGAACTTTGCAGCGTCGGAGGCTTTATCAGACAAATTGAATTTTGCAGCATCGGACTGGTGTACTACAGTCTCTTACATGAATACATGTATTTAGCTTAACACACAGCTTAAATGTTTTTGTATTTTTGCATTTTGCGGTTACACAGCGAGACTGTGGGGAATGAATTGATAGCCAACTAGGATTTGTTTCATTATATGAAAAACCTACCGCTGCCATGTATTCTACTGTAAATCTCAACGCTTTTTTTATAGGTTGCTGTTTCCTCTACAAATAAATCTTCTCAAACTCAGTCAACAAACACAACTTCATTCATCTTGCGCCAGGACTTGGTTTTTCAGAAGATACCACACTTTAATCTGTCTGGTGTGGGTATTGTCCATTGCCAGCAAAGGCATATGCAGGAGGCCTCTACATCCACACAGGGGTCTATGAAGTCATTCCAGCTGGTTACTTGCTATAAGGTGAGGCATTGTAGAAACAAGTAAAGCTAATGAATTGAAGAGCATCTTAGAAAGGAAGAGGTCATGTTCGCGTGTGTGTGGGTTTAACGCATATCGGCTGGGACTCCACAGGTCAGCTCTATTTAAGGTGGAGGACCACTGTTCAGGTCATCAAAGTTTCTGGATATCCCAGAATGAATTCCTGCATGCTTAAATGTCAATCTTCTTCAGTAGGTCTCTGAACTTCACTCTCTTAAAGACTTTCTTTGGTTTAAGTGTATTGGGTTTAGAGCTTTAGATTAAAATGTTGTCCTTGACAAGGGTAACCTTTTCTTCCAGTCCTAAATTTAAACCTTCTGCTCTACCATTTCTCATTTTAGACAGAACAGTATCCTGGACTGAAATATTTACTGTGCTTATTTTAAAGTTCTACATGTTCTTACAGTAAATTATAAATGGCACTCGAATGATGCATTCTTATCAGGTTGCTCCCAACATCACTCCAGTTTTACATTCAGGCTTTTAAACTAAATTTGTCTCTCAAATTGATCTGTTTTTGTGTTTTGTAGTAAAAAAAAAAAATCAAAAACTTAATTGTGCATCTGAATTTAACTAATTTTCAAAACTCTTAATTTTCTCCCTCATTTTATTTGTAGACCTCTGACTGAAGTTATTTTGCATCTTATTAGATCTGTGATTCATTTTGCTTCAAGGCTAAATCCGTTCTAATACTAGCAATCTTCAAACACAACCCGAATTTACAAACGTAGTAGTGCACTTCCACCATCTAGTGGTTATAAAGTGCATCTTTACCTCAGGCAATAATCTGATAAATTTAAAGTATGGCTTGTTGAGGGGGTTTCTCTGACATTTGTATGCCTCTCTGGCATTTTTGTTAAGTAAATGAATAGGAATGAATTAGATTTGCTCCTAAAACCAAGATTTATACTTGTAATATAAAAATGAAATTAGGCCCCAAACACCCATACACTAATTGATGTTCAACACAAGAATAAAAATACTGCGGTATTTTCAGTATTGAATTTTTCAAACTTAACAGAAGCAGGGTTTTTCATATAATAAATGATGGGAATTCTTTTTACGTACCTTTTTGTGTGCAGAACTTTGAAGACCGTGGATCCCAGACTTGGTCACTGTGGCTGCAGGTGTTTGTTCCAATCCATGATAATAATTGATCGATTATTTAGCTGGTCTTTTTCCCCCTCTTATTCTGTATTCAGAAAAGCATTTACATTTAGTAATTCTGTTTTTGCAACAGCTTTATATGCTTAATTATGTGCGGTTTTCCTAATATTTTGCCCTTTTTTGTAGTTTGCTCCCTTCATTGTATGCTAATATTAACAGTTAAAAATGAACAGAGCAGTCACAACGGCCAAACACCAAAAGATGATAATGTACAGATACTTCAGAATTGGACCCATTAATAAGAAAATAATGGATGAAATAAGCAGAACACCTTGAAAAGCAGAATAAAAATCGGGATACAAATGTTTTTTTTTTTTTATTTAAAAAATCCTCCTAGAACTGCTTAGTACATTTTAATAAAAATTTACCCCACTTAGTTTTGTAATTTTTATACTGAAACACAGACGGTGGGTAATACCAGCTCACTTAATTAGGCTCAGAGTCCAACTCAAAATGGAACAAAAACCTTCAGCCACAATGGGTCCCCAGGAATAAGTTTCTGAACCGCTGATCTAAAACACACATTTAAAAATGCAAAGTAAATTTGTTTTCGATACAGTGAAGCTGAGAATACTCCGCACTGCCTTTGTGTACGACTTCTAACACTACATTTAAGCAAATCCATTGTCAAACTTTTACAAGAGTTCATAGTAATAAACATTTATTTTTTTCTGTAGGGTTAAGTGGCAGCTTGCTTTTTAAATACTAAGTGAACAGCATTTCTTAGCTAAGCAAAACAAAGGCCATATTTTTATATAGTTTTACAGCAGAATGCAAAGGCAGAGATGTAACTTCAATAATTCTGATTTTTTTTTTTTTTTTTTTTTGACAGGGAAAAGAGCTTATTATAACCTGGAGATACAGAAGTCAAATTAGAATCTACTACAGTTCCCATAAATGTGGAATAAATCAAAAAGTGTCAAGTTTAGTTCTCTGTTAAAGGATGCTATTATAAACACAGCCGTAATAGTTATTGATAAATATTTAAAAGTACTGACATTGTGGCAAAATTGATGTGAATGATTAGAATGCATAAAATAATGTAACTTTACAATAAAAGCTCAAATATGGTTTGCAAATCTGGTCAGATGACAGACCTGAGTACTTAAACATCAATGGGGGTAAATTTTAATGTTTAACTGATGAGGCCTGTAAAGGTATATTTTCAATAAACATACACCAATTGTGGAGTTGCAGTTAGGGGGAAAAAATGATTAGAATTCTTTATAAAATATCAGCAAAAACATCCAGTTTACTGTGTGTGCGTGTTTTGAAGAGGACAATAAAACAACATACGATTTTGGCACATTGGTTATTTGCAGTGGTTGTTAAACAGTTGGTTCTTGCTGTGGAAGGAGATGCTGCCTGGATAGGCTTTGGTTCTTGTATCATGTGAAGTGGAGTAAGGAAGTCCAGAAAGTGGATAGAGAGATGTCAGAAAAAATGTTTAGATACTTTATTAATCCCAAGGGGAAATTCACACAATCCAGCAGCAGTATACTGATACAAAGAAACAATATTAAATTAAATAGTAATAAAAATGAAAAAAAAAAGTTAGCATTTACTCCCCCGGGTGGAATTGAAGAGTCGCATAGTGTGGGGGAGGAACGATCTCCTCAGTCTGTCAGTGGAGCAGGACGGTGACAAAAGTCTGTCACTGAAGCTACTCCTCTGCCTGGAGATGACACTGTTCAGTGGATGCAGTGGATTCTTCATGATTGACAGGAGTTTGCTTAATGCCCGTCGCTCTGCCACAGATGTTAAACTGTCCAGCTTCATGCCTACAATAGAGCCTGCCTTCTTAACAAGTTTGTCCAGGCGTGAGGCGTCTTTCATCTTTATGCTGCCTCCCCAGCACACCACCGCGTAGAAGAGGGCACTCGCCACAACTGTCTGGTAGAACATCTGCAGCATCTTACTGCAGATGTTGAAGGATGCCAACCTTCTCAGAAAGTATAGTCTGCTCTGACCTTTCTTACATAGAGCATCAGTATTGGCAGTCCAGTCCAATTTGTCATCCAGCTGCACTCCCAGATATTTATAGGTCTGCACACAGTCACCTCTGATGATCACAGGGTCCATGAGGGGCCTGGACCTCCTAAAATCTACCACCAGCTCCTTGGTTTTGCTGGTGTTAAGATGCAAGTGGTTTGAGTCGCACCATTTAACAAAGTCTTTGATTAGCTTCCTGTACTCCTCCTCCTGCCCACTCCTGATGCAGCCCACAATAGCAGTGTCATCAGCGAACTTTTGCACTTGAAGGCTTTATTAAAAAAAAAATAATAATAAAAATATGAAGAAAATGTATTAAGGGCCGTAACATACTGCGTGTACAGACCTTGTTCATTTCTGATTCAACCGGTCCTAGTTTGGAGTCCATTTTGTGTAGTTTAGAGATTGTTCCTGGACTTTGATCAAATCCTCTGTGGGATTATTTAAACATTTCCACATCTTAAAAGAAATCGCAGTCTAAATTGACTAGTTTGAAGGACTCTGCTCTGAGAGATACTGGCATCCTACACTCCCAGGATAGACCCCATTTCCCTGAGTGTTTAAAATTGGATTATGTAGGTTCCAAGAGTGGAATGATGAATGCTTCATTTGATTTTATCATTGTAAATAATGAGCTTACTAATTAACTTTTGTGCCTGATGGTATGGGCTCTCAGATTTAGGAGGCAGAGAAAATGATTTATTGTCATTGTAGATTATACAGCTAATTTTATAGCAGTAGGTAGTGCTTCACTTCATTTTTATTGTCTACCATACACTGCTCATTGTGAGCCTGAGATTCACCCTCTGCCAGGTTTATGTTCCTTCTCTACTCCTGTGAATGGGGAAAAAAAGGTACTGGTATAAAATAGTAAATATTTGCAATTGATAACTTTTTTTTTTTTTTTTTTTTTAACCATGGTGTCACATATTTTACATTTTAAAAATAGTTGATGACATTGTCATATTTATTTGTAAAGCATATTGCTAAACTGAAATGCTGAATATCCCACAATCTAAAATTACAATGTTCTGTATTTACTCCCACTATTGGTGGTATTTATTCATTTTTTTTGTTCCATGGAGACAAAAATGAATTCTGAACATAAATGCAGACTTTTAGTGAATTTTCTGTTAGTGAATCTGTTTGAATACATTTCACCATACTGTTTACCATTTGTATTTTCTTGTAACTCACTCGTATGCTTGCGGTTTGTACACTAATTGCAATTTGTTTTGTTGCCTGACAGTGTGGTGAAAAGGGCCATTATGCTAACAAGTGTGGAAGAGGACATTCTGGCTTTGTACCTGCACACTGAACAACGCAGTACCAAGCTGCTTGAAACAAACGACTCTGGCTGAGTATTCTGAAGAGTGATACAGATCGAGAGAGACAGATGGGCAGGACAATGCCACGTGATTTCCAGTTTTCAAATTTATAACCAAGTTCTCCTATCAAGAAAAAACTTTCAGATTATTATGTCTGATGTAAGTAGAAATGTATTTCAATTATTAAAACAGATTATGCTTTTCTATGTAATTGTGGCATTTAATTTTACCAAAAGCAATTTTTTGCACTCCTACAGCTGTTGCAAGAAGATACAATGATCTTTCTAATTAAAACTACAGAATTTAAGACTCAATCATATACTTATAAATTAGATCAGCCTTAGTCATTTTATCTTCTTTTAGAGAGCTATTTGACATTGAGCTGTTAAATATTTATACTTTTATTTTTAATTATATTACCTATGAGATCATTTAGAACTAGAAGTAAAATTAATAAGTTGCATTTATAGAGCGCCTTTCACAAACCCAAGGTTGCTTTACATACAAAGTAAAAAAAAAAAAAATTCAGTTCCCCTTTAATTTTTATATGAAATATATAGTATGTCCAAGTGTAGTAATAACATTACTGAAGTATGACAAAAGATATCTAAAGCATATTCATAGCCATCTGTTTATACAGTATATGAAATTGAGGATCCCTAGAAGAGCTCACTCACGAGAGAGTGTGAACTTTCCAGCTCACTCAGTAGTAAATAATGCAGCATACTGATGTTACTTTGAAAGAATGGAGAGTCGCATACAACTGCCATTTCCCCTAAGTGATCGATTAATTCTAAAGAACTTTTAGTGCTGACATAGTTATGAAGTTTGTGAAGGTATTCTGAAAAGAATTAAAGAAGAAAAGTAGACTTTCCCTTGAGCTTGAATGCTAAACTATCAACTTTGAATTAAGAACTAATCATATAAAGAACTGCTAATTTAGTAGCTGTGGTAGTATTGCAGATGCCATACCTGACTATGGAGGTGTAGTAGAAATAAAGATCTCAGACGAAGCTTTAGATTTAACCGTCAGTCTACATCCTGGTCTCACCTGTGGATGAGCTTTTAAAGAAACATCCCTTTAAAGAAACAACATCATGAATACACTAGTGGGTATGCTAGCCTTTTATCATTCCAAGCAGTTTTACAATCGGACATTTTTATGTCTAACTGATGTCATGAGTGAGATTTCCATTTATAAGATTGTATTTGCTGTATCTTTTCATACTCTGCTCCGTTTTCTTTTTAATTCCCTTTTTCTTCTGTGAAATGTCTTAAGTGTATCTGAATACGGACAGCTAATGATGAACAGAACACACCAGTGCAAACAACAGTGAATGTTAAAAGGGTAGCCATTTCTGTTGTGCTTATTAGTAAATATTTAAAAGAAAATGAATGAATCCCTACCTATTTAGCACATATATATTTTTGCCTAATTCATTCAAAATTTAGCATAACCAGTTTGTAAAAATACAATCTGAAAAATACCTGTTTAGATAACTAAGGTTGGACTCCAATTTTAAAAAAAGGGGATAGACGTGCAGCAACAAGAGGACCCAAAGACTGACCTTGAAGCCTTTACAAACGCTTTTTTTTTTTTTCCCCATTCTTGCCAAATTCTCACAAAGGAAATGTTCATGGATCAAGAATTTCCAAGGGAATTCCACATCATCCTTAATAGTTGGCACTGACGCCTGGAAACTAATCTCTGTTGCAATTGTCTTTGCTGTAAAATCTTTAAAAGGTGTCCTTAACAACAAGGTTTACAGGGGTGGTTAGATCTAGGAAGTTGCTCATCGTTGTGGTCTTATTGTCCAAAGGGTTGCACTTGGATTTAGTGAGATGTAATTCCTCTGAGATGGTATTGTGCATTTACAACAATTTGGGTTTTCTTTTGAAATGTCTGGCATACCGTGGCAATGTACTGAACATGTGGGGATTTATCCACATACTCATTTAAAGCAGATGATTTACAAATTTCCCACCCAAGTGAAATCCATCCACAATGTTATGGCAATTTAAAAAGCAAGTAGTTATTTCATGTGCAGCACAGTGGTGCAGTGGTAGTGCTGCTGTCTCGCAGTACAGAGACAAGGGTTTACATGGTGTAAACCTTTTTAATGCCTTTGTCATTTGATTTGTAATGGTGTACAAAGCTTTCCAATACACTTTCAAGATGCTACATAATAAAGTAGTACACCAGTCACAGTGTGGTAGTGCCGTGGCTGCCTCATGGATTGAGAATCTGGGATTGAATTTGTTCTGGTCTGTGTGGGGGTTACAGTGTGTGTGTTCTCCGTTCTCCGTCACAAATTGACTGCCAGTTCTAGATTGGCGCAGTATAAGTGTGTGTGTATGGGCTCAGAGATGGGCTGATGCCCTGTCAAAAGCCTTTTCCTGTCTTGCATTCAGTGCTGCTGAAATGGGTTGTGGGGAGCTGGAACCTTAAAATGTATTAGGGTTGACAATATTGTCACATAGCTTAGTATAGTGTGTTCATCCTATCAAATGTGATTTGAGATTTGCCAAATAACCCTTATTTTCCCCCTTAGTAAAGTATTTGTACAAATAGTACAGTACTGAGGAGGGTCACTTTTTTTTTTTTTTTTTAAATGTTCATTTTGAATTAAGACTAGGGAGTCCATTCCCGGATGGGTTTATCCTTTCCCGGGAATTTGGGAATCCCGCACACAGTGACACAGTGCATGGGCATCTCGCATGTGAACGGTTTTAGAACGACTGACACTTATTTTTAATAAAACTACTGCAATAAAAGACTAACCTTCTCTACAAGCAGTTCATGCTGTCATGTATCTAGTTCAGGGGTGCCCACACTTTTTCGGCTTGCAAGCTACTTTTAAAATGACCAGGTCGAAATGATCTACCTACATTAAAAATGCTAGCTAGATAGATAGAGAGAGAGAGATATTTATTATATATATATATCTCTATCTATCTCTCATAGTTTTACTGTCAAATAATGCAAAGAGTACGTGACACGTGTTTCGCCCTTTACGTTGCGAAACAGCATGTGGTTCATTTATTTGACAGCATGTAGATCGGGGTAATTGCATTCATGGCATTTGTAGTCTGAATCACAATTTGATTGTATGGGTGGTTACCTACCGGGTAACACTTGTGTCGGCAAACGTCCGCCACGCTGCCCTCTTCAGTTGTGAGAAGCAGATCATAGAATGTTGCAAAGTTTTACTGTCAAATAATGCAAAGAATACGCGACACGTATTTTGCCCTAATTCTGGGCTTATCAGGTGTATACACTCACTGCACGTCGGCGTCAGAGGCGAAGCCATGGCATGTGGTTCGTTTATTTGACAGCATGTAGATTGGTGTAATTACATTCATGGCATTCGTAGTCTGAATCACAATCTGATTGTATGGGTGCATGTGGGATTACCAGTGTGTTAGAAGAAAAGAGATCTCAGTCTGGCCGCCCTGTATGTCAATCAAGTGGCAAATGCCATAGGGAGGATATATGATAGACTAACCTTTTTTAAAAAAAAAAAAAAAAAAAAAAAAAATGTTTTTTGGAATGCAACGCGATCTACCTGATCAGATACTGATACACTTGTTCTAAACAACGCCCACGCTTGCCATTGCTCTGAAACACTGCCATTTCAGCTTTTACTGATGCATCCAGTTTCTTGTCATCATTCTGTGATGGCAAGTGTTCTGGCACAAATAATGCAGATGCAGCAGACTGATGCATTTTAATTTTAAGTTGCTCTTCAAAGCTGTTGTCTGCCCTGTCCCGGCATTTGTGAGCTGCTGAGTGCAGACTCTTCCCAGTCCACTGTGCTCAGTCTTAGTCGGAGCTGGAAGACTGACGACTGCTGCTGGTTGACTGAATCAATCTGCAAAACACTACACCGTGGGCCAAAAAACCGTGCCACTTAATTATTTTCAACTATAACTGTTATTTCTTGATCGAGTTTTACACTTGTACACGCTATATACGAGCTTGGCCTTTCCCGGGAATTACAGCAGTTTCATTCCCGGGAATGAAATTGAGACTGCTGCCAAAACCATAGTAATTAAAGAGACAATATATAACATATACAGAAATAATATCCTACTAGATATATTCAGTACATTAAAGTTCAAATGTACAGTTGTGATCACATTGTCCAGTTTAAATTAAGACAAGGTGAAAAGCACACATTCTCAGCCTTACGACTCTGTACTTAGGAATTCTCTATACCCATTACAGTACATAGCTGATGAGATATTCAGTCACATACAACTTTTATCCATCCTTTGGTTTAGCATTACTAAAGTACCTTTTCCCATCACTTTGTATGGTACTCGGTATTCTAATGGGGTGTTCAGGGCCTGTCCTGCAGGCCTGTCAGTGGCTCTACAGTATAAGAAGCCAGTTTTTGCTGATAGAACTTGTTAGTTTTATTGCTTGTTTATATATTTTTGACACCAGGTTATTCCTATACTACAAGTTTCTTTTCTTAGAATATTATCCATCAGACTTACAGGGTAGAGAAAATAATCAATTCTACGTTATGAATCTTTGAGTGAGTAAAGCAAAATGAAGCACAAAATGATAGATAGATACTTTATTAATCCCAAGGGGAAATTCACAATTCAAATGTTGCCTGTGAAGACCCTGCTTTAGCAGTAGTGATTTAACTTCTAATTAAGAAATTGGGTTGGGCCAAACATCTGTTGCCACTATGGCCCTCTTTATCTGACCATCCTTGCTGTAGAAGGAACACATGAAGAGCATCTGAAAGCAAAGTCTTAAAATAAAGCCAATAATGAACCAATGCCTAGGTTATCCAGTCTTTTTAATAATAATTCCAGTTCTTAAGTAGAAAAATGTGAAATTATTATCAGACATTTTCTTGATCTTGGTGAGGATGCTAGTTCAGTGATACTTTCTCCATCGGTCTTGTTCTGTTAAACAAAAATGGAGAAACAAAATATAAAGGAACATGTGTAACTTATGACTACCCAGGGGTCATTAAACCTTTTAAATATGGTGGTGTTAAGTTGTTGTGGTTGTATTTACTAAAATGTCAGTCTTAGTCACACAATTTAGATTTGGTTATCATGTACGTATTTGCATAAAACAATATTATTAGCTTTAGTTTGTTAGTTACCAAAACACAAACTCTTGACCTTTGAATGGGTACTTTAATATAATTGTCACTTGCAACAACGAAGACTGGAAAATCTCATTTACTCACTTACAGTAAAATGACTGTAGGTTGTAGACGCTAATGCAGTTGAAATGGTCTCTTACATATTTATCACCATGCCTGCTAAGGCTTAAGAAAAGCAACCATTGGAATTAATATGAAGTTCGACAAAGTGAAGTTTCTGACCTTGCAACCACTGCAGATTAAATAGGCTGTGACACACTGAATCCCAACCTGTATAAAGTCAGTTTTCACATTGTACAGGAAGGGTGTTATTTTCTTTAAGGGGGAAAAAAAAAAATTCCATACAATAAAGTCAAACTTAATACTTCACTAATGTATATTCAAGCACTGCACTCTTTATATATAATATACATTGGGGAAAGAACACATCGGATTCTCCAAAAATGTCTTATTTAATGTATGACAAATGTCGTCATTTGCTCCAATTTAAACATCTGGCCTTCAATTTTTTTTATGTTTATTAAATGAATGCCCAAGTAACAGTTACAGTTTTTGGGAATTTATGGAGATTCCTAACCTCCAACCTAATAAGTAGCACTAACAATTTTAATCATTTATGCAATTTACAAATGTCAGACAATGTCTCAAGTTTATATGTGTATATAATAAATATATACATTGTAGGGTTTTAATACTGTTCTGTTTTTAGGTTCCGATATTCAGCTATTACAAAGACAGGAGAAGGAGATTATACCAATCAACAATGGCATTAAACATTTAGAGGTATGCACATTTTATTTCCCTTCACATTCATATCACAAATATGAACACCCTAATATGATTCAGGGTTGCATTTGGGTTAAGTGGATTGATAGATGGACTCTCTTTTTAGAGAAAATCCTGGCCAGGGCAGTAAAGGACTACAGAGAAAAAGTGGTACAGGACACAAGCGGGCCTTTGCAAGCTTCTGATGCAAAAAACAAACTGCACAGTTACAATGGCAACACATTAGTAAGAGTAACTGAGGGTTCTTGAAGGACCGCAGGAATCGGTAATAGCTTGTGTGAGGGACAAACATCACACGTTCCCAAACAATATGAGAGGTCAGGAGTCCTACTAGTTCCTAGATTTGAATGATCCTCTGTTATGAGAAAGTGAGTGTGTGAGAGTAAGGATTACCAGAGGCCGACGGCTACAATGCACATGAATTTCAGAGGAAAATGTGGCACTGCTTGTTCTGGATTTAGACAACAAAGTTCAAATGTATCAAAAAATACTGATTTTATTAAAGTAAACTCGGATTGGGGCTGATTTATAGAAAGAATCGGGGCATCAAGCAAACCAAACAGAAATCAAGCCCCTCGCCATAGCCTGCCTTTACTGGTTTTGCTCCCTGTATCTTGGCTGAAGTTGCTTGCCCACCATCCACAATAGTGTCCAATCCCTAAAACCGCATCCCATTTACCTCTCAATCTCTTTTTTTTCCTCCCTGAAAATATCCCCACACTATCTTCCAGCCATTTGGGCTATGGTTAAAACCATCTCTACAATGGGTTTTTGGCAAGCAGGAGTGACGACTAGATTATGTCGAATGTCTGGTGGTATCTCTGTACTCTAAGACTCCTCTTACTAATTTACAGGGCCAAGGTATCCCTGTTGAGGAACTGGTGGCTGTCCACTAAATTAAACAACAAGGTCCCACTTGATTAAATTTAGAAATCCTCTTTTTTTTTTTTTTTTTTTTTATTTTACTGGTATCGGTCATCCGGTGTTCAATTGGCATTTCATCAGTCTACCGCATCTTTTCTCAAAATCGGGGTGCCTTTTGAGTACTAACACTGATGGGACTAACCACCCCATCCTGTGGAATCTTTATTTAAAGCAGAGTTCCATTTGGGTCTTTACTGTCATATGTACCATTTGGCACTGTTTACGGTTTATACTTACTGTTCTTATGTTTATGAAAATCCATTTGCATTTTTTGTGTTAATCTTCTTCAGAGCCTTTAGCTCTCCACAAACAGACTGATTTTTGGTAGATTTCATTTTGTCAAAATCAAAGAACTTACTGTGTCGCTGATAGTTCCAGCTATAGCTAAGGATACAATAGCCTGCTAACAACATAGTCAGCCCACCAGCAGTGCCCTGTTTAACATTGATATACTTGCTGTAGTATCTTCTCCAACCTGTAAACCAGAAAGAAATGCATTCAGAGAACAAACAATAGACCCATGTTGTTGTCCCAGAAAGTGCTGAAAATTAGTCATGCTTGTTTGTGTAATGTTTATTTATGAAGAAAGGAGAACATATCTTCGCTGATGACAAGCACCTAATCCATACAGGTCAAGCCTTCAGTAAATTGGGCAAGACGGTCACTATAAAGACCCACACATTGTACTCCAGAAATTCCTTTCTTCCGCATGCCTTTTAAAAAAAAAAAAAAAAAAAAAAAAAAAAAAAAACACACCGGGGTAGTGAAGGTTTAGGGGAGTGGAATGTCTTCATATGTATGGTGAATAAGTTAAGGTAAAAAACGATAGTTGGATCACATAGGCATAGGTGTGAAAGTACAAGCAGGTGTAATCCTCGATAAAATGTGGACTGTTGGTCTAGGACTTTGATCCAAACGACAAAGCATCATCTAACTGAAATGAATTCAACAGTGTAACGGCAGTCTGCTTTACCTACAGCGTCACTCCTCGACGCACCTTTTCTAAGCCGTTTGTCGTATGTTTTAATGCATTTAATTTTTCATTCCAACAACAGTGCATACAGCTTACACTTTAACCTAATGAAAGGAAATCTTGCATAGACTACTGTAAAAGAAGTAGTAATCCCATTGATTGTCACAAAGAGGAAGTGGCTAATGGTCTGACCGCAGGGGTCTCAAACTTCGGTTCTAGGAAGCCAGCATCCCCTCTTTATGGTTTTTAACTAATTTATTTATTTACATAACATATTTACGTTCAAATTTTGGTACCTTTAATTAGAACAGACCACCAGACTGTTGGACCTGAATGAGATTTATTTATTTTATTTCCTATTTTTTTTTTTTTTTTTTTTTTTTTTTTTTTTTCTGCTTACATTTTCTTTTAGTCAGTCTGTTGCCTCAGTTGCATGGCATTTTTGTAGAGGATTATGAACAGTGAGGCAAATGTTTGTAAAATACTATCTGTTGGAATGAAAAATCCTATGCATTATATTACTACATAAATTACAAAATACTATAGGTGGTGCATCGCAAATGTTAATGCTGAATGTGCCCAACACACTAACTTCTGCTCAGACAGAAATCGGCTTATGTTATGCAGATTGTTTTTCAATGATGTGATTTTAAATAACTGAAATGTTTAAGCTGTTGGCTGTAAGTGCTTTTTAATCTCCTCTACGTGGACGGAACTGAAAATTCAAATTTCACATTTAGTCATGTACACATTAACTATAATTTGGCACTTAAAGAACCATTTTAACACATATATACATATACAGTCATGGCTGAAATTATCGGCACCCCTGGAATTTTCCCAGAAAATGCACCATTCCTCCCATAAAATTGCTGCAATTACAAATGTTTCCAAAATGTGCATTGGAACAACACAAAGAAAAAAAAAAGCCAAATCTGACATTTCACACACAACTCAAAAACCAGGCTGGACAAAATTATTGGCACCCTCAACTTAATATTTGGTTGCACGCCCTTTGGAAAAAATAACTGAAATCAAGCGCTTCCTATAACCATCAATCAGCTTGTTCGACCTCTCAACTGGAATTTCCGACCACTCTTCTTTTGCAGACTGCTCAAGGTCTCTCAGATTTGAAGGGCGCCTTCTCCCAACAGCAATTTTGAGATCTCTCCATAAGTGTTCAAT
>JANRMT010062846.1:13809467-13835805 GCA_026402145.1 Polypterus bichir lapradei | reverse complement strand
ATATACATACACACACATATATATATATATAAACATATATATACATACTGTACATATCTACATATATACATACACACACACACACACCTATCGTATATGTTGAAGTTCTATTTAAATTTTAAATAGAAGGAATTTTTATTTAGTCGACAGAATATTATTCCGGAATAAATCAACTCAAACCTTAAATAACTTATAATATTTTGCTCTCCATAAAAAAAATATCCTGTCTAAATTATACAAGTTAGAAATAAAGTAAATGTTAAAAGAACAAACATTCAAATTTCTTTACTCTTATGTAATTTTATATAAAAAATAAACTTAAATTTTAAATATCCCAAAAGATTTTGCTCTCCATAAAAATATATCCTGTCAAAATTATACAAATTCAAATATGAACATGGTGCATAACAAAACCTGGAAACATAAATAAAATTTGTTCTTTTCAGCAATAACAAATCAAATCATTCAGTTTATGAACAAAGTGCGTATTTGGGAACACCGTAGTGTCGACTTGGTTCAACATTACTTGGCAACAGGGAAAGTGGGGCAAGTTGCACTGGTGCATTTGTGTCTCCCATAAAAGTAGCTTCACTTGAAATCACTTTGTGATTGTGTACGGGTAAAAACGTCCGCTGAAGTGTCAGATTCTTCTTTAACTCTTCTGCTTTCTGTATCTTGTGCATTGCATTCAGGTCTTTCAGGTTATCCTGATGTTTTGTCTCATAGTGCCGTTTTAGATTAAATTCTGTAATTGCACCCACATTTGCTCCAGAAATGAGACACACGGGTTTACCGGCAATGTCAGTAAACATATACAAAGCCTCCCATCGGTTTTTAAAGGCTCTATGTTCAGAATCACCTTTTCTCTTCGGCATCGTGTGGGCTAGCTTCACAATAACTTGCAGCATCATAAGCTAGACTTGATTAACGTGGTAAGTGTTCGGCAAGGCAGCTGAAGCGCTGCATTATGGGATCTGTAGTTTATTGTGTTACCAGCACTTCATATCCCCGGGCCATTAATAACAATAATACAGTATATAAAATGATCTCGTGGGCCGGATATAATTACACGCCGGGCCGGATGTGGCCTGCGGGCCTTGAGTTTGACACATATGGACTAAATAGAACTTGAAAAGATATATTTTTTCAAATGTGATCGCGCAATTCAGATAGAGTTGACGCGCACTACAGTACATCGAGCCCGCGTGCTATTGTGGTTTTGCCTGCGCGCCTCAATAAGTCACCCTCCCCTCGCTCTTACTTTTTTACCGTTAATCTGATGAATACCAGTGTTGGGGAGTAACGAAATACATGTAACGGCGTTACGTAATTAAATTACAAAATAAATGTAACGGTAATACATTACAGTTACTGTATAAAAATGTGTAATTCAATTACAGTTACTTGTGTAATTTTTCAGAATTACAATTTAAGTTACATATTAAAAATGTCAGCAAAGCCTTTATGAAATATGAAATAATATTTTTTTGCCTGTTTCGCACGTTTTCATTAGGCCTATAAACATCGTCCTTTTCCATTCCCCCCCCTCCCACAGACAATAATTATTTCTGATAGGCTCTCCTATCACGTCTATAATTGCAGCGCCAGCGCCATCACCTCAGTCTGATAGCAGATGCCTGGGCATGTTGTGATCTGAGTTTCAAACTACTACTAGCAATGTCTAATAAAACTGCATTTCACAGCTGGAAATTTAGAAAACATTTCAGATATGTCGCGGAAAAGGGCATAAATCTAACTGCAATGTAATGCTTGTTTGCCGGCTATCAAGATGTTGTCCACATCGAAAACCTCAATGTCCAACCTCAGGAAACATCTAGAGGTAAGTGCTGCTTGTAAGAGCAAACGGAAAGTTTTTTTTTTAGCAATGAAGCCTTCACATTGTCACACAGTCACAGACGCCACGCCACTTTTCACAGCCACACGCTTTTAATGTGCCCAAATGCAGATGTAGCCTATGGCTATTTTAGCTCCCTATTTCGGTTCACTTTAAGCTAGCTACTCTAGATAGCTAGCTAAGGAGGTTGTTGAGCCATATTACGCACTTTCCCTCCCATTTTGTCAGTTTTGATATTAGCGTGCCTGACTTGCTATATGTAATTTAAAATGTGCCTGGAATGGTAGATTTTAACAAAGACTACGCATTGTCCAAGTTTTACATGTATTGTCTTGAATGCAAGCGATCGGCTACTTCAGCATTTGTGATTGAAAAATAGACTGTAAAATGTTTTGTCTAGTAAAAAGTAACATGTTTTTTGTAAAGTGTAAACACAATAGTGGTACACCATAGTCAATGTCTACCCCATAATTTACAGTATCAGCAATGATTTATTTTACAGTTTTTACACTTTTATTTAAGTTTTTATTATAGACAAAAAGCTAACAAAGACACATTCCAAAAGAGTTAAGAGCTGCTTATTAAAGTACTGCTTATTGTTTCTTATTTTAATTTTCATTGTAGACAAAAAGCTAACAGAGACACATTCCAAAAGAGCTGCTTATTAAAGTAGTTTCTGATACCTACAATGTTAAAAAGAAATCAAAATGTGTGATTTAAAAAAAATGTTTAACAGTAAAATGTATCTTGAAGTCTGACCTTGTGGTGGTTATTATAGTGTCTTTATGAAAGTTCTGATGTTACTTTATGTATTAAAAGAGGATCAAAAGTGTTTAACTATTTTAAATAAGAAATTCGGTGTGAATTATCCCATAACTCTGTTGTTTGATGTCCCCCAAGTGCTGTCAGCTGGAAAAAGAATTTAAAAAATTGATACAACATACTGTACAACATAGACTGTAATAGTCTGGCAACTAACAATAAGTGGATGTGACACAATAATTAACTTTCAGATTATTTTTTCTCTGCTTCATTGATGTAAGAGATATTGGTCCATTATTCGGTCTATGCTGCATCAAAGATTTTTTTTCTTCCTATATACAGGCAGCATTCAGTCACCTTGAACAACAGGGCTATGGACTGATTCACACTTGATTTCACCATAAAGATTATTACTGTCAGGTTTGAAATTGAAAATGGATACATACAAGCAGGCTACGGGTACAGAATACCCATCCAAAAATTGGAAAAGTAATCAAAAAGTAATTAAAGTAATTAGTTACGTTACTCAGAACAAGTAATTAAAATAGTTACACTACTATTACATTTTGAACAGGGTAACTTGTAACTGTAACGAATTACATTTTTAAAGTAACCTTCCCAACACTGATGAATACACTGAGTATGGCTTTACCAAAACAATCATTGATGGCGAATAAAGTATCCATTATTCGAGTATGTAGATCGGGGTATATATATACATGTATATATATACCCGCGTATCGCAGCGGAGACGTAGTGTGTTAAAGAAGCTATGAAAAAGAAAAGGGAACATTTTAAAAATAATGTAACATGACTGTCAATATACAGTAATTGTTTTGTGAGTTTTACAGAGTGTTGCTGTCATCAAGGATTTGATTATCATTATTTCTTTCAATCAGGTTCGTATTTGTAGGATGTGTTGTGTTCAAGTTACATTCCGTGTTTGTCAGTCGTTGTAAAGATGACAGGTTTCATTCATCGATTCGTTTCTTACTGCATCAATAAACAGCTCGTCTTCTTCTTTGTCTGAGACCTGACACACTGCATGCATGGGTTTTGTTTTTTTTTAACACTGTCTTCCTTTAGTGGGACATTCACTTTTTCCACCGTGTGCTTTGTTTCTGCAGTAGCTGCAGTTATGAATAATATGCTTGTATGTATCAGACGCTTCATATTTTTTTGCTGCCTTTTCAATTGTGTAATTCGGTTTTTGTTCAGCGCTCTTTGGAACTGTTGCTTTTTGTCTGTGCACTGCATCAGTTCACGTGAGCCGCTCGGTGTACATGCATTGAAGTTTCCCAGCTGTGCTGGTGCCATGTCGTGCTATGTCCATGGCTGTATGTAATGTCAGCTAAGTCCCGGCACTTAAAACTTTCTCTCGCAGTTTCGCTGAGTTTGTGCCAAACACCACCCTGACCATCTCATCTTCCTCTGCATAAGCACAGTCCTTCACCCGTGAATATTTACCCGTGGCAGTGTTTCTATTGGATTGCCGCTGACAGACGGCCTTATATGGGCAGGCACTAAATTACAAACGCCAGCGGCACCCTGTCTATGAACTTAGTGTAGGTTTACACTGTGCTTTGTTTCCGAAGTAGCAGAACTCATGAATATGGTTGTATATATCACTCGCTCGCTTCTTATTGTTTCGCTGCCTTCTCAATTATATAATGCATGTTTTCTACAGCGCTTTTTGGGCCTCTTCCTGGTTTTCTACGTACTGCGTGATTACGTGGGAGGCGTGATGATGTCACACGAAACTCCGCCCCCACGGGTTTCAAGCTCATCTCCATTACAGTAAATGGAGAAAAACCGCTTCCAGTTATGACCATTACGCGTAGAATTTCGAAATGAAACCTGCCCAACTTTTGTAAGGAAGCTGTAAGGAATAAGCCTGCCAAATTTCAGCCTTCTACCTACACGGGAAGTTGGAGAGTGAGTGAGTGAGTGAGTGAGTCAGTGAGGGCTTTGCCGTTTATTAGTATAGATTTAAATCCTGTCTAACTGATTGCTGGAGTATGCACTTTAAACAGTTCATGTGCTACTTAACTATATACTAACTACACTGAGCATTAAGCCCTTAAAGTGGCGGGGTGTTGGAGGCTAGGCAGAAGTCAGCGTCATAATATACACTTACAAACAACGTGCCAGTTTGATTACTTCTGTTAAGAGGACGATTTCATTTCTATTATTATTAGATGTTCTAAATGTATGCTTGAATAGACACGTGTGTATCATATCCATCATTTAAGTCTTGTTTTCAATTCGTGGAGCACAGATCCTGCAGTCCTGGCCAGAGAGAGTAGCATAAGCCACAGGTTTTATGTTAAATAATTTCTTAAATCTGAAGCCATTTCTTTTTGTTAATAAACATGCTGTTTATTAGCACAATAGTATGTTTGCTTTCTGATGTATTGTACTTTCCCACATGTTACATTATTTTAAGATCAGTGCAATTTTTGATGGTCTAGAACTGAGTGTTTCCACGTTTTAAGTTCCTTGAACATTTTATTGAGACATCTACAGTAGTTCACCTTCCAACATGTGTAGGGGCAAAATGCATCAAATTAACCACTTCAAAGCTGTCTACCACTGTACCTGCCTTTTCCTGCTAATAAATTCTGCCTGGCTGATTTCACATTTTTATGGCATTGATGTAGAGTTTGTATCATCTACATCACATAGAGCCATGTGGGGCAGGTTTTCCATTAAGGTGGCATGACCAAGAGGCAACTGTAATTCACTTAGCAGATTTTTCTTAGTGCTCATATTTAAAAAAAAAAGAAAAGAAACCATTCCATCTGCAATAAAAAAAATCTTTAGTTGTTTAAAAGAGTATAACTTACTGGGTACTGATGATCTCATCTTATTTGAAAGAAATGATGTCTTCCTCCTGTCTTGAACTTCAGAAAAATCTGCCTAATTCGAATATTGAATTTGCATAGAAAGCAGTGTGACTCATTGTCTTGCTATGTTTTAATCCATACATTGATTGATCTTGTAACCCACATGTCCATTTCAGTGTGATTAGGAGCTGATGCCACATCCTGCAGCACTTAGCACAAGGCTGTTAAAACCTAACCATATCAGGGTAACAAGAAATCATATTCACGGCCACTGCCACACTCTTTAACAAAGGGTCAGTTTAAGTCACCGTTTAACCCAAAATCTTTAGTATGACGCAAGGCGTGTGTGTGAACTCCACACTAGCTTCAAGCATGAATCTGGCCAAGGTCTAGTAATGTGGCAGGAACATCACGGGGCACAGGGCCACAGTGGAAGTGCCAGGACAGCACAATATCACCATGTGTACTGCTATGTCTGAATAGAGTGTGCTCCACAATGTCTCAGCCATTGGGTTCTGCAATACAGATCAGCTTCTGCTATTCTTGGATATGTTAGGCAATGCCATCATTTCTGAGAATGAGAGAAGAGTGGTCAGACCAGACCTGCCAGATTTTGTGGTGTCTGATTTCACCACTCCAGTCACATAAGATTTTAGTTTGATACCCATCCAAATATATGCATGATGTTCCTGCCACCAACCCAAATGAGGTTTTTTTTTCAGCATGGGGATAGAGGGTATATGAGCACCAGCCATGTGACAAGATGTCATTGCTGGAAGTGGTGAGTGCTGGCTGTGTGGACATGACACCTGATTCTTGTCGTGGGCAAATTCATCATGTCAAAAGATTTATTGTCCCACTAACCCCATAGGGGCCTTGAGAGACAAAACATAAGGTATGGTGTTGATCCAGGTATGTGGCCTAAAGCAGAAAAGAGATTAGATGCCCCATGAGGGGGTTATTTTCTTGCTGTTTTACAGTTTTACTTACTGTTTACAGTTGTCCATATAATACAGGATTTTTTTTTTTTTTTTGTCTCTTACATTTCCATTTCCTACAATTTCATTTGTCTGGGGTAGCATATGATGATTTTTTTTTTTTTTTTTAGTACTGAATAATGATATGCTTTTTCATGTTTTTCCCGTATTGTTTACTTGGTCAGTAAATGTAAATATATACAGTAAGTATTTTTGTGTCATTTTTTTTCTAAATCCCACCATTATTGTTTTGATTAGCATAAAGTATGGCATAAGAGTTTGTAAATGATGAACAGAACCTAACCATTTGGTGAGAGTGTTCAAATAATTGATCTACTTTGTGCATTTTGATGCATTTACTCAGCGTTTTGAGTGTTTTCATGCCTGATACACAGCTGTGCTGCTGTTTTGAGAAATGCATTACCTCGTTTGTGACATACTTTAACATTTGTGAGACTGACTAATGTGTCAAATCAATTGTGAAAAACTGTAATGCAAGTGATTAAATGGGAGCTCAGGCAATGTTTGCCTATAAAATGGACATTTTCAGTCACATTGTTGTCTTAAGATACACACACACACACACACACACACACACACAAAGTCACTCGCAGTTTTATTTGATTTTCATTCTTTTACTTAGAAAGAGGTGAAATTTGTCATTTTAGTCTTACTGTTTATAACGCACCTAATGTGGACGTAGCTCAGTGGCAAATGCTTTGAACTGAAACTCACAGTTCTGTTGGATCAATCCCTGCTTTTGTGCATCAAGCTCCTCTGAGCAGACTACTTATTCTGTACTAGCCATGTAAGCCTGTGCTGTAAAAAGCCCAGGTTCCTAGAAACTATTGAAATCATCAGAAAAAACTGAAATGTTGAGACGTCCGGTAATTGAAAGGAACTACTCTGGGCATCTCTCTCCTAGGGGGTTTCGTGTTGCTGATGTGCTCGCCTCGCTTCTGTTTTAGCCACTAAGCGACTGTCTTTCTTCAGAGGTTTCACTTTGCTGATGTGCTGGCCTTGCTTGTGTATCCTCGGTGGCAGAGCCCTTACCCCGACTTCACCTCTCACTTCCGGGCCGGCCGGACAGACAGACGCACACACTTCCACGCGTAGACATTTATATATAAGATGTGACAACTAGAAAAAAATAAATCTAAACACTTCACAGTGTTCTCTATACATGATGTGCACCTTGGAAAGGCATACACCGCAGGCAGGCACTAACTAAAATTAGTATAATACTAATATTGATGTTTTTAGGTTGCTTTTTCTAGTGTTGGATTTAGTTGTCTGATCAGTATTCTTTCTTGTTTTCACCTTGTGTTTTACAATTCAAATCCTTTACCCACAAGGACAGACTGCCCTTTATTGCCTCATCTCCTGTGGTCTCATTTTCCACAGAGGGAAATGCTCCCTGTTTGTTCAGCACATGTTAAGGCAGCACTTGGGATGGCAAATTCAAATCTCTCTCTTTTTTTTTTTTTTTTTTTTTTTTTTTTTTTGTTACCATGTGACTCTCTTTATAAATGCAAACAAAAATTGTACTGTGCTTATTGAAAAGCATAACACAGACATCATTGCTTTAAGTGCAGATGCAGTAGTTTCTAAACAATTGCATTACTCTACGATTAAATCGTTTATTTAGTGATTTGTAAAGGTCTGTAAGAGCACAATCGGCGTTATTCAGTTCATTTTAAGGGTCAGTAAGAAGCCTACGATAAACTCGGATGACTCATAAATTAATATTGAGTAGCAACTAAGGTACACTTTCATTTAAAGTTTCACACACTCTGACACCCACCCCAAACCATCCATTTTTATTTATGTAACTGTGCATCTGTCTTCCTCCAGGGGTGTCAAACTCAGATCTTGGAGAGCTACTGTGGCTGCAGTTTTTTGTCCCAGTAACTTTAGTAATGAGTTATTACTCCTAATGTAACATAATACTCAAGCCTTAATTATGATTACCTTGCTTAATTGTTTTTTTTTTTTCTTAAATGGTAATCAAATAATAAAGAGATACAAAACAAGCCAACAGGTGACTGACTAACTCAGGGGTCTCAAACAGTCCCTGAGGGCCACCGTTTTTACTCCAACCAAATTTCTATTCACCTGTTAATGAAGCACATTCTTTAATTCCACTGCTTGTTATTGTTCTCATTCTGCCACTCCCGTCATTTCTAAAAGCGATTTTGTTTTTTTGTGACGTTTCCATCCAAATATTTTTTGTGGCCCACAGCAGATCAGTATTTCTCAGACTTCATTTTTTTTTTTTTTTTTTTTTTCCAGGTATTTTATCGAGACAGATATTATATGAAAGGCACAGGAGCAAATGAAATCAAAGTTAGCCTAGTCTTCCTTTTGGATCACTTTTGCATCTCATTGTTGTTTAGTTGCTTGTTAAAGGAGTAACAAAATAATTAAAATGGAATTTAATTAAAATCAAAGCAACATAGTTATTATCATTAGTCACTGGTTAATAATGGAGAAAGCAGCAGGAATGAAAACCTTTAACCATTCAGGAACTAAGTTTGACATCCCTGCTTTAACCGCCCATTTTTTTTTTTTTTTTAAACACAATATTCTATTAAAATGCACCAACATATCTACAAAGGCAAATTTATTTAGACATTTAACTACATCATTGTCTAATTATGAAATGCAGTTTCTGTGTCAAATTGCTGGGTTCATTCTGTGAGGTAGGGTGACAAGATCAGCAATGCCGGAAGAACTTGTAGAAACACTGCTTCTCCGGATGAAGAGGAGACGGCCACTTGAGGTAGTTTGGGTATGTATTTTGCATGTCCAACTGGAAGACCAGAGACTCCCTGAAAGGGTTGTATTTCTCACATGACTTGGTAGCATCTTGGAATTCACTAGGAGGAAGTTGCTGGGAGCAAGAAATTCAGGATAGCTCATCTTACTGAGTTACCACCAGGAAAAGCTAAATGAAAATGATGATAGTGACGTGTTAACAAACATCAATATCACTGTCAAGATTTGAATTTACTATTACTGGAATTTGAGCCCTGTGGTGGGCTGGCACCCTGCCCGGGGATTTGTTCCTGCCTTGCACCCTGTGTTGACTAGGACTGGCTCCAGCAGACCACCGTGACCCTGTGTTAGGATATAGCGGGTTGGACAATGACTGACTGACTGGAATTTGAACTAATTATTCAGATGATGTAATGAAATGACCATTAAGCACACAACTTGGATGGAACGGTAGTGCAGTTGTTAGCAGTTTTCCCTCACAGCTCCAGGACCCAACTCAGTCACTGAATCAGTGTGTCCACAATATGTGTGTGTAGATTTCCTCAGTTTGCTCTGCCTAAAAGCTTCTCACAGGTCAGGTTAGTTTGAATTCTAAATTGGTCCTCTGTGAATGAGCGCTGATGTTTGAGTGCATCTTCCCAACCGTGGTTACCATCCACTTCAAAATTTGTACATTCCTTCCTGGGAACTCTGTGTTTCTACAATAGGCTCTCCATACTCCTGTCATGGAAAAGTGGATTCATTGACCCTTTAGTGGTGAAAGCCTGAAAACCAGGGAAAGAGAAAAAATAAAGAAATGATTGGGAGTCAGCAAGTCTCAAACGTGCAGATATAGTTTACCGTGGTGCCTTTATTTTAAACAAATGATGACTTGTGTGGTATCAAGATTTCAAGCTGAGCCGTGAACTGTTCATTCTGTTCCAGTTACTATAGGGTGGTCCAGATCTAATTATGCAGTTTTCATTACGCTATAACTTGTTAAGTTTATCACATAGAAAATCACCCAAAAAATCCCAGACCATCGAGAAGTGTGCGAACTGACGACATGAAGAATCGTCTTCGCACTGAACTGGAATCGTCTCCGCATAAATCAAAGTCATCCAGACGATCTGGACCACCCTGTAGTTTTGTCCTGAAAGGTCTCTTACCAGAAGCCAATTCCTTTAACCAACTCTACTTATTCCATCCATTTATCCATCTCTGAACCTGTTATTCACCCTGATGGTGTTTTGTGGAATACTATGGATTCATTTACTCTCTTAATTTACAAATACTGAAGCATCTGTGTCAGTGTTTTGGTCAATATCACAAAGATAAATAGGTTTAATTACAAGTCTTACTATTTGTGAAGATTTATTGTTATTGTTGTACATATGTACATTCTAAAACTTCCAAGTGATTATGAACACACAATCTGGTACAACGCATGCTGTTGTAGGTCTCTTTCAAATGTTAAAAATCACACCTTACTGGTTTCATTAATTTCAGAAATATAGGTTTAATTGAGGATTTTAATTTATGTTGTGGAGGATTTAATTTGATTTATCTATTAAGTCAGTTTTAACTTTTGGCGACTCTTTTGGACAGCTTCCTCCACACCTCGGTCTTGAGCAGCATCCATTAGGTGCTGAAAACTCCTGTTTGTGTTATTTTTGATGGGCTCAGTTCAGTGTGTTCGTTGTCATCCTGGTCTCCTTGTTCCGCTGTCTTTTCTAAGCATGATTCCATTTTCTAAAGCGTCGGCATACATCACATGTCCAACCTAAGTCAGTCTTGGCTTGTTGATCTTTCCTTCCAGAGTGATGACTTTCTTGATGCGAGTTAGAACTTCTCTGTTTGTTGCCTTCACTGTCCAATGTAGGCAAAGCAG
Organism: Polypterus bichir lapradei; assembly: GCA_026402145.1. Taxonomy (NCBI): domain Eukaryota; kingdom Metazoa; phylum Chordata; class Cladistia; order Polypteriformes; family Polypteridae; genus Polypterus; species Polypterus bichir. The sequence goes on along the minus strand of JANRMT010062846.1, from coordinate 13,824,717 downwards.
CTTTCTTCAGCACCATTGCATTGATCTTTCATCTGTCTGCCATTCTCAAAGTCCAGCTTTGACAGGCATACATAGCAAGGAAGAACATGATGGTGCGGACAAGTCAGTATTTAATTGCAAGACTGACACCTTCTCCAGATGTTGTTTCTGTTCAGCATTGCACTTCAACCCAATGCCATGTTTCATTTCACCTCAAGGCCTGATGTTTGACTCCCAGGACAATAAATTGTTGGATTTTTGATGTTCAGGTACATACCCAATGTCACATTCTTATTTCTAACTTACTTGATCAGCTGCTCAAGGTGTTTATTATTTACAGTCGATTCCTGTTAATCGGACCACATTGGGACGCGATCATTTCGGTCCTAATAACCGGCTGGTCTAATTACACGAACATGCCCTATACATGTGCAACCAAGACGGGACCTGCTATAAGTAACATATTAAAATGTCATTATGACTTTTATTGTGCTGCACACGCGTATGGTGAACGTACTAACAAGAACTACGTACATGTACATGTACGGTTGCTTACAACTTTGTTTATTGAAAAAGAAATCTACAAATTCTTCGAAACGATCTACACGACACTCAGCTTGCGAAGCACAATAAAAAAAGTTACATTACCAAATTCCAGTCAACGTTTGAAGATCTTGTCTAGTGTGATCTGACACATTCTGTTGACGCACTGCACTTGAACAAAATCACCACAAACATCTAACGCATCAATGGGACTGCCTTCATTTCCCTCCTGCATGAAATAGCGGCGCAAAGTTTCAATGCATTTCCTGGCATCCTGTGTTGCCACTTGCACTAACTCATTAGGGTCATCATCATCACTTTCCTGGTCTTTCGCTTTACGCTTACATCCGCTTTCCACAGGTGACTTGTGGCTTCTTTTTCTTATTCTCTGTCACATTCTTTGGTCCGATTAAACGGAATTTTAGTCCAAATAAGCGAACAATATTAGGCTTATGTAATATGATCTGTTTAAGTTCTTTAGGATTCAGTCCGAATAAGCGGCTGGTCCGATTAACCGGAATCGACTGTATATGGTATGGTATAATCTGTATACGAGTGCAGATTGTTGGTATTATGGCCACTGATTGTTTTACTTTCTAACACGCCAATTTCCACCTAATCAATGTCCAGTTTTCTCATGATTGTTCAGCATACATGTTGAAAAGAAATGGAGGGAGAATACAGTCCTGTCGCACCCGTTTCCTGATGCTGTGTCCCCATGCTGTTTTCTTACATTGCCTGCTGGTTATATGTGAATAAAATAAAAATGAATAACACTACAGCTAGCACCTAAAGTGATCTCCAAGGAGCAGAATTAACAAACGCTGCTTGATCCACCCCATAGTCCTTTTGTTACTGTCCTCAATTTTCATACTTCCCTTCTACTGTTATAGATGTCAAGTAAAGGTGGGAGCATACAAAGTACTGTTATAAACTAATAAATGTATAATCAGGCTCTCTAGATTAAGTGACTTCTCATAATGCCAACCTAAATTGCATCTCTGTAGTAAATGGGGAGGCTGAAATTACATTGAGATGGACGTTTTCTTTTCTCAGGATATTACTTTTCCAGACACTGACTATTCATCTATGCAGATTGTTTTATATTGAAGAAGTAAACAAAAGAACAAAAAAAAGTGTAAATAAATCAAAGCAGAAAAAACAAAAACTGCATTCATTATTTGCAGATCTTATCTTATGAGCTAATTATCTTTCTTTGAAAATAAATACCAACCTTGTACTCAAAATTAAATTTAATATGGAAATCAGGCAGCCAAGTGGACACTCGGGTTAACAGGCAGCAATACTGGAAACATTTGGACCTACAAGGCAACTTTAAATATTTCAATAAATGGTTTATTTCACCACAAAAGAATTCCTGAGTAGTCGGGTGAGTCAGCCTGTAATTGTTAACCCTGGTGCCTGCATTTGACACGTGGTTGTGTCATCAGCTGCATGCCATCTTTAAACTGTACATTTGATTCTCCCAGCTAAGACCCGAAGTGCCAGTCCTCATTAAGTAATGGCATTGCATTTGTAGCACTAATCTTTATTGTTGATTAACAATATCAATTAATACATTACTCTAGTTACCACTGCACTTTCAGCAGACATGGCACACTCTGTTATGTTTCTGTAGTATTAAATAATATCATGCATAATAAGTGAAAAAAATATATTTTTTAATATCTTTTAACTATAAATTGTTTTTATAAATGTCTACAACATTTTTCAGGTTGTAAATGTGAAGTGAGAACAGAAATAACTGAGTTAAAATTTATCTGCACATGACCAATCAAAAGTATAGCAGCAAGTAAAAGTGCCAAAGTCTAATGGGACTTTGCAAACTTACCCCGGATTTTGTGCATTAGGAGTGTTGCATGAAGCCCTCTAAATTAACGATTTCAGTGATGGTCTGAGACCTGGAAGGTCCATATTTAGTTTAGGTTAGCTTGACGCTGATGTGGCTTATATGCAGATACAGTTGTTTTTAGAAAGCATAGTTGTTAGAGCTTCTGCCTCACAGCTCCAACACCGTGACCAGGCTGCTTTCTCTGTGGAGTTTGTCCGCTTTCCCACTTTGTTTTTTTTTTTTCTTTTGGTAGTCCAAATCTGTTTACTGTTTAGTTAATTGTAAATTCTAAGTTGGCCCCCTAGGAGTGAGTATGCGCTGTAATGTTATGGTGCTCCATCCAACTGTTAGCTGATCCATTTCAGCATTGTGCTTATACTGAAGCCTATACTGGCCACGTGGAATGGAAGGCTGTAACCAGCTCTGCATGGGACACCACTCCAGCACAGGGGCCACTTACTGTATGTGCACACCAATACAGAGCCAATTTAGGACTGGGTGTTGGGAGGAAAGCTGGAGTCCTCTGTGAACACCTCCTGCGGTCAGATGGAAAAACCTGTAAACTTCACATAGACAGCACCTAAGTGTAGGATGCAAACCGAGGATGCTAGATCCAAAAGGCAGCAGCACTAATTATTGTCCCACTGTGTCACCTGCTGGCATGTAGGGCCATTGCCATTTCCAAAAAGGCTTCAGTTTGATGACACTAAATGTTTTCTGTAGTTTATAAAGTTACTTATATTAAAAATATAAGACATGTACAAGATCTCTTGAGGATGGATTTTATGAAATATCATGTGCCAAAAATTTCACATTTTAAGACATTTGATTTGGCCAAGGGGCACCTCAGTCATTTCTTGCTATGAATAACTTGGTGAAAATCCCAGAGCCGTTTATCATCTGAATGGAAATGTCATCCTTGAGAACATTGAACACATCCAGTGTTTTGTTGTGCTGTCCAACAAAAAACACTACCGATAAAACAAAGTATGGCCGAGAGCATGGAGAAAAGCTACTGAGTGGTTTGTTGTCATCAAAAAGATTGTTTGCGGCACAGTCCTCTGTGGTTTTCTTTTTTTGATCTCTGATTCTTTACACTTCACATGTGACCAGAAGGGACTTTCTTTCTTTTTTTTAACTTTTTTGCCTCAAGCTCCCTGTAACATGATAAAAAATTGGGTACTTCTGAACACCATTTATGGGGCTAAATGTTTCCATCTGTGAAAATGTTTCTTGTCACTGTAGCCATGTGGTATCTGTGAATATTTGGGTTGCTCTAAAACGTGTTGGCATCAAGGCCGTTATGTCTGCTGGATATACATGGTAGTATATATGAAATGTGGCTGTAGCATGATTTTTATATACAGTAATATTAGTAAATACAACTTTCTGTGCTTTTGTTCTATCAATTAACAACATATTTCTATGTAATACAGATAAGCATTTGTCTGATATTTACCACTGTAACCCTTAGGCCGATGTCACATTACGTGACTTCTAGTCGTTGGGGATGTCAGACTTGGCGACTGAAGTTGGTGGACTGGCCTGATCATTTCAATTTACACAACTGAAAATAGCTGGGCATGTCAAATTTATATAACTCTTGCCCCCATGCTGCTAAAATAACCTCCAGATACAAGCATGCCTATACAGGAAGAAGTGGATTTAGAAAATCAATGAATGGACACAATACGGTCCATCGGTGTGCTTAGGTGGTTGAACACTAGGGGGAGCCTTTTACCAAACAAAATATAATGTAGCAAGGTAGTGTTTGAATTACAACTGTAGTGACAGCGGTTAGCTTTGTGATCATATATCTCAGAGTACTGTATTGTTACCAGAATCCATCTGAAAGTGTAATATTATGTGCAATAAGCCTCTGGTACTCAAACAAGGACATATTTCAAATTAATACACTACTTACAAACCAAACATGCTGAGGAAACACTGTGGAATGCCAGAAGAAGAAACTCTACAGTAAAATAAATACATTCCTTGGTACTTTTTGGGCAGCACAGCCATTTTAACTTGCTGCCAACAGAAGGGCATTTGCCTCAGTTCTGCACCAACACCAAATTCAGTTGCCTCAATGATGGGGAGAACTGACTGCTGAATTGAGATGACACATAATACTCATAGTGGTTTAATGGTATCATATGCTATTCTTCTCCAAATGGTGTATTCAAATGGCTGATAAAAGTTCAAACTGTCTGCCTGTACACATCACAGGAATTATTCATAATATGCGTATAGGGATGTAAAATGGCATTAGCCCCACTGTTTTTTCCATGTTCCTATAAATGACTGCTCTGTACTTAGCCATGCTGCTTGAGAAAGCAATTGTCTTAAGCTCCTTTAAGGGCCGTCATTACCACAAATCTATTTATGTCAGTTTCATGTTGATAAGCACATCCAACTAAGAAACCCGTTGTACTATATACATGTGACAATAACCTTTATATATAATACGCTACCGTGGCTGTTTGTTTGTCTGTCTAGGATTTTAAATCACTTGTAGCTCACAAACCATTTGACCTATTGACCTGAATTTTGGTACACATGTACTACATGACACCTACTATCCGCTTTCGGGATGATGATCGAGTTCCAAGGTTATTCCTCCTTTTATTTTTGTTTTATTTTATTTTAGAATCAACTCTCGGCAGTGGCCAGCAGGGCGGCCGTGTAGCACATGCATACAGGCACCGTTCTCATCCCTACCGCCTTCGCTGTCACTTCCTCTACCTCTTCATATCTTAAGTCTTCAATCTGCCTCAAGAATGATTTAAGTGCCAGCTTAAGTGAAAAATGAAAGAAAACGTACTAAGTAATTGCAACACAAACACTGATTTAATCAGTTTTAACACAAAAAGATGCCAATGAATGAAGAGAAGAAGCGGGCCACTAGGTTGGAAAAAAGAAGAGCTGCTCAGGAAACAGCAAGCGCATCGACCTCTGAGCAAACGAATGGTAAACGTACAGAGAAAGAGGATGGAAACTAGGAATGTTCAGGTCAAGTGTATTGCAGTGTGCCGTTACTGGTAACCCTATAATCCATTAGCATCTTGGTTTTCTCAACTATTGTGAAGAAGTGGAAAAAGAAAAATACTTAGAGTTCTTGGGATGGAGTTATACATTTAAGACACTCATAAAGTAAAGTTCTTAAGTAACTGACAGGCAGTTGATGGTAAAATAAAACTTACAATCAACAAAAAGAGAAAGGGAGGATGAAAGGGGGGCCTTATTTGTTAGCTATTACTAAGTCATTATAAATTCTTATACACTCAACTAAATTACACAACCAGTAAAATAAATCTGAAATGAGCTATCAATTTATATTTACACATACCAAAAATACAAATACTTTTTAAAATATCATTGAATACTGTAAAGAATGAATTAGCCAATACCTACATCGCAACAATATCACATTGAATGCTTTGCTCAGGTTATGGCAGGAGTTGTTATTTGTTGAATTGCCCATTGCAAGACACGCTTTGCCATAATGTCAGGCTGAATTTCAGTCTCCTTCACCTTTCATGGCTTCTTTGCTTCACCACCTCAGTAGTTTGCCGAACTAAAGAGAATATTTCTCTAGCTTAGCAGACAACCATCAAGTAAAACGACTGGGTCACCACTGATAACTTCTACAGTGGGCAGGAACAGTTCTAACTTGGAGTGGACCCTCAAGAGCCCGAGCCACAGCCGTAGCGGCTGGCCATTTTCATTGTAACTTTTCAGTTATTCATTGGCTGCTTTCTTCCTGTTACTAAGGATGTTTGATTAGTCTTATTGCTGTCATGCATGTTGCAAATAATAAAGTTATGTGAGAAAGTGGTATATTCTGAGGATTGGCTACATCACAGCCTCAGAGTCCTGGGTTTGAAACTCTGTATGGCCGCTGTCTGTGTAAAATGTACATATTCTTCTTGTCTTTTTTTGGATGTTTTTTTGCTGGTACAATGTTTTAACTCCTAGACCCCAACGATGTTCTTGTCACTTTAACTGGACTTTGTGAATAAGTTTGGATTTGTTGGTGAGCTTGCTTAATAATAGAATAGCACCTTATCATAGTTTAGCTTCTGCCTTGTCAATGCTGCTGATGGAGACTCCAGGCTGCACTGCTTTAAACTGCATAAAACAGGTTTGTTAATGGATGAAGATTTCACCTGCTCAAACTATAATAAAAAAAAAATCTTTTTAATCACATTTATTTTTAATAAACAACATCAGGTGTAAATGTCAATGACAGAACTGTCATCTAAAGGAAACCTTTTATCTTTTTTGTATGTATAGCTTCACTTGTGTATCAGCATCTAAATCAATGTTTCTTAAAGTGTTTTGGACTGAAGACCACTAGGTCAAAGTCAAAGATATGAAGGACCACCCATGACAAGCAGCCACTCCTTACCATAGTTTCTCAATTATTATTATCACTTTTTTTCTTCTACATGTACTCATGTAAAAAATATTCTAAAAGCCAAGTGTGCAAAGATGAAGAGTTTTCACACAAACTGAAATAATAATAAGTTGTATTTATAGAGCGCCTTTCACAAACCCAAGGTTGCTTTACATACAGATAAAAAAAAAATTACACAGAAGACAAACGTTTGTAGAAGAGGAAAGTTTTCAGTTGAGATTTAAAGGTGGAGAAAGAGGAGCAATCCCAGAGAGACTGAGGAAGAGCGTTCCACAGTTGAGGGGCCATAGCACTGAAGGAGGGGTGGAGAGTCTGGTGGGTGGGACAGTAAAGAGATTACTGAGAGAGCGACAAAGGAGTGTAAGGAGCTAGGAGGTGGGTGAGGTAGAGGGGGCAAAGGTTATGGAGGGCTTTGAAGGTGAGAGGCAGAATCCTGAATTTAATCCTTGATGGAACCAGTAACCGGTGAAGCTGCGAGAGAACAGGGGTGATGTGTGGCTGTAGAGTTGTGAATATACTGTAGCTTCTGTATAGATTTTTCAGGGAGGCCAATGAAGAGGGAATTACAGTAATTAATACGAGACATTATGAAACAAAGAACCAGAGTTTGAGCACAGAAATGGACGGAGACCAGCAATGTGACGGAGATGATAGAATGAAATTTTGGAAAGAGACCTAATGTGTACCTCAAAGTTAAGTGGTGAATAAAACAAAACACAACAGGAGCAGGTTTGACAAGTGTACCATCAACAGAAACAGAGATGCTGGATGCCTTAGAAAGTTGGGAGTTTGGGCCTACCAGTAACACTTCAATTTTATTGACATTAATACTGACAGTGAGTTAGTAAGAATGAACAATACTGTTTTTGGAAAGTCACATTTTAAGTGCCTGTATTGTTTTGTCCTTTGATAGTGTCCAAAGAAAGACAAAAAGAAAACCAAACAGCATGAACAGAACTTTGTTAAACTTGCACTTCTCTTCAGTCTCTTCCTATTTTACAACCTAATTCTTGTGGTGCTGCCCTGTTAGCTGCCATGCTGGCTCAGGGTATACAATTGGAATGAGAAGAAGTAGTGTAGACATGAAAGACATCAACATCTGCAAGAAAAAGTCAGACAGGGTGTTCTGTGGTTGGTGTCTTAGAGATGTTTTATGTGGCCTTATCAGTAAAGGATGACTAGGCTAGCCCACGGACCACTGGTGGTCCATACACCATTTTGAGAACCACAGATCAAAATCAACTACCATTCAGGAGCTAACTAAGGACGTATTAACAGGAACTTAAGAGTAATAAAAAGTACTGCACTGTGAATGGAGAGTTTCTGAAACACAAATTATTCTGAAATCCACTTAATCCTGGTCAAGATTGGGGGTCTAAAGCTTACACCAGTAGTAATATGTGCAAAGCAGGAAACAACCTTGGATAGTGGTCCATTCCAGAGCCCGCCCGCACACACACACATATTCAGAACAGAACTTGCTGTTAACGTAAGAAATATCAATTGAGGGTCAAACCTGATAAACTGTTGAAAGTGTTCAGAGAAAACAATGTTTCCAGAGTCACTGAGTGGTGGTGAGTGATGAACTGAACCCTGTTAAGGTGAAGGGTGGTTTGTGCTGAGCTTGTTCTCCAGGTGGAGCTTGCACATTCTCACTGTGCCTACATGGGATTTTTTTTGGGTTAATTGATAATTTAAATTGATACTGTGCACGTGTGGATGTGTGCCCAAGTGGGCCCTGCAATAGTCTGGCGCCTTGTCCAGAGCTCATTTCTGCCTCGTACCAGGGCTACTGGAATGACTTGGGCAATGTAGCGGGTTACTGTGGAAGTAGCCGTCATGTATCATCTTGTACTATTTGGATACGATAAGCATGAGCACTGTCCAGGGTGCCTTCTGCCTTGAGCACACAGTAGCATCCTTTCCATTAAAACTAAATGTGATTATCTTAATGCAGAAAACATGACAGGAAACCTTCCCTTTCCATATGTCAATAGATAAAGAAAACCAGAAGGAGAGAGAGGCAGCTGAAAATGGATGAAAGTTTAAAAATAGTCTGAGTTGGTTTTAAAGGACTCTTGGCTATTTGCGTCCTGATAAATCTCCCAAGCATTGTAGGATATCTGCGTCTTTGTTTGCAGTGGTGTTGTAAGCTCCAGTGAGGTTGTGCTTAGCTTAGCCACAGCAGGCATTAAGGGCAAACTCTGGATTGGTTACAATGTAACAGCAAGCAGGATCACTGCAGGGGCTAACACTAAAAAATGATCTACAGCAGGACAGTGGCGAGCCAAGCCATATCTCAGCAGCATCAGGTGCAAGGCAGAAACCAACCCAGCCTCATGCAGTGCACTCTTGTTGACACATCACCAGTTTATAGGCGCCAATTAACATAACATGAGTGTATTTGGAATGTGAGAGGAAATCCCATGCAGTATGGGTAAGAACTGGCAAACTCTGCACAGGACATTCCTGGACCAAGATTTGAATTCGGAGCTGTAGAGCTGAGAGGCAGGAGTGCTAACCAATGTGCTACCTTGTCAACAGTATATTAGGACAGTATAAAATTCCCCAGCCTGCTCACCTCTGTTACAGGGAATAGGGTTTATCCTGGCAGTACTGGAAACAGCCATGGACAGTGTGCCAAACCTATAAGTGTTAGTGAATGTGGAAGGAAAGCCTACCAAGATACTGACGTGATGAGCAAACTGTACATAAACAATGACATGGAGTAGGATTTTTTTTAACACAAACTTCTGAAGCCATAAAGAAGCAGCACTGTCCAATAATATTGATAACTGCTTTCCTATATAATGAGAAAAGCCCCTTACTGCGGTTGCCATAGCAGTCTGTCTGTCCACATGAAACAACTCCTCTCCCAGGGGACCAGTTTTTGTTGACATTTGGCACACTTATTCTTCGAGAAAATTTGTCAGGAAAGTTCAATGATTTTTGAGATATCTCGAATACATTGTGCTGCCTATATCTCTCTATTATATAAAAAAAATCCTGGGACGAGATGTGACTTTTTCAGAGAGATATTTTCAAGTCCTGCGAGACGAGACTTTAAGCCAAGAGATTTAACCAAGCCTGGGGCCAGAAATAAAAGACAAAGAGAAGAAGACAAAGTAGAACGTTGTAAAGAATTCAAAAACATTGGCACGATACTCATGCATAGCAGGCTAGAGAATATGAAAGTACTAAAATTCGAAAGTCTCAAAAAAATATTATAGTAAAGATCGCATTAGTGCAAACAAACGGAAATTATTACTCGGTGAAATAATGGAACAGAGAAAAGAGATCGAATATGTGTACATAGGTGATATGACAGAAGTATGTAGATATTGTTTGGATTTAAACTTCGGAGACTTGTAGATCGTGTAATTCATGTTGCCATCAGGGAAAAGTAGTGTTTCTCCCCAATGAAGAGGCGAGAATTAAAAGATTTGTTGTTTGGTGAAAGTGAAATCCACATACACAAGTGGCGGAGACACAAAGTGGCTGGTGCATAGCACAGGCCGGGGTTGGCAAGTGAAGCGAGCAGGGGACGAAGCCCCCAAGTTTTTTGAAATTTAAAATTTTCTAGCTGAAAAGCATTGGTGACTAAACCCATGGATGTTCCTTATCTGCAAGGTTTTGATTGATTGGCAACTTATTTGTTATTATTATTTTTTTAATAAATGCCAGTATGAAAGAGAGGTTGTGTAACAGTGGCACTCTTGTTTGGGCTATGTGTGTGGACTTTGCATGTTCTCTAGTAGTGTATGCATCAGTGTTGCTCCCATATGATGATGTTAGTTCTATTAATCAATCTAGGCCATTTGTTGCCAGTGTATAAAGTGCATCCATGAACTTGCACCACAACCAGGCTTGGCTCCTGATTTGCCTGTGGTGCTAACAGGATAGGCTCCAGTGTCCCGGAACCCTTAATTGGGCTTTAGAAATGAATACAGTATTTATAATAGAGCATAGTATATCATTTTGAAAACTAGTCTAAAGATGGCATTCGTGCAGATCGAGATTAGCAGAAAACGTCTCCAGCTGCGCAGTCACAGCCCCGACTAGTGCAGCAGAGCAGACGGCCCGCGCTAAGGCGAAAACGCGGGCTCAGCTGCCCTCGAGCGCAGTAGGATGCTGAGAGTGTCGTCACCGAAGAGGCGGGGCGATTGAAGGTGATGCTTCGTTTGAAGGGAGAGAGAGAGAGAGAGCGCACCAGAGCTGTCCGAGCCTGCACGCTGCACACACGGGAAGAGTCGCGTCCCTCATAGACATGACAGACTTGGAAGACGACGATTACGGTCAGTACCACTATCCCCGTCCGCGTCACGCGTACTTCCACGTGGGACAAACATCAGTTTTACTAATTTGCATTGAAACAGAGTTGCCTGAAATTTATCTTTGAACGTTTATCGCAGGCTTTTTGAATCTTTGTCCTAATTTTGTGTCACCCTCACCTGCTGCCCAGGACCTGCTTTGCTTGCCGCCGCCGCCGCCACCCGTACACTTGACACGCAGCTGCTTCACGCGTTTATGGACCTTTATTGGAGGTGTCATTGCGTTCTGTTGACCCCTAAGAAGGCGTGGGACTCGTTACAGGATGGGACACGATGCTTCAGTTAAGACACAGGCTGCGAGGATTAATTCGGCTGGTTTACGTGCAGGTCAGACACCATTGGGACGATGCAGTAGTTCAGGGTGCAGACAGCTTTGGGGGACAATAGTAAAATAGAGCGTGGAGTGGAAAGAAACGAAATCTACGACTGTGTGGACTAAGCTTTGGATACGCAGCTTTCAAGCCCAATAATAGAGGGCTTCAGCAGGAGTTATTATTATGAAGCAACATCTTGCTAAATTCCCAGGAGCTGACTGTCTACTATGCCGACTGTGATATTGTGCTTCTGTTTGGCAGGAGGGGCGCAGTATTCTCGTTCGCGATTGCTGTAGTCTTTGAATTTCGAATTCACACCGTATTCTTGCGGGCTTTTTTATTATCTATTTATGGGTTTGTTTTTTTTTTCATTTTCTTTTAAGCTTTGACATTTACGTCTGGGTGTGGTATCAAGTAAAAAAAAGTTCCCACAAGTGAGCAAATGTGCAATAGCAATCTTATAACGTGATGCTGATGGAAGTGTTTTGTTTTCTTTTTCTTTCTTGGAAGAAGAATCTCTTAACTTGCATTGTGGCAGTCTCATCATTATAAGTATCATCACCATAGGGTACCTTTCTAAACAATGCTTATACTAGTTAAGGATCTTAATTCCAGTACGTTCAGATGCAAAGCAGGGGCCAACCCTAGACAGTGTGCTTCCTCAGACAGACACCCAGCCTCACTCATACTCAGACCAGTCAGAGTCACCAGTAAACTTAGCACATGTTTCTTGGGGATGTGCGAGAACTTGGATACACCAAACAGAAAATGAACAGACACTCAGGTTGAATCGGAGCTGTTACATGGCAGCAATAACCATTGTACTACAGAACAGTATGTCACCATCCTCATACACTATATAATGTTAACATTTTTTTTTTAAAAAACTTACAAAACAAAACTTACTGTACATATTTAGGAAAACTATCAAAATTAATGGAAAAGATATAGATTTGCTAGTTATAATCTGCAACAGGATAAAGGGATCATCAATGCCTTGTGACCCTTTACTTGCTCTTTATGTCTTTATATCACAAACCCTCTAGGCATGCATACAGCTGCTTAACCTTTAGAACAAAAAGGACCTTGCTTAGTTTTGTTCCACCTTCTTCATTGAACAGAAGTACATTTTACATTAGATTTTACTTTTTTTAATAAATGGTAACTTAATGTTTACAACTGCCCTATTTTGCGCACTTATACATCACCGCTGCTCTGCCTAAGAAGTTAATAATGAAAAAAACGTTTTGTGAATCAAACATTTCCTCCAGATTGTGCTTGAAATGTGTTAAAGAAACCTTGATTAAAACAGTTGATTCAGTTTAAAAGTGCTAATATCTGTTTATCTATCCATTTAATCAACTCACTGTTTCCATTGCAGTCTGTCAGGAAGCTGGGGTCTATGATGGTTGCATTTGGCTCACAGTAGTCCCCACCCCTGGACTGGAACACCAGTATGTCAGAGTGCTCACAGTCACGCTTACTCATACCAACCCAACTGACATCTGTATCTTTGGGATGTGGAAGGAAACAGGAGGTGTTAATGTGACATTTAATAATGTAAACACAAGGAAAAGCATTCGAAGTCAAGATTAACTGTAAATACCAATGCAGTAAATGCATATGTGGGCAGTATGAGGACACAGTGACTAGTACTGCATCATACTGTGTATTGAGCCCAAGGTCTGAAGGCAGGCCTGAGCACTCTGTCTGTCCGATGTCTGCATGTTCATGTGGTGTCTGCATATGTGATTTTGCCTGAGTACTCCAGCTTTCCTCCCAAATGTCAAAGAGATGCCTGTTAGGTGAATGTACCCTGTGACGGACTGGTGTCCCATTGTGGTTTGATTCTCATCTGTCAGCATAGGCTTCATTTGCCTCTCCCCTGAACTGGGTTTAGCAGCTGTGTTTATGCATACACCATTTGGTCTATTAAACCATTAAGTAGAAAGATAAATGTTACTAAACGCACCCAAAAATTTAAAAATGGAAAACAAATGCGAGCATTGTTTTCAATAGTAGGTTCTAGGCAAGCAGTAATAAGATGAGAGATTTTGGTAAACCTGTGTGCATTGCATGGAGTGTTTTGCATTATTCATTTAATTTATAGATTTCTGCATTATTAATAACAAAAGCAAGAGAAGCACTTTTGATGTAGACACTTTGTCGACCAGACCACATAATTGTTACTGCTTTACCCTGCACCAGCAATAAAGTCACTGTGTAAATGCTCTTTAAATTTATACAACCTTTGGAGTGCTTCTTTTGTTTCTTTTGTGCTGAGATGCGGTCGATGAACTTATTTGTTTATAGTAAGCTGCTTCCATTAACACTGTTGAGCTGCCCTTCTCACAGAGTTTATCAAAGAAATTTGTGTTAACTTTAAAAATATATCATACCATGTTTCATTTTCACCTGCACACTGAAATGAAAATACATTTTATTCCTGTTAGATAGTAATATAGTGATTCACATTTGACTAGATCTGACACAATTTTCTAATAAAATGCAAGTCTTACTGTAATTTACTAAAGTAGTAACAGTTCAGTCTTCATTTGACATGTGATGAATAATAAATCTCTTCAAAACTGCTTCACAGTGTAACCCCTAGAGGTTATCCAACCAACTAAAACACAGAAAAGTATTCATAATTTGCATTTCCTGGGAAATGGTTTTTGTTTTGTTGTACCATATGTAAAGTAACCTGGTCTTATGCCTTAAGTAAAATTGAAATATTTCTTAGTGTAATCTGGGGCATTCTTTCTGTTCATTGTATGGTTTTTCCTTAATGTACGCAACATTTTGGAATACATAGATTACCCTTTATGGACAGGCTTTTTAAGGTTTACCATATCGTTAAACACTGTGGAAGCAGTGAAAGCTGTCTAGCAGGGTACAGTTAAAGAATGAACAAATGACACTCGAACTGAAATAAAATTTCTGGTGAAGCAATAATACTGAAATGAGAAGAACGAAGCGCCAGATAGTTGAGCCAAAAAGTACAGCATCCATTCAGCTATCCATTCTTGCAGAGTCCGGGAAAAAATGGAACCAAGTAACTGTGAAAAGCAATGCAAACCACTGTGCCACTATGCCACCACAGACCACAGCGTCTGACCAGAAATCTCTCAAAGTGGTGACACATTGTTGAAGTCTCTGCTGTCTCTTATGTGGCTGAAGTTTCTAGGTTAATGATAGCATTTGCAATTTGAGTTACTTACAAATCCTTTTATTTACATTTTGGGCTACCAAACACAAGGTCACTTTTGATGATCTTGAGTGGCAATAGTTACATAAGAAGATTGTGTTTAAATTAAGTGGGGGCTGCTTTTTATGCTTACATGGGAAATATGATAATGTAGTTAAGGTGATGGATTGGAAACCACACAGTATAAAGCAGTTGCCACCAGTACTGGGCCACTTAACCTGCCTTTGGTCAAGTTGTTTATGTGAGTATGTAGTGTCTTCTCTATATCGTTGTGTTGCACTGTAAAAGTAAAATTTGTTGAGAATGTTTCCACCTGTTCTTTTCTATCTCTCAAATATTCATACAGTATATTTATATATAGAGTATATACTCTATACAGTATTCATATTTAGAGAGTAATTGTACAGTAGATGTTTATGCATTTTAGGAGATATACAAAGCCACCTGCATGGGCACACACAGTGTCACATTTTTGGGCTGGAAGTTATATCGAATATAAATAATTTGACACCTGAATCCTGAATGCCCTCATACCCTAACCAAGTGACTTGCCCACTTATCATATTGATCATATAATATAATATAATATAATATGATATATAT